>JASCZW010000456.1:522032-1150768 GCA_034211315.2 Aedes japonicus
CCCCCCTGTCACATATTGTCACAAATTTGATACCCCCTCCCCCCTAAAGAGTGGACGTCATTTTTGAATCACCCCTATAGGAATTTTGCTACTGTTAGACTTCTCCAAGGCGTTCGATACCATACCTCATAGCAACCTATTGGAAAAGCTTCAAACCCAGTTCAACTTCTCACCTGCTGCCACAAACTGGATAAGGTCGTACCTGTGTGGTAGAAAACTAACCGTTTATTGCGGTGTTCGCTGCTCAAACAGTGCTGAGGCGCCATCTGGTGTCCCCCAGGGCTCAGTTCTTGGTCCCCTACTATTTTTCTGCTATATTAACGACCTACCATCGGTGCTGAAATATTGCTCTATCCAGTTTTACGCTGATGATGTACAATTGTACATTCGTCGGTTGGGTCCTTGTACACGGGAGCTGATACGGTTGGTGAATGCGGATCTCGAACGAGTTGCTGATCGGTCTTTACGTGAACCCGGCAAAAAGTAAGGCAATGTTCATCACGAATCGCCGTCGTAGTGTCAGTGCTCCACCCGTTCCAGGAATTGGGATGGATGGTCAGAGCATCGATTGGTCGGACAGTTCCATCAACCTAGGATTCGTATTCCAAAATGATCTACAGTGGGATGGTCTGATAGCCCAACAATGTGGAAAAATCTATGCAAGGTTGCGCACATTATACTGTTGAACTTCAGCCGCTCCAACTACTATTAAGCTGAGACTGTTCAAGTCGTTTATCTTGCCTCATTTTTTGTTCAGCAATGTTCTGCCTGTCCATCCCAGTGCAGGTTCCTTAAATCGACTTCGTGTGGCGTTAAACTCCTGTGTGCGGCATATCTATGGGCTTAGTCGCTACGACCATGTAAGTCACCTGCAACAGAACTTAATCGGATGCCCATTGAAAAATTTCTACGCACACCGCTCCTGTGTTTTTCTGAGGAACCTACAGATAGCTCAGGCTCCAGCATTGCTTCATGAAAGACTTATCCAATTTCGTGGTCGCCGCTTGCAGAACCTTGTTATTCCATCCAAGAACACGCCATGCTATGCAAATTCCTTGTTCGTGCGAGGTGTGATAAACTGGAATTCATTGCCGCCCATAGTAAAACGTGCTTTAACGAAAGCAAATTTCAAGAGAGGCTGCATCAAAGTTTGGAACCGTAATATCTAGATTAGTGTTTTATTGAAAATTGAGTAGTATTAATTGTAAAGAATGTCAATCGTGAAGTTTGTTGTATTGTACTTATCATAAATCGGAGGTAGTAATTTTAAAAGATGCTTATCTTACGCTACTAGACAATAAATAAACAAACAAACAAACAAACTTTCGTATTAACTCCTTTCATCAATATTTGCACGGTGTCCTTGTCAATTTTCTTCGAAGCAGCAAGCCACTTAGAACAAAATTCTTGGATCGTTGATACCTCACAACCAAGCTTTTACAGGTTTCTCTTGACCATTGACCAGTATTTTTCTATCGGGCGGAGCTGTTGACAATTTGGTGGATTACAAAGCTTGGGAACGTAAATAGCGTTATTTTGCTCATACCAAGTCATTGTATCTTTAGCGTAATGACAGCTGGCTAAATCTGGCCTGAATAAGGATTGAGTTGCATGTTTTCTCAGGAAAGGTAAGAGTCGCTTTTTTAGACATTCTTGCCGGTAAATCTCAGTGTTTATGGTACTTGTGATTACGAAAATGTGAGATTTTAGCTCACAGGAACATATTGCTTGCCATACCAGATATTTTTCAGAGAATTTGATTTTAAACATCCGTTTCAGATAAATGCAGTGCTAAATGCTAAATGCAGTGTAAAATTCCGTTCCCGAGAGATATTTAATTTTTTTTTCAAGCAGTATGTTTCGTCATCCATAACAACACAATGGAATTTTGTGAGAAGATGTTCATAATGCTTTCTGGAGCGTGTTTTTACCGATTTTTGTTGCTTTTCGTTACGATCTGGGTTTGTTTGAGCTTTGAATGATTTCGATGTAGCCTCAGACTTCACTTTTTGCACAAAACCGGTTGACATTTGCACTTTTTTTCGCAACTGTCCCAGTTGACATCTTCGGGTTTACCTGTAGAGCAGCAAGGACTCTTGTCTCCTTCCTTGTGTTGCTTTGACCACCACCACTTTCAGCTTTCCTTTCGACAGTAAGACCCTCTTTATAACGTTTGATCACACTTGCAACAGTTGATTTTGGCACATTGAACGATTTAGTGATCGAACAGTAGAATTAGGATTTTCCAAATATTTGTGCAAGATAAATTTCCTGCGTGCTAGTTCAGACGGTGCCATCTTGAACACAGAATGCGCTTTTGTAAACAATGTGTGTGATTCACGTTTGTCTATATATTGGTTGTGTACATAACAAGTTTCATTCCATTTCGTAGTGATTGGACTAAGAAGCAGGATAAATCGACATGGAGTTTTCATAAGGGCCAATGTCGCATACGTAAACAAGAGATTCTTCCGCAAATTTCTCGAGAATGCTACCTTATCGATAGTGAATTACCACGATGATTGTACAGAAGAGGGTTCCCCTCTACAATAGAAGTGGTACTTTACTTGAGCGAGTTTGCATTTTAAAGAAATTTGTGGAAGAAGCCATTGTTTACGTTTGCGACATTGTCCCTTTCGAAAACTCCAGGTCGAAATACTTTGTCCGGATTTTGGTATGTACACTGTACACGAGCGCAGGTTTTTCTTAAAGGCAGTGGATAGTCGAACATCAACGCGGACTAGTCGACTGTATCTGAGAAACTTGTGGAATTCTCCGGATTCTCTTTGCCTCGAGTTAAAGGTCCTAACGCAAATGGTCCTGTCATCGAATGTGAATAAAAACTCTGTTCTAAAAGTGTATTTTTAACTTTATTTTGTTATTTTTCTTTTGTTATAAAGTTAATAATATGTTTCTTCATATATAATAATATATTTGATCTCTGGGTAAACCGAGTCAGTTTCTCACGAGGCCCAATCATGTTTCTTTTTTTTTTCCTTCCGGTTCATACCACAAGTTCAACGTTTTGTGGTTTTAAGCATTCACTTGACTGTCTGCTTAAACGAGTGAATATGTTTTGTTACTCTCGTTTGTGTGTCCTTTACCTTTTAACTCACTAAAAGCAATCTATTTCTACACTGTGGGGATGCGGCAGGCGCTCATTTGATTTACTTTGCAATAGCCGAAATAAACGAACTATATATTTCTAGTATTTTTTTTTCCTGTATTCCGTTATGTTATTTAATGAGTCAAATTCTCAATATATCCTCTAGCGAAAGCAAATGTTCGCTACTTCAACGCGCTGCCACTACCAAGAGGAGGGGGAATAAACAAAGGTTTGAAAACCATTCTAAAAGAACCATAGTATGATGTTTTTAAGCTTTTTTTTCCTACGATTCGGGGCAATGCAATAGCTTTCATTTGGTTGACTAGAATGCTTGCTCTAAGTTTGTTTGACAAGTGACTGCGGATGGCCTTCGGAAGCTACTGGCTCGGATTCTCCACTATACAAAATTATTCAATGGTTTGGTTTTCTCATGTTCTGCTTTCCTCTGTATCTCGTTTTTTTCTTACTTTTTTGCAGTAATAATAATTTTAATAGAACCATACTAATAATCAATAAGTAATAATCTGATAATAAAATTATTTAGTTTTTTTTTTGCGTTTTCTTCTGCGTTTACTTTCATTCTAATAATAATTGATAATAATAATTCATTTTCCTTCGTTCTTTATCAATAAAATGGCAAAGTTATTTTTTTTTGTGTTTTTCTTTCTTTTATAATATTTTAACTTGTTTTCTTATCTCCTCTTCTAGTTTGTTTACTTTTTTTTACTAAACAAGTTGTTTTGGCATTTTATTCATTTACTCTTCCCTTTATTCGGTTTCAGTATTCCTTCTCCGTGCTTTTGTGTTTTTTTTTCTTCTTTCGTAACGATTTTACCTTAAATATGTGTTTAAATCTTTCCGCCACGATTTGTTTTTATCTTTTTTTCTTACTTTGTTTCGTCTCGTAGCGTTCAGCCCTTTCTTCACTTAGTTTTACCGTTTTGTTTCACTTTTCACTAATAAGAATGTAAGTCTCTAAATCAGCACGGCTGCCGTCCTGCCCGAAACCGATCCGAGTCGTGTTCGCCTTGGTGGGGTTTAGTTTATGGTATGGGTTTGAGGATGGAAAGGAGTTCGATTCGCCTTCAGAGTGGGTGGCGGGAACAGAAACAGTTAGGAGAACTCGGACATGGCCCTGATCTTGCTGCAGGCAGAACTTCACCGGCTAAATGTAGTATCAATATTCCTGTTTTATCGCAATTTTTAGTTAAATTTTAATTTAATTGATGACAAAAGTTGATAGATATAATTTGTCTTAAATAATAATTATTGTATATTTAAGTGTGTTTTTTTTTGTTGTGTATAAAGTGTGGTCAAATATAGTTGTTTTTTTAGTTTTATTTTTTTATTCTTCTCCAGTACAGAAGTGTTTTTTTTTTTCTTATTTGTATGTGTTTTGTTTGTTTGAATTAGTTTAAAGTCAATATGGGGGACTTTCATTCGAAATGAAGCTTTTTTTTGTTGTTTTAACTATTCTGTTATATGATTCCGTTTTTTTTTCTTCATATTTGTGTGTAATGCTATTTTTCATAATGATAGTGGTCTAATGCATTTCCCTAAAATTTCTGTTTATAGTTTTAAATTTGTTTTCCGTTTTTATTTTCTCTCTCTCTAAGGAAATGTTTCACTTTGTGTTCAATTTTTAGGATCTGTTCTGTATAGTTTATATAATATGGCTTGCAGTTTGTTTTCACTTGTTTCTCGTCGATAATTGATTAGTACGCTTTTCGTCCGTCCCTCTATATATTCCCTTGTAGTTGTGTTTTATAGTATTCCGTTGCTATTGTGATGATGGTTGTTTGTTTTTAAATAGTGTGAGTCTTAGTTCACTGGCGAACAGAAAGAGGCTTTTAATTTTAACGGTGACTACCGCACCATTAGGCTGGGACGAATGAGTTCTAATGCTCCGAATGCACTGATATGAAGCAGCTACGGTGGAAAGCTACAATTTCAGTTGGCTCTTTCTGTACGCTCCGAATGATTTGGTAGGTAGATAGGTGTACGATTTGGGGCGTGTGACTAGTGTTTGGGTGAATGTGTATCTTTCTGGTAGTGTACGGGTGACATACATTAGAGCATGCTTGATTTTGTCAGATCGAGTACGTATAAAATTTTCCTAGAAATTAAAATAATGAATGTAAGCTGATTTACTTTTTCTATTATTTTACTTTTTAAAAGTTTATTTTAGAGTTTGCCTGATATGACTTCTGAATATACTTTTCCTTCCATTCTTAAATTGTTGGATGTTGTTCTTATCGCATGTGATGTTCATAATTTCATCAAATTTCATTGAAATTACCTAATTTCAAGGACTTTTCATGAATACTAAGTACTCCTCGTAGGACTTTTTATGGATTTTCTTTCATGAATACTAGTTCTGCGCTAAATAATAGGTCAATTTAAACTAGTTCCAGTATTTTTCATTAATTTATATTTTACGTTTACTCTAATACTGTTGTACTTAAAATTTAGATCATAGTTCTTTTTACATTTGTTTCCTTAGATTTTTTTTTCCTTCAATATAAATAATTTTACTTTTTATAAATATATACTTTTATGTACTTTACTCATTTTCATCCACCGATTTCCTCCTTTACTTTACTTATTAACTTTATATTCCAAATAAATTCATATGTTCTCTTTTACATCTTCTAGAGTGTGCTGAAAACTGCAATTACATGCGCTGGGCTCCGCAGGGATACAATCAAAACGCTTCAACTGAAAAGGGTCAATATCGTAGCAAATGGACACCATCGTTTGACTCGGTCTCTCGAGCTCGGAGGGATTGTCAGAGGGATAGTTCGAGGGAAGGGGGAGATCTAATTAACTGAACAAAGAAACTGTAATTCGAAGGAACCGACGAGAACAACTAAGCTTGCTATTTTTTGGGTTCTGATTCGATCGTTTCCATTCCTGGTTTGTATTTGCCTTGTAGCGTTGTAATTATCTTGATTTTGTATGACTTTGTGTGTATGTTCAATTGGTTTTAAACATCATATAGCTGCGTGTATTATTTTTTCATAGAATTAGTACTTTATCATGTTTTTCTTTGTTTTTGTTAAGAGAAAATTCTTTGATTGAAACCATTCAAATGGTCGAATAGAAGGGCATGTTGCTTGTATTCGTGCTGTTCTATCGTGTTACTGGACTTTTCATACACTGTCAGCTTGTGTTTTGGAACGTATTTTCCCTTTTTTTTCCTGTCATTGGCTTGAATTGCCATTCCGATTTTATTCCCGCTGTGCTATAATCTTCATATTCTTCTTAAGTCATGCACAATCGGCATTTTTTTTCTATGATGCATATACATGTTTTAAGGCTTCATTTCAATTTTTTAATTATTTTATTATAATACGATATTGTCGCAATAATTAAAGTTTTCTTCCATGTATGTTCTAATTACTTTGTTTTCCACCTTTGAGTAAAGTTATCGTAAGTGAGATTGAGTGTGTGTATATTTTGAAAGTGTTGTGGTGGGAACAGAAGGGGGTTGATTTTCTACCAGGGTATAGTAAAAGCAAATGGCAGAACCAAGGATGGAGAGTTCCCAGATTTACTGCAAAGTGTCGAGTCAGAACAAACTATCCGGGACAAGTGGAAAAGTGGACGCCATTTTGCTTTGGATTTGCTTAATGTAGGAGTGGTTCAAATCTCTACTTGTGCGTTGAAATTTTGATTTTCAGTTTTGTTTCCTTAGGTTCTTTCGTCATTCCAATCAACTTCCAAAAAATGCTTTTCATGGATGTTGGAGATTTTCAACAGCTAACTGAGACCAATTTTAAACCTGACCTTTTTGCTGACGTCAGCTTTCCCACTATCCAAGGTGTGCTAAACTGCGCCCACTGAGAAAAAAAAGACGACTCCTTAGTTTCAATTTTTCATTTCTTCAAAAGCCGTGTAAACCAAAGGAAAATTTGTTCTAAAAATTTGATTTAATTTAGTGGTTTTATGTTTACTTCTGTACTTCTGCCTCGGATTTACCATTTTCTTATACTAAATATATATGAAGCGTTAAATATCGCATAATTTACAGTTGTTATCATCTCCTCAATAGTGTTTAACCTTACTGCGGTCGTTTTTCTACCGCTTTGGTTTCATTTTGTTAGCTCTTCTCTCAAATACTTGTATATATCTAGTATATTTTTCATAATGCAAAGTGACTGGCAACACTTTTGCTTGTTTTTTTTTTTGGTTTCCCACTAGTTTTTGTTCAATAATTTTAATTCTAAACTTTTTTTTTGTTAGCTCTAAAATCGATAATAGGTAAAAATGCGAAAAAATCGTGCATATTTAACGTGTTTTACCTTTACTTTGTAATGATCGGTTTCCAAGAAGAATAAGCATGATTCAATGAAACGATGAAGGGTGGGAAATAGTTTGAGGTCGGTGCATTTTATTTTTTTATATATTGGTGAAATGTTTGGGTAAGTCGAACAGAATAATACTGAGTTTAGGGGACACTGGAAAAGTTTAAATGTTTTGTTTTTCAATTAATTTTTATTTATTCGCGAATAGACTTTAAAATATGGATGTGTTTTGTTCTGCATGCTGCTTAAGTCAGTTTGATAATTTTCCTTTACATTATTAAATTCTCCAATCGTTATTGTGTACAATTTTGGTTGTCCTCTTCCCTTCGAATGTGGTTATTAGTAATCAATTTCTTTATAGTTGTTTATCTTACTTCCTCACCTCTCATATCACAAAACAGAACATTCTCTTAAGGACCTTCGCTTTGTCAAACAATGTTTTATTTTCTTGCAAAAAGGAAAAATGGCTGCTTGGTATCGTCAATAATTTTTTTTTCATCTAAACTGTTTTTCTCATTTTCTTCTTTTCAATAATAATAGTTTCGTCAATCAACATGTTTTTCACTATAATTGCAAGAAATACCCTGTATCCTATAGTTTATACAATGTTTCATTAAATATTTGTCTTGCTTTTTCGCACCAGCACCCTACATGCTACATGTTAATTAAATAGGTTGGTTTAGTTTAATCATCGTTTTAGCGTTCAATACTTACATCTTATCAAGTATATGCGTGTGTTTTTGTGATTGTTATGTGAATAATGTGTCCACTTAAGGGAAAATTAGTCGGCATCGCTGTTTTGTGTACTGAAGTTGTGGAAATTATGATTTTCAAATAAACTGGCAACACAATTACGTCGCCTCCAATTTTGAGCTGAAAATTGCGTCTCGCTTAAACTGAGAATCGTATAGGATGGTGAATAGGAGTACAAAGTGGAGGCTATACGGATATTGCCTCACTTTTCTACTCATATTCGCAATCATATGCGGTCCCGTGTTCGTTGGGAGCAGCGCTTTCACTTGTTTCCCATTGGATGAATGTGTGTGTTACCTTTGTTTGAATAGCAAAGTATAATTGTCAAATGAAAAATGTTTTCCCGATTGTGACATTCACGGAAACCAGCCGAGATTTTTCTTCTTCTTAAAAATAAAAAAGAGTGTGCGAGTAGTTTTGGCCGCTACATTTGTGCTAAAAATATTAACTACAAAAGAGAGGGTTTGTTTTTAATCGCATCGTTTCGAGTTCTTTGGGTGGATGAGATTATTCAGAAGGTTTTTGTAGGTGTGCTGCAAAAGTTTTTTGTGTATTAGTTTTTTGAACTATGCCTAATGAAACAATCGAATAAAGGAAAATTAATTGATTGTTTCTATTTGTTAGGAGATAAGTTGATAGCGATAATAGATTTCTGTCAACTAGAACGATTTTCTGGACTCGACAAAAACATAGCTTTCAAGCAGATTCTTAAGTGGAAATGGAAAAAGAAATGGTTTAGAACCGAGGATTGTTTTGCTTTGCTGGACGATGTCTAACTAATGGATAAACTTTGAATGAATCGCTTTTTGTTGTGTTGAAGTGGTGAATATCCACTTTATTAGATCAAGGGTGATTGCCTTTGGGAGGTGCTGATTTGTTGTGAAGCAGTCTTAAGAAAACAATTTTCGGTTGCAAACAGAGGTTGAAATCAGGGTGATTGGTGAAATTTTGAGCATAGATTCATTTTTAAAAGCATTCATGTTCGGATGATTGGATGAATCAGTGATAAGGGGATGTCGAAGCCACTTTTCTTTGCTTTGGGACTTGCGGTCAACGGAAAGGTATACAGCATGAAGTGCCTACCGGAAGATATGGCCACTATTAAGAAACACCACCCGAAGGACGATGTCGTGTTCTGACACAATCTGACCTCGGCATATTACAAAATTGTTGGAGGAGATTGAGCGTTTGAAGATTCCAGTCGTCCTCAAGAACGCAAATCCCCCCTCCTCTAACGTGTCCCAGCCAATTTCGCGGTGAAAATCGAAATGAAAGTGATCTTTAGGGCGACCAAAACGTTGAAGAAAATATCAAGGTCTTTCTTTTCAAAGTCTATGGCCAATGTTCCTGCCACCTGCCGTAAGGCCGCTCAACCGGGAGTTTGAGGCATCATGGTGAATTTTTACACGAATCAATGAAAAAATGTTTTTCTTTATAGTTTTTTTTCCATCCATCCGAAAATAGTTTATTCATTCAAAGAAATCGTTAGTTTAGTAAGTCTGTCAACTAACCAACTTCGCCCACCAACGGTTTATAAAGCGAGAAATTGTTCCTAGACCAGAGCGGGTATCAAATAGCTGCTTCTTTACCGACTGAGGTAATCACGGGAATTTTAAGTGACATGATACGCTATTTAGGCAGCTAAATTTTGACTGACAGAATTGTCAAGCGCGTCTGTTCTAATTCACCACAGCAGCCCAATTATCACCAAAAAGGATGTTTCAACAAACACTTCTCGACAACTTTTTCTAACAGACGTATCGATTTTGTAAACAAGGAAGAGAAGAAAGTTTCAAACGTAAATTTCTCAAAATTTTCAGCACCCTGACGGATACTAGCATCACCATCATATTAGGAAAATCTTATTCATGGCAGCGCTAAGGGTTTCAAGCATCCAATGTTTCAATATTTCTTCCCCTCTTGTTTTTTACAAAATTGAATACGTTTGTTTGAACAAGTTAAGAATTATTGAACTGTCATATATAGTCTGCCTACTTTGATTACATACTCGCCGATAAAACCCATTTTACTGCAATTTCCGACTGCTTTGATTTCTCGAGTCATTCATGTTAAAGGCCTAAAAGCCATTTATAAACAATGCCTTGAAATGTCCATTCTTCTTGAATCTTAAATCACTCTCGTGAAATGAAACGAGCATCTGGTAGAAGAATGTTAGTTCTATCAAATGGAGTAGCTGGATATAATAAGATACATGTGATCCGTGAGATATCAGCGTTTAAAGTCATTGTGTACAAATGGCTTACAGGCCCCTATCATGAATTACTCGAGAAATTTTGTTCTTAAACCGCATGTTCAATCATAGCGAATTTATCTTCAATCTAGTTCTAAACTAGATCGGTTATCAAAATTGTCCCTGACTGTGTTTTGGCAAGCGCTAGTTCATTCTTATGTTTGAAATCCTATAACATGTAATAAACTCACCTTGTGCTGGTTGGCACTATTCAACTATCAAACGAATAAACTCGTGCCAAAGACCATTGTTTTTTCTTCATTGTCGGTGTTTATTCTTGCAGGAGTGATGAAACTTAAATTCTGAAGAAAACGAACGAACATGCGATCATACGTAACAAACGTAGACGAAAATCAACTGGCTGACCCCGGCTGGGATTGAACCACAAAATAAACAATGGTTCAAGAATGAAATAATAACATCTCACGGGGTTTTTCCGGTTTTTCACGTTAAACAAGCTTAAGTGTCAAGATTGCGTGTACCATCCCGCTTCACTTTATTCAATTTTTGAGTACAATTGTATGCTTCTCAACTCAACTCAATTTTTGAGTAGCTCCACTTTTTACGAAAATTGAGTAACATTTCCGCGAGAGAAAAAAAGATAGCATATAATTCGACAAAGATTTTTCATTAGGGCCTAACTGGCAAACGTAAACAATAACTTCTTCCTTGAGTTTCTCGGCTTTAGAAAGTTGCCTCATTAATCTACCACAGCCATTTCGAAGAACAAGAGTCCTTCTATTCGATAGAATTGGAAGCTCACATGGGTAGATTTTGTATTAGGAGAAATTTACGGAAGAAACCATTGCTTACGTTTGTCAGTTAGGCCCTAATGAAAAATCTTTGTCGAATTGTACTCAAAAACTGAGCAAAGTGACGCGGGATTGTACAGAGACATCGATTGAAATTTAACGCGTCCGAAGTGCCTATAAGTGATATGGAGATATTAAAAATAATTATAGACTCGGGAAGCTACAAAAAATAAACGATAAGTGTTATTATTCGAGCTTATTCACTATTCGAACTCCTTTTTTTTATCCTTGTTGCTTTGGAATTTTAAACATTGCTGCATTGATCAGTGTGAAGATACCATCAATGGCAACTTCAAGGTGTTGAAGCCATACGGTCACTCGGTACTCACAATTACCATGCACGAGCACGAGCAAATAGAACAACTATATCGCTGAAATGTACTCGAGAATGTAATTAAATACATTTTTTTTATTCGAGTTGAATCTTCTTTCATTGAACTAAGAGAAAGAAAGTTCTTTAAAGCACATTTTGGAATAATATTTTCAAAAAAGAAAACTCAATCAGGATAATTTTTCAGTTAATTTCACTCGGCATTGAGTCTTTTCGAAATACTCAAAATTGGATACTTTGTAAATAACATATTTATGTCAGGTTTTACTTTGCTGTTAAGATGAATGAAAATGACTTACTTTTGGATAGTTTGGTTTCTCTGTGTATGAAAAGCAGGCGCTATTTATCTTTAAGGTGTCACCATAACTGATCTGCATTGGCCTCAATACGCATAGAGAATTTTATATCACAGCCATTCAAGCTTTAATCTCAGCGTGTGTAAAATTCCATAACCGCCAATTCAAAAGACATCGCCAAATAACATCAAGCTACTAACAACTAGCAAATCTGTCAGTTTTGTTGCTGCTATGGAGCATCTTATTGCACGTCTAAACATGGTGTGCGGCGAACGGCGGCATGATATTTTGACATGCTAGCAGATGCCACAACTTCACCACATCAGTTGGCACCTCGACGTTAGTTAACAAGCGATTCGAAAATTTACACTAAGTTAACGATTATTATTTTCCTTGCTTATACGTCTGCAACTCTGGATAGAAAGTCGCTTAAGCTGGAAGAGTACAATGGGCGTGATACGTTGTAAGCATGTCAGACAACAATCCCGCAAAAATGGTGTTTGTTTTCAATCCGGCCGGTATGAGATGCAGGGGAGCGCAGCGAACTAAGTGGAGTAAGACCTAGGAAGTGTAATAATACGTTCACACTACTGCTTATATTACGTGATATAGAGTATCTTGATATCAAATGACATGTACATTATTTCCAGTGAAAACTAGATGTATAGTTGCTGATATCAAGATACTCTATATCACGTAATATAAGCTGTAGTGTGAACGTACTATAAGATGCTCCAGAAGACAAGCAGCCTTCAATCGAGTTGCTTGGTGAAAAATTGTGGCACAAGACCTGCAAAAGTAAAAAGTTATCGACACCGACGCGGTGATTCATTGATTTTTTTCCCAGATGAGAAAAAAATCGTCAACAACAAAGTCTTAAATCGCGCTCTGTGATGCATTGGGTGATGATTTGGGGAGCAATATATTTGGAACGTCGATTTTTTTCTAGTTTACAAAGAAAAAGAGTTTGAAAAAAAAAACCAATTACTACCTCAACAATTTTTGAAAGGAAATTTAATGATACATACTTCAACCATTTTTGGCGGTAACAAATTGGTTTTCCAACAGGGTTCTTTCCCTTTACATTTAACACAAGTTTAAAACGTAAATTTCCAGGAAATGCCAGGTTGCTAACATCTACATCGTCTTCCGACGGGAAGGTAATAACTCCTTGTTTCTGTTTCTGGTAGGGGCCTTGCGTCTCTGTCAACCACATATAGATGCACCACAGTGCACATGAACTTGACAATTTCGAACATCTGACAATTTGGACATCTGACTACTGGAAACGACAAAGATTTTTCATTAGAACCAAACTGACAAACGTAAGGAATTGCCTCTTCCTTGAATTTGTCGAGCTTGGCAACTTGTTTCATTCATCTACCACAGCCATTTCGAAGAACAAGAGTCCTATTCGATTGAATTGGAAGTTTACATGGGTAGATTTTGCATTACGAGAAGTTTACGGAAGAATTTATTGTTTACATTTGTCAGTTAGGCCCTAATAAAAATCTTTCTCGATATATTTCTCACCAAAACCAATCGATGAATGATAAAGCACGACAGGCATGACCAAGGGCATGACAAAACAAATCACTTAACTCTTACACACTCGTTTCGTGTCCTATAACGACGTGGAGATGTGTGAATTTGAAAGTGTTGAATGTTCTAAAGAACAGACTGATACATTCATCCTAAACATATGTTCATCATATTGATACTGAAATTCATGTGAGCTATAGGTACAGCTATGAGCTATGTATACAGCGAAATCCTCAATGATTGCCCCGAGGGGCAAATCATTACACACATAACTGAATCTAAAATGTGTAGAAATTTGGAAAAATGCGTTGAAAAGTACACCAACGCATTCAATGCGCTGAAAAATGCACGAATAAATCAAATGCGCTCAAAAATGTGCAATGAATGCGTACTAACGTGCGTCAATGCGTTGAAAAATGTTCGAAAAATGCCTCAATGCACTTCTCAATACGTGAGGCTGAATCGAAAATGCATGAGTGATTTGCCCCTCGGATTGCCCCTCCTGGGTTCTGGTGCTATTTTGTTTGTGAGAGCAATCAGATCCCAGAAAAATACGCTAGAAGTCATTGTTTACAAATGTTACTTTCGAGCTTCTGACTATTTTGTCTATCTGTTATGTCCATGAAATTTTATCTTTTATCCACACGCGTAGAAAAAAGATAAGCGTGCACAGGAAAAAATCTTGTAGTAAAAACTACCATTTCACCTGACTACGCCTATCTTTAAAACTACCATGAAATTTCAGTCAAATTTACTACGTTTATGGTAAAACCTTTAACGTTTGTGGTATATTTGACAGCCCTCATATTGATATCAACCACACCATGGTTGATCTTATCGCAGGCATGGTAAAATCAAACGCATTCATAGTCAAGTGAAAATTGTTGGTGTAAGCGCTCAATTTAACCCATTTTTGCATGAGGATTTAATTGACCTACCGTTGAGTAAAAGTTACTTATTTTGGGGTAGGATTGTAAGTTATTTGTTCACATCGGTAGGTTGACATGATTTTACTCAACGTTGGCTTACTTTTTTCTTAGCGGGCTGAGCTGCTTGAATGTATTTTATCAGGGACCTGGCCGGCAGTTATTTTCCTGTAGCCAACATCTTTTACAACCAAACGTCAAAAAATACATTGTTTGTAAACAATGCTGGCGTTCCTACCCGTAGTTACAAACGTCAAACGGTCCTTATTCAAATAAGGCCCGTGATATGTTATATACTGTCAAACGCTAGGACCAGGGATTGTCGAAAAACACAGAGTAGTGTAAAATAGGCAAGAGTAGAATTGTGTTCCTTTCTCTTTTTCTCACACGGAAATGTTACTCAATTTTCGTAAAAAAAAAGGTGATCAACTCAATTTTTTAGTAGTCCACTTTTTACGGACCTTTAGTTACATTCCCGTGTGAGAAAAAGAGAAAGGAACACAATTCTACTCAGTCATTGAGTAGCTACGCCAAAACAATTGGCTTTCCTGGTAACAAGTGTTAAATATACTTGTGGGCAAGTCACTGGACCCACAACCTCAACGTTCATCCAGGTCAGGGTCATACAATTTCACTTTCAATTGAAAATCGTCGTGGGACGATGAACTGAGCATTCATCCCTTTCAATTGAAACACACTATCTTCTTTTGACAGCCACTTCTTAGTCAGCTTCAGCAAATCAATCTTCAAACAAACATTTTCGACTAAGCTTTTCACTCATCGGTGTTTATTTTAGCCATCGGTGTCATACTAGTATGAAACAGGACAGTTGAAATTCTTGCAATACGTGTGGATTCATATTCATTTCTAAGGTATTCATTATTTTTAAAACTAGAAACAGTACCACCAGATAAAGTTGAATTGTAGCACCGAAAACAATTATCAACAATTTTATGAAATGATAAATGAGATTGCTGATATTTAAGTTGCTTTCACGCGATTGCTGTTGTGTTAACAGCTCCAGCGCAAATGCAACAAATTCAATTTCAATAAGTCATCGCAGTATCAAACAGAAACGCGCTTGCCAGCTCGGGTAGCTTTTTGTCGAGCAAAGTTACAGCAATGCGTGTATCGTCAAATGGCAATACTTTTAGCAACACTGGCACGCATGTTTCGTTGTGTTCGCCAACCACTGCTCGGGTGGGGAGGATGAAGGCAAATCAATTTTAACGAAGTTGATTCACGGTCGTTCACCACGTCGTTTGAAGCAAACATGAATTTCAATTGAAACTCTTCCGACGGTGGCTGGATCGAAAATGAATTTAAACTTACTCACGTTTGACAGGAAGTGTATTGGGAGAGAATCGGTGAAGGTAAGAGTTATCTACTACACGAAAGCTAATTGAAGTGGAGTGAAATGAATACAAAAGCGATTCATTTTCATTTTATTGCTTCCACGATGTAGGGCCCTGATCCAGGTTGCTCCATGCTGTTAATTTTTCAACACCATTATATTTCATAAGTCAAATTAATGGAATTCATACTGATTTTTATCAATCATAATGCAATCTCATGAATATCGAGAGTTTGTTTCGCTAAGTGTATACAATGTTCCACATAAAATTACATCGAGCCTCCCCTTGGCGCTTTGTTTTCGTTTAGCGAATTCGTTTTTGATCCAGTTCGAACTGGATCTGGTATCGAAATTGAGTCGGCTTGTTGTTTGTTCAACGTAAGTGTGTATGGTTTCACTTGTAACTCGTATCGGATTGAGGTTAGCACAGACAACAAGTTCAGGTATCGCGAGTTCGAACTGGTTTCAACCTAGGTTCAAAAACGAATTCGATATTTTGACAGTATTCATAAGGGCTAATGCCGCATACGTAAACAATGGATTCTTCCGCGAATTTCTCGGGAATGCTAACTTATTGATAGTGAATTACCACGATGATTGTACAGAAGAGGAAGCTCCCTTTACAAAAGAAGTGGAAATTTACTGGAGCGAGTTTGCATTTTCAAGAAAATTCAAATTTTGAGTATCAAGGTTCACAGGTGGGTCAGCCATTAGCTGGCTGTAAGCAGGTGTGCAATCTTCAAGTGGATTTGGTTTGCTTGATGACAAATAGATTCAGTGAAGTGCTTCTATGGAAGAATATATAAAATAAAAGGTTTGAAAATCGATAGCCGAGAATGCGAACATTTTCGCTACGTCCATAAGTTTTATCGATTTCAACGACGCTAAATCAATCGACGTTATAAGGTACGAAAAATTCTTTGCATTTTTGTTTATGTTGCAGAAGTTGGAGAGCTCACACTTCATGGATTAGTAGGAACTTAAAGGATTTTGTCAGTTTCAAACCGGAATCACTATTTGCCACTCCCAGTATGATGGCGTAAAAAACAAGCACAAGATTTGCTTCCCAAATCCAAATATTAGTTCAATCACGCAAGGAATCTCAACGCAAGAGGAATTATTTTTCAAACGCCGCCTGGAACACAACAGCACACCCCATAAGCCAACAGAAAAAAAACGCCCGAATAAACCACCTACCTATATGACAATGATATGATCCTGCTTGCGACATCGAAAACCAAATCAATCCTTATGCAGCAGAGAAGGTACGTGTCAGTCAACCACAATCGATTCATTCGCTGGACGTAGGAGTTTGTGTGTTTGTTTACATTTGTTTTTTCATCTTTTATAAACTACCCCTCTCTTTCATTCTTACGTTTGCATTGATCATTAAAATGTATATCTCAGTACGGATTTGATACGGGCATATGTTAAGTTAAATTCTATTTTCTTAGTGCTGTCCCGTTAGTGTTTTAAAACTCATTTTTGTTTAACTCTCAGCAGCTGCTTTTCCTAAACAACGCAACACGTGACAGGGTGGAGGTGAGTAACATTGTTTTTTTCTTCCTACGAGGTTAATCATGTTTGGAAATTGTGTGTAGAGCAGTTCTAAATGCAAGGAGTGGGATAGGGGAAATGTTCGGAGGGAGGGAAAAACTTAACTTTACTAATGATTAGATTTTTATGTCTTTCTACTGGCAACGAAAGCTGGTTACACAGATCGAACGACGAGGAATATTTATAGCTGCCGGCTCTAGGTAAACTTCTACTGGTCATTCTACCATCAATAGCGAAACATATCTATCATTATCTCGGTTTGGAACCAATGAATGTGGGAACTTAACAGGGGGTGGCTAGGCTAAATAACACAGGAGCAGTGGGGCTGAAGGAAGTTTGGTGGGAGGGGGGGGGGGGGCAGAAACCAATCGAAAGCATGCTCGTTAAAAGGTGGGTTCACTTTCGTTGGGCTGTAGTCCTTTCTTGTTCTTTTTAAACTTGTTTGTTCAAAACTATATGCTATATATGCGATTTTTTTTCGTTTAGTATATCGGTGTTTTTTGTTTTGTGTATAGGTATAGGTATGTTTGTTTTGTTAAAAATAATTACTTCAAACTGATATGATTTAATCAACTCGCTTCCTTTAGCATCCTTTCTTTCTGTTATTTTTTACGTGGTATTCTAATCCCTATAGGTATAAGTGTTAAGCTTTTTTTTCGTTTAAAGAGAATATGACGCTAGAGTAAAAATGTACAGTATTTACACGGTCTAAATGCTTCAATTAATATTTGGCAATAGGGTTTGGCTGCAGTCGGTGGATTCGATGGCAGAGGACTCGGAACTTTTCCCTTAAAATGGTGACTTTTTCCCTGTAAGCAACGAAGCTTCCCCGTTGGAACGATAGTACCTCCTCATCGGCTTGTAATGTTTTTTTTTCTTCAAAGAAACCCAATCAATCTCCTTGACAGCTATTGTAGGAGTACGACATTAATTTGTTGTAAATAATTTTCTTAATTTTCTTGATTTACTTCCTAATTATTAGGTGTTAAGGTACTGATTTGTTTCAATTTCCATCCGCTCATCATCTTCGACAGCCCTAATCACGTGATAGTTGTAGTAATTAACTTCGAGTTTCACATCAACAACGGAAACACTGATGAAAATAGTCGCTGTACGATGTCATGTCGACTATTGAATTATTATTGAACACATGGGGTTTAAACAGTTTTACAAGCAAACATCAAGAATGGTGTTGTTTTTTTTGGATTTCGAAAATAATGACTTAATTTTGCCGGATATTGGGTAGCGTTCTGCACAGCTGTATACAGATACAAATGTTAAGCAGCTGGACAGACTGTTGTGTTGTAGTATGTGTGTTAGTTGTAGTAGTAGCATCAGCAAAAGATGTCATTAGCATTGTTTTATAGACGTTCAATTAGACACATCAATTTTAATTGAAATCATTTCAAACGCAAAATCTCTAGAATCGGTTGTAGATATGGATAACATAGTCCGAGTTTCGTACAAATAAAACATTTAAATCACAGCCCATTTGTTGAATTACCTAGCTTTTAAACTTTAGATTTTTTTTTTGACTTGTGAATTCAGAGTCATCATAGCGATACAAGCTGTAGAGGGGTACCATTTTTCCAAACGAAAGCTTCACTTTTTCGTTGTCACCGTTCGAAAATTGTGCGCTAAACTTTTGTTTGATTCTTGCTCTTAGTAACATAGAGAACTCTAATTCAACAGATTCATATTTGCGCTTCTATGTGCGTTGTGCTCTCATTTAATTGTGATATAAGTTGGTAAAATTCATCCATAAAGTAGAAACCGAATGCCAACGTTACAGGTAACTTCAAATTTTAATTAAATCGCTTCGTATCCCCCAATCCCACTTTCTCCTTCCATCATTAGACCGCGATATGAAACTCGCTGCCCCCACGGTTCGGATAAATCATCCATCAAATAAGAGGAAGCCATATCATCCAAACAAGACCGAACCTCGTCAGCGTTTGTTCTTAGCTGGTATGGACGGATGGAGGTGCATAAACCGTACTTAATCCTCACACTTTTCTAATTAAAAATAAAGGTAATCCCCGCCATGAAATCCACATTTCTGCAGCGCGATTTTAAATATACACATTATCCTGCTGTGATCTACGGTAGAGACTTGCGCGTGGGTGGTTTTCCGGAAGCGTTAACCTTCTCCCCTCCCTCGCCGCAAGTTGGACAGTTGGACAGGACAGCAACGGAAAAACTCGAAACAGACTCGAGCTTCTACACTGTGTTCAGGAATGGAACTTACCGCTGTAAAGAACTGTACCGTACCGTTTGTGTTCTCCCGCAGCGCTCCAAGAGGGGTCACCGTGGAGGAAACCTAAATGTGCTAAATTCATCAATTTCCTTCGACTACTGCTCCAAAATTAAACTAGGACAGAGTGTGCGAGTGTGTGGTGCTCGTGTAACTCAAATCTGCAAGGATTCAAAATAAAAAATGCTTCGACTATACACAGTACTAACTCGACTAGTTTTGGTTTGCTGTATTTGTTTCGCATTTCGAACTATATTTCATAATAAATACGTGTTTTGCTGGTATTTCTCCCATTTCTCTAACGTGGTTTTGTTCTGGCTTTTTTTACCTTTACAAGTTTATCTCATTTTTTGGCTTCACTTAGCTGTAGATTCATCTCGAATGAATGTAGTTTTGTTCACTTACTTGTTTGGTGGTTAATTAGCTTATAACGCATGGTTAAGGGGGGTTGTTAGTAGTTAGTTTTCTGCAAGCTGAACTTGGTTTTGTCATCTTTTATTAAATAGTTATAATTAAACCTAGTTTCATTTTCTTTTACACAGCACTAGTGCCTCTAACAAATTTGTATTATCAAGTGGTAAATTCGCTCTTCTAAGAAGACTAGACAAAAACAATGTATTGATATTGCACTTAAAATCACAAAATTATTTAGGTAGTGTACGGAAGAGAGAGAGAATAAGGAAGGGATCGGAACTTATGATAGACGTTCATGGCTACAGATAAATACTTATAAGTTGAACAAATTAATACTGAAATAGGTAAAATGATGCTCGAATGTGAAATGCTACTCAATAAAGGAGGAAACTTAAAAACAATTAAACTACTTCCAAGCATGCTACTTGTGGTAAGTAATAAGTAACTCCAAGCTGTTATCTCAGCTCGTTTAGGATTTTAAATTTCGCTAAGTACGCTCGATCACTAAGTCATACTTTAATATTTATGTTTTGCTGTGTAATGCAAATATATTGTATGTAATTTTTTTTTGTAAGTGTGTGTTTGTTTTTAAAATTTAATGTAAATGTGTTAAGTGGATGTGTTCCATTTTCCTCAATATATAGATAAATTATTTCTAGCTAGTATACTAAGTGATGGGCAATTGTTTATTTCTGCCGTCCCGTTAGATCACGGGTCTGATCAGCTTCCCCTCAAGCAGCTGTAAAATAGCACGTTGCCTTTGTTCTTCTGTGATGCAGTCCAACAAAGTTCTGGTTAGGTCACGTTTCCTATCCCCATTCATTTTGCTCTATTACGTCACTAGTGTTTGGTTTCAATTTTAAATACTTCTTTTTAATAAGTTCTTTTTTATCTAGCATCCTATGTAATGGTATTTTTCGCTTAATGTATGTATATAGAACTTCAGTGGTCTAGTGGTTAGGTTCAATTTTATTTATGTATGATTTTTTTTACGCTCCTTTCAGTAAAAGTCCTCTCCGCATGCGTAGGTATGCCAAAAAGTACGCAGCGCTGATCCTTAGTCTAACTTTGAATTCTTGTCTCGCACGAAAAATAACTTACTTTACTTTTAAATTTCCTGTTTTTTGGTTATGTCCTTTCCTCGAAATGGCACGATTAAAAAATGGTTGAAAACAGAAAAAAAAATCTTTCCTCCATATTCTGCCTCATTGTTACAATCTAATGTATAAATATTCTTAGGAATTGTATATATAATATATGTTTTTATTTTTCATATATCTAAAAATTTACAGAGCATGATGGATTCCAACTGGGAGATATTTTCTTTTTTTTTCCAATCATCCAATGTTATGGGTTCGGTTCCAGGCTCGCTTCGCATGCTCTCACAGAATGATTCTAATCACGGTTTATCAGTTTCATTTATTTTATTTTTCTTTACCTTCTTTTTTGGGAGAACTTGCAACATAAGAATCGTGCAAAAGGTGGCGACTAAACTTCTTTTTAACCTGCTACGAGGAATTTGCTATATAAGTTCGGTGATGAAGAAAGAGCAAGATGGGGGATGGGCGGAGAGTAGCCTTCTTAATGACTTTCGTGCGGTTTGTGGCTTTTGACTAGAATTGGACTTGAGTTTTTGCTTTCTTCTGCACGTGCGGTTTTTCTTCTTCTTCATGCCTATTTATTAATTTAAGTATGCTGTGACGTTGGCTGTTGATGCTGTTGTTGCTATTTTATCGGGGTTGATCTTTTTTTTTATCGTTCGCATAATTCTAGCAGCCAAAAGTGCCCCTTTTCAGTGATGTAGCAGCTCACAGTAGATTGTTTTTTAAAGTGTGTAAGAATTTGTCGGTTGTTTTTTTGTGTTTTTTTTTTCACTTTTCTTTAATTGATGATATAGTTTGGTTTGTTTTGTCTAAGGATTAACTTCGTATTTTAAAGCTTCAGCTAGAGGTTTGCCAATTGAGAAAAAAGAAAAGAAAATATTAAGAAATCAAAGTTAGTCCATTGGTTGCAATGTTGGGATTTGGCCGAATAATGAAAATTGAGAATTGTGGTACTTACCAGAAGCACTCTTTAAAGCGCTTTTGATCTCTGATTGTTAATAGGGTCTATTGGCGTCTTTTGGTCTCTTCAGCTGAACTTTCAGTCTTTTCATACCAATCTGAAAACCATTCATGGCTTGGATTGCAGCTTGAGCGCTGGCTGGATTGTCAAATGACACAAAACCTGCGAGGGAGGAAGATGAAAGTCGTTGTCAATAATAATTGGATGGAAAAAATGCAATGAATAAAAACTGACTCCCCAAACAACGAACTGATTTGATTTGATTTGAAAATTTAAGTATCTTCTCTTCAACATGAAACCCTAGTAGTGGACAGTAATTTCGGAAGTAACGATTTTTGATGAAGTTTTTTCAGAAGCAGATAATATCTCATCTCCATGCGAAGCGCTAGGAGCGGACAGTAATTTTATTGCTAGAACACAAAGACATGAAGAGAAAGTGTATTGATAGGTCCGTAAGACAACGGCAGGCTTTGAAAATGAAAGATGCAAGATTGAAAACGAGCGGAGGGCATTTGAACGGTGGTCTATTCAATTTTCACAGCCTGCCGTATTCTAACGGGCCTATCAATACTTTCTCTTCACATCTTTGATTCTAGCAAAAATTGGTATCCACTACAAGGATCTCATGTTGATGAGAAGATATAACCATTTTCAAAACATTCTAATTAATTGCATATGTACTTAATAATTAGTAAATGGTCTGAGATAAGTATTGAAATTATCGAATTACTATCATGAAATTACTAGCGTGAAAAGCATCGTAATTTTTGTCATCGCTCCTGAGATATGTGCCAATCAAAGCGTCCCAATCGAGACAACAAGAATGCGCCAACGAAACTAGTAGCTTTCCATTTTCTGCCCACGCGAAGCAGTTTGGCAATAAACACCACACTACCAAAATTTTGAGTAAATTTATATCTGCTGAGACCAACACATGCAAGCGTCCTTTAGCACATAAGAATGCGTTGAAAGAGATGAAAAAATAAATTCAATCAAACACATCTTTCGTCGAGTTGCGTATGTGTTAGTTTCAGGAGATATAATTTTACACGAAATCTTTCTTTACGTTCCCCGATCATATGTTGGGATAAAAGGAGGGACCATCAGAGTACCCAATTGAAGCGATTCGGATAGGAAGAGTGGGACTTCCAACTTCCTGTTGTTAACATTTCGTGAATAAAGGATGGGCTCTTCTCCCCATCAAGTGGGACATTTTACTAGGCGAGCGCTCGGTTTTAGTTTGGTTTATGCGAACTTGTTTCTGGAAGGAGATTCTTTGTAGACCCCTGTAACTTTGGGTTCCGCGTACGTGTATCTGCTTACGGGCCCACAATATGTTTTGGCTCTTTATACAGGAACATGAAGGAACATTTACAACAGTACAACCTTGATCAAAGCGTTTAATTAAAACAGTTGCCTTGCTATATTAGATGGTAGTTCACATCATCATCATCATCATAAATCATGAGGAGTTTTTTTGATTGCTAAAAGTTCCAGGATAGGAGAGAAAGAAGTTCGGATATTGTCCAACAATCGAGTTGAACTCCTTCAAACGGCGTGGTGGTCAACGCTCGATGCCGTAGTCAGAACTGGATTGTTCAGATCAAAGCACTTAACGATCTCGAGCACCGCAGACCGAGTGGAAAGTCTAGTATCATCGAGAGTTTCGGATCGAAACACTCCTCCTAAAGCTACCCCGATATATATTTCCAACTTCTTACGAAGATGTTTCTCGAAATCTGGAACTCCAAAATGCGTCAGGTGTTTCAAGTAATCATCCTCACAAAAGTTTGCAAGAATAACATTTGACATCTGACTCCAACTTAAGCCATCTGATGGCAGACAGAAGCAGAACTGTGTCATTGGAATTTCTTGGCTGCAGGACAAGTAACTGCAGAGCCATCGCAGCATTTGTTCCAGATACAATGGCAGTTTTTTGCATGCGTAACTTGCACAAAGAGCCAAAAAGTGGCAAGTACATTTGGCAATGATCAAACGAGGATGTTTACCTTTCAGCAGCTCCTTGACGGATCGTTCAGAACCTATAATTAGCGAAGTTCCTTTCTGATCCTAAGCTCTCAAACTTTCTTTTTTTGCAATCGGTGGCATCGATTTGGAGTTGTGTATATCAATTACGCAAAATACATATTTGCCAGGTTTTCGCACTGCAAGATTATATAAAATCCGAAATTTTTTTAGCAATCTCTTGCGGAACTTCGAAACAAACATTTCTCCAGCGGAATACTTGAAAAAATATTGAATTAATATCTGGAGAACTAAGAATGTAAGAATCCTTGTAGACATCCTAGACAAAATTTGAAAAATAATTCTACAAAAAACATTGCGGATTTATAAAGAATTATATATATATATATATATATATATATATATATATATATATATATATATATATATATATATATATATATATATATATATATATATATGATATTATAGAATTTATGCAAACAATTCTTCTTAGATTTCTCCAACATATTAGGATTTTCTCCCAGAGTTACTTCAGGAGTAATCGAATAGTTTTTGTTTAGTTCTTTCAGGTGTCCTCCAGGGATTCGTTTAAAATCACAAAACTTCACAAGATCAGGGATTCCTCCAAACATTTCATCTCAATTTTTTTTTGAAAACTGCCCAAAGTTTTGAAAAAGCTGTCTGAAAAACTCCTATAGAAACACCAAAAGGAAGATCTAAAGGAATTTTTGAGAATCTTTGAGAAATTCTATAAGACTTTCTTCAAAAACTTATGGAGAAATCATATGGGGGCACACACAAACTGACTTTCAGACTGTCATCTGTCACTGGTTTTCGATTCTTCAAGCAATTGCCAATAATCTTAAAGATCTTGATGTAGAAGGAGATGATCGCTCATCACCATGAGGCCCAAAAAGTGGACAGTAATGTGTGCTAGAAAGGAAAGAAATGAAGAGAAAGTGTTGATAGTTCCGTCAGTGTATCGCAGGTTGTGAAAATCGAATAGAAGTATTGAAAATTGAGGTAACAAAACGGAATGTGTACAAACAACAGCTAGAACCATTACAAGCAGTTGGTAGTATAGGAGTACGATCAGGTGCGCATTCTTTTTTGCTTTAATAGTCTATTGAGTTGAAGTCATGAAAATAATAATCCAGATTCACAATTAAAACAATTGCGACAGTAAAATAATCTTTGTAGTGCTGATTTGTGATTAACCGATATTAGGGTTTTCTCTTTGCAGTATTTTTTACTGGTCCAAAACGTCTAACCATCCATGATCACCTATCCTGGTTCCTTCCCATGGAGTTCATGTGGTCTGAATAGACTAGTTCACCCTAACCCTTCCTCCATAATTGACTGACTTGCACTCTTCAATAAACACTGAAAAATGAAAATAATATGAAAACTTTTAAAGTTGATTTACGAAGATTTAAACCATTCAACAGACACATTTCCAATCGGTTGTTGCAAAAATTCGGAAATCTAACGAGAAATGACTAATATTGTAACATTCAAAAGCAGACCACTTTTCTTGATGATCTCTTTTCCATTGAACGAAAAACAGAACCGTAGTCTACGTCAAAAATCGCATAGAAAAGGCAAGATTATTGGAAAAATGAGTGCTTTTCATAAACTCTTCTTTCAATCGAAAAGTTTGAAGCTCAACTCAATCGTGTGGTACGGTTTAACATATTCCTCTTTGAGTCCTTGAGTAAATTTATTACACACTATATTAAAATGGCTGAAGGTGTTTTGCGTTTTTTCAATACCTAATTATTTCCGTGAAGCTAACCAACGCATTATTATCACAAAATTCGCAAAACAGTCGCCTTATGCGAAATTTTGAGACCCGCATACCAGCAACAGTTTATAGGTACAGTTCCATCGAATACGAAGGATGAAAAAACAGAAAGCGAAAAATGTCGCCCTATTTTTGTCGACAGTTCCAAACAGTTTAAAGATTGCGTGAGTGTATTTGATAGCTTGAATTAAAACGCATGTATTTAGTATTCCTCGGCTATGATGTTTAGTATCTATTCTTTAATTTTATTCCATATAATAAATATAATATGTAACATGTGTAACATAAGTCCTGGGAATACTTTTAGGCGTTTATTTGACAGCATTAATAAACACACAGATGTCAACCAATGTACTTGTCACGTTCATCTGTTGAACTGTCAAACTCAAATTGCGCAGTAGTTTCCATTAAAAATGTCGTACAAGCTGGATTTACGAGCACAAGTCACCAACCTTTTTGGATGGCTTAGTACAAGTGAAATTTTGAGCGTATGGATGAGCCAATATCAAAATCAACAATATACCGTGTTTTGAAAGATTGTCGTGATAGTAAAGAATCGGAAAACAAAAAGTAAAGTGGTCGCCCAACAAAATTGAGTGCCAGAACAACGAAAAAACTCCTGTCAAGCGCTGAAAACAAGGTTGGCCAATCAACACGCAAATTAGCACGAAAATTTCAGGTTTCAAACATGACAGTCCACCGGATTTTGAGAAAACATAACGTAATCTATCGGAAACGTCAGCGTGCACCAAAATATACACAGCAACAACTCGAAAAAATACCAAAATGTTGCCGTGCACTTCGTCGCGAGCATTTTGCAAATGGAAAGTGCATAATTTTGGATGATGAATCTTACTTCACGTTTCCGCACCATGAATTGAGTGGCAACGATGGTTTCTATACTGCTAACATCAAAACAACACCAGACGATGTTAAATATGCCAGCAAATCGAAATATGAGTCAAAGGTGTTAGTGAAGGCAGCCATGTCATCGAAGGGTATCTCGGCGCCTTTGATACGCCCAAACAAGGCCAAAGCTGTCAATTCTGACGTGTATTTCAGCCAATGCTTGCCGGAATTGAAGCAATTCATCAAAAAATGTCACGCTGACGACGAAATCATGTTTTGGCCGGATCTTGCAAGCTGTCATTACGCGAAAAAAACATTGATTGGCATGGCAGCATTTGTACCGAAAAAGAACAATCCACCTAACGTGCCTCAGGCTCGTCCAATTGAATTTTTTTGGAGTGTTCTCAAACGTATGATGTACGACAATGGCTGGGAAGCTAACAATGAGCAACAATTGGTTAATCGAATCAAGCGGAAGATGAAAGAAATAGACATGTTCGCCGTACACTGCGTAAAATCGAAGATAATGGTCCATTGAGCGTACTGTAAATATATTTTTCAACAATTTATTAATAGAATAAAATACCCTGAGAGCATTTTAAAATCCGATTGTTTGATTTCAAGTGCCATGCTTTTGAATTTTTCCCAGGACTTATGTTACATATGTTATGAAGTTATCTCGAAGTTCCTCCCTTAGCTCAGTCAATAAAGGCGCAGCTACAAAGCAACACCATGCCGGAGGTGGCTGCTAACAAACAGTTCATCCGTGTCATAAAATTTCCTTGCCACTTTACTTTTGCATGTGTTCAATTTTGTCGCAATGAAAAATGTATAATGTTATGGAAATAATGTCAAAATATAGTACATTTACCACCACTGCCCATTACTCAGCCAGGACTGCAAACAAGTTAGTTGAGGTGAAACTGGAGGGAGTCCATTTTTCATATGATTTATAGGTTAAGTTAATTATCACTTCATGATTTTCGAGACAAAAATCACAAACAAAACAGAACAAACAACGCTGAAATTTATTAGATTCGGCTGTAAAGCGAACTACTCGTTTTAGTGGTTGAAACAGAAGTGAAGTTTTTATTTGCTATATAGTTACATATGGGTGCTATGATTAATCACTCGGTCTGAACGCCTACTATTTCTAACACTCCTCCTCGATCAGATCCGGGCGAATTCCTAGATCATAGCGTAGTTTTTCTAATCGAATCCGTTGAAGTGGCTTTGTCAGAACGTCGGCCAACATGGATTCTGTTGGGCAATACTCCATCCTAATGATGCCCTTTTTTTGTAAGTCACGAACGAAGAAAAACTTAGTGTCGATGTGTTTGCTGCGTCGTTCGATTCGGTCGCCCTCTACCAACTTGATGCAGCTTTGGTTGTCCTCAAATATGGTGATGGGACATTCGATGTCTTCGCCAATTTCCTTCACCAATCGTTTGATCCAGACGAGCTCCTGGCAGCCCTCTGCGAGCGCCACGAATTCTGCTTCGGTCGAGCTCAATGCAACGCACGTTTGCTTGCGTGAAACCCACGCAATTGGTCCACCACCGAACATAATGAGGATGCCGGAGTTTGACTTCCTATCGCGCGAATCTCCGGCCCAATCTGCATCAACGAACATCTCCAATCCATTGGTTGATGTACCTATCTGGAGCTTATGGTTACTGGTGGCATTTAGGTAGCGCATAATCCTCTTGGCTTCGGTCCAATCCTGGGTGTTAGGGCAACTGGACTTTTGTGCCAAAATTGAAACACTAACCGCAATGTCGGGCCTAGAGTGTACTGCTACGTACAGGAGACCCCCGATCAGACTTAGGTAATTGTGGTTTCCGGGTAGCTGATCCCTCTCCTCCTTCTGCTGTAGGTAGCTGATGTCGAGGGGAACTTTTGACGGCTTCGCCTTGTCCAAGCCAAATCGTTGTGCTAACTTCCGGATGTACGTGGTCTGGTTGATCTTGAATCCCGATGCATTTCTCTCTATTTCCATGCCAAGGAAATAGCAAACGTGTCCCAAATTTGTCACATTGAAATGGATTTGAAGACTTTTGAATATATCGCCGAATTCCTTCTCCGTTTGCGTCACGATTATCATGTCGTCGACATAGATGAGGATGTACGAGAAAACACCGTTCTTTCGTTGTACGTAAAGGCAGGGATCTGACTTCGTTGGCTGAAAGTTCAAGTCCTTGAACACGGAATCTACTTTCCGATTCCATACGCGCGCTGATTGTTTCAAGCCGTATAGACTCCTCCTCAAACGGCAGACGGTTCGTTCATTACCCGTGGTGTATCCTTCCGGTTGTCGCATGTAAACGGTGTCTTCCAGTATTCCATTTAAATATGCGGTTTTAACGTCGACGTGCTTGACAATGGATCTCCTGCGGCTTGCAACGGACAGCAGAACTCGGAATGTTGTCTGCTTTGCCACCGGTGCGAAGATCTCGTCATAGTCGGTGCCGTACTTCTGGGTGAAGCCTTGAGCGACGATTCTTGCCTTGTGTCGTACCACGTTTCCTTTCTCGTCTTGCTTGGTCTTGAATAACCATTTGCTACCGATTGCCCTCTTGCCAGGCGGTAGCTGTACTAGTTCCCACGTTTCATTCTCCAACAGCGCTCGATATTCTTCGTCCATGGCAGCTTTCCACTGGAACGCCTCGGCACTATGTAACGCTTCCGCCGGAGTTTCTGGATCGCTGGTCTTGATCGTCGTGTGTCGCTTGCTCACCGCGAGGCCTTGCTGTACGGAATTTGGACCAGCTTTGTCATGTTGAACTGGGGAATTATGGAACGGAAAATTTTTGTTCTTGAAAATAAAGTCATGGTACTTGCCTGGAATCGCGCGCTCCCGACCGCTGCGCCTCAACACCTGTGACTCGGGTGGATATGAAGATTGTCGCGATGGGAGCGCCGAAATTGTCACGTCACCAACTGCATCATCGGATAATTCGCCTGCGCTTGTCTCTGCTTGCGAAAAGAAATCCTCCTCGGAATGCGACGACTCTTCAGATTCTTCATTGGTTGGCTCGTGATCGGATGGTTCTTCATCATCAGGCTCGTTTGGTGCTTCCGGTCTTGTTTCTGGAACGTCGTCTTGAAGCTGACCGAGAAAATCCAGGCTCACAAAATTTCGAGTTTGAAGCTGATCACTGTTTGTAGCTGGGGTTTGCGCATCAGCTTGGATCAACTCGTTTAGGAAAATCACATCTCGGCTCTTGAAGACATTCTTTTTCACCGGGTCATACAGACGGTAGGCCTTGCTCTGCTCATCGAAACCGACTAGGATGCATTCCTTCGATTTGACGTCCCACTTCTTCCGTTTTTGTTTCGGAATGTGTGACATCGTCTTTGTGCCGAAAACTCGCACATGGGACATATCAGGCTTACGGCCGGACCAGGCCTCCTCTGGCGTCAATTTGTGACCTTTTGTAGGGGAACGGTTGATGACGTATGTCGCAGCTGCTACCGCTTCCGCCCAGAATGGCTTCGGTAACTTCGCCTCGAACAGCATGCATCTAGCTCGTTCAACGATAGTCCTGTTTACACGCTCAGCCAGCCCATTTTGCTCGGGAGTGTACTCGGTTGATGTTTGGTGCACAATTCCTGCGTCAATAAGGCGTTTCTGAAACGATCGGTTAGTGTATTCCTTACCGTTGTCGCTGCGAAGAGCTTTCAGCTTGAATCCGGTTTGTTTCTCAGCTAGGGCTCGGAACTGGTCTTCTGATTTCGTTTCCAGGAAAAAAAACAAAAATCCGCCGAGTCCAGTCGTCCACAAACGTAACGTAATACCGGCTTCCTCCAATCGATTTTTCTTCCATTGGTCCGCATATATCCGTGTGCACAAGCTCCAGGACACCACTGGCTCGATTGCCGCTCTTCGGAAATGGTAGACGGGTTTGCTTACCCATGGCACATACCGAACAGTTTTCCATCTTTGATTCCTTGAACTGCATCCCAGTGGCTAGGCCGTTCTTCAGTAGCTTCAGATTATGGATGTTCAGATGGCCCAACCTCCTGTGCCATACGTTCAAATCTGCTGAGGTCGAGGCAAGCGATAATGCCTTTTGTTTGTCAGACTCTTCGAACCGGAACAATCCATGCTTCACATCGTGGATCCCTGTTGCTATCAGCTCACCATCCGGATCGATTACTTTCACGCCTTCGTTGCTGAAGCGTACCTCGTGACCACGGCGAACAATTTGACTCACCGACAAAAGATTGTTGGACATTGTTGGAATGAACTTGACGCCGTTCACATCGATGGGGGGACTCTCAGGACAGCATTTAGCTGAAAGCTTGACGACACCCGTTGCAACAATTTTCATCATCTGCTTGTCGGCTGCCATAACAACGCCACTCGCCGGTTGCTCCTCGTGTAGCAGGCTTCGATCCTTGGTGAAATGGTCTGATGCACCGGAGTCAAACACCCAACAGTCGTTACTATGGTTTTCGTTAGTTGTTAGGACTGTGGAAAACGCCGATCCTTTTTTCGTCTCGTTTTTCACTTGACATTCCCTAGCAATGTGTCCGTATCGATGGCAACGCTTACATTTTGGACCTCTCGGCTGCTCAGCTGACCGGTTTTCGGTTACGCCTTGCTTTGGTTTCGATGGAAACGATTTTCTTCCAACAAACGCCGTTTTGTCCTGGAAAAATTGGACTTCCTGGAGTAGTTTTGTCTTGATGCAGTCGCCGGTGATGGGAGTGCCGGAATTTTCCAGCGCCATGATCATTGGTTTATACTTCTCCGGAAGCCCCGCAAGCAGCAGGGAACCGATCCACTCTTCGGAAATGTCGAAACCAACACCCCGAAGATTATGGGAGGTAGAAATTATCTCCGTCACATACCTTTCCACGGTTTCGCATGACGAAAGGGTCGTGGTTATGAGCTTCCTGAGCAGTCCCACCCGGCGGGTTAGTCCGGTGTCTTCAAAAGCTGCTTCAAGCTTCGCCCATACCTCACGGGCCGTCTTCGCGTTCTTCACGTGGATGTAGTTGATGGGGTCCAAAAGCAAAATAATTTTCGCTCGTGCTCTTCTGCACTTCCGCTCGTCCACCGCTGGCAGCGTCCCATCCGCGTTCGGAATTGGTTTTACAGTTTCCCACAGCTCCTCCAGTTCGAGGTACGTCTCCACCGCGAATCTCCAGGTTGACCAATTTTCTCGACCGCAGAGGCGTTCGATCGGCGGTAGACTTGAATTCTGCTGGGGGATCTGCTGCTGGCTCGCTTGGCCATTACCAGCTCCGGTATACATCTTAATTTATCTTCTAGACTGGGCCCATAACCTATTAGATTCGGCTGTAAAGCGAACTACTCGTTTTAGTGGTTGAAACAGAAGTGAAGTTTTTATTTGCTATATAGTTACATATGGGTGCTATGATTAATCACTCGGTCTGAACGCCTACTATTTCTAACAAAATTGCTAACCAATGGGTGCTCCAGTGAAGCAAACAGTTCTTGAAAATTTCACGCCGGAAGTCCTAACAGTATTTGAGATTTGTGCTCAGAAAAAAAAGAAGTGATTGGGATTTGATCCCGTATGCCATTAAGGGCGTTACTTTTGATATTACCATAATATCCAGCGTTAACTGAAGTCACATCCAGAAAAAAATGTGAAAATATGTAGACAAATTGTGGACAATTAAGAAAGAGGTCGCATTTGCTGTCAGATTTGACAATTGTCATCGAAAATTGTCTCGAACGTCTAATGTTGACGGTGCAAAGATGCACACTTCAAAAAAATCATGTAAGTTTAAGTTTACTTGGATGAAAACTAAAGGAGCGGCCTGTTAGACCGAAATTTGCGTCTGTTATTACATTCACAGGACCTTACAAACTTGAATTAATAACTAACATGACATGACGCAAATTGAGGTACAAAAAACGACATTTTGCAAATGTTGCTACTTTTAAGGCAAAAACAAATACTTCTTGATGCCAGTCAGGTCTAGTTCAAGTCAGAAATACAATAAGAAATTGCCATAGATTTTACTGGTAAGAATTACCTTTATCTGGTTCTTGGTCTACAAATGCTTGAGAACACTTAAATTGTGCCAAGCCCGGTCGTTGGCCTTCATCAAAAGATATTACTATGACGCTAAAAGATGTTCAGATTAAAAAAATGCATAAGCAATTTTCACTAATTCTAAAGAACGACTTTTATAAATAATGAAAATCTACTTTTATGCATATCAGGCAACATGAAGTAATCGTTTTATAATCGATCCGTGAGAATTTGAACTTGTGACTAGTTTTGACGCGTCAAAACGACTGTGTTAAAAATAGATGTTATAACACCTATGATAATGGCACTTTGGAAAATATAGTAAAATTTAACTTTCGTAACAGTCAACTTCTGGGCTAAAACAACCAGGGCTAAAACAAATAATCTCTTTGTAGACAAGTTAGTCACCGCGAATTTCCTGAGTATTTTCGACATTTCAATACTTATCTATAAAATCAACCTGAAGCTTAATAAAAGATGAAGTCTCTCACAAACTAAATCAAATCATCGTTTCCTAGAAAGACTGAAAACCCTTATCTCCTTCCAAAAGAAATACTCACCGAAACATTTGCTCTGATTCGTGGCCCGATCGATGAAGACTTTCGAACTTATCACAGTGCCGAAGGGCATAAACATCTGCATCAGCTCTCCGTCGCCGAATTCCTGCGGCAGATGGTAGATGAATAGGTTGCAACCCTCTGGGCCCGATATGGAACAGCCTGTGTAGGATATAAGAGCACATTTAGGAGTCTTGTTGTTGGCGGTCACAGTCATGGTGAAGCTGTATTTATCGTATCGAGTACAAGGAGGAAGAGTTCAATATAAGGACTTTCTCATGCCTGTTGAAAGGTCTTATATTTTTGTCGGAAGGGCACTGAATAATCATAACAACGTTGGTCCGAAGTGGTTTTTTTAGTATGCCATTTTTTTTTTTTGGAAATCAATCAAGATATATCTGCAAAACCAAATGCTGGAGTCTATCGCTAAAAGATCTAAAGCTATCCGAAGAAAACCGAAAACACCAATTTACCAGAAAATAAATATCAAACGACTCAATATCCAGTGGAAGTTATGCTACATAAATAAACATATAAAAACAACACTTATCCAAGGATTGCCCAGCATAATGCAACAACACACGGTGAGCAGTGGCGATACTTTCCATTCCAATGTTTACTCCTATCGGTTTTATTTCCAGTAGTAAAACACAACTGAGCTTTTCGACAATTTTTCCACACCTCCACACATCTCTCGGGGCAGAAAGCAAAGCGGAAAAGAGTCCATCATGTTTGTGCGTAAATGTGAGCGTGTTCAAAGCCAACATTGGAAACATCAAGATTAACACTCATTTATGGTAGGCATCTGTGCGTGTGTTGTTCTATTATGCAAGGCATGAATGTTGACTAAAAAAAATAACACTAAAGACATCTATTAAACACAACAAAAAAATCTGCGTGAGACGAATGGAAACAATAGCAACGATAAGGAAAAAATGGTCTAAAGTGAACCTAATCTCTTAGATCCAGAGAAAAGAATGATCGCAAAATGCAGAAATAACCGAAACGCAAGAATAAACGAGACAAGATTGATAGAGACAGACGGAGGAAGCAGGAACATCTGATTTGTTAAGTGTCCGAGCTCGAAGTCAGTCCGACATGTTAAGTTTCTTGTATTTTGGTGGTCGTGGCAATATTGGTTGGTTGTAGTAGTAGATAGGGAAGTAGCGCTCTTGGGCGATGCTTACCTTCACGTTGTGCTGGTGCAATGGTGGCAATCGGTTGTGGTATGGCTTGCGGAAATTGTCCATATACGGCTGGGTAGGCTGTTAAATTTACAAATTTACAATCAAAAAACAAATATACATCAACAACACACAGTAAAAGTAGTGAAGAACGAGTAAGATACATATATTCGAAAGGGGGGAAGGAATTATTATAGGTTTCTGATGGCAATAGCAGTGTTAAGCTTAAGCTCGATTACACTATGTGGATTCGATAAAGATTCTACCAAATTTGCTGCTAAAATACTGATTGTGCTTGGATGTTGACGGAATTAAACAACGTAAGTTGAAGAGCGTTAAGGTAAAACGGAATCTATCTAAAGAAAAGAAAAAAACTTAAAGATCCCATGAAATATTGCTCAATATTTTATCCCAAACGCATAAATATTGTTTACGACTTCTCGTTTGGACGTGAGAGACCAGTGTATGCTTACTATCTATGTATCTTAAAATGCTGTTCGGAGCAGATTGGAATGACACAAAAATGTGTGAAATGTTGAAAGAAATGAAAACAAGAAAATTGGCAACATTTTTATAATCGAGAAAAACAATTTATGGCATCATACGCTTTGGGTGTAAAGGCGAAGTAGGCGACGCTTCGGATGTGACGTAATGTTTCTTTTTGTGCTCTGTACACTGATAAAAAAGCAATGCTAAATTTTATGTGTCCCACACATAAATTTTTGCAATTTGACCCACAAATGATATCTATGTGTAAATCCACATACATTCTGTGTACACATAAACTCTATGTATGTGAACACATATATTTCATTTGGCACATAAACTTTATTTGTGATTCTCTATGGGTTCTGTTTATGTGTGGACAAATAAATGTTACGCAAAATTCCACATAGATTTTCGCCAATAAATATGTGTCTTTTTTTATTAGTCAGTTGATAATTTCTAGGGACTTTTGTCATTAGGACGAATCTAACATTAGGAAACTCTCTTTGATTACTTTCTCTTTCATTCATATTTCAATCATTGTTGTGCTACCCGAGCAGGAGACAACAACATATGAATACCTTATTTTGATCTTGATAACTGGCGTTGGTATTAAAGAGCTCAGATTAAGAGGTAAAATTCCTAAGCAAAATACTTAAGAATTGCAAGCAAAATACCTCTTCAATGACAAAACTTGTCATTTTGGATAGCTGGGAATACCTTAGAGGTACTATTTTGGTATTGTCTTACCTCAGTTTGGTATTCGCATAACATAATGGGAACAATTTTATGGTATTATCCTCAGGTATTATACCTCTTAATCTGAGCTCCTTAATACCAACAATCAATATGCAACTAGCGATTAGAAATTGGTTCACTGTACACACCTTGAAGCCAGCACTTAGCTGTGCATATTTGCGCCTTTGTTTTGATTTGCTACACTCCCGCTTCACTTTACTCAATTTTTGAGTACAATTGTATGCTACCTCTTTTTTTCTCACGGAAATGTTACTCAATTTTCGTTAAAAAGTGGATCAACTCAATTTTTGAGTAGACCCACTTTTTACGAAAATTGAGTAACATTTCCGTGAGAGAAAAAGAGATAGCATACAATTGTACTCAAAAATTGAGTAAAGTGAAGCGGGAGTGTATGTTATTATGACAGAATATTTGACAGTGTGTTCCTGTGATTTCATTATTAGGGGCGCATTATTGAGCATGGGACCGAGCTTGGGACCGATGTGCTAGTACTGACAGAGCCAAAAAAAAACGTATTTGTATGGGACCTACTGGTCTTAGAGTTAGTCTATGTTAATACCAAGGCCAGTTATCAAGCTATTCGGTTCTGCTCGGGTAGTAATGTTGTATTTCGATCTGTACTAATGAATCCCTCGAAAGTAATATACTGGCGCTGTAATAATTGAAAGAGAGCGAGACAGGAGAGAACCTCTCATTGTTAGATTCGACCTATTGGAAAAGTTCCTAGATTTCTTTACTTTCAATGTTTTTTTATGTTGATCAAATTTTAGTTTCAGTGCCGTCAAACAATTATTGAATGATTCTCGGGAGGACGGAAAATCGAAACGAGAAAACCGCATTACCATTGCTTTGAACTGTACCCGTGCAGGACTAAACAGCTTGATAACTGGCCTTGGTATTAGGGAGCTCAGATTAAGAGGTAAAATACCTGAGGATAATACCATAAAATTGTTCCCACAATGTTGTGCGAATACCACATTGAGGTAAGACAGTACAAAAATAGTACCTCTAAGGTATTCCCAGGTATCCAAAATAACAAGCTTTTTTATTCTAAAGAAATTTTGCTTGCAATTCGTAGGTATTTTGCTTAGGTATTTTACCTCTTAGTTTCCATTGGACCCTGAACAGTTTCAAACTAAGGAGGAGAGTGACAAACTGTTAGCGTTAGCGTCGATTCTAGGACGAAAGGGAAGCTGACCATCTCAAGCCTATTGGATGGAATCAAAGCGGACTCTGCGCTACTTGCAGCACACATTGGACCACGACCTGGTACTGGCCATCGATAGGATAACCGAGTACATAGAAGCAGATTGGGCAGGAGATGCTGAGGATCGAAAATTTCAAATCGTTTTCCAATATCTTGGTTCTCCTTTTGGTGAAGGTCGCTATAATACCAGTCAACAGAACCAGTAAACAGACGCAAGTTAAAAACTAGGATAAGTAATAAATGTATTATCCCTCTCAAGATATCAAAGGGTAAGCCTGATCAATTATCATTAGTATTGATATAACCTCTAGCGTACACATGCCCATAAAGCGTTGAATGGTCCATCCATTATCTAGTATTCATATTTTCTCTAGGTTTTACAGAATTTACATCACCATGGTTACTTGGTATGTATTTCTTGAAGTAAAAATAGGCAGCCGGTTTATTCAGTCGCGTGGAATTTGTGTCATTCGTTCTGAAACACAACCTATAACTGAAGCAAAATGGAAGTTATTCAATATAACAACGGTTCGGCGCTAGTGAAAACATCCCAGGAGATGGGCACTGTCTGTTTACGGCAATCATACATCAACTCTACCATATGGACTTCCAGAGTGAAGCACACTACAGGAGGATTTGGGAAAATAGAAACCTGATAGTTCAACACATAAAGAGAAGTCTATGGTCGTTTCACAATATTTTGATGCTCATTGTCAACGAGCCGGAGTAATAGTTAGCGGAAATATGGATGAAGAAAATATACAGCATTTTCTTCACAACCTGGAAACAAAAACTGAATCGGGAGGTGCAGAAACAATCGATGCAGCATCAGAATTGTTTGAGAAACGCATAGCTATTTTCTGAGAAGGCGGTAATGTCCTAGAGTTCAAAGAAGAGGCAACTATCAATGTCTTTTGAGGATTGCCTATCGTCTCTCAGCACATACAAGAAGCAGTAATCATCGCAACCACTATGAAAGTATTGTTCAAAAATTGAACATGAGTAATTTGCCTGCTGCTACAAATTTGAATTCGAATCTTTACTTTCAACGCTCCAATCAGCTCTATCGGCATATGGCAGACTAACCCCAGAATTAACGCAAGTTTTTGCAGATACACTTCTGAAATGATAACAAATAGACCAAATGTATCATTTGAACAGGATAACTTTAAATTCGCAAGTTGAAACGTCAGAGGATGCACATCAAGTGAAAAGAGAAAGGACGCACACATTGGCAAAGCAGAACATCCAAATAGCAGCCATTCAGAAACAAGAAGGCCAGACTGTAATATGATGACCGATAATTATGTTTGGTACAACGTAAATAACGATGGCACTATCAGGCAGCGCAAAGGAGGAGGAACGGCTATCTTCGTGTACACAAAACTACACGATAACTACATGTTCAGGAAAATCAGTCACAACGCAGCATCGCTAGCATCGACAGCTAGATGTAAACATCCATCGCTGCAACTTGATGAACCAGGCTAATCTAGACGAGAAATGTAAGGATCCATCGAGCGCTATTATGAATGCATGCTAAATGAATGCTGCTAAAACACAGTTCCAAAGAAATGTTGGACATCTTAGTGGACTTGATGGTAACAATTTTTCAACTAATAAAGTTCCTACTAACTGGATGAATACGTTACAGATTCCTGGTGTATCACGCTGTGTTAAATTGCGTATAAAGTATATGCAAAGTTAATACTAGATAGACTTGTTGAACAGCTCTCCCGTCACTACCGCAATATCATATGGCATTTCAGCAGAAGCGTAGCGCTAGCGATTTTTTATTCGTTCTACGAAGAATCTTGGACGAAAAATGGCGGAAAAAGAAACCCACAATATTGGTTTCTGTAGATCTTCAACAGGCGTTTGACAAAATCAATTCTTCAAAGTTTCCTATAATCCTAAAGTCAATCATTGTTTCTGACGCACTCATCAATCGTATCACAATAGCTTGCATTACAGAAAGAACTTCCATACAGTGGATCGGCAACGGAATCCACTCTATCAATAAGAACCGAGAAATGAAACAGGGGTGTCAATCAGTTCAATCCTTACTTATTTGAATGCTTCACCACGTTTTATCTACATTGAATGAATTTATACAAGAACTGAGTGTAGACTATTTCGGACCAATAATACTTCCATTCATCCTTGAACATGCTGACGATCTATTATTTTAATGCGAAACAGTTGAAGATATTGAAATAATCTTCTGGAATCAATTCTTGTATTAATAGGCTTGGAAATCAATCTCTCGAAATCTAAAGTATTGTTTGGAAACCAACAAAAAGGAAACAATTTCAGTCGGGATCAACAACAGCAGTTCGGTAAATACAAGCTAACGGTTACTTCTCAAATAAAACACCTTGGAGGCTATATAACCAGCAGTCTTTCGAGAAAGAATACTACGGCCAAGCGTATTAAAAAGGCAAACAAAGCGTTTTACTGTCTAAGCAACTTCCGCAGAAATCATCCGCTAAAATGGAACACAACAAGAAAACTCTACCCCTCGCTCATAACTCCAGTTGTAACGTACAGTATGGAAGTAGCAACGCTATTAAAAGGAAACCGGAACTCACTACGACGAATGGAAAATACCATGCCCAACGTTCTTAAATCTCTCAGCATTCAAGATGTTTCAGAAAATTACGAAAATATTGATCGTTCCAACCAATCCGAAGGTGACAACACAATCAATGGAAAGGATCAAATTTCCCAAGCTATAGCAGTACAAGAAATTGGAGGACATACAAACAATAACAAAATAGCCGGGCAGAACTTCATGGGACATGTGTTTCGGAGTCCTTGTAACGAAATCAAACACAAACCTCTCAACTTCAGAATCCCGGATAAAAGGTGATACGGTCAAAATTTGGTCAAGGGAAAACGCGTGTAAATCGGTGAAATCGTTTATTTAAAAAATCAAATTAAATTTCTTTTTCAAGTTCAATTAGTATAAAATTCAGGAAAAATATTCAGTAAGGCTTCCGCTTTTTCAAATCCGAATTGCCGGGCCTTACGCTTGACCCCTGCCATCAGATTTTGTACAGCCACCTTGTCCACTTTCTTCGCCGCAGAAAGCCAGTTTGCCTTGAACTGCTGCTCGTCCTTAGCAGTTTTTTTGGTCTTCTTAGGTTCCGCTTGACAATAGCCCAGTATTTCTCAACTGGGCGGAGCTCTGGCGTGTTGGGAGGGTTCTTGTCCTTGGGAACCACCTGCACGCTGTTGGCGGCGTACCACTCCATGGCCTTTTTACCGTAATGGCAAGATGCCAAATCCGGCCAAAACAGTACGGAACAACCGTGTTTCTTCAGGAAAGGCAACAGACGTTTATTCAAACACTCTTTCACGTAAATTTCTTGGTTGACAGTCCCGGAAGCTATGAAAATGCTGCTTTTCAAGCCACAGGTACAGATGGCTTGCCAAACCAGATATTTCTTTGCGAACTTTGACAGTTTCGTGTGCTTGAAAATATCTGCTACCTTTCTCCTTCCTTTTGCCGTATAAAACTCCTGTCCCGGAAGCTGCTTGTAGTCGGCTTTGACGTAGGTTTCGTCGTCCATTACCACGCAGTCAAACTTCATCAGCATCGTCGTGTACAGCCTCCGGGATCGCGCTTTGGCCGTCGTATTTTGTTTATCATCGCGATTTGGAGTCACTACCTTCTTGTAAGTCGATAGTCCGGCTCGTTTTTTGGCTCGATGCACGGTTGTAGACGATACACCCAGCTTATTTGCGGCATCTCGGAGAGATAGGTTAGGGTTTCGCTTGAAACTACCGGCAACTCTCTTTGTCGTCTCAGCGGCTTCCGGTTTTCGATTTCCCCCCGATCCAGACTTCCTGGCTGTCGACAAACGTTCCCCAAACACTTTAATTACATTTGTAACGGTTGATTTGGCAACTTTTAGCGATTTTGCCAACTTTGCGTGCGAGTAGCTCGGATTTTCGCGATGCGCGAGCAAAATTTTGATACGCTGCTCTTCTTGCTTGGACGGCATTTTGACAACTGAAGAGTGAATTCCAAAATCAAAATAGGAGCAACATTCTACACACACACACCTTCAAAATGAGGGGTGTTCAGGTTTTTTAAATGCAAAATTGAAAGAAATACGTCACGTTGATATTGACCAAATTTTGACCGTATCGCCCTTTAAAAAGAAAATTGGAAGACCACTTGGAAAACTAGCGCCAAGCAAAATGTAGAACTTAGTGGATATTCTATGGATTATTGGTATGATATTGCTAATGATAAGATAAATCAGATTAAGAAGACGATGACGACTTTCTAGACATAGACAGCAACTATGATTTTTGATTGTCGGAGTTCGAAGGCTTTAGTGATGCAGAAGGACCGTCTTCTTCAAGGATTCGATATGAATTAATACATTAGAAAATTTCATTTTCTTTCGATTATCAATCATGTTAATAAACAATAGGCTTAAAAATAACCGGATATGACAATAGAGTCTGGGCAGAAAAAAGAAAATACATAACAATTATACACATTTTAAACGCATATAACATTTCATATTGTCTTTCTTTCTTTTTTCTTTCTTTTTATATTTCTTTTTACGCCTTTATGTATTAATTGATCGCGACAAACCAAGGAACGAGAACAATTCAATGCTCAACAGCTTTTATGGTGCGCATCGGCAATGGACGATTTACCTTGTCATCAAAAAGAAGTTTTGCTAAAGAACTCAAAACAAATTTCAAGACACACTCGCGAGACAAGAAGCATAATCTCATCTTGAAACGAGAGAGCAAGCTCGGAACTATAGTAATATCAAGCAAAACAGGTATTTTGGAAGAAATCGTTGACAATTGATCACAAGGTAATATAAAAATTGAAAAGGTAACGAATATAGTATGTATGTACACTCGAGCTAGTCTCATACATTTCATTATTGACTGACAAACTAACCATCAATCGTTAAAGACCTTGTTCTCTTAAACCTCACTCCACCCCTCTTCTTTGCCGTTCTCTCATAACCATTTGTCATCGAGCAAAAATAATTGGCAGAACAATATCTCAATGACAATTCCCCGGCATCCGTTTCACTTCGTACCCAACAAACAGAACAGATTTGCCCTGATCTCTTCTCTCTCACTCAACACCAAAACAACCAAACAACAACGACGGCTAAACCTATGCCCCAGCAGTACACAGCAATAAGGTGCTTGAAATAATTGGAATATGATTTCTGGTCGTCCTCGATGGCCAACCACACCCACACCCGGATTGGCACTAAAAATCGACACTGCACAATTTGTTGGCACCGAAAGTGGAAACCAATAAAGGAGAGTAAAAATGGCTGCCCACAGATAAGCATCGTCCCTAAAACTTCACATCGGACTCCTCACCTTGCCTATTGGAAGCAGTCCGGGATTTTTGCCAAGATTTGTACAACCGGATCGATTCAAATTATCTGACTATGAACATACTCTGCCACAGCTCCAGCTGGTTTTATTTGCCCGTTCACCCCCCATGTAGGAAAGGTCAACCTCTGCAGCACGGGAAATATCCACTCTCTTTGCGCCGAAAGTTATGATCTTGTTTTTTCTCGTCTGTAGTCATTTGTTTTGGTGGCGATCTTTGTCCCTCCCACACCCCCTCAACTACTACATTATGGCACCGTATGCCCTCGTTTATCATGGTCGACCGAGCCTTGTGTGTATAGCTAGCATATTGTCGCCACTTTCTTCATCCTCCTCCACCCTCCACCCATTTCACTAGGATAGCAAAGGTATACTTTTCCATATGTTTCTTTTCCCGACTGAATTGGATTTTTTTTCCTCTGCCATAATAGCGAAACCGTAGACCGGAGCTGCTTGCCGGTTCTGTTTACGCTTACGAATTTTCCATTTCATTTAACAATACTTTTAGGCAATTGGTTTTTACTGGGTGAATTATGTTTTTGGCAGGCTGCTGCTGTGATGCTCCTCCGTTCTTCCCGGGTAGGGATCCGCTTGACTGGATTTCGGCGGTGTCAGCCAAGGATGGTCTTTGCATAGCGAGCGTGTTCGATGACCCAACGGATCTTCCCCGCTGGGAAGGTTTGGCTTGTTAATATCTCGAGTGGATGAAAAGTTATGATTATGAGTGCGACAGATGTTGATGGTAGGACCTTGCAGATTGTCAGCTTCTGAAAGAGTCTGCCATTTGTCAGATCCGAATTAGGAAGATTGATGAGTTCTATCAACGAAACTACGAAAAGGTACTATGGTGCGTTTACAAGAAATAATATTTAAGTAAGTTGCATCACAAACTGGTATCCTTTCCTTGGACCACTTGAACATTAATGTCTCGTTTCTCATCGGTTAGTTCTAGTCGATGGAATTCATATAAAATTTTAAATAAGAGTACTCAACACTTAAGAAGTTTGTGAGTCACAGACGAAATAGGCCTGCCTGTAAAAGAATAAGCTTCTAGTGTTATTTTATGGAATTTGCTCGCGTTTACTTGTGAATCTATGTAAAGCCTGTTCTCGGAAAGTTTCGGATATATTATAGTTCAACAAAAGCCATTTATTATTTCAGTATAAAATAGTTATTTATACATTAAGAAAACAATCGAAGTAGACCGCACTCATCAGTTGGCGTGTTTTGCAATACTGATCTTAATTTTTTCACGAAGCAAACCTAACAGTTGAAGTGAAAAACTGTTTAACAATAGATTAGGTTTTTCAGTGGTTTTTGTGACGGTTATCAAAGTGGATCGCATTCTACTCATTTTACGGTGTGTTATGGTATTATGCTCTACACTAAATGTCGAGAAGATGTCTTGAACAACTGCACGGAAACTCAGCTAAGTTTATGATTAAGTACTTAATTTATTGAAACAGTTCTTGTATAATTCTTATAAATCAATACATTTAATAATGTAATGGACTGGCTTTCAGAACAACAAGTGGTTCTAGACGAAGTATCTGGCATCATTCTTGCTTGGCTTATAACGGGTGGGACGAGTTAAGAGTTTGCCGAGTTTATGAGTCTTTGTTTGTCATCTTAAGGAATCTACTGCGGATTTTTGTTTTTCGTTAACAAGAATGTGATAAGTAAAATATAGCAAAAACAATGAATTTGTGGTAGGGGGTTTGATTGACATGATGCTCTGTGTGTTAGGGTTTGACAAGATTAAGGTGTCAGCTCCAAGTAACATTTTGGCTTCCTTTCTGTGCTTGGCAAATCGTCTAGCTCAAATCTTTGTAGGGGTAAGTGATGGGACCATCTTCAACATCTGTTTTACCCTGAACTGGCCAATCCGGTGCCAAGTAAAAGGATGGTCCAGTAGCTATGGCAAACGTTCTTCTGGAACGATATCAAGAACCCATATTGTTAGGGTTGAGTTCAAATAATTTTCTGGCCTTCCGTGACCCCATGGGAACCTGCTAGGTGGTGGCTGTACCAGAATCAAGTCACCGGATTATCATATGGCAATCACACACATCACTGTGTATTCTGCGAATGACTTTTAGTGTCATTACCCAACTAACAATTTTTGTTTTATTCCAGCCGAATAGCACTCCTCCCGGTTTGTTGATAAAACTACATTTAAAATTGTTTCGTCATTTAAAATGTGTACAAAGGGGCCCACTTGTACGGTTGTGAAAACAAATTAATAAAATCTTTACAAGACCATACAGATTTTGAAAATGTTCTAGTGAAAAATGTTACTACCACTTGTGAACCTTCACCAAACCTATTGGCTGCCATCAAAACCAACATAGGGCCCAATGGCCACAGCTGTCAAATTTCACGGTGATATCGTGGTTAGTTTTTGTTGTATTGCTCTTCTGATTCATTAAGCAGTAAATAATATCTAGGGGAAAAAAGTTCTGGTGTTGCGGGAAATTTTGTTTGATAGCAAAATATCCACAACAAATTCAGTTTCTTTACAGCGTATCATGCTACAAATCGTATGCGCATTTAATTTTATGGTGAATATTGGTACGATAAGAGCCGAAAATTAATTAACGCCTCGGAAATAATGCGAGTTTACATCTACAAAAAACTAATTCAAACAAATATATTCGATAAATTAATCATGAATTTCCTGAAAATTGATGGAATTAACTAAGATTATCTGAAATAATGCCAAAATTAGTCTCTGATCTACAGTTCATTTGAATTACATTTAAAATTTGGTGTATTAATTTTACCACATCTAAGTTATTTTATATATTTCAATGTGGCGATTGGAAAAAATCACAGTTTTAGCAAAAAGCCAATTTATATTCGCAATGCCTGCTATAAAACTCTTTGGTCATTTTTCGAGTACTTTTTCAAAAGGAAGTAAGTCACAAAATGTAAATAAACGTGTTATTCATGGGATGTTATAAAAAATAATGTATACACACCCATATTTGTTGAACTTTTTGATGGATTATTTCTGAAAGTTTTAATGAAGTTTTTACAAAACGGTGTAACATTACTTTGACCTTTTTCGAAATAATGTCGATACGCCGCTTGTGTTAAAAAGTAACTTGCGAATCATTGTTATATCATTTGAATGCCCCTTAACAACGCGTTTGTAAAAGTCTTTATACCACAAGGTTAAAAATTAAGATTACTTTTAATAAAAATTGAATTTTTTAGTAAAGATATTTTAACAACGTTTTCGTGCAGAAAAAAAAATACGTCGTTTTGATAAGTTCGAAGTATCTGTGTGAAATATGACAACTTGACGTAACATTTCGACGTATCAACATTGTCATTCGCAGAATGACGTATAAATTTGACGCAAGTAACATGCCATCTATCATACTGACTTATCAAAATGACGTGTAATATTTTTCTATTGAAGATCGTTGTAAGATACATTTTTCTAAATGTACCTTGAATTTTCACTACAGTCGAAGCTCGTTATAACGACGTCGCAAGGGACCGTCGTTATAGAGAGATGTCGCTATAAAATTATGTCGTTATAATTATATCTAATGTCGCTATAAAGAGCTGAACCGAGTCAAGGTGTTTCCCTAGTTATGCATCTCTTTGAAATCGACGAAATCCCCTCAAGATTTGCCATATTTATGTAGCTTTTAATTCTTTAAGTTGATTGTTCATCTTAATTTTGAATTTAAGCTTAGTATGTGTAATCGGAGTTAGTTTTTTCGGAGTTATTCATAACCAAATTGATATTAACACTACTGTTTCACAGATCTCTTCATAATCATGCACAAAATGTTGCTTCGAGATATATGTTATAATTATTCATTGTCCAACAATTGATTCTAAGCTCAAAAAACTTCGTGAAGCTGTCTTTCTTAGCACTATCTTTTGTCAACAATGCTGCGTAAATAACATCAAAAGTATCTGACAGCTGAGCGTGAGATGGAGTCACAATTGAATCGTCGTCGATTGTTTCTTCAAGCTCCTCTCCATTCTGATAAGATGATTCTTCCCCACTAACAATTTGAACTATGTCATCATCAGTCAGTAAGTCGCTTGAGCAAAGATCGTCGTCAAACGTTGCGAAATCTGTAACATTCAATATTTTAAAATAACTATAAAATGAAAATTAAAACGAATGATCAAGTTTACCTTCAAATTATTCGAATCCTAGCCATGGTAGCTTTTCAAAATTGGCCTCAAAATCTAGTTCGTCGGTGCTCAAGTCATTTTCGTTGATTTGTATTATCTCGTTGGACTTAACGAACCCAGCTTTTACAAACCAATTAACTATGGTTGATTGTTTAACATTATTACACCAAGCATCGCTCACCATATAAATACATTGTAATAAATCGATTTCAAATGCTTTTCCATTCTCCATAGCATCCAGCTTTTTCGTAACTAATTTGTTCCGGTAATTAACTTTCAAACATTTGATAATTCCTAGATCAAGAAGCTGAAGCACTGATGTCATATTTGGAGGAAAGAATTGAAGCTTAACATTTATCAGCTTTGATTGAATTTTTGGATGACTTGGACAGTTATCTACAAAGAGTATAATCTCTCTGTCCTCCTTTCTCATTCTTGCATCTAATGCTAATACCCATTATTCAAATACAGGACTAACCATCCAAGCCTTTTGGTTATTTTTATAAGTAACTGGCAAGTTTTTGACGTTTTTGAAGCATCTAGGCTTGGCACTTTTTCCTATTATTAGAAGCTCTAATTTTTCTGTTTCTGACATATTCGTTGCAATGGCAAGGGTAATACGCTCCTTCGAATATTTTTCTCCATGACATTTTCCATTTTTGAAGCAGTATGTTTTGTTGGGAACACATTTATAAAAAAGACCTGTTTCATCCATATTGAAAATGTTGTCGGGGCTGTACTCTATGATCAGTAATGGGAGGGTATGAGATTTGAACTGTTATGCTTCATTCATATCGACGGAGCCGCTTTCAGCACTTGCAACTTTGAAGGCAAATCCATTCCGCTTTACAAACTTTTGTAGCCATCCATCGCTTGCCTTGAAATTGTTTTGCTCTAGCTTGAGAGCTAGTTCGCTTGCTTTTTGTTTTATCATCATTCCAGACAATGGAATTTTGCAAACGTTTGCCTGTTGACAAAATATCACTACTGCTTTTTCTAGCAAACCAAATTTAGCTGGACGAGACTTTTTGAACTATAATGAAAAGTTTCCTCCCTTATTAAACGATCATGTTAGCAAGCAGTTAAATTTTAAAAATAATTTTTCTATTTTTTCCCAGAATCTGCTGTTTATTTTTTCAAATTGATGATATCGTGTTGTGTGGAACACCGTATTTTTTAAATATTGCTTTATTTTTGGTGCCATTTTTCAACTTTTTGATGATTTCTAATTTGTTTTCCAAACTAAGCGACTTCCTTGTACATGAACTCATTTTGCAAGTTATCACTTCCACAAATGGCATCAAATATTGACGGGAACAAATTGAACTCGTGTGATGATTACGATGCCGAACAATGATACATTTTATTTCTCTAAGTGGACAAAATCTTTTTTAGTGGATTAATTTTATTAAACGTCTTTTTTAACATATTCAATGCTATTCATTGAGATATACTGAATTAGTTTATTGCTTGGTGGTTTAAAATAGTTTTGCCTACTCTAAATATGTATATCGCAGTAGATTTGTTATCAAACTTATACATTTTGACCATTTCAACATACCACTATTATAGGAACGAGATGAGTGGCTGCTTTGCTTTTTTTGTTGTGATGTCGTTATAGAGAATGAAATTTGCAGGCAATGTGCCGTCGTAATAGAGGATGGTCGTAATAGCGAAAATGTCGTTATATCGATAGCAATTTATATGAAAATTTGAAGGGACCGTTGAGTATGTCGTAATAGAGAGATTTGTCGCTATAACGGATGTCGTTATAAAGAGCTTCGACTGTACTAGTTTAATTTTTAAGAACAGTGATGTAATATCTTTAACCAATCGTTCATTCAGTGGGATTTAATAGAGATAAACATGTCAGGTCTTCAAATAGGAATAAAAATAAATTTAAAAAAGTTCAATGCTGCACTCACGTCACGTCACGTTATTTCCACGTGAAATTTCACGTAACTTTCACCTGAACACGTAACCAAATCTTTTTCAGTTAAATCACGTAACAATTATATGATTTTCACGTATAATGTGGATTTACGTGGAAATCACGTAGTTCTTACGTGAATTCCACGTGTTTATTACTGGCTTTGGCAGTGGACGAAAATTACGTGCGTTTCACGTGGATGTGACGTGTCGATTTTTTTGAGTGTGATTTTCTCATTTTCGTTTGAAAAAGTACTCGAGATTTGGTGACTTTTCTCAATAGAAGACCAGGTTTAAAGATCGTTGTAAAGAAGCTGTGTAGGTCCTCATAAACCTAATTAAAAGTTGAAACCTATTGGCACCTCTTGCTACCATAATGAAACCAAATTGATTTCCAGAGGCTTTCATAAAACTTTAATAAAACTTAATAAAGCTGGATGTTTTTGGCAATGTTACTTGGGTACTGCTGATTTTATGTACAATCTTTTATAGGTATACCATTTTCGGAACATGGTTCCGGATATCCGGTATTTTTGGATACGGATCGATCATATTTGGTAATATTAGACATTATGAGAAAGTGGATGAGTTTTTCAATCCAAAACAGTAAACATATTCCAAGTCGGTTGGACATTTTCTTAGTAATGGTCAGTTTAGTTCCGTGGGTAAAAACGTTCCCTGTCGGCCTCTTAAAGGTGTTTTTTTTGTTGGAACACAGCCCCGGTAACCCGGATTCACGCAAACCAGATACATTCAAATGGTCATTGCTGATAATGTCGCTAAAGCGAATGAGTTTTGGAACCTAACAGTGCCAAAGAATTAAAATCGGTCAATTATAGCCAGAGTTATAATCATTTGAATTTGGTGGGTACCCGGGTACCCTGTCGATCACTAAAGGGGTAAAATAAAACGAATTCTCCCCCTTCGGCCCCCCTTGCTACTGAACGAAATGTTTTTATGCAAAATGTTGCCTTCCAACTATTTTTAGGATGTCACTGAATTTCAGGTTTCTGGTTTAAAATAAACTATGAAAATTCGTAATGTAAAACATGAAAAGGTACCCGGATACCCTGTCGATCACATAAGGGTTAACGAAGTAAAAAATGCCGCGTCTTACTAAAAGAAGAAAAGCGGCTTTTTTGCGGGTTAAAAAAGTGATAAGAAGTGCTGTTGATCCCTTATCGTGGACATTCGAAAACCCGTGGAATAGTGGTTTTACTTCACCGTCAACTGATGATATATTTCATTGAAAAATAAGTTCCGGAGAAGAATCTGTCGGCGAATCTTCTGACTTTACAAATGACGTTCCAATACCTGGCCCAAATGATACTGGTTTTGAAAATCCTGGTCATACTTCCGAATCCGATTTTGACTGTGTTTTTGATTTGCTTAGCAATTGCTAGTTGATTTGTTTGTTGTTTGGAAAGAAAAGGTAAACAGCCTTCATTCCCTACCTTTTCCTTGAAAGCACGAGCCAGGGGTACGGGAGTCTGGGTTGACTTGATCCCCCTTTTTCGTTATGGATATATCTCTGCGGAAAAAACGAAAATTGATGCAGTTTTTCCACAGGCTCATAGTTCCATATTAACCCTTATGTGTTCGACAAAAAAAACACCTTCAAGTGTTCGACAGGCTACCCGGGTACCCACCAAATTCAAATGATTGTAACTCTGGTAAATATTGACCGATTTAAACTTTTTAAGCATTCGCTTTATGAAAATTATATGCAATATCCATTTGAGTACATTTGGTTTCTGGGAATCCGGGTTACCGCGGCTGTGGTTCTTTAAGAAGACACTATTTGGGAATATCAATTGAATTTCCTGTAATGGATGTCACAATCTTTCGAATAACGCCTTAAAATGGTTTCAGTTGACTCTAAATATTCACAGTCTTCAGCATTGAAATTTTGGCGCAATTTTGGTCAAATTTTTAAAAAGTTATTAGGGATCTTAAAAAAAATTTAAAAAATGTCCAAGGTTCTCAAACTAAACATATTGTTCTTATATTTTTTATCTTGCTCCACAATCTGAAGTAAATTTCACCATAATAATACTATGTATAAAGACGAATCGTTATGATAATCGTTTATACATTATCTGTTCTAGATTTAAAAAAAAAACGCGGGAAAAAAGTCTCGACAGGGATCAAGTCTACCTAGTGTCCCAGTTAAGTAGGTATTTACTTTAAATTTACAACGATTTTTTTGAGTTTTTTTTTTTTTCTAAGAGCAAGGAATTACAGGAGAGCTCTAATTTGCATGCAAAAAAAATGAGTGGCGAGAAAATTGAAATTCAACTAACATTTTTCAACGCATACAATGCAAAATTTGATAAATGCTCTATAAATTATTTTCTTCGAATCAAATTCTATGGATTTCAATATTTATATTTATCTAGATGGATGGCTTAATATCTGGCTTGCTAATTATGCCCCAGACTCCCTTAATCTTTAAAAAGGATTCTTATTTTGAGGCTTTATGCTTTTTTAAAAATGTGAATATTGTAGGGAATAATTGAATGGATGTACTGTAATCCACAAAGAAAAATTAAAATTACTGGCAACCATGACCGTTTTCTTCATGATGCACCAATACTATCATATGAGAGCAAAAAAGTGTTTGCACTAATACATGCATGTTGAATACTAAGGACTCAAGAGAGTTTCACCTTAATATTCGTTGTTCGGAGGCACATTTGCGATCCTCGTATTTAACTGGTAGTCGTTTGATTTGTCTCAGGTGTGTCCGAGTTTGATGCCAATCTGTTTCCCATGATGACCAAACTTTCTCCTTTATGGAGTGTATCGCGTCTTGGGATGGTACAGGAATATCTGCCAAAGGTTTGTTTCGCCCTTTGCCAAAGTATCCGCTGGTTCGTTTCCGGCGATACCGGCATGATCCAACTGGAAGTGACGTTTTGGTTTTCGATTAATTTTTCCACCGATTGGATCCACGGATGTTTTGATCGGCCGCCCCGTAGAGCGTTGATACAGCTAGCAGAGCCGGTCGATGACGTTTTGTTGTGCATGGATCTGTAACAAATCTTTGGAAGTGAGAAGTCGGCTGTCTGTAGGAGCAACTTGTTAGCTCGCTTTACTGTTGGGTGCTCGGAAGCTGTTGATGATTTCTCCAGTAGTCGTACAGCCAACTGCTAATGTCGCTGGATTAATTATTGCTTGAAGGGAAGACATACGGATTCGGCCATTATCGAGGCGATTGGGCTGGTAGCAAATGCACCAGATGCTTGGCGCACTACGTCGTTATGTATTGGACTTAAAATCTTTTCCATGTGTTCAGTGTTGATGCTAGTTAGTCCTAAACCGAAGAAGAGTTTTGGGAAGATCAACGCCGAGCCAACTTTTAGCAGGGTGACTCGGCTAGTTCTCTTCAAACGGCGTCCAAGAATCCGCAATATGCGAATTCTGCTGCTACAACTTCTCTTGTCAGACATTTGGTGTTGAATGAAGTTGAACTTCGAGCCCACCGTTACTCCGAAAATTTTAATTTTCCTTACCCTTGGTACAAGCCTTCTGTCTATCATGATCGCCAGCCCTCTTTTTCGGTGGTGCTCGTTACAGGCATGTATTAACTTAGACTTGCATGGGGTAATAGAGAACCCAACACTGGCAGCACAGGCCACTACTGGGTACAGCTGTTCTCATAGTTTTCCGCACTGTCCTGTGATTTTTATGTTTTACGGTAAGAATAACATTATCGGCGTATAGTTAAATTTCTGCACCGGATATCGTTAAAAATAGGCTGCATGGCTACCAGAAATAATGTCACCGACAAAATGGATCCTTGTGGAACTTCGTTTTCTGATAGTCTAGCGATGGATACGCATCCATTGGCAGCTACTTGGAAGTGTCTGTCGGAGAGAAGGCTGAAAACGATATTCATCATCCTGCCAGAGATTTTCCAATTCGCCAAGGTATTAATGATTCCGGGTCTCCACGTTGTGTCGTACGCCTTCGAGATGTCTAAGGAAACTATGTCCACATAACTAGAAATTAGAAGAAACTAAACCACTTTCTTACAGCTTTCCACTAAACAGCTCAAACCCTCTAGGATTTATGTCCACATGTTCCTAGTTTTCGAGTTCGATGAGCGATTCAAAATTGGCTAAATGCGTATCGACTCCTTCTCCAGCAAGAAATGTATGTTGGCGCGGGTCGAGTTTCCCGGTGACTTCTAATTCAGTTAGTAAGCGGTGATTTACCATTCTCTCAAACATTTTACCTAAGCAACTGTGAAGTGTTATCGGTCTGAAACCATCTGGTTTACTTCGGTCCGCGTCAGGTTTGGCAATCGGTACTATCGTTCCATATTTCCATAGTTTCGGAATTGTGACATTAGCCCATACTCGGTTCAATAGTTCTAGCATGGCGATTTTAGCCCTGAATGGCAATCGTTAAAGCATTAGGTAACTAATGTTGTGATACCAGTTGAAGAACCTCCACAGCGGCCAAGAGCCCACATCAGTGTTCCGTCAGTGAGTTCAGTCATCTTCTTCAGCTTTTCGGCGATCGTTTTAGAGTTCGTGCGCAGGAGGTAACATGACCCACGTCCCTGACGGAAGGCTTTTACACTTCTAGCTTCTTTCTCACCAGTTGCCATTTGAACCGATGCCCCGGTGGTGAATGGCTCAGGAAGCCGACACTTTCGATTTTCGGTATTCGTTCCTTCTGATTAAATTTTACAGCGCAGCACAAGCACCACAGATTTACCAATTTCATCCTCATTCCGCATCCATTCCGGGAGTCTCCCATTGCCTTGTGGAGCCTGGGATCTCCCCGGGGGTCCGGTCATTTGACCCGGACTAAGTACCCGTTTTTTAGATTCACTCCACTTTTAATGTTATGGACGAAAAAGTAAGCGAAATTTAATTCAGTCCCTTTTTGACACCGACTAGCTCTCGGGGCGCACTGACAATAGCGCACTATCTCAACAATGAGTGTGTTGGTGGCGTATTGTTTTCTGCACTACCGCATTTCACGTTAATTTCACAATGCTGGCACTAACACTACCAGGAAGAATCACGTGATCACCGAACTACCGATTTGGAAGGAGTTTTCAAGGCAATAGGCGAGAAATTTGATGCGAGTAGTTTGTGCTTGTTGACATTCAACGTGACTCGATTACTCGAACTGCCCCAACGGTTAATTTGCTAATTTCACGTTTATTGGACGGAACAGGACAACGAAGTACTTTGCAGGGGTTGGCTGGATGTTTTCCAAGATCCAATCTTTGGGTGAAACCAGAACGTCGAAAAACTGTTCGGAAGAGTATTCAAACTGTACACTGCACAAAATATTTAGCGAAACGAAACTGGTGTGAGAATAAATTTGAGTCATATAAAAAGGTAACACGCTTTTTATGAACGACCGGAGTGAAAGTGGGTGGCTAAATCAAAATAGAAACGCTCTCAGTCATCAAAATATTACCCAAATACGAACCCACCGGCGGTGCTGGTCTTAGTGAGTTGAGATTTGATTTTGTGCTTAGTGATGTGATCAACGCAAGAGCAGTTGACTTCTTGTTATTAGTAGGGTTGGCTTGTGCTAGTAGGGTTGGCGGTACGCATTCCAATCATTTTTCATAAACAAAATAAATTGATTGATTTTTCAGGAAATTTCAGCGTCAGAAATTCAACGTTAATTATCTATATAAATAAAAATGAGTTGGGGTTTCCTTTGTCACGATTTAACTCGCGAGCGGAAGAACCGTTTGGCATGAAAATTTGTACGCAGGAGTTTTTGAGGTCGGGGAACGTTTTTAAGATAGTAAGAGACCCCTCCCTCCTCTGAAAGGGGGGGCTCCGATACAAATGAAACACATTTTTCTGCATAACTCGAGAATTGATCAAGCAAAGGAACCCAAATTTAGCATGCGGAAGTTTTTGGAGGCAAAATATGTTTCTATGGTAGTTTGAGACCCCTCCCCTTTCTGGAAAGGGAGGCTCCCATACAAATAAAACAGAAGTTTCTGCATATATCAAGAACTAATCAAGCAAATGGAACCAAATTTGGCATGTGGGGTTTTCTGAAGGCGAAAAATGTTTGGATGGTAGTTTGAGACCCCTCCCCTCTCCTAGAAGGGGTGCTGTCATACAAATGAAACTGAAATTTCTTCATAACTCTAGATCTAATAAAGCAAATGGAACCAAATTTGGTGGTGATTTTAAAGGCAATAAATGTTTCTACGGTAGTTCGAGACCCCTCCTCCCTCTCTGGTAGGGGAGGGGGGGCTCTCATACAAATGAAACACAAGTTTCTGCATAACTATAGAACTAATCAAGTAAATGGAACCAAATTTGACAGGTAGAGGTTTTTGAAGGCAAGAAATGTTTCTAAAGTAATTCGAGACCCCTCCGCCCTCTGTAAGAGGGGGGCTCACATACTAATAAAACACAAATTTGTGCATAACTCTAGAGCTAATCAAGCATATGGAACCAAATTTGGCATGTGGAGGTTTTTGGAGTAGAGAAATGTTTCTATGGAAGTTTGAGACTCCTCCGCCATCTGGAAGGGGAGGGAGGGGTTTCCATACAAAAACAACACAAATTTCTGCCTAACTCGAGAACTAACCAAGTAAATGGAACCAAATTTGGCATATGGAGGTTTTCGAAGACAAGAAATGTTTCTATTGTGGTTTGAGACTCCTCGGCTAACTGAAAGAAGGGTCTCTCATACAAATGAAACACGAATTTCTGCATAACTCGAGAACAAATCAAACAAATGGAACCAAATTTGGCATGTGCAAGTTTTTGAAGGAAATAAATGTTTCTAAGGTGGTTCGAGACCCCTCCGCCTTCTGGAAAGGGAGACTCCCATAAAAATGAAACATAGTTTTTAACATAACTCGAGAGCCAATGAAACAAATGAAACCAAATTTGGCATGTTGAGGTTTTTGGAGGCAAGAAATGTTTCTATGGCACTTCACCACCCCTCCCACTTCAAGTGGGGGGCTTCCATACAAATAAAAATCAAATTTCTGCATAACACGAGAACTAATCAAGTGTGAAATCAAAAGTGAAACCTTTTAGCATATGGGGGTTTTTGGAGGCTAGATTTCTATATACATAAAAATGAATTTCTGTCTATCTGTCTGTCAGACCCTTATAGACTCGAGAAGTTCTGAACCGACCAACGTGAAAATTTATATGAAGGGGTTTTTGGAGCTGGGGAAGGTTCTTATGATTGTTTGAGACCCCTACTCTCTCAGGAAGGGCGCTCTCATACAAATGAGACACACATTTCTTCATAACCTGAGAACTATCAAACAAATCGAATCAAATTTGACATGTGGGGGGTTTTGAAGGCAAGAATGTTTCTATGGTAGTTCAAGACCCCTCCCTCTCTAAAGTAGGGGGGGGCTTAAAACAAATTAAACTCAAATTTTTATTATAATCGATGAGCCCAGTGCGATGGTTCGAGAACTAATCAAGCAAATGGAACCAAATTTGGAATGTGGGGGTTTTGAAGGCAATGATTGTATGGTGGTTTGAGAAACCACCCCCCTCTGGAAGGGAGGGCTCCCATACAACAGCTAACTTAAACACAAACGTGTGTTTCTCGGATAAGAAGCATGTTTTGATAGAAGTTTGAACCCCTGCTTAGTCAAGAAAAAAAAAACTCATTTCGAAAAAAACCATAAACGTGCCAGTTCTATCGAATTTTCTTTCATTTAGTTGCAAGCGTCGCAGCGCACGCACCGGGTTCAGCTAGTATTAAATATTTAAAACTTGGTTCTTATAAAATTTTATGAAAACCATAACTTTAAAAATTGCGTGAAAGATGAGCTTTTCTACATCATCTTCATCCCACAAAAAAAGGCCAAACCTTTGCCAAAACCACAACTAAAACCCGTTCATTCTACCTGACAAGCCGTTTATAGCTGTCATTCACACCCCACATCCAGATTGCATCCAAAACTCAACCAATGAATGAATGAGCTTTGCAAAACTCAGCAACCGAAGAGTCCAGCCAACTATTCACTTGCTGTCCAGTTTTCCGGAAGCCCCAATTTGTACCATTCCTAATTGCAGCTAGTTAGCAGCCATCTAGTTACCAAGCAACGACTTCCTTCCAGCCAGTCTCTCCAAAGGTTGACATCATATCTTGGCTCTGTTTTCCGATGTTTTTTTCTCTGTTTGTTTGTTTATTGCAGGAAAACTCCAGCAGCCAGCAGCCAGGCAACCTGCATTGTCACACAGTCCCTAGAGGCAGGTTGGAATATATTTTGCTGCTCCAGAGATGGCCAACCATACCAACGGTTCTTCGGGCTACCACCACTGGGCGAGTCATGTTTCATTAAAAATATAAACTTTCTCACCCGAAAACAAATAACAAAGTTTAATTGCATTTCAGTTGGATTCTGCCACTGCTGCTTCTGGGAGATGAAGAGAAAAAAGTTCGACCTTGTAGGTCACCGGCAGGGGGCGGGTCGTTGGGGGGCTGTTGCTGTTGCGAGGTGTGCGTTTGTGCACAGTTTTGTTCCATTCGAGCTGGCTTTTTGCTGTTCTCGCTTGATTTTTTTCGCAAAAATCTGAGTCAGACTAAGTTGTTTGTATATATATTTTTTGCTGTTGAACAGTTCTCAGAAACGTAACAATGAGACCTCTCAACGTTCTAACTTTTCCTGTAAATAACAATCTCCTTCCTTTTGAGATCCACCGATTGAGGGTTCGGAGGGGAAGTGAAGCGGGACCGAGCAAAAAGTGCACTCTGGCTTTTTGTCGCATCTTCCTCCGAGAATCTGACTGAATGTTTATCGTCGTCGAACTGGAGTGCATAAAACAACAAGCCTTTCTCATTTTGCCGACAGTTTTCCTGGAGTATAAATAAAATTGTTGACGACATTTAAATGTACAACATTTTAAATTGTGTTAAAAACAAGCACTTCGGATTAGTTTTCCGATTTCCATGCCAGAGCCATGCCCTCTTTCCCCATGGGACAAAAGCCAAAAACAGATTTTCTGTCATTTTCGGTGAATTTCAATGAAGTGGAAGTAAATTAAATGTGATTTCTCGTATCACCGCTCAGCAGGTGGGTGGAAAGACGGAGGGAATACCACTCAAGTGCGGTGTTGGCAAAAGTTAGTCTTGGCTTTTGGGAGGATTGTACGCTAAATCCTTGCACACTTTCTCTCCCAGATGAATATCCGGAAGATTACGTGAAAGCCGTGCGGCGAAATGTTGCAAAAATTGATGAAGGAATTGCTAATAGAATTAAATGTTTGCACTCTTCAGGCCTTCTTCTCTGTGGTGGGTGGGAAAATTTACAAGGATAAACAAATTTGCAGTGACTACTCCGGCATTAGAACTTCCAACGGACTCGGAACCGTTAGGCGAAACAGCCCAAGAGAAGAGAGATGAAAGGGAAGTTAAATTTATTCATCAGCGTACTTCCGAAGTTTCGTTAGCAAATTTGTTTTCTCAGACAAGAAGAAGCCGGAGAAGCGAATCTGGACAGGCGAATCGATGTGATGTAATTGAAATATTAATTATATTTATATGCAAACAAACAGCACAAAAGATAAAGCTCATAAAATCGATCGTCGGATGAGGCGAAGTCCATCGGTAGATGAAACTCAATTGAGAAATTGCCGTCCTTGGCTGTTGGGTGGTACGCCGGTGGGAGGGTGTATGGAGCTGAAATTTGTCGAAATGAGTCTGGGCACGTTACTGGAATGCATTGAGGGTATTATAATACTGATATTTATTTTCGGGTTCACACCACCACCCTTCTAAAATGCACCTAAATTGTGCTCATCGTTGTCAGTATTCCCAACAGACTCACAGAATATTCTCCCTCGTCTAACACGGTAAATATTTGCATAGGAAAAGCATACATTGCATAAATTTTCATTTTGTTGTAATACCAAACATTCAATTTCAATTTTAATATATAAAATTCGTTCTCATCATGCACGGTCATGTGTTCGGGAGAGATTGGAACTGCAACTGGCAGACGAGAGGAAAAGAGATAGAGAGAACTAGCTGGAGGAATCCGACATATTTGAACTCTTCGAAGAACTCCACTCGTTTGTATCTATTTCACGTCCGATCGACAGGAACTACAAGGCCGCCCTTCCGTTGTCGGTGGGTGTAGTAAGTGGGGCTCGGAAGTCCATTCCGATAGCACTACGTACAGTCATCGCCATATTTAAGCGTCTTACGAGGAAAATTTTGAAAAATATTTCAGATATGTCTTGATGTCAACTAATTTGATTAGACACTGACAGTTGGTAAGCTATGAAGTGGAAATACAATGAACACTTCCAAATGTCAATAGTGTTAACAGTTTGACAGAAGTTACATAAATTTACCGTTATAGCCATATTTAGATAAGGTCTTTGAAGGAAATCTAATGTTCAACTCACATGAGAGCAACTGTCAATCCTCACCCGAAATTTTTCGATTGAGAAAGAGCGTGGCATTGCCAGCAAATAAAGAACGTCGATCAGGTACTTTAATATGGAGATGACTGTACATCATATATCAGTAGGAAGCGAGAGCACATTGAGCTTTAGCATAACATTGTATGCAGGTGAAGCGGTGCTGTCATCCGATGTTATTTTTAAATTTTTAATGCATGACTGATGGTTTCGTTTTAATGACGAAACTCGTTCAACAAGGAATATGTTTTTTTTACTCTTGCTAGGTGAAAGGGTGAATGAATGATTGCTTTTTTTACTTTACCTATGCTTTGCTGTCGTAATTTTATCATGGCTCATCATTTAAAAGACAAAATTATATTACGGGGGATGTTTGGGCTTTCGATGATTTATGGAAAGGATGAACTAATATATCAGAATTAGTTCAAGGCCCCAAATGCCCTTAAAGAAACAAAACATATAATCGTCAATTTGATGTGAATTAGGTTATTCTAACGGGTGGCAACTAAAATTTTGATTTTTTTTTCAAGGCCCCTGTGCTGAACAACAAACGTGCTCAAAGATAAATGAGAGTTTGTATGCGTTAGCTCTTTTTTTCCTCTTTCTGCTATTGTCTTTGTTTTTGTTCATGATTATTCAGTTTCGCTCATAATGGCGTTGAAACTAGAAGCATTTCGCGAGTGCGTTGTACATTGCTACGAATTGCACAAGAATTTCGGCAAAAAGTACGCGGTACCACATTTTAAAAGCAAAAAAGTTGCGGCTTTGACTATTTACTTGCAAGCAAGGTAGTGGAAGATCAGCCAAAATTATGTACGCCTTCTTGTGCCTTCAACAACAACACACTTAAAATTATTTTGTAAGTTTCAACCTATTTCCATAAAAATAGCATGCAAATAACATGAAAATCACATGTAGCTATAAATTTACACGACCCTAAAATCACATGTTGTATTTTTAAATGGTTATCAATGCTCCAGATATGTGCATAAGTTTTAATTATTCAACAAAGCAATGGATTACATTGACATATTTTCACCATTTGAACTTTTTACATCACATGTAATTTCCATTATTTTTAACTGATCCAACGAGATGCCGTAAAAAAATTTAACTGTTCTCACCAAAACATCTGCAAAACATTGAAAAGAGTCGGAATGAAGTACCGAAAAAACGAGAGCCCCGGAATACACTACAGATGTCGACGCTGAAATCCCAATACCGCTGGTTGATAAAAACATATTCCGGAAAATGTCCCATTATGACGACATAAGGAATTTCCCTCTTTCGAAGACGTACATTCCCTGAAACGGTCGATACTATTCCAAAGATAGTTCTACTGCATCTCTGACCAGAACGAACGTTTTAAGAAAATTTAGAAAAACATCATGCAGATGGACAAAACGTGTTTTACCCGGATTAAGCGTCATTACGCCAAAACAAAAACACAATCGTTCCTGAATTCACATTCGATTCCATTTGTACCCAAAAACCATAACCCGACTAATCTGCCTCGGGTGTTGCTCAATCGAGAATTGTTCGGAATTTTGAGGTCCTTGGTGTGCAAAAATTACTGGAAAAACACGAATTGCAAACAGTTGATTGGTAAAATCAGTTGATGCATTCACTAAGCTGACATGGATGCCGTAAAACGCACCTGTTCCAACATCAAACGAAAGCTTCGCCCAACAACCAATTACGGACCATTTTCAAATGTTCACTCATTTTTTTTTGGAAACAATGGACAATGCATCTTTAATTCCAATAAATCAGATGTTTGTCTTTTCTGACAGCTTGAGAATTTTTTTTTCAAAATTTCAAATGAAAACCAAATGTAATCCATAGCTCATAAATGACAAATTTGTTTTGTTCATTTGATTGTAGCATCATCGGCCGGTGAGACATAAATACCATCCAACCAACAAATTGTCCCATCCATCTTTACCGCATTGATTGCCATCACAATAGTATCATACCCCGACGAGATCAAGTCACATAAGGCTTGTTCACGACAAAATCTTGACACCCCTAAATACGTATATTACCGGAAATACTTCATCAACGCGTGAAATATTTTGCAGACTGATGAAAGTATGTCTGTTCATTGTGTAAAATCAATTTTTGCTGATACTACAAGCTTCTAGATCGAAGATGGCGTCGAGAGAAGGCCAAATGCGAAAAGCAGTTGTGTGCGGTCGCAATGAAAATCCGGATCTGTCAGTAAGAAAGCTTGCAGAAAAGATTGGTTTTCCTGCAACCACTGTCCATAACGTTCTTATATCTTCCGATACACGTTTGCCAACAGCCACGAAGGTTGAAAACGGAACAAAAACAGATCTCAGGAACCACCAGAAGGACGCAAAGGTCTTCACCTTTGCGTCCTTCTGGTGGTTCCTGAGATCCGTTTTTGTTCCGTTCTTTCTCAAATATTGCAGAAGAGATAGGATCTTTTGGTATGAAGTCGTTCAATGTGAAATCCGGACCAAACCGTAATGATAAACAGAATTTGACGGCTATAACCCGGACTTTCGAGTTCTACCGTGAATATTTGACGAAGGTTTCCTGCATGATAATGGACGATGAAACTGATTTGCTGGCAGATTTTAAGCAGCTCCGGGTATGTCTTATTATACAGCCATGCAACGAAACGGCGTAGAGGAGCAATTCAGGGCCAAGAAAAAGGCCAAGTTTCCCAAAAAATATTTGGTTTGGCAGGCAATACTTAGTTGTGGTCAAGCAAGCCAAAGCTTCATCATTACATGAACGGTAAACAAGGAATATACCGAGAAGAATGCCTAAAAAAGCGATTATTACCGTTCCTACGAAGCCATGACGTTCCCTCGCTATTCCAGCTTGATTTGGCATCTTGCCTCTACGCCAAAGATGTTTTAGAATGGTACCAAAAGAGGCGAATCCACCTTATTGCCCGGAGTTGCAACCTATCGAGCGGTATTGGGCTCTCATGAAGAGAGAACTCTCTAAATATAAACAACAAGCTACAACCGTAGAAAAAATTCGAAAATCTTGGACAAAAGCAGCTAAATCAGTGGCAGAGAAGTCTGCACAGACCCTAATGGCCTAATTAAGTTACTGTGATTAGTTTTTAGATGACAAATAATGCACAATTAAATGAATAAAAACTGCACCTCTGATTGAACTAATTGTAAATTCGTTTTATTCCAAATTCAATCTGTCCAGATTTTGTCGTGAACAAGTTTTAAACGTTAATTTCTGTTTTGCTACGTGTGGTGCCATCATAATTTTGAAGTATAATTTTTCTGGCAGAAAAGCCTTACATGCCTGCTGAGGTAATATACGTGCCAAGGCTCAGTCCACCCAGAATGTCGCTTGAGGTCTGGTTTGGTGCATCAGGTTCAGGATCCGAACATGGCACCCGCAAGTATCGTGAAGGCACAGATGCCGATCGATTATAGACGCTACTCCTGCTCATGAAAAATACACATATATCTTTGTCTTGATCGAGTTCCTCGCCAATAATCAACTTCGTCATATTCTACACGTTTGGACCGATATCCCACTGGGAGATCTGAAGCCTCGTCAACTTTTCAATGAAATGAAGCAATTTTTCGGAAATTCGTTACGTGAAACAGTGTTTCTCGACCTGTAGGCAACCCGGCTTGCTTCGCATACACAAGCATCAATGATCGGTTCAAGAGGAGACGCTGCAGACAAAATCACCATCGCCGATGCCATTGTGGACTCGATGGTATTCAGAATAATCAACGCCGTCGACTTCAATGTGCAAAATGCTGCGATGGCGGTCTCAAATGTTTTTGATACCAGAAGCCTCGAAAGCGTGCATCCCTTCTTGTGGACACGAGAAGCAAAATTCCCGTCACGGAAGAGAACCGTCGTTCGGATCATGACACCATCGAACGATCGAGAAGGCCAGTGGTGGTGGTGTAATGGTAAGCGTGACTGCCACTTGGCACCCCAGAGGGTCTGAGTCGAGGTCGGTGGGATTTTTCTGAGGCGAGAAATGGCTGGTCACGTCTTTCTTTCGTAAGGAAGTAAATCCGTTGGCCCTGGCTCATGTGTTAATGAGTGCAATTTGAAGGGTCCAGTTGGCGGTGTCGTCTTCAGGGCGTCTGTGATTGCCACTACGTGAGAAAATAGGTTGCTGTGGTTCCGTGTGTTGGATTCGAGGACGGTCCCAAGCACACGCGTTCAAAAACTCCACTCCACTCTCGTAGAGAGCTACCGGCCCTATCAGCGTCTTGTACATGGTATAATTTCAATCGGGATGAAATTTACCAGATCTTAGGGTCTTGTGGAGTCCATAGTGAGCACAACTTCCAGCTATTATAGCTACTATCCGACGACACCAATGATTTATAGTACACAAGCACGTCCACCATCGTCTATTAATCTCCTCCGTAATCACACTGCTTTTCTTCTTCATGTGCCAGCCTAGTGTACTCCTCTGTAACCTTCTTCCGACAATGTTTACGTCGTCAGGAAAGCAAATTAATTAACTGGATTTATTGAAATCGTGCCCCCCATGTTGAGGCCCGCACATTTCATAACCCCTTCTAGTGAAATGTTCTTTACGTGTTTGAAACGAATCCGATATCTTCACACAGTACTTCACACCATCCATTGTAGCGTTGACCAGTCTAATCAGTTTCCCGATAATACCGTTATCGTCCGTAATGTTCCAAAGCTCTTCACGATCAATTGTATCGTACCGGGCCATGAAATCATTGAATAGATGGTGCTTAGGAACTTAGGAACATTCACGACAATTTTGGAAAATTGGACGCAATGTTAAGATTTGTTGTGTTGTCGTTTAACCGTTCACAAAAACGGTTAGATAACTTCCCACAAATCTACTTGCTTGTGGAACTTGTCACCCATTTTGTATATGTATGTCACATATGGTTCCCACATTTCACTTTTGGTATCCCACAGATCCTGACTATCAGTCACTCCAGATAATTTGCCATCTTTTCCGGGTTCATTTTTAGTTCCGCTCCGATACCATCCTTCCTAGCTACTTTGTTGCTCTTAAGCTATTTGATGGCATCCTTTATTTATCGTGGGTGTTGACACGTCTCCTTCGTCTGCCGTTTCGATGAAGTCATTTCTCCTGCTATCTAGACGTACCGCCAGTGTGCCATTCAGGTGTTCATCGTAGTGCTGCTTCCACCTTTCAATCACCTCATGTTCATCCGCCATGATACCTTCAACCTTATACCATTCTCCAACCTTATACACATTTCTGCTCGCGGCACAACCACACGTGTGTGGTCTTCCAAGAGGCTTACCACGGCGCGTCTTGGTGTCCAAAATTTCCTGACAGCTTGATGTGGGTGTTTCGTAGCGATTGGTCAAAGCTTCATCAGTACTGTTCAGTTGTTTGTCGACCTGCGAATTCACGAGGGCACCAGATATGGATTGACGGCGGGGACTTTGAAGAACATGGCTGCAAATGGGGTGGAATTCAGGATTTTAATTTTCAAGAATAACAGAGTACTTGCCCGAGCAAGCAGAGTGAATGACCCCCTCTCCAACACCGAACACAGGAACGGAACGACTAGGATGCACTGTGGGACGAAACGCCAAAAACATGAACTATTTACAATAACTCCTAAAAACGTGTTCGTAACATTTTGGTGTCTTCAGATGAAAATTTTCAAAACATAGAACGCATTTAAAAGTGACATATCTTAGTTCGCAGCTTTACCACAGGCGCCGCTGCAAACTTGATTTTTTTTTAAATGATGGGATAGAGAGTTAGTGTCTTCGGCAAAATTGTAGATAATTTGGGTTCTCAATTGGGAAAATTAGCATTTATGATAGTTTTAATGGTATATTCGCTACTTCATAGAACACAGGTTCACTCTTGGGGATAATCATGGATACACATGAAACCAACATAATATGCTATAATACATCCTATATTTTGAACCCTATGAGGTTTCATATGCATCCACTTGCCTCGCTGCCAGCTAAAGGGCTATGAAAAACGTATAATTTTCACAATAAAACTACTGTAACTTCTCCCATAAAGGTTTTAGACGTAAGGTGAGTGCAGAGAAAATTTCTCTTTTGATTATTTGTACAACTTTGTAGAACATTATTTTGACCTGAAACTGCACATTTATTAAATAATCACAAAAAACTAGTTTCCATGGCCCGCCATTTTAAAAAACACGTACCTCAGCACAGTGACCAGATAGAAGGTTAATGTTTTCAGCAATGTTGTTTGTATTAAAATTATCTACAACTTGGCCGAAAACATTAACTCTCTATCTCATCATTTAAAAAAAAATCAAGTTTGCAGCGGCGCCTGTGGTGAAGCTGCGAACTAAGATTTATCATTTTTAAATGCGTTATACTTTTTGAAAGTTTTCATCTGAAGATACCAAAATGTTACGAACACGTTTTTACGAGTTATTGTAAATAGTTCATGTTTTTGGCGTTTCGTCCCTCAGTGGGATGGCCGGAACAATCAGTAAAGCTGAGAAACCGGCGGTGCTTCACTGTGTCGGGTGGCTTAGGGACATCCATCATGCTTCTTGTCGTGCGTTCCGTTGTTGAAAAATGTCGATAGGAGGTGAAAGCGCTTGATGCTGCAAACAAACAACTGCGAGGATTTTGGAGAACATTGCTACAAACGGGGCTTTTCCAAAATAACAAATGCGATGGAGTCACCAAGGCATCAATTGCTGATGTCTCATCGTCTGTTCGGGGAACTTTCACTGGTCCTCAAAAATCCCGTTCAAATGGTTCTTGAATTCTCAGAAGAAGGTTGCTTTCGGCCATATGGAAGGATCCAAGGTAGAATTCCTAGGATCTTTATCAACTCCGAAGTTGAAGGAGATGTACGCAAACTGTTTCAACTCGGCATCTTTACACACAATCTTTCGCACGTCAGTATCGGTATAAGTTTGTAGGCAAGTTTTCACCAACTCGGATATGTTATCCTCTGTCAAGTGACGAGCAATTCTGGACAAATGTATCCAGAATTTCTTTGGTGGTTTCGCAACTGTCGCAATGGTTATGCCAACCTTTTCTAGCCACTTCGTGCCCTGAACACCATTAGTGTTAAATATGGTCGTGATTTCGTTGTATCCCTTGTAGCAGTATCCCTAGGTCGCTTGCAACTTGGCCATGGTCGGATTTGCAGCATTTTCAGCAAACAAATATTGTTGACTTTTTGGTTTCCTTCAAGTCGCTTTTTAATTTGACCAGCGAGGCGTTGCTATTCTCCGACATCAAAGGATTCTGCTTGATGACATGTAGCTGGTGGAACCATAGTCGGTCTTTTCAAACCAACGCATTTGATATGCATTGATTGGTTACAAAATCCGCTGCATTTCAAATATTCAATGGCTTACACCGACTTGGAGCACTGATAACAATTCAAGTCTATGTTTGCAAAAGTTGGACAGTAGATGGATACGACGTGCATGATATACGTAGCTACTATCGAACAGATGGCGCTGATCTTTGTGTAAACGATGATGACGTCAGATAGCGAGAAATAAGAACAGTTTCCACAGAAACACAGCGTCACATGCAAAACAATTACAGCACAATAATCCCTTTGTGTGAATCTTGGATTTGTTGTAGCTCGCGACCAAAGAAATTCCGGGTCAAAACAAAGGTAGTAAATAGCATAAGAATCTGTTGTAACCAGAGGTGGTAAATGTACATTTTTTTGCAAACCATTCACCCGCTGCAAAATTTGAGGCCCGCACACCACCAACAGTTTGTGTGTACATACAGTTCGAGCAAACGCGGGGATAGAAAACAGAAAAAGAAAAATTTCTCCCTATTTCTGCCGAAAGTTTCAAACAGTTTGGAAATGGTTTGTGGCGGGTTTTGATAGCTTGATTAAAAAACCACTTATTTGGTTATTTTCGATTATAAGTTATTAGTATCCATTCTTATGATTTGATTCCATATAATAAACATCATATGTATGCAGTAACAAGCTAACAATCAACATAATTCTGAGTGACATAAATTAATATCGCGAAATTTTTTAAACCATCGGCTGACGGTACAGAAATGTCATATGAAATTTTTCCCTCGACGGTTCATTTTTGTGTTTGTTTAATTTGGTCGTAATGAAAAATGTCAAATAACAAAATGTAAATACCAAAATACAGTACATTTACCACCACTGGTTGTTACAGCACTATGGTAACAATATAAATGTTCCGGACATGTCCGGATGTGTGCTATAAAGATGTCTGGATGATAGTCGCTTTTCAGACAACTGAATAGGGATGTTATGGCTGCTACAAAATCTAGGATATTCACTACGATTCGCTTGGAAAGGATTATCCTCAACAGTATTTTCGAAAAATCAAGTCAGCTTTTAAAATAATTCTAAGGGACCCAGGATACCTTCAGGTTTTAAGTTAGTTGTTTCCAGAACCACACCCGACTTGGAACAGCGGTTGATCCGGACCTCGGCTGGAGTTCTCCAGAGCTCTATCTTTGGCCAATCTCTCTGGAACGGGATGTACAATATCAAGCTGATGCTGGTACTCCGTTGGCTTAATTGTAAACAATCGAATCGCTAAACGCAACCCAAACATTTTCAAGAATTATAATCATAATTTCATTGCAAAAACACTCATATTCTCGAACACCGCCGTCGCATCGTATGCACTTGTATTGCTGGGAAAATCCAAACGCATTTGCTCCGTGTGCATGCACATGACAGGAATATGCAAGCGTTTGCGTCCCGAATGTCAAAAATGTCTTTCAAGCATAGCATTCAAACCTCTTCTACATTGAAACAGCTAGCTGCAGCAGCAACACGAATGTGCATTTCGAACCCCCTCCTGAAAATGATTCCAACTGAATTTTCCACGCGTTCACATATCTTGCTGGATCCTTCACTTTCACACCATCCGGCGGCTTCTGGGGCAGCAGCAGTCGCCACCGACATATTACAGAAATGTTGTACATGAATTTATGGCACTTTGGCTGGACTCTGCGGGGCCCTTTTTGAAAATTTGGCTCAGTGGAAAATCGCTTTCCTGGAATCCCTCGGCCCGGCTTCTGACTGGTAGGACGAACAACAATCGGACACACTGTATTTGTCAAGGGCAAATATTGGACGTCATCCGTCCGGCTGACTCCGACTCCGTACAGTCCATTTCAGGAAGGTTTGGCATTTAACCATTTGTATGCGGTGGGTGGTGATTGTCTGATGACTGCTGACCAGTCAAACAACCCCAGCTCCGCTCATTTTTTCCAACCCGGTTCGGTAGCCGTCGTCCGTTGAAAGGGGAAAATTTCTGTTTGATGTAATCGAAGTCAAATTGTTCGATGTAATCGAGTGGTAAAACTTTGCTGTAAATGGATTCATTGGACAAATGAGTTTTTGAGCCACGGGAAAATGGGAAAAACTTGTGCGAGGGATTAAGTTTCCTGTGGTATGTGTGTAGTAAGGCTTGATTGAATTCGTACAACTTGTTGTTGAATTCATGAATATTCCTCTGTTCGTAATTAAGTTCAAGTTTGCACTTCTTACTCAAACCATAACTTGATTGGATATTGGGTTTCGACACTTAATACTTGCATTTTTTTTTTAAACGATTCATAAACCATCACGGTTCGAGGCACAGAAGAAGCACAAAAGTCACAACAATCAAAAGTTTACTCCGAAGTATGATGCCTTTCATTGCCGTTTTCGATTGTCTTTTCCGGAGAAATAAGGTTAAAATAATACTAAAACGAAATATCGAAAGTAATTAAGAAAGGAACGTGATGATTCCCGAGCTCAATTCGTTACTATCGATCAGCGTTGTTGAGAGTGGGAGTGGGAGGTTGGATAAAACAAGGGTTGGTCCGTGTTCTGGGACAGTTGAATGCACGCTTTATCTGGCTATCTATTCGCTTGTGTGTGTTTTTTTTTATTTCGTTCATTCGAAGTCGTCGGGTGGAATGCGATAGGTGGTTTGAAAAATGGAACCTTTTAGACAGTAATTAAAAACGGAAAGTAATTGGAAACGAATAATGCTTCTTCTTCAGTTTGCCGTTTGCGCTTAATTTTGTCATAACATGGGAGAAACCACACCGATATTGAATTAGAGCGAAAGACAGATAGAGCATGGAACAACAAAAAACAAATTGAAGTAGAGCAATTAACGAAAAAAAAGAGAACGTCCGTTCCGATTGCTGGTCTGCTGGTTTCAGTGAAGAAAACTCACAGAAATATCTATACGTATAGTGATAAAGAGAGTAATAATAAACATCGACACATAAACAATGAACGACCGGACGACGACGCGTAACAGAAAGAAAATAAAATATTTAGGTATATATATTTATATATGTATAGAACGAGGAAAACACAGCTCTATTGCAGCTATATAAAATATATTTATATGTATGAGTAAAAACAAAAACAAAAATTGGGTGCAAAATACTAGTATCAGCTAATATAATGGAAGGGAAGTTTGCACTTACCGACACCTGGATAGGGTTGAATGCCGGGATACGCCGCGTGTGGTAGGGCAGCGTCCCCATTTGGAAGTCCTTGGGCCGGTATCGACAGGTGGAGCGCATCTACGTAAATGGCTAAATCAATACATTACTGTGATTTTAGCGGATCGAATAAACATTTCGAGAAGTCCACCGTAATGGACGACCGATAACTACTTACGCCCTGGGTAGGTTTGAGGGATTCCGTTCGTGTAAACCGCTTCAGAGCCGGCCGGTTGCCCGTTCGGCGTTTGTGCTGCCATGTTGAAGGTCGGCATCGTCGGCGATGGTAGCGATGGGATGGCACCGTTCACGGGTTGTCCTGAACCTGTTGGATTGATCAAGAAGGTGCGGAAGAGTTTGAAGTGCATTTGGCGAGTAGTGGTTCCCAGTAAGCTCATATCTCACAGCGAATATAATTATAAACTGGATACCTTAGGCGTTCAGTTTACATGGATTTTAGTGGATGCATGCGCCTTTACTTTGTGCTCATATTTCTTTATATGTATGATTCGGTATTATCCATAGTACATCTGGACGAATAATTTTTAATTGATTAAAAGGACACTCTTTTAGCTTTCAAATCACACAGAAAAAAATAATTAATTTTAACAAGCGCGTAAAATTTGCCCTCCTTTAATTCCAAGCCAAAGGAGGCGTAAGCAACGCAATTGGTTGTAGTCTTTGATGAGCCATACAACAATGTTTGCAATCTCTCATACAACAGGCTTGACTCAGGTGTTACCTGGCTTAAATGTACATAAAATATCCCATTATTTTTTGCCAAATCTAGCATTTCCTTTATGTGCATTAGATAACGCTGAAAATTCAATGTTTCTTTTTATCTGTGCATGTGTAACGGTTGGAAATGGTGACATAAGCTGATGTTTAAATTTTTTATGCCAATAATTGCTATGATTATCAACTTAGAAAACATTCTGTATTTATGGACAAAGTGTCCAGATATTGATGTAGCAGTGTAATGACTTAGATTTTGATGTAAGATACACACAGAAAAAAAAATTTGGATTTTCAATGTGATCTTAATCAATAGAGATTATTATATCAGAGCATGTAAGATTGTACATCATTCTACACAAAGCAACAACTTGCATGAAAGAGTTAGTTCAAAGATGAGCTGTTGCAAACAATATTATCGGCAATGTATGGAATATCCCAGAACTTTACACGATGTATGATGCCAATTTTTATGATTTGTGATGCTACATTTATGTGCATGATCTTGAACAGAAATTCACACTACTTTTTTGAGCTGCAGTTGAACATTTGGGAATAATTCTAATTCAGATTCAGATGTGGAAATGATTCAGATCACGATTCAGAGCACAAACTTCAGATACCAGAACGATTTCTCACATGTTTGATATTGGTAGAGCCATTACAACTCATTTTGTTTTGAGCTAATGTTCAAGTCATTCTAGTTGATGCTCTAAAGCAGGTATTCAAAGTGCGCTTTGCTAATAGATGAAAAATAAACAGTTTTTCTACGGCCGAATTTTGGATTTTTTTTCTGATTTCACTTAGTATAGCTACTGTTTGCTATTTTACTTTTACTATTTTACGGTTTATGGTTGCTATTTTACGGTTTATGGTTGCCAATTAAAAGAAAGTTGTATGGGGTTGTGGTCAATTAAGAAGACATCAGTGAATTCGAAACCAAAATATTCAGCCATCAGTAAAATAAATGAAAAATTTATGAGACATAAGAATTTTCGGAATCCCAAACCATATAGAATTGAACGGTGAAGTGACAATAGCGGAGTTCATAGTGCGGTAAAAAATGAGTCTTAAACTTTAAGTCTCGTCGAATGCAGTTTGAGAATAATCCGCTTAACCAGCTGATTAACGGCACAGCAAGTGCAACGCTTCCGTAGTGCACTTAATGGGTACATTGCTAAGTGGTCTTCTTAGGGTGATAGCAAATCTTCCCTATCTCCAACGTTAACGAATAAGGAATGTCTTTATGGAAAAATTGCGAATCAGTAACTTGCTTCTTTCATAATGGCATGCAATTTCTTCAAAGAATTATTTTTAAATGCCAATGCTTATGCTTTTTCTAAGTCTAACTTGATGTTCAACTTCTTCTTAAATGTAGCTTAAATTTTTGTTTCAATGTATGTAAACAACTCCTTGAGTTTTTCAAGTCGCTTATGGCGTATAAAGAAGCTTTAATTAAATTCTCGAACTTCCACTTCAATATTTTTTTAGAACTACTATGAGATCGAGAATCAGACAAAAAATAAGAACTAACGTTTGCATTAAACAACAGGGACAAAAATTGATGATTTTTCATGAGTTTACCTTCACTCACACTGACAATGCAGCATCAATCATAGTAACCCATGAGTCAGCAGACAAAATTTGACAACTTTATCAGTCGAACTCTAACTGTGATGGCAAAAACAGTTAAGCAACTCTGTTCAGAAGTGTGCGCGTTGAAAGAACGGCACCCCACCGCATCTAAAACGGACGAGGTGTGGAACTGGATATGTCCGTTCCGGCATCTACAACATCTTGGAAGAAGAAGACCGAGGGTAAAGTGGCTATATCAATGCGTACGCTTGGCCAGGAGGTCGGTTCAACCGGCCAAACAGTGAAAAAGTACCTGGCAAACATGTACATACGTGTCAGGAAGCGTGCATCTGTGGCTGACAATCAGCGAGAAGGGGATATTAAAGCCGCTCTTTTTCGCTTCAGACTGGCCGTGAACGGGGAAATTTATAGTACGAAATGCCTGCCGGAAGTTGCGTCGTTAATCAAGAACTACCATAAGGGCGAAGACGCGGTGTTCTGGCCGGATCTGGCGTCGGCCCACTACTCGAAGCAATCGTTGGAGGAGATGGAGCGGTTGAATATTAATGTGATACCCAAGTCGGCGAACCCGCCCAACGTCCCCCCAGTTGCATCTCTTCGACAATTTCTGGGCCAACCTGAAGCGTAAGGTCTACTCTAACAATTTTGTCGCAAAAACCGAGGAAGAATTGATAAATCAAACGGAGAAAGAACTCAAAAACATGCCTCCACGCATGCTTCTGTCCACCATGGCAAATGTTCCGGTTAATTGCCGCTCACGCAAGGGCGTAGAATTTTTTGCAAGTAAGCTTTAATAATTATCTTCCATGGCAATCATCTGTCTAAGCTTTTTTTTTATCACCATCTGAAAAAAGTCCATGTTTTTAAATGCAAACGTTAATGCCTAGGGAAAGATTTTGAATTCACAGAAAGAGTTTTACCACCTAGGCACTCAACCTTGTTTTTAAATGGAAAAGTATTTATGTATTAGTCTGTGTAGTCAATAAAGGTTGACAAAATAAGCAAATAAATAAACGAGTGATACTTCTCCATGGTTTGTAACTGTCATATTGGAGTTATCACAGAGCTCATATTTCAAAGAATAACGGTTATAATCTTTCAGTGCTCCTCAGTCTGTACCACAGGAGTTGGATTTCCCCATGATCAATCGTGGAACTAGGAGGACCGAACACATACCTGAAAGTTTTTTTCGGAAAATAGAAGCTCTTTTTACAGGAATATACAGAAAATCAATACAAAGGTTTACACTAAAGAATGTATCGAAAATAAGCTATCCACATACATTTGCGTTGAACGCGTGTATTTGTAATGGTTTCGATGTGTTTATTATAGCATGCTGTGCATATGCCTGTCTCATTTGAGGTTTTGAACACATGGCTACGTGAAAAGGGCGTAACTATGCGACAATTGGTGAAGCGCTTTGGAATTCATCACGCGAGTGTAAAATCCATCATCACCAAATTTGTAGAACACTGTTCCGTGGAGGAACTGCCAGGAAGAGGCAGAAATCCCAGATCTTCCAACCCTAAAATAAAAGGGATAGGAAATTGTACTCGTGAGTTTTGCAGTGACTAGATGCATGTATTTTGATGAACGACGAGACCTATGTCAAAGAGGACTCAAAGACCCTTCCAAGTCCACAATATTACACTGCCGTCCAGATAGGTCAATTCAAGTGGAGAAATTTGATTGAAAAGTACTGATGTCCCTGCGGTATGGTCTACCTTTTTTTAAAATACCGGAACAATCCATGCGGAAATTTATTGATCTGAGTGTCAGCAGAAGAGGTTGCTGCTTTCATATCAGAAACATATTACCAGGATTCAGCTTCAGCGCATTACGCCAAAACAACTCTCAATTGGCTCACGGAAATAGGGTACAGATTTCGTTGAGAAAGACATCAATCTTATAGACCGCCCTCAGATTCGAAAAGCCTGGTAAAGCAACTGAGAATACGCAGGAGTTCAAAAAAAGTTGATGATCTCGTTTGTTAACGATGTGACTACACAGCGTGGAAATTTGTTAAACCTATTAGCAAATCTGCACTATCAAGAACTTTAAGAAGTAGATTTTACTTCATTCTATGCTCCATAGAAGAATTGATGCAAAGAAGCAGACCAATCAACAGAATTACTGTGAGATTATCGATGTTACAGGAAAAAAAATGACAGAAAGAGCGTAGCCACCTAGACACTAAACCTTGTTTTTAAATGCAACAGTATTTATGCCTGGTTCTATGTTGTCAACAAAGATTGATGAAATAAGTTAAAAATAAATAGATTGAGAATGGACCAGCCAGGCGTGTTACTTTTCGATTGTTTGTAACATTCCCTTACCTCATTTGAAAAATTGTCCATCAAAGAAATTATTGTTGCAAGGAGGGGCCACTTATTGTAAATTGCTTCAAAAAAACCTTGATTGTGTGAAGCATTGACAGAACAATGCTGTTAAGAGGGTCCGAAATTCCAAGGTACTTGAAGATACCTTCGACAATGTCATCAAATGAGAACAGCCAGGAAGGGGTTTCTGTTCTTCGGAGCATCATGAGTTTTGGATGTCCCCAAAAAAATAAATGGAAAGTCCTGGGAGTAGTTAGTACTACAAAAACCAGGAGAAATTGGGGCTCCTCTTCAGTATCTTTCCGTGGATCCGTCACGTCGAAGGTTGCGTGAAGCACCTTCCGGAAAACTGAATGATATTCCTTCCTCAGCCAAATCATAGTCAGAATCCTGATCCGACGTCATCTGGTTTGTATTCACATTGCGAGAGAGCATGAGGAAGAGTTCCCTTGACGAAACATTATTTTGGTGTGTTGTCTGCGCAGGCCCCATCTTCACGTTTCTCTGAGCAGTTGGAGCTACGTGTCTTATTGCCGCAATAGGACGTACGGCATATCTGCTTGCATTTTTGACAGCTCATGACCCGACAACCACACAGGTAGTCGCAGTTTTCCCAACTTGACGTATTGAAGAAGGCTGAACCCAAGAAGGTAACAGGAAACGAGTCTGAAGCGGCAAACTTGTTATCACCCTTATTTATCGATACTATGCCTAGTCTTTGCACTTCCAGTATCTTAACCGGAGAAAGCAGAAGGTTCTTAAAGGGACCAACAACCTGCTTCAGCAGGATACCAGGGGTCAAACTCACTGTGGAAACCACACCTTAAATTTCAATACCACAATCTGGGATATATATTCTGAAGTGTTGAAATCTGAGAGATAATAATTGCATTAGCTAGTTTGAGGTTGGAAACAACGACCTGAAGATTTTTGGGTCTCACTCAGATCATCTGTTATCTGATGATCATTCAAAAATCTTGTTCCAGGCAGAAAATCGACAACCCAGCTGAATCAACTCGATAGCCTCGTGACCGGGTAGACACCTGATCCTCCACGTGGGAGCTTTAAACGCGAATCACACAGATACTGTGAAAAACAATTTTTTTCATCAAATAACATCTTCTGCCGCCCCAGAAAATATTTACACTTAGGAACCGTTTACCTTGTATATGAACAATTATAAAGGGTGTACCGTTTAAAATTCACACAAACTCAAATTGCTCTAAGACTCGATTCGAAGTGAATCTGGACGCACGGTTGAATACACCACCACGTCTCTGGTGGTTGGAACAACAAGCGTTTGACAGGCATTTGTTTTCTGCACGAAACTTTTGGTCGCAACATCCCGAACGGAACAGTTGGGTTTGCGTTTAAAGGCAGCAACCACTCGCTTGTGATCCTTCACACAGTACGGAACACTTTTGCTACCACTCGCCTTCTTTCGATCAACAGATAAACGTTCTCCTAAACGTTTTATGACACGAGACACTGGTGAATTTTCAACATCTTTCCGATGGCTCGGTGCGAAAGAAGTAGGTTGTCGAGGTGCGTGTTCAAAATGTTCTCGCGCACTTGCTGTTCCTTCGACTCCATTTTCGAAACTACGACACATTTCACTATGAAACTCACGCAGTGTGAAGTAATTTTACCCAAAATTTTGTTGAAATCAACCCAAAGGGCGAAGCTTATTGACAGTGATACAGTTATACTGTGGACACCCTTTAGTTAAAACCAACAAGTTTGTTAAGCAGATTCGATTGACACGGCTTTCAATAAAAATTTTGCAGGTCAACCAAACTATAAGTATTCGTTAGAACTGTAACCCCGTATCACTTTTTATGCATATGATGCATTAAAAAAGAATTTGTAAATGCCACTTGATAAGAATATTTAGTGAACTTTTCTGGTTATGTAACTATTGTCAATAAAATCAGCCTTTGAGAATGCAGATGTAGAGTTGTACTGACATTTTCATCATTGTGCAGAGTTAATACAGAGTGATGCAAACAATAATTTTCCCATAGTAATTCCCACACAAAGTTCTTTCTAGTTGTGCTGTCAGTTTCAAACTAAATAAAATTCAAATTATTGGAGGGTTACAAGATTTGGAGGGTTCAAGCATTGGGGAGTAGAAATTTCAAAATTTACATCTGTCTATTTCTAGAAACTAGTAAAACTCTTTCGAAAATTTGATAATACAATCTAGAAATTCCTCATTAATCCACCGAAGAATCCCAATGAACTGACCCATATTTGGCACACGTCTCCATTCGGGTACTCACCGTTCAACGCATGAGGTATTTGTGTTGCAAGTGCAGCCATCGGATTGATGTAGGTTCCTTGTGCAGTGGCCGCGGCCATCAGTGCTGCCTGTTGCTGTTGTGCGTAGGCACCGTACGGTCCGAACTGGTTGAAGACGAACGGGGACAGCAGGTTCATATGACCGGCCATTTGCTGCATACGACGGAGTTGCCTCTCTTTCTCGGTGTCCGCAAACTTGACCACTAAGCTAGAGGACGCACCCTGTTCAAGAGAGAGAAAAAAAGAGAAAAACATGCGTTAATTATATAAATCATTTTGTATGGTTGGATTTTAATTCGCTCGTATAAATCATCGTCTGCTTAAGTGGAGGCTAAACACCGCAACATAATTTATATCCATTTATGATTATTACACGAGATTGTGGGTTACGGAGAGACACATGAAAGGTTGGACTTTGTCCCTCCAGAGGACAGGCAGAGGGTGGAGCGACTCTTTTTTTTTGGGGATGATTAATAGTGGTGGTAGAATGAAACTAAATATGAGCGACGACAAACGACGGTAAACATGGAAGAATATGTTTTTTCAGCCAAACACAAGCCGGCACTGGATGGCGTAAGTTGGGTTTTGTAGTTTTGGGTAGGTTTCTTTGTTTGGTCGGTGTGGTGTCGTCGCCAGCGTCGTCCTTCTGGCTTACGATTTAATATCGTTTAATAAAGTGTCCAGACAAAAACAGGATAATTCATTACACGATGGCATGATAATCCATGGCTCAGCTTGGGCGGTAGACTGTTTAGGTGGTTCCTTTGTTCATTTTTGTTTAATTCACATGACGTGTTCAACAAATAGTAAGCTACATCATGTTTTGGGTGATAAGGCTATGATGATTATGATGATTTATTTGTAAAGAATGATCTTTCCGTGTTCTAGCTTGTTTGATAACATAACATTTGTACAGCACAACTCGTATCAAATGACGTTCAGTTTATGTGTTTGTCATGCAAGTATATAAAAACTTAAAACCTTGTTATCGTGACGCAAAGAGCCCAATTATCTCTCTAATTAAGTCCAATAAACACACAAAAGCCGTCTAATTATCTCCCGAAATGTGCCTCATTTCCGACTTGCACCAGCAGTGCCACAAAAAGCACTCCACAAGCAAAGCTTCAAATGACTCTATAATATCCGGATCCACCTGTTGAGACCGTTTTATGCAACCGACATGAACTCCCCCCACCTCTCCGAGTTCAGCATAGAACATCCAAACGAAACAAGCCCGCACATAAATATGCACACAGCCAACGCCATCGAAGTAGGGCCAGAGACCATTAGCTCGGGGCACTTGTAGCGCTCAAATAACGTGTTGCTTCACCCCAACCACCTCGACTCGCACAATAGCATAAACCCAGAGAAGAAGAAAAAAAGAGTTTCAACAGTACAACAGCTAGCGTAAAATCAAAAAGCGAATCTGGCAGCAAGCGAGCGAAACACGAGCGGAGGAAAAGCGAGGAAAAACTATGACTATAAAAGCGGTAGTTCTGGCGGCCAAATGGAAATGTTTTTCTCCTTTCTTTTCGCTTCACTTGCTGCTGTGGCTGCGGCTGCTTATGCTTTTAGGCTTGGCCATGTTTTGACCAGTTTTCCTCCGTTTAGCTTTTCCCAGGATTCGGGCAAAAAAATCCCAGCTCTAAACTGTTGCATGCGACGAAACTTTTTTTCGGCCTGTCAACTCCCCTCTTTTGTTCGGACTAAATTGCTATTGTTAACCTGAACGGGTCCTGAACACCTGATGAATTTGTAGCCTCATTTGCTCGCATAGCCGTTCGTCAATGTTGTGTGCGATGATCCTGTGAAATTGCAGGGTGGGCCGAGCATAGCCTGGGATGAAATTGAGAACTAAAAGGGATGAGGCGATGTTGCTGGATACTCAGGTTGCTTTGTTTTGGAAACCAAGATTCTGTAGAAATTTGATAGCAACTGTCACAATTCTTTGCTGTTTGTGTCAGAATGACAATCAAGGCAATCTAAGAGCTCTTGAATTTGGATATTTTACTTAAAATTTGTTCAAAGAACCTTTATTTGAGTGGTAGTTGAAGGAGGAAGCTTTTCTTGTTTTTAATTACGATTAGCGGATTTGATTTTTTACCCTGTCTGTGGCATCTTTCAGCTGTCACAGATGAGCCCAGCGGGAAAGTGATGGGAATGCTATGCGCAAAGACAGTGTTCCTAGCGCTTCTGTTTCGTTGTCACAATATCTCCCCTTTTAGAACCTTTTATACTGGTCGAACCTCACTGGCGGTCTTCGCTGTCTGAACGAGCGACGAAGTATAAGGGGCTGTACGGTCGGCGTGCTAGCAGCAGCCGACTCAAAGCTGGAAGATGTAGTGCTTGAGGGCGAGGATGACTGGTCTGAGCTAATGGTCGGGCCAACAGGTGGTGATAAGGAAGAAGTCCAATCAATGTTGCTTGCATTCGAGGTCCAGGCTGTTACTTTGCGGTTTGAACCATTGGTCGGTGATAGGTTCCAAGTCCATCGAGGAGGACATCCAAGGAAAAATTCTTCTGTTTTGGCAGTCTACTGGTTCCGGGATCTTGATCGAGACCGGATGTTGCTCGACGTTTCAGTTGATTAAGATGCGACCGAACTAAACGGCCATTATCGGCGAGAACATTGAACATGACTTGTCCTACTTTTTCGATGATCTTGCCCAGTTCCAGGCGTTCGTGGCATAGATTTTGACATAAACCAGGTCACTGGCATTAAAGGACGTAGCAGTTCAAGGCAGGTGCGAATTCGACGTCCAAACATTATATCCGATGGTGACACGCCTTAGGATGCCGGCCGGCTTGGTGTACTTCGGTAGGCCTACAAGAACGTTTCCAGTGCTTCAACGGTTGTACTTCTCCTTTCTTCGAGTTTCTTGATCACCCGCTTGAACATATCAACGAACCGTTCAGCCTTACCATTGAATTGAGGATGAAACTGGGCAGTGGTTACGTGGTCGATCCAGTTTGATGAACAAAATTGAGCGAACTCCAGACTGATAAATTGTGTGTCATTGTCTGACACAAGCATTTTCGGCATCCCCAGGTGAGCGAAAATACTACGCAGGATGTCGATCGTTGTGGACGCCGTGATGCGACGTGTCTGGATAACCTCCGGCCATTTTGAGAAGGAGTCTACGGTGAGCAGGTAATAGTTACCGTTGATAGGGCTGGCGTAGTCTATATGCACACGTTGCCAGGGGCGAATCGATCGATGGCCAATATACGTAGCTGTGCAGAAGCGCCTTCATCCGCTGGATTCCAGGGTGACCCCGGTGGAGCTCTTTCAGACATCGCTTGCGTAGGGGAGTCGGGATCACAAGTCTTTCACCGAAAAGAATGCAGTCCTGCACCGTAGAAAGCGATTCATGGTGGTTGTTGAACACCGAAGAGGTTCGCGATCGGAGTGGTCAGGGAGTTTGGCCAACCATCTTCGATGTACCAGTTGACCTTCTTGAGCACCGGATCCAATTTGTTGTACTTCTGTTGTACTTCTTTAAAACTTAAGGGAAACACATTAAAAGTATCATATACTACTGAACTTATATCCCTCTCCAGCGTAACGAAGCGATTACGAAGACTTCATCAGGTTTCGCATGGCGGCTGATTAGTCGGGAAAGGATGTTTGCGCTACCGAACATTTCGGTGGCCACGTACTGCATGGTGAAGTAGTAGGTTAGCAGCGTAAGGGCCCAGCATTGCAGCCGATTGGCGGTGTACATTGCCCTTTTGCCCTTTTTGCAGGAGGAACTTCCGACCAAAAATCATGCGGTGAAGTTTGGTGACCGCATATATGATGGCTAATCCTTATCGATCGGTCTGGCTATAGTGGCGCTCGGCGGGTGCCAATGCTCTCAAGGCATGCTGGACGATTTTTATTGACCCATCGGAGAAGCGGTGACTGATGGTCACTCCCAAGCCGACAGTGAAATGATGATGTTCAATTTGGGGTTATAATGTGATAATAGCAAGTCCGATGAAAGAATAGATTTGGATCCATCGGAAGCCCGCTGGCACTGTTGTATCTACACAAATTTGGCTCCCGTTTTCAGCAGCTCATCCATTGGACTACGTAGGGTACGCAAATTTAGTACGAATTTCTCGTAAAAAATTATGGCTCCGAGAAACGACCGAACTACAGACACATCCTTGGGTGCCGGCATGAGCTTGATTACCTCTACTTTTGCTGGATCGGCACGGATTCCATGTTGGTCGAGCAAGTGTCCCAGGTATTTGACCTGCTTGCGTCCAAATGTGCACTGTTCAAAGTGGACAGTAAATTCGAATTCTTGCAGTCACTGAAAGAGCGCATTCAGGTTCTGATAATGTTCCTCTTCATTTTCTCCGCCGACGATAACCTCGTCAACGTAACCGCAGGTTTGCTTAAGCCCTGCAAGCATGGTGTCAGTGAGTTATTGGAACGCTTTCGGTGCAGTTTTCCACCCCGGGTGCTAGACGATTCACTTTATAGAGGCCCGGGTGGGTGTTGATAGTGAGGAGCGTCCTAGTTGAATCATGGACGTCAACTTGGAGGTAGGACTCCGACATATCGATGATACTGAATACCTTACAGTTGGCGAGTTTGACGAAGATGTCTTGAGGCAACGACAACGGATATTGGTTATTCAAGCCAGCCGAATAATGGCCGCAAATCCTTATTGCACCGCTTGTCTTCCGCACGACCACAATAGGTGCGGCCCAGTCGGAATAGTCGATGGGAGAGATGATCTTCAGGCGCTCGAGACGGTCCAGCTTTTCATCGACGGCTAGATACATGGCGTACGCTACAGAGCGTTTCGGTCGAAATACTGGTCGTTGTTCTGGCTTCAGATCTAATTTCACCGTTGCTTTGGTGCACCGACCCAGACGTGTAAGCGGCCTTGAGTCGGTCGACCATAGAGGAAAAGGCAGTATTTACCTGGTGGCAGAAAACATTCATCGGAACGGCATTGAGCTGGAAATTCTCCACCAAATCCAACCCCAGAATGTGCAGATCCAGAGCAAAGACGTAGATGGTATCCTCTTCCGTTATGTCGTTCACGGTGATCGAGAAATCAAACTCCGCCGGTAAGTCCAATGGATCGCCCGATGCTGTTTTGGCATTCACTGACGGTGGCCGGGTTTGTGGTTGTCTGAGTTGCTACCAGGTTGTACTGGACACTATGGTAATGTCCGTACAGTCAAACTGTTGCCGAACCGCGACACGGTTCAGAAAGACCGAGGCAAATTTTCTTCTTCCACGAAAATTGTTCACTGACACTTGTACAGTCTTTCTGTCCACAGTCACATTTTTCAATCGTCTCTTCACCCTCTTTTTAGGGGACTTTTTGTCACTGTCACTGTTGACTTCTTTATGACCACTTTTGCTACACACTGAACACTTATAGTTCTTGAGCCTACAGTCACGCACATAGTGCATCGACCCGCACTTCCAACAAGGACTACGTGGCACTTTCTTCTTATTTTGCATTGACAACGACGATGACGACGAACAGGATCCTGCATCCACGATGACGATGAATTGGCGGACTGCTTCCACGGTCGCGACTGCCTCTTGAACTGATGTTTGATGGCATTCACTAAGCTGTTGGAGGCCTCAATCATGGCAGTGTCATGCCGTTGATTCAGCAGACGTTGGCATTCGGTGAACAACTGCTCCAGAGTAATATCATTTTTCTCCTCGATCCGCACGAGCAACCGTGTCCGATTTTCAGCATCCGCTTCTGACGTTAAACCGTAGACGAAAATTAGTACCTTAAACTGCTCCTCCGAGAGTTTTCCAAGCTCAAATTCATCGCAAAGTCTCTTGATCCGGCAGGTGTATGTCACAAAATCCTCGGTCGAGCTTTTGGCAATCTGAAGGCAGCGATAGCGTTTGCTAATCAGCGATTCCGCTGCTCCCAACAACCCTTTCAGCTTGGTGACAGTCTCATCAAAGGTGTAATCCTTCGATGTCTTCGGCAGGATAAAATTGGAGTAGCGCTCGTGCTCTGCGCTCGTGCTGAGCTTCCGCATCAGCAACCTAACCATCGCTGGGTCAACAAGCCGTGGAGCATCGTTAGCGAAAGGCTCTTCGTACCGCGAAAACCAAGACGAGAAAGTGAGGCTGGTCTCGGTGTCGAACCGAAACTCTTTCACGTTCGATGTCAACGAGTCAAGAATCGCCCCTGGATTCGCCGGAACCTGGACTTTGATGTTCCGGAGAGCGTTCTCCTGCTGTTGGATGAACGCACGCTGTTGCTCGTCGGATTGTTGCTGGTTGTGGAGGAGTTCGTTCGTAACAAGCTGCTGCTGCTGAAGCTGTCGAAGCACATTAAGGATGAGTGCATCCGTTGACATTGCTGCCGGTGGCTGATTGTTCTCGGTTGACATGTCGGAATCGTCTTCGGAAGTTGATGGAAGCTTGCGCTTCTTCCGCGAGGGAGGCACAATTTTGGTTTCCACTTTTCACTAGCAAAAAGTTACGTCGTGTAATTAGAGGTGACCGTGATACGATGATCACATCGAGAGAATAAAACACGATCGTAAACGATATACAAGGTGCGGCAGAAAATAATGCGAAAATTTGTTCTATTTCTTTCAAATCCCATTTTCAACTAATTCAAGCAATAATATCAACATTTTCGAGTGCAGTTATCTTTATAAAGTCCTTTTTAACAAATTTATACAATGTGTCCTCCATTTTTATTAATAACATCCTCGAGCTGACACCGGAAGCAAGAGCATACCTTTTGGGCATAGTTCTCCGACATTGATTGCCATGTGCGTGTTATGGTTGACTTCAGGGGTTTCACAATAGGGTGTCATGCTTTGTAGGCTTGTGCTTCAACGTATGCCCAAATCGAATAATCCAACGGATTAAGATCTGGACTGCTAGGGGGAAACAATTCCTTCGGCCAAAACTTCACGTTATCGTTCAACCATTGTTGGGTTCGATTGGACGTGTGACACGGCGCTCCATCCTGCTGTAGGACAACGTTTTGGACCTCGGAGAAGTTGGCCTTCATCCAGGGAAGCACTTGGTCCTTTAAAATACCGATATACACTTCTGTATTGATTTTAACTCTAGCATCAATGAAAACAGGCGGCATTTTCAACCCGTTGGACGCCACCAAGCCAAACATCATGACACCAGCCGGATGTTTGGTTTGAAATTTGAATTTCACATTTTCCGGAACGTTCTCGGAAAACAGGATTATCACTTTTTCCTTCTTCAACAAGGAAAGCAATCTCTTGGAACGAGTCACTCGTAGTTCCTTGAACCGTAATCAAATGGCGTTTCACTCTGGCTCTGGAAGATGCATGCAGGTCTTCTTTGATGATTCTCCGCATGGATTTCTCCGAAATATTGGCTTCCTTTGCCAGTTTTCTTATGGAACGCACCAGGTTGCGAGCAATTTTTGTACGGACCGATTTGATCACGTTCGGCGTGCGTGCAAAGCGCGGACGTCCACTTCCCGGCTGTCACTGCTTAGGACCATCCTGCACTTTTTTATTCGGTAAACTGTTGCCAAATGCACCGTACCACCTTGGCAATCTCTTTCGGTTTCTTCTGGGTGAGAAACAGACTGGTGATCACTTCTTTCCCGAACATTTTGACGAATTTGCAGTGAAACAAATAGAATGTTTGGATGCAGCACTTGAAAGTAAACATAAACAAATACACTTTCGACAGAAATTAGTCACTAGCTACCCGAATTAACCCAATACTCAAGCTTGACCATTTTTGCATTATTTCTTGCCGCACCTTGTAAAACTAAACTTTATTCACACACGAATTGACCTTTACATAAAGAGGAACTATAAAAAATGTATTAAACAATGTCAAAACAATGATAACAAAGCAAAATGACAACATGAACTTTGGTATCCGGTTTATGCTTCTGACGTCTGTCGTGTGGCAGCTTACAGCTGTCACAGATGAGCCCAGCGGAAAAGGGATTGGAATGTTATGCGCATAGACAGTGTTCCCAGCGCTTCCGCTTCGTTGTCGCAACACCGAACATCAGCTGTTCATATTTCTGAAAAAATATCTGAAGTTGGCAGAAATTTTTAGGTGTTAAGGCTTTGATTTTGATATTGAAATTTTCGGACACAACCGATGACCAAATGATCACCTCCAGTAAGGCCATGGAATATCCTCGCATATGAATAATAAATATAAATAGCTGATTCAACAAACAACTGCCTGCAAATGTGTTTTTTTTTAACCTCAATTATTCTTATTTTAGTTGCTATAAACCGGCCATAATTATAGAAGGATCATGAGAATTCATCAATTCGTTCATGAGTAGAGTCGTTATACACAGACTCCATTCCATCTGTATTGAAATAGGTGTTATCTTCCAGATCAGACAGTTTCTAGAAAATCCTACTCTCCCCAGCTATTCCATCAACTTAAAAATCCCAATCGAAATGATCACTCTTGCCTGCTAATCAAGAGCAAGGTAAATTCTCCACTGTCATCCGAATCGTCCCACCTAAACATCCCGATTATGATATCGAATGACAGCTACAACGAATATGCGTGCCACAACAAGTTGCCTGCTGACGGAAGGGAGAGGATTTGTTGTTATTGTTATTGTGCCTGGCGAAGTGATTTTCACCATCTAGCTCCAATGAATGGGAGCATTATTAATGATGGCGATTTCCGACTGCGTGCACGGCAGGCCTCTAATGAAGTACCAAGCCACCTTAACCAACGCCGGCGACGACGCCGACGACGACGATGGCGATGATGACGATTATGCTCCGGAAAAAGGAAGTGCCTCCTCGAAGGAGCCTTCGCTCATGTTTCAACCATCGTAAGTCGGTGGCGGTGGCAAAGGGCGCGTCTCTTTGTTAACACACGACTCGAGGTGCAGAGGGCACCCGGCAATGACGATAAATTACATGATATGATATTTCCATTGTTGGGAGTCGTGTTCGCGCGCTCATTTGGTGGAAAATTGAGCTGCTATTGATTTGGTTCGCTGGATATGTGCTTCGAGCTGGGATGAGATGGGTTGCTTTATGATTGGAGGACTTGTGCTGATAAAGGTGGCAGTGATTAATTGAATACGGTAGGTTTGGAGCGTGTCGTTTGTTGTAACAAATTGGACAGTGTATGAGCTGTCGATTGGCAGTAATTGATTGAGGAGATCCGGCAACATGTCCAGATCCGAAATATCAAAGCTGATTTGAAATTTAAACGCTGTTTTGCTCAATCTTCATCCACATTACTATCTTTTGATTAGACCTCCCAGCAGGCGGAACATCCTGAACGAACAATGGATGCATCAATTCAATGCAATTTGTAACGCAACGATACGATTTCGCAACCATCGACGATCAATACGTCTCCTGAATATCAATTGCTAAACCATCAAGAGGAGGAGATGCCACAGAACTTTTCAAGCTCAACTCACTCGAAAGGGTCATGAGAAGCAGGGGAAATATCAAGTACGTGTCAAAGCAATCGTTAACCTATGTCAAACTTGGCATCTCGGGTGAGGTCGTCAAGTTGCTTATGGAATATAAAACGGTCTTTCCCAGATTTGCCAATCGATAACCGCGTTGATTAGTTTTCCCGCTCCATTCAACGAGTTAGACTTGGTTTTCGTGTCGAGAAGAGCTGCTACCTACTTCACTTTTGGTGGTAGACCTGAATAGACACTTAAATGAGTTTTCACTCATTCACCATCGTCAGCTCACTTGTGCCCTTCCATCTAGGCTAGAATACTGATCTATGGAGGACCATCTTCAGGCACGTTTGCGGTTGAAAGACGAGGCTGGGGAGGATGTTTGGGGGGCGCGAATGTGCACCAATGATGCTGTTGCGACTTCAGTCGAGTGGAAACGTCTTCTCTCCAGGGCCGATGATGAGGACAACCAACAAACGGAAACCACCTTCTTCGCTTGCTTTCCGGCTGCTGCTGCTCCTAGTTACAAGCCACATTTCTTTCATTTTCCACTTGAATGATAAATAGTTTGTGGAAAAGCGTTGCAACCGCACATGTACGGCATTCTCCAAACTCTTCCCATACCTTCAGCCTTGCTGCTCTGCATCATCAATTTCTCACAGTCACACCAACAGCAGTTGAATGCAGCCGGTACTCCGGCGCTTTGACTGGCTCCAGTTGTATGTTGCAACCGCAAATCTAATATCGCCTTTGAATATTTCAAATCAAATCTGAGAAGTTCATTTATTATTCAAGAAGCAGATTACACGGCTCTGGCTGGGTGTGGAATGCTGAACCTTCAGGCTGGTTTGGTGTGCTACTGAATGCAGTTCCTGGAGGAATGATTTGGAGGGGTGGAAGGGAGATTTAAAGATGCGAAGGGATTCTTCCTAATTGAAGTTGGTGAACGAATAGTAATGAATAGGTACTCGTTCCATGCTGGGTCGAGATTAAGGGTAGTTAAAGTTTTAGGTATTGAATGTCAATAGCTCAATCAAAATTTGAACAATGAAGACCTACAAATACGTTCAAATCATTCAATTGAAATTTTTTTCGACTGAAGTCAAAAAGTAGAGTTTCTCAAATTTGAGCAAATATTGCAGGTATCAAGTCCACAAATTGACAATATCAGATAAACTGAGGTTTTCCTCATATTCATTAAACATATCCGCAGAGAATGACGCTATTTTTATTTAACAATACTGATTTACAGGCCCAGACTTGGTCACGACAAAATCTAGACGCATTAATTTTGAATTGAGAAGTGCTGCCAGTTTGATTGATTGATTTTAGTTTCAAAACTTAACAAAAAATAAACTACCATTACCAAATCAAGTTGCATGCATAACAGACGTTCTGCAGTTCTAACGATTTAACTACTATTTTTGAATATTTTGGATTTTTTTCCTTGATTTTTTCATTCGATATTTTATTTTATTGGCTGTTAATTGTTCAATAATTTCAAGCCGTCATATTCTGCTTATTTTTTCTTTATGATGCCTTGTCGATTTTTCGAAGTTTGAACGAAAGTTGACAAAATATTGATTTGACTCCTCCATAATCTTTGAATCAACTTTGCATCCTTCTGGTGATTCCTCAAATTCGTTTTTGTTCCAGTTTTTCATCTTCCAACTGCTAGGCAGTAAAGTATCTGAATATTTTAAAACCTTGTAGATTAAGCTAGCACGAAAACGAAGTTATTTAGCAAGTTAATTTAAATCGACTCAAAACTGAGGTAAATTTGTAGCTGTATGAGCTAGATTTAAATTTTCTCTGCACAAAACCCCTTTAACTGAAAAATACGTCTAAATTGTCCCAAATGTGTCAAACAAATAACTACTAGTCATGAATTGCTTTGTTGGTATTAAAAAAAATGCAAATCAGTTACATCTATTAGATTCCAAGGGGCATTTAGTTTTGTAAATTTCTTATGATTAAAAAGTGTTTCACAACAAATTGAAAACTCGGAAAAAACGCTGTCGAAAATTACACATTCGGTTTTTTCTCTTGAAAATTTGGGTAGTAGTAGCTTAGAGTGTTTTTTGTTTGTTTTTTATTTCGTTGTAAGTTTTTCGAATATTTGAAAAAGTGGCGTAATCCAAAAAGCAATGTCGTGAATTGATTTTCGGAAAACAACTCGAAATTGCGCAGTATACGTTAAGTTGTGTGATTAAACGTTACTACGAGGCTTTGAGCATCGAACGGAAGGAGAAATGAGGTCAGAATGGATGTTCTATAAGTGATCAGGATTACCAGCGTGTCGTGAAAGCGTACACCCCGATGCTGACGAAGCCTCATTGTCTCATCATGGATGATGAAAGTTACGTCAAGATGGACTTCCGATAGCTTCCGGGGCTACTGTTCTTCACCGCCTAGCTCAAGTTTGATGTTCCGGAGGAAGTAAGGAAGAAGAAACTTTCAAATTTTGCCAAGAAATATATGATTTGGGAAGCGATCTGCGGAGTGCGCTGTTCGTGACTACCGGGGAGATCTACCTCAACGAGTAAATACTGGAGCGTCTACTTCCTCTGTTGAAGCAAAACGAGGGCCCTACGATCTTCTGGCCGGATCAAGCTTCGTGCCACTATTCAAATGTTGTCCTGCAGTGGCACGAAGAAAATGGGGTCACTTTCGTATCCAAGAACATGAACCCCCCATCGCATCGGAACTAAGACCCATCAAAAAATACTGGACTATCATGAAGGAGGAACTACGGAAGAGTCCCAAGGAGGTCAAACCTGAAGAAGACATGCAGAAAAAGTGGGTTTCCATAGAGATGAAGCTGTAGCCAGATGTTAACAGAACCTTATGCTTGCAGTTGAGCGTATGGTATTAAAGTTAAATGAAGCAAATATGCCAAGAGCTTACTTATAGGTTTTTTATTGTCTGAAAGTTTGAAAAGGATCGGTCAGCACGGCAATTTTCCAAACCGGATTTTTCCGTGATACAATTTGATGTGGGACACCCTTTACTAAGAATACAATGTAGAAATTTGATTGATGGTTGAAACAATATATCTGAATAAGTCATCACACTGCTGTCAAAATGGCTGGAGATGTGAATGGAAGGAATACATTTTTGTATTGATCTCAGCAATTGATTATTTTGGCCAAATTTCTTTTGTAAATAAAGAAATACATGTATCATGCACCTTTTGAAATATGCATCAATATAAGTGCTCTCAACTGCACTGCTCTATTGTCAAGATTTCTGTGCAGAAGAAATATCGCGAATATAACGTGCCCACACATCATCTGTTCATCCATTCCAAATCAGTTAACGACACAATCGATAAAGACCGCTGCTATGGCAGATCATTCTCGAATATGGATCCCCTGAAAAAATGACGTGGCTGGTCAAAGCAACAATGGATCGAGTGATGTGTGTCTTTCGAGTCTCAGGTACACTCTCGTGTCCCTTCCAATCTCGGAGAGGAGATAGGGTTTAATTTGTAGGGCATGAAGAAACACTAGTGCCCTAGTAGCACACTTGTTGCAAACCAGTAAACATTACTTCAATGTGACTCAATAAGGTCACAATCAAGTTTCTGCAACTAATTACATATGACGGTTTGGTATTGCTTGCGTGACACTGTCTTTAGGTAATCTTTCCAATGCTTCGGGTTGCCGACGACCTTGATAACTTTGAGGTGATGGCGGAAACGTACTTAATACTGAAGCAAGTAGGATTGGAATTATAAATAACGCTTTGAAAACAAAATACAAGAAAGGAAGAGGCTTCCGAAAAGACAATTTTAGCCTCCCACCACGAGTTCCAATCGACGGTGATGAACTTGAGGCGGTAGACGAATTTGTATATCTGGGCTCATTGGTGACCGCTGAAAACGGCATCAGCAGAGAGATACAAAGGTGCACTTTGGCTGAAAATTGTGTCTATTTTGAACTCCAAAGAACGCTTAGATAAAAAAGGCGGATTTTTATGTTAACCGAGAATCTCTGTTTGGATCAAACTGAAAAGTTATATAGTTAGCTTGGAATCTCAGCAAGAGCAAACCGATAAATCGGATAAATTCTAAACAAACAGAAATGAGGGTAACCGAGATTTCGGTTAAATTGTGAAATATTCTAAATTTTCGATTAGGTTTTCCTCGAAATATTGTATCTTTCATGCCTATAGGTAATACCCTGCAAAGATGGTATTTGGTTGAATCCGGCTGGTACAAAAAGGCATGGAGCACAGCGAGCAAGATGTGCCGAAGAGTCTTCTGCGCAATCAAGGGTGGAGAGCAGCCATGAACCGGGTGAATTGGCGTAGAACTGTTGACGAAGTTTTGATGAAATGTCCATAAATGTATGTTTTTTCATCGTTCCACAAACAACATACTATTAATTCCACTTGCCAAAGAAAACAATATGGCGCATGGCGGTTGACAGATAAAAAGCCGAGCCACAGCTTACAACTCTGATACACCGTTATTTCGGCATGATAGGCAGCTGAGGTCAGTTCTAGACTAACATTTGAAAAGATCAGTATTCCAAAATCATGAAACCGAGAAAACTGGAGGCAAAGATTGAAATACGAAAACCAAATCCTACTTTCCAAAGAAAGCTCCAATAAAACATTTATTGTGCTCAAATCTTGTATAATAATGCTGTGCTTAACCTTTTCATACAACATATGCAGAAATATTTTTTATTGAGTTAAAAACTGATAAAATCCAGGTCCTGTTTATTTTCAAGTGATATTATGCCTTAGGTTTTTTGCCTGTTAAACTGCCAGCACTGGAAATGTGCCGTTAAATTATGACATTCTGGCACCATGTTTGTTACTACGATTGCACAATCCATAAAAATCACACTTCACTTATTATACTAGCCATACGACAATCTACGAATACGTGATAAAATACTAAAAAACTATGGGATAAATTTTCACAATAATTAAAGGGGGGATATACAGTTAGAATGACCAAAAATTTCAATATATTGTTTTTGCATGAAAAGTTAGTAAATAGGCTCCCGAAACCCATTTTTTCGAAATTCAAAATCCAAGTGTTTCGTTTCATCCTTTTTCGAAGACGCCTTCTTCGCGCGTAGACCGATAGTTAAAACTTTCAGCGCGTTCTTCTCAAAACAGTATTTTCCGAGTTTATGCCGGTGATAGCTCGAAAACAAATTATTAGATTAAAATGAAACTTATAGATTTTTTATTATTGTATTACCTTCCATGTGAATTAAAAATTGTTGTTATATTATTTTTATATATGAAAAAATTATCACAATGGCGGAAAAAATGTGGATTTTTTCAAAAAAGTTACGCCAAAATTGCATTTTTTAATTTTTTTTTACTTGTTTTTTCAATTCATCTACTAACGGTAAATGTAATTAATGTAATTTGTTTTGGGTTGGGAGTTTCAGATCGAATATTGCGACCAGGAGAGCGACGACTTTTTCAGCGTACTCTAACGGCCGCCATTTTGTTGAAAATTTTTTGTATACTTCATGGATACACTTATAATTGTAAAAAAAGTTGCGATTGATTTGAGTTAAAACTTCCCTTGAAATTTTTTCAATAATAAGGTTTTTTCTCGTTTTAACTGTATATCATCCTCGACATTATATATCCTCTGTATAATATGCTTGCGACTATTCTGGACCGTGTTTACAATCGACGTAATATTTTATTGTGACTCTTATTCGAATGCAATGGGTTTGGCAGTGTGTGGGTGCCATATGGCAACTTCGATGAGGAAAAAGTGAAACGCCCTATTTGAATATATGTCTCGCCCAATTATGTATAGACCTTGGCAATATCACCCCATCCTACCTCTGTCATCACCTTGCAGCTTGCCCGCCTCAGTGCGCGGGCAGACTTGCAAGGCCTGCTACAATGAGGCGCAACGGCGCGTTGCGGCAGCACGACGGTTAATCCGTATATTTCTGTCAAAATCTGCCGTACCGCCGCCGTTGCGCTCCATTGTAGCCCTGCCTTACTCTTTCGTATTCGTACAGCGGTGAATGTAATTCGTGCTCCACTAGTCCGGGCAAATCATCCACAAAATGGCTGGTCGCAAATGGCCAAGTGGCATAGGCAGTACTTCAATATCACCTTTTTGTGGGAGTGCTACAAATCGCCCAAAGTTGAACTAGTTTATTTTTCCATAGATTAAATAAATAATTTCGTACTTCGAATTATAGATGTGTTTCAATACTTACGAGAAATAAAATTCCACATTTAGTAATATTTTTCCATCTCTGTTGAATTCGGCGGCACTGCTCACATACTGTATAGAATACACATCAACGCTAGTGTGCGTGTTAAATCATTCATAGAGCATTTGTAACGTGGGGCGTTGTATAATATATTTTGGTTCAAGTTCATTCGCTTGAATTATTAAGAACTATTATGAGTTAGGTTAAATTAGGTTTGATAAGATTTGAATCGTATACCAAATGTAAATATTGACAAGATAGGTTAGGTTAGACTCGCTACAAATTTATTTTGCATGTCGACTGGTTTGTGCCTCGGCTAAGTTGAATGCTATAAAAATAAGAAATGCAACAATGGCTCCAAACCATGAAATAACCATCTTGACGAAACAAGGAGAAAAGCCAAAAGGAATCTTTATTCGCCATGCGGATTGTTTGCTGGCGCTTTCATTAAGCATAAAAGATAATTGTTTGATCAAAATTTCTTAGTAGTAAGAGGGTTTAAGCTCGATCATTTCGCAACGATACCGGCTGGAGAACAGAAGTTATCGTGTAGTTTCGGAAGTTTTTTGCTAAATAAGTGAAACGTTGTTTCTGAGAGTTACGTACCGAAGGTACTCAATAGGAAGAGTGAATTTTTAGTGAAGTGCTAACAACGGATTTTTAATTCTTTTTCAGTTAATTTAAGTATACGTAGTCTCCGGTCTGTGAGACCGGCAAAGCGATATCTTTTCGAGGTACGCCGTTTGTTAAACGTATCAAAACAGGTAACTATTTATTCAAGCCATATTAACGTTTTACATAAGACTAAAACGTATTATTCGCGTTGGACATTCCAGCGCTCAGGTGCTTTTTGTGTACGGGCTGGAATTTGAGATCCACGCATTTGGGTTTCTGTGTCAACGATCATCACCAACTTTTGTCCGTGGAGCACGGATCGCACAAGTTGAGCTCGGGAGTCCGCTAAGGCCCGCCTTTCGAGGTAGCTAAACGGAGGGGAGTGAAGTTCGCAAGCCTACTGTGCGAAATTTCACCCGAAGGTCGCCAATAATCCGTCGTAATTCCACAAATAGTTACAACCCCTGTGTAAAGGTTACCGAGAGCGCGGTTTAGTGATCCGTAGTCAAGTGTCGGACACTAAATCGGACCTTATCCGAAATATAGGAGTCTTCCTTAACCACGCTCGGTCATAGCGGAAAGGTACGCGAAGCTGGGTCGCTTGGGAAAGCGGGCTTCTATATTGAGGGAGACGGTCAGTTCCGGTCGCTCTCGACGAATATCGAATCGGAAGCTTTCCGTACAGCCGCCACTCTCTCCGCATCTGTAATTAGGCCATACTCCCCGAGCTCAGCTGCCATCGCTGGACATCATTCCAGCAGAGACAGCGGTCAAGTTTTGACCCCGCCATCATCATCGGGATTCGTCATCATCTACATCGTTGTTGTCGCCATCTAAGTCGCCAGTACTCACCAAAAACCTGCGCAGGTATGAAGAAACTTTTATACATGGCCATGGTTGTTTCCCAGTGAATATTTCCCGTAACTCAATGTTCTGTCCAACCCAAATGAGTCACGAATAACCGGGAAATAAATGTATTTGATTATGTTATGATTTGAAGCACTGAGTTGAATTTCTTTTTCGTTTCGGGCAGTTCCGATAGAATTGACTCCTCCTAAAATCCGTTTTCGTTTTCAGTTACATTGTTTGTTTCAATATCAAGCTTCTCTTCTCCCGTTCCGGTTAGCTCATTCGGATTGAGCGAGTTTCAATTTTTTTTTTAGGTACAAAGGGGGAAATCAAGCAGGATTTATTGGCTTTTTTCTATTTAGTGGTTACTTCAATTGTTTTTGAGCCTTGGAGCTAATAGCCGTTCATGAGTCCCCTGAGGTGTCTGTCTCAGAAAGGTCGGGCAAATACCAAACGACAGATGGCCTTCTGCTTGCAGGAGTGGCGCTAAAGCCATCTTGTTTCTAAAACCTAGTGAGAATTTTCCGAACGGTTACACATTCTATGCCCAACGTTATGGTGAGTTTTGTTGTCAATATTCTCATGAAAGAATGGCATTTCATTTTGGCTTGGTTATATGCATGCTACCCAACACACTTGAAGTGCTGTCAAATGATCTTCTTCATTTTTGGGTGTAGTAGTGGAGAGCGTTAACTTGTTTATAGTTTTCATGATTAAAATCAGTACGATTAACATATGTACACAGATGGGATTAATGGTTTTCCTGATATTATTAAAATAGTGATACCTTTTATTAAAATAGATACAAAGCAACTTTTCCGTATTAAATTGGAAGACACTTATCAGAATCGAATGTTTTGTGTGTTGCTAAACGATTAACGGTTTCCCAGAAAGCTGAATAACTTCTCAAAATTTGTTTGAACAAGCAATTAAACGACACTGATGTTTGCTGGGTTATGACTAGGGTTAAGGGCAAGGTCCGCGTATTGGGATATAAAGGCGAAATAAATAAAATGAATGTTGCCAAAATTAACTTTAACTGTTCCATATAACTCCCTGCAAGTTTGGCATAAAAACACGAATTTTCAGAATGTGTGCGAGTTTTAAACGGTACATCCTGTTATCTGTTTAGATTAAATCTCCACAACACTACCGATAAACCGGTACAGAATTCGATAATCGCACATAACCAGCTCTGTGATCTTCAAGGTAGCATAAACATATTAAAAATTTGCTGTTTTTTGAAATACTTAATATGGTTTAAGTAACTCTGCAGCTCTGATTAAAAATATTGTTTAGGATTTCTATTCCAAATCTCCTAAATTCAAAAGCCATGTCGACTTAAACCTTAAACCCTACAGCAATGAAGCTTCAGCGTCGATGGCAGAAGAAACAACAAATTGATATTAATGTCTTTTTTTCGCACTCCGGACTGACTTTCTAATTCTCACTCGGTCCAACCACCGGCAATATCCGTTCAAAACAAACACGTTGATCTCATCCGGCGCTCGCGGATCCCATTAGTATGAATTTTACATGAATTCCGTTCACCATAGTTATTATAATTCCACCCGAAGCCACATCAATCAAAATTGCACTTCCATTGCCAACTGGCGCCACGGATGAATAATGTATTTTCTAGTAAAATGACACACACGCTCCAACACCCGCTTCTTTCACTACCCTTCCTTTCCATCAATCCCTCCATAACCCCCTCATTGCAGTCCGTATTCGGCACACCATCGCTCGGCTGCCACACTTGTATTAAATTTAATCCCGATAATTAAAATTTTCTACCATGTTGTAATTATAGCCATTGGCCAGAAGTACAAACCGTCGTCTTCCCCTGGCTCGTTGGAATGTGCCGGCTTCCCTCCCTGGACGATTTCTACACGCCTTAAGCCCGGGCATAATGTTATGTTAAAACATAATCGTAATTGCACATAATGAGGAAATTTTCCTCCTACCCCCTTTTCTGCCTCTTCGACGGATCAGGCAATTTCAACCGGACTTATCTGATTTCGATATGCATCAGCTGCAGTAGCACAGGACAGTAGCCAACTCATTCGGAAGTGAGATTTTAATGACAAAATTTCCCCCAGGGCATATGCAATGCATGTTGTCGGTTCGGAGGTTTTGGGTGCGAGTGGCAGTGCATAAAATCCCTACAACCATATTCGGTCTCATTTTTGGTAAATTCCATGAAAAAAAAGCTTCAAACGAGAGGGTACGGATTCCGGTTTATCCCCAGTGGGGGACTCCAGTAGCTGAACACATTCGCACAAGTTTTGTGGCCATTGGTTGCTGGGTGGTTTTGATAAAGTTAAGAACTGACCAATCCCTGCAAATTCACACCACACATGCTATTTGGCTTGTAATAGGAAAATAATATTGTCAACAATTTAGATATATTACTTTATTTCGAGACAACCTGGTTGGGGAGCATACGGCACTGGATGATGTGGGATAGAACTGGAAACAGCAACCGAACGATGAGGGCATGTTTTTGGCTTCAGTTCAAATGTTGGAACCTGTTTTGGTTGCACTTTGTTGCTCTTTGGTGTATCCCCAAAACAACGCTATGGGACCAGACAGGGCACATTTATTTTTATTTACGAAACATATTTCCACCTGACAGGACACTGTTAACTTATCTTTGGAGATTTGGCAAATCATAAACAATGCAATTAAATCGTAAAGCAAGCAACAAACTGGTAACGATTGCTTATGTGAATACCACCCGTTTGAAATAAGCGTGTAGTGAGCTGGCACCAGTTGCACTTTTTCGTTCCCGGCATCTTGGGTAGGTTTGGTAGAGATTTTTCCACGAGCCGTAAAGGAAAGGAATTGTTATTTTTCTCCCTAAGGATATTTCAACTAAGGAGGTTGTTTGGAGCATCCTTCAGTAGTTTTACCGTCGTCTGTTGTTTACACGTTCTTCGGTAGGGACCCAATAAGGCAAGAAGGTAGCCTTCGTAGCTGGTAGAGCACATCCACCTGGAGTGTTTAAGTAAAAGTTTTCCCATATCTGTTGATTTTAGGGCGACGGTAAAACCAGGAATGAATAAAATATCCTCAGCTTTTGTGCTAAGCCTCTCTGGGGTCCTTTTTCTCCCTCAACAGCAGCTCCACCTGAAGTACATTTCCAAAGGAGGACCAAAGGCAAGGGCGAGGAAATGGCATTTAGAATACCACTTTGTTGCATGATGAGAAATTGTATATGCGGTGTGGTGCCTTTCTCGAGCAGGGAGCAGCAGGGCAAATAAAACAACTGAAATAAAACGAATTCTTTTTGTCTGCCCGAGCACTGCGGCTGTTGGTGAAAGACGAGAGGTGAGTTTGAAGTGCCTTTCAAGGAGCGATCTGGTTCAATTCAATTACGAGAAAAGCTTCTAAATAAAATATATTATCCGGCAGGATGAGCCGGACAAGGTGAGAGGATGGGGAAATGCTTCTCTTTCACACACGTACCAACATTCTTTAGTTTGGCATTGCACTACTTGCACGAGAACCGGATCCACAGGAGACGAAGTCATCATGAGAGCGAGTGCATTGTTGAAAGAAGTGGCTTTTGTTTTTCCAGCCTTTTTCCACTCCGCCGTGTTCCGTTCCGGTTGAGTCAATATTGTGAATGGCAAATGGCTAGATTGGAACTAGCAGAGTGGTATAATAGGGAGACTAAGAGGATCTGATTTTGATGTTTCGATGGTACTACTACTAGGACTACTAGGAATAGCGGTTGGATTTTGAGGATATGTGTGGAATGATTGGAGCTGCTTACAACAAATTCTCAGAGGGATTGACTCGAATGTCGTTGAAAGGATGAAGCACTCCAGCCCGTCAGTGCATTGTTGTTTTAAATTATATTGTAATTCCTGGATCTGGTGTTTTTCGATCATGTGAATATTCGATGTCGTTAACCTTTTAGGGCTAGCGCTGGGCATTACGTACTGTTTTTCGATTCGTACAACACAAAGCTATTCAACTGTAGCTTCCTACTCATTTAGATTTTTTTACAAAAATCTGTAAAGTTTTACCGAATTCTCAACAGCTGAACGTTCGGTAATCCGATTTAACGGATTTCGGTGAAATTTTACAGATATCTGTAAAAAAATTACCGGATTTCGGTAAAATTTTACCGAAATCCGTAAAATCGGATTACCGAACGTTCAGCTGTTGAGAATTCGGTAAAACTTTACAGATTTCTGTAAAATAATCTGAGTGTGTAGTCTGTTTCATATTAATCAACAATTGAGATGTAATGTTTTAAGTCTAGATGGAATTTACATCGACATATTTATTATAAATTCGGATTTGCTTAAAGCTCGTTGCTGCACAGTCATGTTATGAGATTTTTGCAATCATTTTATGAAAATATATCAATTGCAAGGTGCTCAGTCAGTGAAGGCACAAAATTAGAGCAACATCACGCTGAAGGTAGTTAGGCTTGATTTCCGGTCTGGTCTAAAAATTTTCGTAAAGGGAAATTATTCGATTCCCTTGGCATAGTATGATTGTACTTGCCACGCAGTCACACACTAATGCAGTAAGGACATTTCGTATTATGACATCTTATGATGTTCTTGAGTCCATCAGACTCAACGTTTTTGATTCACCGGAAATAACGAGATCTAGTGGTGTCTGCGATGCAAGGAGGAGGTGGCTGCGTGGCGTTGGCGAAAAAAGACATGACCTTGAAGAGGATGAAACATTTTGAAATGCTGAGGGCTAACGAGGATCTATGGATGAACGTTGCACTTGGTGGTGGTTATGATCTTCTCATTTTCATTGTATATCTTAAGCCCTGTTTTAAATGGTGTTCCGATCAAAATTTGGTCAAACAGTAATGTGTGTGAGTCGATCAAAGTTTTTATTAATAAGTCAAATTCTATTTCTTTTTCAGTTAATACAGAATACAGGAGAAATTTTCAGCTAAACTTCCTTTTTACCGAATGCGAATTTCCGGGTCTTTTGTTTAACACCTGCCATAAGATTTTGAACAGTCTCCTTGTCCACTTTTTCGTCGCAGAACGCCAGTTTGCCTTGAACCGTTTCTCGCTCACAACAGTATTTTGAGACTTCTTAAGGTTCCGCTTGACGATGGCCCTATGTTGTTCCAATGGGCGGAGCTCTGGCGTGTTGGGAGGGTTCTTGTCCTTGGGCACCATTTACACGTTGTTGGCAGCATACCACCCCATGGCTATTTTTTTCCGTAATGGCTAGATGCCAAATCCGGCCAAAATAGAACGGCACAGGAAAAGCAGTAGACGTTTTTGTAGGCACTCGCTCATATAAATTTCCTGGTTGACGGATCTGGTCGCAATGGTACAGATGGCCTGCCACACCAAATATTTCTTCCCGAACTTTGACAGTTTAATGTGCTCGAAAATATCTGCCACTTTTCCTCGTCCGATTACCGTATAAAAGGAAATACAGGAATCTGTTTAAAGTCTGCCTCGACGTAAGTTTTATCGTTATGAACCACGTAATCAAACTTCTTCAGCATCGTCGTGTACAACTTTGGCCGACGTGTTTTGTTTCTCGTTGCGATTTGGAGTCACCACTTTCTTGTAAGTGAACATCCACGGTTGAAGGCGCCACTCCCCGCTTCTTTGCGACATCTCGGACGGAGAGGTTGGGGTTCCGCTCGAAACAGCGGGCCACTATTTTTGTCGTCGCTGTGGCCTCCGGCTTTCGATTTCCCCCCAATCCAGCTTTCCTGGCTGTCGACAAACGTTCACCGAATACTGATAATACGTTGGTAAAGTTGATTTAGCCACATTCAACAATTTCGCCAACTCGGCGTGAGGGTAGTTTGGAATTTCGCCATGCACGTGCAAAATTTTGATGCGTTGCTTCTCTTCCTTCGACGACATTTTGATAACTGAAGTGCTGATCTCAACAAAGCAAAGGGAACTAAATTTGGCAAGTGAGATTTTATGGAGGCAAAAAATGTTTCTATGGTAGTTTGAGACCCCTTCCATCTCCTAGAATCAGGGCTCCCATACAAATGAAACTGAAATTTCTCCATAACTCTAGAACTAAGAAAGCAAATGGAACCAAATTTGGCATGTGGGGATTTTGGAGGCAAGAATGTGTCTATAGTAGTCTGATACCCCTCTCCTATCAGATGGCTCTTATACAAATGAAATGATTTTTTTTGCATAACTCGAGAACAAAGCAAATTGAACCAAATTTGGCATGTGGAGCATTGTTAAGGCAAGAAATGTTTCCACGGTCGTTAGCCCTCTGCTCTCAGGGGGGTTCTCATACAAATAAAACATCCCCGCCTGGAGGGGGGGGGCTCCCATACAAATGAAACCCACATTTATGCATAACTCGAGACGCTAATCAAGCAAAAGGAGCCAAATTTCGCATGTGGAGGTATTTGAAGGCAAAAAGTGTTTCCACGGTGATTCGAGACACCTCCCCTCTTTGAAGGTGGGGGCTCTCATATAAATGATATACAAATTTCAACCAATTGTGAGAATTATTTCTTTAGTTATGAGCATTTGTATGTAGGAGTTTTTGGGGCCGGAGAAGGTTCTATTGATAATTCGAGACTCCTTCTGTCTAGAAGGGGAGGGGGGCTATTGTGCATATTTCGAGAACTAATCAAGCAAATGCAACCAAATTTGGCATGTGAGGGGAATTTTTTTTCCATGGTCATTAGAGACTCCTTCCATCTCCGGAGAGAGAGGGCTCATTCAAATGAAACAGAAAGTTCAAGCAAACATGAGCATTATCCAGGCAACTAAAACACTAAATGTGTACTTCGTGAAGGAAGCAGCATGTTCTGATAGAAGTTTAAATATCTTTTCGGTCAAGAATTGGGGATGCTTGAGTTTTTTTTTTGTTGGGGCGTAGAACCACTGCGTCCACTGAATTGAACTTTTGTGGTATACCCCTGTTTACTATACTAATTCGCATCTTATAGCTAGATCACCATTTGTCAAGTGATCAGCCTAAGACGCGTCTCCCAGTCAGGCAAAATTGAGTTTATAAAACCCACCACCTTTCCAGGATTCGCAGTCCAAATTTCTTTTGGTTGCATATAGCCACTGTACAGAAATTTAAGTCTGCTCTTGAACACAGCATCACAACTGCAAAGCAGATGTTCCGAGGTTGAGTTACTCTTGGTGCTACATATAAACTGAAGTTAGTCTAAGATTATGCAAGAAAAAATGTCGTTCAAACTGACAGGATACGGCGTAGTTTGAAGATACATGTTTTGTCAATGAAATGCTTCTTCACAGAAAGAAAAGCCATGGTAAAAACTAAAGATCTGAGGGTATAATTAAAAATACATACCTACGTTTTATCTTGCAGAAATTACACATATTAACAAACGATTTTTTTTAATAAAACTCTTTCGAATAAAAAACCATGAAAGCGCCAGTTCTATTATATTTTCATTCATTCATTTGCAAGCATAGCTAGGCACGCACCAGGCTCAGCTAGTAATCAAAAAACATTTTGGAAGGTCAACAGTCAACAGTTTTACAACTTTGTGACCTTCTAGGTAATCCAAACTGTTCTGGAGTTTAGAACTTGAAATCTACGGTAGTAACAGAATCATTTTGAGTTTAACTAATTTACGCCACGTATTCAAGCACATACAGTGAAAATTTTAGAAAATAAAAATACACAAGAAGATAATCTTGGGATGTTATAGTTCATTCAAACTGTTCTGGTGTTCAGAATGTAAGATTTAACAGTAATTATTATTAAATACAAAGATAAAATAATATTCAAACATATTTATTTAATATTCTTAAAGGTCAGCAAACATTATAAAGCAATATGACAAGTTTTACGTCATCTAAACTATCCTTGAGATCAGAACTTTGGGCTTACAGCTGGAACAAACGGTTTTTGGGCTATGTTAAGCTACGATATGTTTTAACACACATTTATTGAATATCTTGGAAGGTCAACAGACACTATGAGATAAGCTTTGGATGTTCTAGGTTATCCAAACTATCCTCTAAATTTAAAATCTACAGCTGTAGCTGAAGCTTGCTTGAGCAAACAAAGTAACAGTATGTATTTTACCAAATTCAGTCAACAGATATAATGAGATATCTTGGGATATTTCAGGTCACCAAAACTGCCCTTGAGTTCAGAAGATGGAGTTTATACTATATAATAAGGAGTGTATCGAAAAGTAGTTATAAACTTCCAAATAATAAAATAGGCATGAAAACATGGTTGAAATTAACATACTATTTCAGTTTATTATAGCTTAACATGTTTACAAAAGATCCAAACGGAAAAACTAGTCATCATGTTCATTTCTGTAGAATGCCCGTACCTTTGATTTGACACCTGCCATCAAATTCTGCACAGTGACCTTTGTGCACTTCCTGATGCCGCTGCCCAATTTTTCTTAAAATCGGTCATGTTTTGGGACACTGTACCATCCTTCTTAAATATACGCTTGACTATTGCCCAATAGCGTTCGATCGGTCGCAACTGGGGACAGTTTGGTGGGTTGATGTCTTTTCTACGAACTTGATGTTATTCTCCGTCAGCCACTGTAGAGTGGATTTGGCGTAATGTGCCGATGCCAAATCTGGCCAGAAGAGAGGAGGGGACTGGTGCTTTCTATACAATGGTAGCAACCTGTTCTTCAAACATTCCTTTGATAAATCTCAGCATTTATAGTTCCTTTTGTATAGAAAATTGAAGAACGCAAGCCACATGTGCAAATAGCTTGCCAAATGAGCACCTTCTGACCGAATTTCTCCATCGCAACAGTCGTATCTGCGGTTGGCACACGTTCCCCAACAGATTTAGTATAAAACTGCGGCCCCGGTAGCGTTCTTTGAATCTTCTTTAACGTATGTTTCGTCATCCATCAAAATGCACTGGTCGACATTGTCCAAAATGCAGCTGTACAGCTTTCGAGCCCTGGTTTTGGCACGAGACTTTTGTTCCGGAGTTTGTTTGGGCACTTTCTGCTTTTTGTACGTCTTCAAGTCATTCCTGCGCTTGATTCGTTGAATCATTCCGATGCTGGTCCTGAACTTCTTGGCTAGATCGCGAGTAGAGGCAGATTTGTTCCGTTGAATATAATCCACAACTTTTTGGTCCAAATCGGGGTTGCTGGAGCCGGGTTTCCGGCCACTTCTTGGTAAATCCTTGAGGGAGCACTCCTTACCAAACTTTTCGATGATGCGTTTTACACTTGCCGGGTGAACATTTACTCTTTTCGCAATCTGGTTGTAAGTAACACCCTTTTCGGTGCACCAAGTGTGCAGAATTTTCTTTTTAGTCTCAAATTCAATTCGCGACATTTTGAATACAACTTTATCAACGGAAATGAATGAACCGAATAATCATTTTTGACATGTAAACAAAGCAAATGGCGCTTACACGCTAAAAATATATACAGTAGTTTATGCGTAATAACGCATCGAATGTTTATAACTACTTTTCGATACACTCCTTATTGGCTATTTAAGCCTATGAAAGGCGACGATATGCATTCAATTTTGGGATGTTCAAGTTCATATAAACTGACCTTGACATTCAAATTTAAGTTATATAGTAACCGTAGCCTTTTGGGCTATACAAAGCTACAATAAATATTCAAACTTAATCAATAAAATTTTGAAACGTTCACATCCATCAGAGGATAACCTTGTTAGTATCAGATCATTGAAACTGTCCTTCAAAACTTAAGGTCTACAATTGTGACAGGAGCTTTATGGGCTATACAAAGTGAAGTTAGTTTTTGTTGACATAAAATATCCCAAGATTATCTCATAATGTCTGTTGGTCTTCCAAGACATCCATTGAATATGTTTGAATACATATCAAAACATTGTATAACAGATAAAGCTTCGTGTAGATTTAAAGTTCTGAACTCCAGGACAGTCCACATTTCAATCAAATATTATCTACTTCTTTCATTCACTTCTATGTTATTGAGCACCAAATAAACCAGAATACAATCAAATTGCTTGTATAAATTAGGTCTCAAGGGTTAATTCAAAGAATATTGCACGGTAAAATCTCAATGGTATACATTTAGTTGCGTCCATTTAGTCCTACGTCATCATTTCGAACAACCCAATGGGGCTGTACCATGTAGTTTTTTATTAAATATCTTCTATGTCCATAACAAAAACAAACACTACAATAATAAATAAATTAGAGACAATTAATTTATAGATGATCAGAACCAACATGTTACTTGCTTTGTGCAACGCATATATTGGATCACTTTGTGTACCCATCAATGTTGAAATTTTTTTATATATATATATCACATTATATTCTAAGATCATTCCCTCCAGACCCCAACTGTTGACCCGAGACTGACTGATCCGTCCGAACGAGCCACTAAACTCTCTAACTGTTGCTGCTGCGCTTGACTGGAAAGGAAATTTATTTTTCACCCAATTGAACTCGCCTGGTGGAGAGCAGCTCGAAAGACAGCAGCCGATGTAATGATGCCTGAAAAATGGGAGCAAACCTGAATCCTAGATTCGATCCAACTACGGTGGTGGGACGGGTCTGCTTCACAACTGGATGCGTTCTGTCGTCGTCATCGTCATCGAAGTCGTTACCTACTCGTTCGTAATTTATATTTCTCGAGCATGAGTTTCCACCCATTTGCTTCTGCCACCAGATCTTGGCGGAGAGATTGCCGTGCCATTTTCTATCAATTTTCATATAAAACTCAATCGAGCATGACGTATCATTTTCAAGCTCAGCATACGGATGGCAGTGGCGGTATAACGATATGTCGACTGACGACATGAAGTAAATGGTGCTCGTTTTCTCTTTTTTTTTTGTGTGAAATTGAAGCTTGTTTCTCTTCGAGTTTATAGAGTGCAGTGTACTGTGAATTTGAGATGCAGTTGAAGTACAGGAAAAAGTAGCATTGATTCTATTTGGATGGAAACTCCAAGCTTCAGTGAAATCTACTATATCGATGCTTACTTTCATATTCAATTACGCCAGTGAGAAGAGGTAAAATGCCACGAAGAGACTTATTTTTAAAGAATAGACAGGCGTTCATTGAATGTTTCAGAGCGTTTGGCTGTCCAATTACTTTTCAGTTATGGTTTGTTTTGCAACTTTGGATCACCATTTCCAATAGAGAAAAAAAAATCCAACAGGAGGGACAGCACTCTTTTCGTTGTGAATTTCTCTAATTTACTAAACGTCAACGAGTCTCATGTGGTTTCCGGTGAATGCAAATCGAGAAAATCGACACTTGCCTCGTCCCTTCTGGCAGAAATAAATCTACCCTGCCAATATTCGGAATTAAATTTCTTAATCATTGAAATACGACAGCGAAGGAATTAAATCGAAGCGAAGAGACATAGAAGACAAAAATGCCAGCGGCACGGAACGAAATTCCAGGATACATCTGCTGTCCCCCGTGTGGCACACAATCAACACCAGATACTGGAAATATGCGATGCAGAACGGTACTTCAACTTTAATCAAATTACTACCTAATTCAATATCCTCTGACGACAGTTGAGTGAAAGCAACTTGCAACAGCAGGAAAAAAAGAAGGAAATCCAGCCAAAACGAGGGCGACAACCTGTGGGAAACGAGATGCCTCGTCGTCGCTCTTCCTCGCACTGCCTTTCTTATTTAGATGTAAACTAAAGCTCTCGTGTCGTCTATGCTCACGTAGTCGAAGTTGACGCTTCTTCATTTTGTCTAGCTCAACTTTGCCTCAGGAAGCATTCGATTGGAAATAAATTCGTTGTTCAAGTGGAGAAATATTCCCAGTGTGCATCTACCGCTACTCCCAGAGTCCAATCGCCCGAACCAGTAATATTTGCGACGTCAGCAGAGCCAGGAGCCATATCCTTCGGTTCTGTCCCTTCTCCGTCCGGATATTGGTTCCATATTAGCGAGCAAAAGTGCCAAACACCTCCCACCCAAGCTGTAGAACTTCTTTGTGCTTTTATTTTCTGTTACGTACTCCAGAAAAGCAGTCCTGCAGTCTCGTCTATCATATGCATATCGAGAACGGATCAATTTAAAATTCAAACAAAAACACTTCAGCTATTCCCCGGCATAAATGTGCCTTCCCATGGATTCGGAATTCCGAAGAAGATTGGTGCATCCATCCAATCGACGGAATTGCAACTGCAAGGGGGTGGCCGCGGGTGGGAGATAAGAAGCGAATGAACGACCGAATGAACGAGGCAAAAAGGTGAAGGTAATGGAACGTAAAGCGCACTGAGAAACCAGAAGAGTTCCGTTTACCCATCTGAACACGCGAGGGGAAGCGCTCCATCGGGCAGGAGTTCGGAATGTTGGACATATTACGGAATGGGAAAAATGTAAAGCATTCATCGAGTTTTGCCGGGAATCTGCACGGTTGGTGGCATTCATAAGTGAGGGGGGGATTGGAAAGGTAGAAGAAGATTGAATACTTTAATAAGTTTTGCCGGATGTTATGAACATAAGAGCAGATGGATGCATGTGAGATGCAGGATGTATGCAAAACAAATTTTAGAACACAATTCGATGACCTAGTTTTGATCCAAAAATGTATTTTTTAGGATGACCAAAGAGATCTTTTTTTAAACATTATAGTGGCTTTACTATTTCAAAGAAAATCAACAAAACGTTTTTAAATTAAGTCACAATGTTATCCATATCTTAAGTTTCGCCTCACATAGGTGTCACCATTCATTGCACTTGATTTATTTCAACTTGGTTATTTTAGCAGTGGAATTGAAAATAACTGAATTGAGATTGAAAAATTAAAAATCTTATCGCTGAAGATGAATAAGCGGTTTCTTTTGTTTTCATTTATCGACCGCCATGGAAGCCAGGTGGATCTAAGTTTTAAAACAATATTCTCCAAAGCTTCGACCGTGTAAGATAATCAATACCCAAGCATATACCCAAAATGGTTGCAGTTACTTGATTTTGTCAAAAGTAAATTAAAAAAGCTGCAACGACTGATTTGCAACAAGTGTGCTGCAAGAGTAGTCTTAAGCAGTTTGGAGTCTTGTCTTTCGTACCTTTAAAAGGTTCTAGAAAAATTATAAATGTTCATGTTCAACACAATACTGTGTGACAACATTATAATGGCACAACCTCGTCTACAGTATTGCAACAACACGGCAACGGCGTCGGATTATTTAACGTTTTCATTACAAATAAATTGCTGATTTTCGATGGGTTTACCTTCACCCGCACTGACGAAACCCATGCAGCATCAATCATAGTAACCCAAGAGTCAGCAGACAAAATTTGACAGCTCTATCAGTTGAACTCTAACCGTGATGGCAAAAACAGTGAAGCAACTCCGTTCAGAAGTGTGCGCGTTCCTTTTGACATCTTATCGCCGAACCTAAATAAGTGGTTCCATTTGTTTACATTTTTCGGTCATTATGGATTCAAGCTTTAAAATAATATTCTGTAAAGCTTCGACGGCGTCAGATAATCAATAGCTCTAAGCAGTTCGGATTGAGTAAGCGTTTTGTCTTTTGTACCTCTAAAAGGTTCTAGAAAAAAAGTAAAAGTGTTCATGTCCGACACAATGCAGGAGCCAAAAGTACTGTAATAACGAAAAAAAATGATCGAATGTTCATTTAATTTAATTTTGTGGGTATGACAACATATCAATGACAAAACCTGACAACATGGCAATGTCTAAAACGGCGTCGGTCTGTTTATATCCACCCTTATCGACGAGCCACAATTGCCAGATCTTGCTGCACCTGATCCACACACCTTGCTTGCTCTGCTCCACGTCTTCTTGTACCGGAGACGAACACCATTTTGTTGTCCGGCAGTCTCGCTACATGCCCTGCCCAAAGTATCCTTCCAGCTAACACCACTTCCGGGATGCTGGGTTTGCCGTAAAGTTGACCGAGCTTTTACTTCATCATTCGCCGCCACACACTGGTCTCTTTACCATAGATGGTCATGAATGACGTTCGAAATCACCAAGTTTTTGCAGATCCTACTCGAACATTGTCTTCGCCTCATGCCTGCAGAGAACCAACGGTCATATCAGCGTTTTATGCATGGTACATTTAGTTCGTGGGTGAATCTTCGCAAGTTTTTCTGGAGTCGGCAGTAGATTGTCATTTTATTTAGAAGGAGATGTTCGCTCATCACCATGAGGCACCAAGAGTGAACAACAATGTTTTTGGCTAGAATGAAAGATGTGAAGAGAAAGTGTTGAAAGGTCCGTCAGAGTGCGGCAGGTAGGAAAATTAACAGATGTTTTTGAAAATTGAGCGAAAGGGCATGTATCCAATGGAACTCGAACCATGGACGTCAATCTTTGCCTAACATCCCACTGCGGGGTAGGTTGTAGCGACGGAACAAGTCCGCCACTTCAACAGGCAAAAATTGACGCATGGAAAGACGCTCATGTACCACTGTGGCTTGTATAGTTTATTCTTAGCGATCTATTGTGTGCACTCTGTTTACTGATGCGCACATGGGAGAGGAACTCTCTACTTTTTTGGGTTTGTTTTGATTCGCACCGACTGACGAATTTTTGCCTGTTGAAGTGGCGGACTTGTTCCGTCGCTACAACCTACCCCGCAGTGGGATGTTAGGCAAAGATTGACGTCCATGGTTCGAGTACCATTGGATACATGCCCTTTCGCTCAATTTTCAAAAACAATCTGTTAATTTTCCTACCTGCCGCACTCTGACGGACCTTTCAACACTTTCTCTTCACATCTTTCATTCTAGCCAAAAACATTGTTGTTCACTCTTGGTGCCTCATGGTGATGAGCGAACATCTCCTTCTAAATCATAATCGTTACTCCTCGCACGGAGAATACATAACATAACAATTTAATGTAAGTAGATTGTCGTTGTCTACCGTAAACAAGAATTTGAGGTGAATTCGCGATGTATTCCTTGTTCCTAATACTAACATGTGCTTTGTTTTGGACACATCCACCACCAGTCAGACTTATGTTGCTTCGGGTTTCAGGCTGGTATACAGTTCTGCTATCGTTTCAATGTTTCTGTGGACATTATTCATAACATCCACGATTTTTTTTTTAAATGCCAGGAGCGTGTGAAAATCGTACCTTGACTGTTCAACCCGGCTCTTCGCATGACACCATTCAGCGCAATGTTGAACAGGCTAGTTTGTTTACCCGAATCTTCAAGTTGTGCAAGTCCATCGTAGCTTCTACAAAGTTTTTTGAGCTGCATGGGTAAGTCGTTCTCGTCCATAATTAACCATAGCTCGGTGCGGTCGGTTCTATTTCCTCACAATTCGCTTCTTTCGGGCGGTGCCTTGCTCCTAGAATACGTGGGTTGCCACTTCCGTCTATAACGGTCCACGGTCTGCGTCCTTTTCCCCCATAACCTTCATATACTTCTCGTCAAACCAATCGTTCTATGCGTTCTATTGCACATACCCGATGACGTTCTTAGCAGCGTCGTTGGTGGCTGCTTTGATGTTATTCCAGCAGTCCTCAAGAAGGGTTTGCCAAATTCGCCCTCTTCCGGCAACGCTGTTTCGTTACCTAGCGCGTAAGCTGTGGTAAAATCTGGTTGGTTGAGTCCTTCGAGTCTGTACCGTGGCGGGCGACGGTACTGTATGTTGTTAACGATAAAAAGTTTTGGTCGCAGTTTTACCACCAATAGGTAATCCGAGTCGATTTCAGTGCCATGATAGGTTTTGACGTCGATTATGTCGGAGAAGTGCTGTCCATTAACTAGAACGTGGTGTTTGCTGTGATGATCTTGAAGTGCTACGAATGGCCATATTCTTGGAGGTGGTTAATGCAATAAGTTGTTGGCCGTTGTCTTTTGTCCGCTGGTGAGCGCTGTTCTTGTCAAAAGTCAGTTTAAATTCTTCTTCCTGGCTGACCTGAGCATTCCACCTGAGATCTTAACTCATTCATGGCTTGGGAAGCGGTCGTAGTCACGATATAGGTGCGCTCAAACACATCTCAGTGCTACTGAAGAGCAAGCTATGCACGATGATAATGCGGAAGGTGAAGAACCGAACCTTGATCCTCAACCTGTATATTCTTTCGCTGATCGGCCACCCTCCTATCACGCACTGCTGCATTTCACCCCTCACTATGAAAGCTGTTCCCAGCTCACTTGTCGTGCAACAGCTCTGGTAAATAGTATGATTATCTTTGAACGCACTATGGATCCCTTCCAACACACCTCCTGCAGGGCTTTGATGCCAAACCTGCGATCCTTCAGTACATCGGGCAGTATGTGGGTGCTTCCGACGACATTGAGGGATCTGCATTTCCATGTACTGAGATTTCAATTGAAAATCTATTTTCATCACTGTGATCTTCGCTGATTGTTCCGGTCCATATTTTGCTGTTGGCGTTCCTGTGCTACTTTGTTGTCCGGCTGGTTAAAATGGACACGGAAAACAGACGCTCGGGTATTGTATCTCCTCAAAATACAGTGCTGCATGGCAGTGCTAGTTTAAGCGCCACTGCATCAAATGTTGTAGGGGCTAGAAGGAATCCGTCCGTATGTTGAAGCGAATAATTGTTCTCAGACATGCAAACCGTAAAAGAATCAATGCACAAGTGTGATAAGGATTTTTGGCGTGCAGATAAACGGCTGTATCATCTCGCGGTCACATATGCTGTTTGGCTTTGCAGACGACATTGACCTCATTCAAATTGATCAGAGGACAATGGAGAAGATCTTCGTGCCTCTAAAGAGGGAGACAGCTAGGATAGGCTTGACCATCAATTCTACCAAAACTAAGTACATGGTTGCTGGCAGAGATTGAGGGAGGCCTAGTGGTGGTGGTGTTGAGGTAGTGTTTGATGGGGATATGTTTAAGGTTGTTGAAGAGTTTGTTTACCTCTATAGGAAACGTCGGTGCCTGGTGTCACAAGTTGTCCGTAAAGTAAGATGACGTGTTCCGGCTGCGAATAGGGCCTTTTACAGACAATGTCACCTGCTTAGGTTCCGCAACATTAAAACACAAATCAAATTTGCACTGTATAAAGCTCTGATTCTTCCGGTGCCTCTCTACGGGCACGAAGCGTGAACGTCAAAAAAAGGCAGACCGGAAAGTTTTCGGTGTTTTTGAGCAATAAATGCTGCGGACAATACTCGGTGGGAAATAAGGCAATGGTGTGTGGTGCAGGCGCATGATTCACGAGTTGGTTTAAGTGTTGGTATCAAGTGTATAAAGAAGGGAATATTATTAAGCTTATTAAATACGGCAGACTTCAAGCTTGTCGCTTAGTGCGAATGTCAGAAGAGAGAATTGCAAAAATAATATTCATCAGGTAACCAGGTAGAGGCCGGTGACTTCGTGTAAGGCCACAACTACGCTGGCTACATGCAGTGCCAAGAGGATCTGGGAAATCTAAACGTTCAAGGCATGTAGAAGTATCGGCCAAGACCGACAAAGATGGAGCTACAATACGTTCGGCGTTTGGTGCGAAGCCCCGCCTGAACAACGAGTGCATAGATTGACGGAGAGTCAAAAGCAAGGCAGGATCAAAAAAAACGCAACTAATTTGGCTTGGCACTTTGACTGTGATATTTTTCGTTCAAGGGAGTTATAATCGACAAGATGATCGTTTGTATGATAAAAGTGTTGCCAGTATTCAAAGAGCCAAACGAGTTATCATAATGTTTCCAAAATCATCGTACGGGGAACCGTTACAAAGATAGAAAAACTTCCTCTTCTGGACACAATATCGATGAAGTTTTGAAGAATCAATTGTATCCTCATGCTCGAAAGCTGTATGGGAAGACACCATCCAACAGAAATCAGCTCCAGCTTACGAGCTTCAGTAAACGTGATGCGTGGAAAATTAACCCGATTACATCACAAGCCAAAAAGAGGCCTACAGCTTCGCCGTATCTCGACCCAAGTGGCTACTCAATTTGAGGTTGTATGCTTCAGAATAAAGGTCCTACGAAGGTGCAAACTTCATACTGGTTCAAGGCACATTTGGTAGATATTGGGGACCAACTTCTTCCGGAGATCGTGCGTCAGATGCAAAGCCTAGAAAAGGCGATTGCGCAAAGTTTTCAACGAAAAGTGTGAGAGATTGGAACTGGTGTGTTATGCTGTGTTTCTATATCATATGTATATTAATGGAAAATTTTGTTGATTTTTTTTGTTGCAATACCATTTAGTTTTAATGAGACTTATTTTGTGACACCCTGTATGTGTAGTGAGTTTTTTGGCATATGTACATAAAGATTAAAAATTCGTAAATGTTTACGAACGTTTTCAGAAACAAACATTCATAACACACCCTGCGTAACACTGCAGCTTCGACCAATTTTCCTTTTGCGTCCAAAATGTTGACTGTTCTCTCACTATCTTGCTTGCGGGAAGTTGTTGGAGATTTTAGGATATGGAACAGTTTAAGACGCTACAATTTGGCTTTTGAAATGTCGTACCGTATACTTTTTGCCAAGAGCTCTGTGCAATTCGTAGAACTGTACAACGCGGTGCGAAATGCTCCTTGTTTCGACGTCACTTTGAACAAAACTGAGCAAGCATAAACAAAACAAAAAACATGAGCAGAAAGAGAAAAGAGAGAGAGAGAGAGAGAGAGAGAGAGAGAGAGAGAGAGAGCTAACACACACATACTCTCATATCTCTTTGAGCTCGTTTGTTTTTGAGCATAGGGGCCTCGGAAAAATTCCAAAATTTTAGTTGCCTCCCGTTACTGCAGCGCACATGGAGCTTCAAAGTACCACTACTTTCAATTCAAATATCCTTTGAGCATTTGATTTCTGTTACAACTCAATGTAGCAAATTCAATTTTAGACACAGCTCGTGTAAAATTTCCACTGTCATTTATATTTTATATCGAACATACACTATGAACGTGCTCCACTTTGTTCAAAATCTTGATCAACAATGCGTATAGGATTTCTGTTTACATTAAAGATAGGTGGACAACAAATCGTGCTTTTCTCTAGCACAAAATATTTATTCTTCATAAAGCTAGATTCACTTATGAACTTAAATGACACGAAATTCAATTCTCTGCTTAGCATACGCAGTTGTTTTATGCAAACGAAAATCAAAATATATATGACTAAATTCACGAGAGTTTGAATTTTATAAAATTTGAATGCTTCTTAAGGAGAACGCCATACAAGTTCCGTGATCGTATTTTCTTAGCTATGTTAGCTTAGCTTTCCTAGCTTTTTTTGTGAATCCGTCCGTTTCTGCTTCTTGTAGGTTCTGATATTGTTACGCTTTTTGATATTCTGGACAATTCCAACGCTAATGTCTACATTATTTTTGGCAATTTCACAAAAGGAACACGATTTAAGCGATTTTAAATGGCGTACCGCGGCCAGCTCCTTTTTCTGGTTCGATACCCCCTTTTTGCGTTCAGATTTCGGTAAATCGTCAAGCGGACACGTTTCACCAAACTTCTTAATAATATCGAACACTGTAGATTTAGTGCACTTTAGGCTTTTGACGTAAGACTACATCTTTTTTTTCAATACTTGGGTACAATTAAAAAAAAACGAGAAGCGGTTAGGTTATAAGCTTTAAAGTCTCAGCCGTTTCTCCAAACATTTTCAAAATGTGTGCCCCAATCGATCGGCAATATTTCTACGCGTCGATTCCAATATTGAAAACAATTTATTGTTAACATTAAACTATTTAAAACAACGCAAATGTATTGTCATGTCATATAATTACGTTTTGCAGAGTAAATTTGTTAAATGCACAGTATTTTTCCAATCAAAGACTACAAATGTAAGTATCGGAGATCACATATGCAGCACTGAACGGTATAAAGGTTCGCAAAATGCTTCATTCGCTTGGCTGCCTTGGAGTTGATCAGAGCGGAAATGAGCTAGTATTGAATTGACAAGCACTGTCCAGGCCCAAGTAACAATTTTAGTTCTATTCCAGCCATATAGCGCACTCCTCCCGTCTTTGTTGATAAAACAACATTCAAAACTGTTTGGTCTACCAACATCTCTTCAATGCATCTTTAAAGCCGAAATGTGTACAAAGTGGCCCACTATGTAGACGGTTGGGAAAACTAATCAATAAAACCTCCACAAGATCAAGGAGCTTTTGAAAATGTTCTCGAGAACCTTCATAAAACCTATTGGCTGCCATCAAAATCAGCATAGGGCCTAATGGCCACAGCTGTCAAACTTCACGGTGATATTGTGGTTGTTTTCTGTTGTTCTGCTTTGTTTGATTATCTGCTCTTCTGATGCATTTAACAGTAAATAATGTCGAAGAAAAAAGTTCTAGTGTTGCGGGAAATTTTGTTTAACTGCAAAATATCCAGAACAAATTGAATTTTTTTTTTAAAGCGTAGCATGCTCCAAATCATTTGCGCATTCAATTTTATGCCGAGTATTGGCACGATACGAGCCGAAAATAAATGCGCCTTGGAAATTATGCGTGTTTGCATCAACAAAAACCTTATGGATACAAATATATTTGGTAAATTAATCATGAATTTCCTGAAAAATTATGGAATTCAATATTTTTTTCTAAAAGAATGCCAAAATTAGTCTCTGATCTACAGTTTGTTTGCATAACATTAAAAATTTGTTGTATTTACACATTTCAATGTCACAGTTTTGCCAATAAGCCAACTTATCTTGGCAATGACTACTATAAACCTATTTAGTCATTTGGTGACTTGCCTCAATGTCAATCTGCTGTTTAATGCATTTACTGGAAGCAAAATGGTTCTGAAATGCTTGTTCAACTGTCCTTAATAAGATAATTTGAATGAGTTTTAAAACGGCATTTCAAAACAGCATTTTGGGGGTTCATAAACTCAAAATAAAACCTTTGATAGGAGCAAAGGAATTTTAGAAGATAAGGTAATAAGATCGTTGGAAAGAAGTTGTATGGGTTCTCATAAACCTGATTTAAATTTGAAACCTAGTGGCACCTCCTACTGCTGTAATAAAACCAAACTGATTTCTAGTGGCTTTCATAAAACTTGAATAAAATTTAATAAGCTAGTTGGTTTTGGCAATGTTACTTGGGAGTAGCGGATGGCTCTATCGCTTTTGTCTTAGCAACCGTTTGTAGCCAGAAAATAGTTATGCAGTCGGTTAACCAAGCCAGTAATGAATTTGTAGCCAGCCGATTAGCGCAACAACGAGTGAAATAAGTTTGACCTGGTTGGCAGCCATCTGTCGGTTGAGTTGTATGAACCATATAAGCCAACCACTAACATCATCGCGAATGTGTGTAGAAAATGCATTAACTAGCAACATTTGCATGGCCAGTTATCAGTAATTAGCAGATAATTGTTTTCATCTGTTGTAAATATGACTATAGTTATCTGGCTAATGAATTGCGGCACCATATTAGTAGAGATGTGAATGGGCTATATGACAGGTCCAAAGAAGATCCATCAAACATGGACCGTTAAGTCTTTTTTAGAAACACAAATTTGATATCCACAGCTTAAACGTTTGTTTGATTGGAATTTATTTGGCATGCCGTTCCGAATTTTTAGCAGCCTTGGCTACAAATAGCTTTAGCTTTCCCTTTGCGCTGCATACCTCAACACCGCTTAGAAATTTTACGGGCCTCTATCTTATTCCGAAGCGCAGATATAATGCAAACTTGTGCCAAGAGCAGCCAAATAGAAATGTTATTGTTAATGTTATTTAACAAGGAGGCTAGAAAGCATCATTCTATTTTCAATTTCTTCCTCTTTTCGCCCCTCATTTCTAACTTTTTTTCTTATGACTCTTATGACTGAACCACATAACTGGACTTGAATCATAAAACTGCACAACGACCGTAGTCCAAAGACAAACGGGCCATTGTAAGTATGAGAATTAAATTCCTCGCCCGCTTTACTAAACACACCAAACAATCCTCTTAAAACCCGAAAACTAACAAGCCTTGACTCCGCTCCATCTCCAATATTGTTTGCCCACCATTCGGCCGCGATTGCACCCATCTGTTCAAGCGATCCGATGAACAAATTCCTAAATATGCAGTTACGCTCCAAAAAAGAAAATCCATCCCAAAAATAAGTACGCGAAAATTGGAATCAAACTTTTCCGAACCGTCCCATCCGACAAGGACGCCTATAGAAACTCGGAATGCCCGAGTCGCGGGAAAAAGTTTCATCTTCTTGGAGCAGCTTTCGGGTCGACTCCCGCTCGGATCCTTCGCCTTTGTAACACAATTTTCAGCGGCTTAAGTGCTTAAAGGACCAGAATGGGAAGCAAACAACGACCACCGATGCTGCCTCTCTAAATGGGATGGCAAATTTGCACGACCGAATAAAGTGATTCTCGTTTGGCAGCTTTGCCTTTCTTTATTTTCAAGTACTTAAACACTTTGTGCCGCAAGCAGTGTCCCCTGACCGCCAATGATTGTGAACGAAGCGGAAGTGATTGAAAATTTTAATTTATTCCTTTGAACGGATTATCCGGGAGTAATACTTTGATAAACAATTTCACGGCTTCGGTGCTTTGAGATGTTTTGCGGAAGGTCTAGCAGTTTTATTCGCCAAACAAGAGTTCGATTGTTTGCGTTCGGAGATTTTCGGAAGGCGAGGAACTGTTGCCAAACTTGCAACCTCGATGATTATTTGCGCTGCAAATGATTCTCATAATGGAACCGTTCAGCTTCCAACTGCTGCATCTGCATATGGAATGAGTTGAAACAGTTTACAAAACTTTGCCACAATGCAGTTTCAACTGTCACAAAAAAAACTAAAGCACCGTTCGAACCTAATTGAGCAAAGTTTGAAAGAGCATTTGATATTATAATGAAAACGATTAAAAACTTTAATTTGAAACGTTCCCCCATGAGATTTTTCCCGCGAAGGGGATTCAATGAGGGAAATTCACTTGTTTTGAAGTTTTTGTCCATCTGTGGCTGGCTGTGTTGAGGGGAAGATTTCCCCCCTCTGGCCTTAATTAGGTTATTAGGAAGAATCCGTACTTTAAAGCTTGGCAGGGTGAATGGATTTTTTTAGGCGTTACGAGCAAAAAATTTAAATTGAAAAGGGGAAAAAACTGAAAATCATGTACCGTTTAATATTTATACCACAACGTGAACAAAGGCTGCAGCATTAGTGGGCAAATTTCGTTGAGGTACTTTTTCACAGACATGCCAGCTGGTACGGAAAAAAGAGTGAATATAGTCTAGTCATGAAAATCGATCATGACTTTCTGCTTTAGCTCATAAACCTCAGCCAAAATCAAATCCATGCGCTGAGATGAGATTAAAGCTGTGTTCGGGAGAAAGATTGATGTGTGTTTTTATTTGAGGAACGGGGACAAAGTGATGTATTGTCCCCGAAGACTTGGGGATGTACAACATATACTCAAACATGCTCAAGACATATACTCAAGAATATCAAAACGGAAAATGCAGTGTAAAATCCAAATTAAAATAGCTAGTTAGGGCACGAGTTCTGCTGGAGGAAGTTCGTTCTGATTAAAATATTTTCTGAGTGTTAATTAATCAGAATGTTTTGGTTTCAGAATGGTTTGGTTTTTTGAAAAGATTGAAGAGAGAATCACAACATTCTCTATTTAAATACAAATCGCAATCTTTCTAATTCTCTCCATTTTCTAAAAAACCACATGGATTTTGTGTACAACCTCTCAGAAAGAAAACACATCATTTCGATTTTAACCATGATATATTTGTGTGAGTGAAAACTATGCGACGCTTGATTATTAATCGTGTGTGCGTGAACGCAACAAAGCAGGGACAACTATACGCTTAGATGAGAATACCTAAAATTAGGTATTTTTTTACCTAAAATAAGGTATTGTTGACAATACCCCAAATTTCGGTAAAATTAAATGATAATAAACAATCATTTTTACCGAAATTTGGGCAATGTTAAATTTCCAATATTTGACGTTATTATTTACTTAAAATTAAATAATGTTTTTACAAAATATAGTTAATATATGTCCAAATATTTGGAGCAATAAATTTTGCACTTTTTTTTTATCTCCGACGGATCCTTGTGGACCAACATGAGTCCCGAGATTCAATTGGGCATCAATGTTTAATGCAGAAAAAATGCTTCTAGGGAATCCAGGTACATAATTCAAAAATAAGGTTAAACGTCGTCTATGGCCCTCTTGACAACTGATTTTTAGAGCTGTTTAGGCAAAATAATTGATGATTAAAAGAGCAGAAAATCGTCGATAATGACGATACTGATCAATTCCATACACTTTAAAAAATAATCAGAAATTTACTATCACTTTTAGTTCTAGATGCTACGATGTTTAACCTCACTTAAGCTTTACTTGGAATCATCCATACTCTTTATTAAAAAAAAATTAATTGAAAAAAAAATGTAATACACTAAAAAATTTGTTTCTCCTTGAGTGCAAAATTTAAAATACTAATCCGAAGGCATAAATTGTTAAATTGGATGTTATTTTTAGGCATTCTGTAAAACAAAACTACAAGAAATACCCAGTTTTCAGTTTTGAGTAAAACGTAACGATAAAAAAATCGGCAATTTTCAACGTTTATCTTTCTTCAATACTATTACCTAATATTAGACTATCTGTGTTTACGCATTATTTAGGTATTTACATTTTTGAGCGATTATCAATACTTTTCAATGATCTTTAGGTATTTTCATCTTTGCGTGTAGTTTTGTGAAATGCCGTGTTCATTTTGCACAGAAAAAAAATCTTTTAATTCCGTTTTATTCGAAATAGTTTGCAATCTTTCATGCGCCATACAAAAATGTTTACAATCTTTCATGCAACAGGCTAGATTCAGGTGTTATCTGACAAAAAATTACATGGAATATCCCATTATTTTCTGCCAGAGACAGCATTCCCTTTATGTTCATTAGATAACGCAGAAAATTCAATGTTTCTTGTTATCTGAGTGTATAAGACCACTTGGCAGACTCGCATGTCAAATTTATCTTTGCATGAAAATGTTCAAGAGAAAAGTGCTCCGAGAAAAGTATAAAAAGAAAATCGATGCATTTTACCAAGAGAAAGTGGGGATAAAGAAAATCACACGGTGAATTGGCAGGTCCCATCAAGTTGTTTGCAATTATTTTTCAGATCTCGAAGGATACGGAAAAACTAAAGAGCTCCTCGCAAACCAAAGCTACCCGATCGCGGAAAAAGGAAAAAAGGTAACAAAGCTTCGAACTCGCCAAATCGTTGATACAAATCAAGCAAACTTCAAGATGGATTGAAACAATTTTAGGGTGGTTTTATAGAAGTTAAACAGAGTGCCGTTTCATAGTTGTCTGCAAGGGTGAAAGTATTCTGTTTTGTATTAGAAAGTAGGAATTAAATTCTCCCAGCTGGAAAAAATGTTTTCTTTAACACACATTAAGTATTGTAAACAGTAGAGTATTTCAGAATGCAAATAAAGGGAACTATGCACACGAAGATGACTTAAAACTTATAATTTGAACTCAAGTTGCACTTTACCATCATCATCGTCAACACAAGCAGTTTTTTCATTCAATATTAAAACAATGATCATGAAAATATTCAATTACATTTCACAAGCCAACTTGAATACAGAGATAAATTAATGTAATAATTGCCTAGCACAAATGTCATATAATTGTTTCATACCACGCCATACTCGCTGATACGTTTTTACCCTTCTTACATCAATAGAAGGGTATTAAGATCGCTTGAAAACTCGACTTTTTATCCGATGCCCACAGGGCCGAGTGTCATATACCATTTGACTCAGCTCGACGAACTGAGCACATGTCTGTGTGTATGTATGTGTGTGTGTATGTGTGTATGTGTGCGTTACAAATAATGTCACATCGGTTTTTCAGCCATCTGTGAACCGATTTCAGTTCTGTTGACGGCAAATGGAAGCTACAACATTCCCATAGAACGTTATTGATTTTTTTTTCATTCGGACATTTTGTTACGAAGATATGAACGAAACAGTACTTGAAGGCCTATTATAATAGTAATCAAACAGTTTAGTCTCCGATTACATACTGAGCTATTTGTGTACTGATTTTAGTTTTGTTGGTGCCAAATCAAAGCTTTGATATCTCCAAATAACTGGTCAAAATTTCATTATGATTGGCAAATCCTTCATGGAGATATGACCAAAAAAATACCTGAGAGCACATTATTGTGAGATGGAAATATACTCGTAACAGGTCAAAACCGAACAAGACCAATCACACCAATCGATGCCGCTTGCATTCTATTGTGTCGCATCTGGAGCGTTGTATAGCACATACAGCGGACTAGCCACACTTTGCGACTGTATAGAATTAGAGCAGCATCGATTGGCTCGAGTGGTCTGGTTTGGAACTGCAACGAGTATATTCGAAAATTACACAAAGTCTCCATTTACTATTTTCAACGAATATGTACTTAATAAGCATGTGAACATGTGAACACATATCGATAATCAAAATTGAAGATGAGAATTGTCTAATAATTCATTCTATGGACTGATTTTATGAAATTTCTAATATTTATGTAATTTCCCCTTTTGTATAACTAACATAAACAGGCTGTTAAATACTATTAATGGCAATATGTTAATCACTTCTATGAACAATACGTTCAGGATTGACAAATAGTTCATTTTATAAACTGAATGTTTGACATAACGAATGTTCCTGGATCTTCCTGGGATTTTGAATGGAAATATCTATCCAGTATTATTGGCCACATTTGAGTTCGTTATTCTGATGAAGTGTAAGAAGGGTTCAGTCTCACCATCGGTGGATTAATGCGGGTTTTTTCAAATTAATAATGGTCTTTTTTTATCAAAAGAGATAGTCATGATTGCTTAAATAGCATTTCAAGAGTGTATCGAAAAGTAGTTAGCAACATTTAAATAGTAATTACTCGAATATGGCTTAATTTTTCTTTTGTGTTTTGTCGCAATATGTTTCTTTAAATGTCAAAATAGGTGCGCTATCAATTGGCTTCGGCACAGTGGAGTAGGGGGGCGGCACAGCTAGATAGGGGTTAAAGAGCAGTGATACCGGCCAAGTTTTTTTTCCCGCAAACAACGGTACCCTCTGTATATCCTTTACTCCAGTAGGAAAATAGATTGTTACACGTGTATTTTCAGGTCTATTTTTCTGAACATAGTGAAAAGTAATCACCGATGGAACTTTGATCGGAACATCAATATTGAGTGGTATTTAATGTAATGATATTGAATCTTACAGGTTCCCACAAGCATCCATTTTTAGTTTATAATAAGGTTTGTGATGCTGTCACATGGCACGTTTTGAGTAAAATAAAGAGCTAACCGCATCCAGGACCATTTATAAGAGCCTGTTTCAAGGAAATGGCCATATATCGGTCAATTCAAGACCGATTCTTGTAATCGACATTCTATTCGGTTGGTAAATATTTTTTCTTCACGTGTGTTTACTAATAGACAACGGCATCTTTTACAACATTACATCACAAATTCAACATGTGAGATAGCCTCTCCAAAAGGCCAGAACAACTTCGGTATCCGGAAGTCATGGCCAATTATAATACCAAGACTTAGCAAGAGTTTTCAAATAGAATGCTTTTTGGTGAAATAAAATCTGATAATATTTGATGAAGTTAGAGCACTACAAAGTTGATCAAAAATGTGCCTGTCCCGATCATCAAGACGACCGCGAGTTTGCATTAAAAAAATCAATCATAGTAACCCATGAGTCAGCTGAAAAAAATGACAGATCTATCAGTCGAACTATAACCGTAATGGCAAAAACAGTGAAGCAACTCCGTTCAGAAGTGTGCGCGTTCAAAGAATGGCACCCCGCAGCGGCGAAAACGGACATCGTGTGGCACTTTGTGGATGCCGGATACGCCCGTTCCGGCATCTTCAACATGTTGGCACTATTAGACAACAATCAGAACATCGAAAGAAAGCCCGGTTCCGGATGGCCGACGACCCTGAGCGACAAAAAGCTCCAAAGAATGCTGAATAGGAAGACCGAGGGAAAAGTGGCTACATCGCTGCGTGCGCTTGGCCGGGAGGTCGATTCAACCAGCCAAACAGTGAAAAAGTACCTGGCGAACATGAACATATATGTCAGGAAGCGGAAGGCGCGTCCACTGGTTTCGGAGCTGAAGGTAATGACGCAGCGGCAGTGGCTGAATAAGATGGTCAACTCGATTTTCCCGGTGAATCGCGATGTGGTGGTGGTGATGGACGACGAGACCTATCTCACCCTGCATGGCAACGACTGGCAGGGCACTTCGTATTTTACTTCCACCACGAAGGAAGTGAGCTGCGAGGTCAAGTTCATTTCATACACCAAATTCCCCAAAAAGGTGCTACTTTGGCTGACAATCAGCGAGAAGGGGATGTCAAAGCCGCTCTTCTTTCGCTCTGGACTGGCCGTGAACGGGGAAGTTCATAGTACGAAATGCAAGGGGTCAGTCAACCTGATCAATTTAAAATGTTCAAAAGATTTCAAATCTTTCAAAAAGATCTGCCACTGATCGGGCAATCTTTGTGAAACCAACATACACTTTTACTTCAGTCAATAAAATTCTTTCGGGCACCTCTATTCATTGTTTATGTTTTCGCCGTCAATAATGAAAATATTTGCTATCAACCTCTGACAAATGGCTAAGTGACGATCAATCAACAATAAACGGGCCAAAAGAAGAGCGACGAGGACATGGATCAGACTCAGAAGGTCATAATCAGCGATTTGATTCAAATGGATTTGACGGAAGCGGAACTATTGGATTTTAGACTGAAAAGTAAGTAAACTGTATCAATCCGGATATGGCAACTCGAAACGTAACGCGGAATCCACCGGAAGGCAACCCGATGTGTGTTCAAGCATCGATTGTTTATGTTGGCAAAAGCATTTTAGAAATTTGATGAAGTCAAAGGTTTGCTCCCGCATTGGGATCCAGTTGTCGGTTGATTGAGTCGCGAGGTGGAGATTAATGAATCACCGGCTATCTTGGCCGAATAGGACGACGGTCCCTTCGTAGCCATGGTTTCAATGTTCAGTGGTTCGATGTCGATCTACATTGCCTTTAGCCGGCAGTGATGCACATACGGAATGCCCGTGGAATGTTTGTGACAGGAACTATAAAGGCTATCAGTGCAGACAACTAAATCTCTATCCTGATCGATAACCGAGTGTGCGTTCACAGTTTGTAGTATAGATCATTGCACGGAATGTATTAACCTCACTTTTTTGACAGTGTAGGGAGCTTGTTTACAAGGTGTTAGAATTTGAACCGCTCAAACTAAATTTTTCATTGGCTTATTCCAGATTCTGTGCGCTTAGATTCAGGAAATAATGTAAAAATAAGCACTGGTGTCTGTTTTCTGGCAATTTAACTTCAATCGTAATAAATTCTGAGCACAAAATCTCAAACCGATCTTACCGAAAATATTCTAAGTCCACGTAAACAAGCTCCCAGAACTGTCAAAACTGCATTGATGACGCCATCGTGCAATGATCTATAGATGTAAGATCCTTCTTGGATATACCTTGTGTAGTTATTTATCGTAAACTATTTTTTTCAGATTCGCTCCCGGCGTGGGTTTTGATTTTGGTGAGGTTTTTCAGTCACTACGTTCTGCTTATGTACGTACATTGGACTGTAGCTATTGGACCGGTGATACATTGTATTTTTTTGTTGTAATCAAGAAAGTGCATGTTGGTAGTGTTTACTTTGTACTATCAAGAAAAAGGAAACATGATCAGGTGATTAGAAAATGACTTTATGTTAAGTCTCACTAATGTGAATAAACTAGACAACAAATATGCTTCTTTCAAGAGGCAAGATATTAATTTATATGAATAAATTGAATAAAAAACGTAGAGGAGCAACCTTTGTTTTTCACACATATTGAGAAAGTGTAATAGGTCTCCAGTCTCATCCAAAATGATCGTTGGTCAATTGTTAAATTTTTTCTCGTAAAATATTCGCCTCTGCTCCGTTAATGATTACGGGAGGAATTAATTACGGGCACATCGACAAGAAGCGCCAAAATGGCTAAGTTCTTTGGGCAAATGGTTCTACTTGATCTCAGGTCATGGGTGGATTCACTCGTCTAAATTTGGCTGCATCGAGACGAGGTTTTTCAAGTTTTAACTTTTATGTGATCTAGCCTTCTCCTGTCGGAACATTAGGAAAGCTCGGGGCAATTCAATCTACGTCCTTTAGACCAATTTCGCGTTCTTCTTCTTTATATGACTACGAACAACACCAAGTTGGGCCCTTGCTGCGTTTTTCGTCGTACAAATCACGAATAATTCCGCAGCCGTTTCACCGGATATGTAACATTTTCACCTTTTTGTCCTTTCGGAAGTGATTTTTCCAGCAACATGGTATCGCTCGAACTTTCCGTGCCATGACAAAGCCGTGCGACAACGAAAGGAGAGGTTTTCAACCACCTGAAAGAGTGTTTTCGCGCAGGATCAGCGTTTCATCGGCCGCCTTGTGGCTAGAATTTGTCCAGCGAAGGAAAATAGAATCTTTCAAAAGCTAGTGGCTTTAGTATGTGCTTTCCTGACAAATTGCGTCGTTTTGATGAACGTCGCATTATGATTGTATTAGCAAGCAGTAGAGATCAACTTAGGCTCTCCCCAAAAATAATAATTCGTATTAGATCTAATAAATAATATTGTCGCAATATGTGACTGAAAATATGTCCAAAGCCAGCTAACCCTCCCGTGTGAAACAACAAAAACAATTATTAATGAGGCGTAATATAAAAACACATACAAATAAGTAGGCAGGTTATTCTAAACACTGAAGTAAAACAGCGCCCTATGTCAAACTGTCATAAAAGATTTCAATTCTTTAGAACATCATCTGATCTTTTTCAAAGATCAGAATCAAAAGTGGAGAGATCCGACCAAATGATCAGGAAGTCTGACCTCTTGACGAAATGTCTGCCGGAAGTTGCGTCGTTCATCAAGAAATACCATATGGGCGAAGACGGTGATGCTCTGGCCGGATCTGGCGTCGGCCCACTACACGAAGCGATCGTTGGAGGAGATGGAGCGGCTGAACATCGATGTGGTACTCATGTCGGCGAACCCACCCAACGTCCCCCAGCTGCGTCCCATCGAGAATTTCTGGGCCAACCTCAAGCGTAAGATCTATTCCAACAATTTGGTCGCGAAAAATAAGGAGGAATTGATAAATAAAACGAAGAAAGAACTCAGAAAAAAATGCATACACGAATGTTTTCGTCCGCCATGGCGAATGCTCCGGTTAACTGCCGGAAGGCCGCTCGCAAGGGCGTAGATTTTTTTGCAAGTAAGCTTAAATAATTACCTTACATGGGAAATTTGTCAAAAGCAATTATCTGTCTTAGCTATTTTTTATCACCATCCGAAAAAAGCCCATATTTTTTAAAGCAACCATTCTTTAACAGTGTTGTTGAAGATTTACCTGACAATATTCCTCAAATGAGCATGACTTTTGTTCAAATATTTATGACATATTAGAGTGATTGATTTATATTATAGAATATAGAATATTATAGAATTGATTTTTAAAATGTGTCACTTTTTAATTTCGAGCAGCCTTTATCTTCGTCTCACATTCATGATTTATTGAAACTTGCTTTGCAATAGTCATGAAAAATTTATTTTCAGTTATTTATCAAATTTGATAAAAAGGTTCCTAAATTAAAATCATGAATTTATAAGTGGCCAAATTTCATCCTTGTGTCGAAACAGGAGTTCGTACTTTTTCAGATGTAGGATTTGTAATAACCAACACATAGGAGAAAAAACCCACCCACAAATCATTGATGATTTTCAACACAGCACAACAATAGTCTTCAAAGCAACACCGCAAACATGACAAAATCACTAACACGGCCAGCAACCCGGAAGCATCCGGAGCTTCCTTTCTGGCAATACTCTTATGAGAGTGTTATGAAAAATATGAAAATTTAAATATTAATGAAATTTTATACCCGTCGAGGGTGCATTCCTTCACGCCATCCATGACACGATCCTCTCTTTTATTTTTTGCAGCATGCTTATTTTCACTTCTGTTATTCACGAGGTGACGAGGCACCTGCCATTGTACCAAGCTGTTTTGCACATCAGAATATTGCAACCATCATCCCGAGTAGAAGAAGAAGAAGAAGAGAAAAAACCCGCAACCTTTGCTGAACTATCCGCCCTGTAATGGCATTTCATTCGCTATTTTATGCTACATGACACCACCATCGGCATCGCATCGTTCCCATTGCATCCCACTGTCAGCAGCCCGAAAAAAAACCTGAAATAAATATCTACACATGCCATACGCTTTGATATGCTCCGTGATGAGGAAAAAAAAGTGATTTTGTTTATTTTATTCCTGCGAAAGACGGAATTCCATCCTCCAACCCTGGTACCCGCCTACGCGTCATGAGAAACTTGTCAAAATGCAACAGCGGATGGGTTGGAATTCGCCTTGCCTCCCCTGCTTCCTGTCAACGAATTGCATCACAGTGAACAAAAAAAATAGAATATTCATGATTCAATTTGTAAACAGCATGAAAAGCTGCTGCTGCTGCTGCCGATGATGCTGCTCTGGGAGGTAACTGGAGGAAGCGGGGTGTTGTGTGTATAGATCTGTTTGTAACTGCCAACCGGTAGACCGGGGGATCCTCCCTTTCCTCTCTTTGTGTCGACATTTTATTTTTCGATACACAGCATCATCCCGGTGTCACGTTAGGATTTGATGTATCCGCCCGGGCTGGTGCATCCTTGCAAACGTGCAAACGACGTCGACAACCGGGGTTTGGCGTTCCGAGTAAAATGAGATGCATTTTCATTTTCTAATTTACATAATCGCACCCGGCAAAATATAGCAGAAATGTGAAACCTCCTGGAAACGAAGGGACGGATGAATGTTCTCTCAATTTTGGCACCGTTGCACCATCCTAATCTCCAGGGAAACAATCTGGATTTTCACTTATAATTTGTTGATTATTTTATAGCGTTCGTTTCATGCTTGGAGTGCGCGAATGGAGGGGGAGGACGGGTCCGGAAGGACGGGAAGAGATTAGGTTGTTTTCATTTCGGAATCCGTAGAAACCATCTCTCCATGGTGAGGAGTTTTCTCTTCTGTCTGTTTGAAATATAACACTTAAATCCAGGATTAGGAGTATCTTTCTGCTAGCTTTCCGTGATGATAGCACTTTCAGCAGTTTGAAGCTTGATTTTTAACCACTCTGACACGAACTTAAAAGGTACGGCATGCTATGGCGTGAACTTGTTTAATACCATTTCCTCGTTGAAAATGGATTGGCCGCATACTTCGATCGATTCCAGTGCTTAGCAAACCACACTTAAAAAGCTCTTCCGATTTAACAAACCATTAGCTGCGATAAGAGTATGTCCTAAAGTAACCGGAGAATCACACCCAAATGAAGTTATCTATAGTTTATCGGTATGTGTCTAGAAATCCCATGTAGTAGCATGAACCACTTCTCCCAACATTGAACGCTGGAGGGCAGGAAAAACTTTCTCTAATTCGATTAAGCTCCCAAAATAATGAATGCACATCACATAGGATATCTTATAATTAAAGTGTTTTTCTTTCGTCGAACGATCCCTCCGAGGGCTTAAGCCTCAACGAACATATGCGAGCAGCCCGGACAAAGTTCCAATCGAGAAGCCATCGGATGGGATGAGGAGCAACGGAGCTCCATCGGAACACGCCGAAAGAGCAAAAGTTTTTAATCTTGCCTCTAAAATCTACCGACTGAACATGATATTTGCTTCATAAAACTATCTTTCTAATATCCCGCCCTAATTTAGGGTAGTTTGAAGTATGTTTTCCAACCGAACCCCCGTCCTGGAAACGATGAACGCCGTAATAGCATCCACTCAGGGAAAACGGGCAACCAGCGACAAATTTTATCATCCCATTTAGCCCAGCGTCTGGTCCGTCGTGTAGAACATATCTTGACTTTCTAATATCTCGTAGTTCCTTCCCCAAAACCCCCACCCACTCGTCCGCTTGGTAATCATCAGCTGCTACCCAGCAAATCGACCAGGCAAGTCAAGTCAGACTGGGTTATCTGGAAAGAGTTTAACCTTTGCCTCGCTTGCTTGGGCAGGGAGCGGAATGGAGAGGGGTGGTGGGCGATTAAATTAGTTGCTTCAGGAGCAGCCAGCAAACGAACGGACCAAATAGAAAGCAAAAGGTCAAGTTAATTTCAGGAAAGGAAAATCTCCTTGCTTGAGGGTGTGGGTGTGGAGGGTGTAACACACAATGGCATTGACAATCAAATACGTTACAAGTTAATCCCGGCAGGGGAAGCATTTCCGTTGGAATTTAGATGTTTGAAATCGGGAAGGATTTAAGTTTTATGAGATTTGAAATTTCGAGTGGAAGGGTGGAGTTGAGTGTGCTTAAGCGCTATGGTAGTCCTATCAAGTGTTTGTATCTTTTAAACTGTGAGGTATATATTCAAAAGCATCAATGCTTGGAGGAGCTTAATAAACTGAACATAATGTAGACTCTAAGTTTAATTACTTGTATGAATTTCACATAATTATTGATGCGCAATTGATCCATTGATCGTCATCCGTTTTTGCAAAATACCTAAAATCCTACATGGTATGAAGTTCAACTACCAGCACAGTTCAAAACATTGAAATCGTTATTACAAAGATGATAAATAATATTACTCTCATAGAAACTCGCTTGTTTGGAAGTTCCTGTACATTTTCGATGCTCATTGTTTACAAATGAGATTTCAGAGTGCTCGCTTATGAATGCTCGTTGTTTAAATGACTTATTGGAGTCATCGTTTAACTACCGGATCTAAGCTTTTTGTAATCTCATTCAGGTCGAACTCAAACAAACATGTTTTCAGCAAGACTTTATCAAAAATGCCACATGTTTCAAAAATTGTCACAAGCAGCAGTAGAAACTGCATAACTTATGGCATTTCGAATAAAATCATTCTGTTTGTATAAGATTCGGCCTGTGTGAGATTGCAGAAGACTTAGATCAGGTAGTTAGATGGTGACTCCAATAAGTTACTTAAATAACGAGTATTCATGAAACATTCATGAAACAGCATAACTTATGCCATCTTAGATGAAATCTTTCTGCATACACCCATGAACAGATTTGGGGCCAATAGGTTATTCCAGAAGCTGAACAGGAACATATGATGCAATATGAACTTAGTGTCTCACGTACAATTATAGTAACTGAGTATTCAGTTCTCATTGACGGAAACATGTTTAACCAGGCAACAATATGTGTTATCTATAGTATGCTGCTTGATATTTATCTTTTCTGTCATACGATTCAAAATTTCCATAACAAATCACCATATTCAGTAGTAACTCACGGGCCGCATAAAAACATCTGTCGGGCCGCATGTTGAGCATCCCTGATTTAAAGGATGTGGCGTTCAAAATCCACACACACACACATACACGCACACACACACACACACACACACACACACACACACACACACACACACACACACACACACACACACACACACACACACACACATTGCGCTAACTTTTGATCCGTTGTGTAAAATAATTGAAATTTTGCATAGACACAGTTTGATGTGTATTGTTTACATTGTAAGGGCATCTTCAGCGGTGGTCTATTTTAAGAACTACTTTATACTTAATTTGCATAAGCGAAACTTGATTAGAACTAGCTAAAACAGACCAACTCTAGGGTTTTTTTTTCATTAGGGCGAATCTGCAGTTGAAAGACTCTCTTTGACCACTTTCTCTTTCATTCATTTTCCATTCAGCGTTACGTTTTTCATTCAACTATTTGTAGAGTATGGTAGCCAGCACTGTTGTGTTTCTATCTGTACTAAAGAATACCTCAAAAGATTTATAATGGCGCTGTAATAAATGAATGAGAGCTAGAGAGGAGAGAGCCTCTCATTGTTAGATTCGCCCTTTTGAAAAAACTCCTAGAACTTTGCGTTTCCGTACCGGTGTTGTATTTCTGTTGTTTAATCCACCAACAACTGCCTTCCTGTTTTTTTCAGAGATCGCAGATTTTTATCAAACATTTTGTCATTGATTGGTTTGACCAAATAATTTTTAATGCCAGTAGTGCGTCGTTAGCTGGGATACTTGTTCTTTCGGTTGGCTGAAGGTGAGTGTGTGAATGCATGCATTTCATTAAAACGATATTAGATAATGCTGATTTGTTGTTTGGCAGCGGATGAACAAGGGTCGAAACGGAAAGAGCCACAAACACAAATGGGTTGCAGCTCATTTCCAAATACAAACGACATTTTTTGTCGAAAAAGTTTAATTTTAGTTTGGAAATTCTCATGCCATCGCTTTCCGCTCTAATGGTTGTCTATCGAAACCTTATTTACATTTTCTCACGATTGTTTTAAAACATTTTAATTATTTAATTCCATCAATGTTTGTATGTTTTGCATGTCTTTGGATATGTGTGTGTGTGTTCTTTTTACGAGGTTAAGAAAACCATTATGAACTATTTCAACACAAAGGCTGGGCTGGAGGGTGGTTAGGGTATTTGTGTGACTGTAAGTGTAGAGACTGTGAGCTGAGTTCTCTATGAGTTTCAGCTCCCACGCTCGAAACAAGCGACACGAGCAATCTTCGGTGGATCTACCCTACGCCGAAGCAGAGTTTCCCGACAGTTGAATTTCTCCAGATTTCTCCGACGACTCAAGCAGTCCCCTGCGACGGATCTAGCCTATTTAAACGGAGAGTTAACCGGCGGTGGAACATCATTCGAGGCCGTTTATCTGCTGTTTGAAGTATTTTCATCATGACACATTGTGTGGACGACGTTTTCTGGGCTGGTAAATAGTCAAGAACTACGAGCTTCGGTGTCTCTTCGACGTCTGTGTATCGAGACAGAGAAAGGACACTGCGTGTCTGAATCTGTACACATGCGTGAGTGAATGTTTGCCACACACAAACTAGTTCCAAGTACTTCCAGGTACTAAATTCAAAGGACTAGTGCTGCTCGAGTTCACAACCAATTGAGCTCCAAATTTTGGTGAAGTATAAGGTCCTGGTGTTTTATTTGAACCTGTTGCAAGACCAAGTACTTTTACATTCCCCGTACCCGTACAGGCGAGATGCTCCTGGAGCTAAGAAAGGCGACCGAGCTAGGGCTAGAGGGCCCGGTTTACAGAGACCTGGCAGAACAGGCCTTAGGTGAGGATGTCCTCGTCACACATGACGATTCAGTGCACCGAGGTAGACGAGATCTCCACTGCACTGAAGGAACAGTGCAAAGTCGAGGTTGCCGCCGCAGACATACGACTGCGGAAGGGTTCACTCGGGACCCAGGTGGCAACGACGAGGGTAGCGGTAGCCAACGCGGACGCGGCGTTGAAAGTGGCGAAGGTGAAGGTGGGATGGTCGATATGCCCACTTAGCTTGCACCAGCCGCTGAAGGTTCTGGGATTGCAAAGGGCCAGATAGGCAACATGTGCCGGAGTCGCCCCAAATGCTTGATGTGTGCCGGAAAACCGGACGATTAACACGTCGTAAATGGGGGGCTAACTGGCCTAAGCCCGTTGGAAATAGTGGGGTACTTCAACGTTTGGGTGCTCGAGTGGAGGAGCCGTCTTACCAACCCCAGGAGGCCTTGGCTAGGCTCAATGCGGACCTAGCCAACGTAGATACCAAGAGTACCTACCACAGAAACAGAGCGAAATCGATGTAACCTTCAGCAGTCCTTGGTTGCTTAATAATTGGAGGGTGGATGATGGCTACACCCATGGTGACCACTTGGTGATTCGTTATTTTTTCGTCACAATACAAGGCAGCGTATGGAAGGCACTTTGCGGTGAATGACTCATTATGTCACTTACACGAGCGTGCGATGTGACCATGCCGAGGGAAGTTTAACCGAGGAATGGAAGATTGCCGGTGTATTGGTGGACGGAGTCGATCGCTGACCTCTGAAAAATATGTCTTCACACAAGACGGAGGATGCAAAGTGCGTGGTCCGACGCCGATAAAATCGAGCGTAGAGGGGCGCTAGTTACCTCTCCCACAGATAAAGGCCAGTAAGCGAGCCTGCTTTGAAGGCCTGTGTCAGAAGGCCAATACGAACCCGTGGGGTGACGCCTATCGGGTAGTAATAGCCAAACCAGAGAGACGGCGGCCTCAACGGAGCAATCACCAGAGCTACTACATGTGATTTGGGAGACTCTTTCCAAACCACGACCCGTATCCCTAAGCACCCGAGGAAGTGACGAGGAACAACAGATATTCGGAAGACTACTAGAGCCGCATCTATGGTTAAGTGGCAATGGAAATGGAACAACTCCCCCAAAGAACAATGGACCCACCGACTAATCCCGGAATTGTTCAGGTGGGTTAGTAGGCGAAACGGTGAAGTGAACTTCTACTTAACGCAATTTTGTCAGGCCACGGCTGATTTAGACAATATCTGCACAAATATGGGGCTTAATAACAAGCCAAATAGTCCCCTCCCCGAAGTAATACCGCAAAGTGGTTCCGGGGAGGGTGCATTGAACAGTCCTTAGCAATGACAATATTTTGAACCAAGCTGAGTCTAAGGTGTGGCCCAGTTATAATTGGAACATAGACTTTTGCGCATATTTTGGATGTACATTAACAAAATAGTATTCTTTTTTTATATTCCGTCGGCCTATTTCCTCACATGGTGACAATCACCGACGCCAGGAAGACGACTCCTCCACCTGGACCTCTCAACTCATGATCATGAATATGAGCCGGGACCAACGGCTTTACTTCCCTTCCGAAGGAAAACGTGACCAGATTTTTTGCCACAGAAAATCCACCGAAGTCGACTGGGATTGAACCCAGATCCACGGGGTGCCAAGTAGCAGTCACCGATGCCGGCAAAATCAGCAACAATTGGTTGATAGAATCAAGCTTGATATAGACACCGTCCAGAACCCAATACAACATGTTCGCTGCACTCTTCGAAAAATATAAGATAATGGTCCCTTGAGTGTATTGTAATTGTATAATTAAACTGCTCATTATTATAATTATTAGTTCTATGTAATGTTCATTCATTTAGTTGCAGGCATAGAAACGCTCGCACCGGGATCAGCTAGTAAATAAATAGAATTCAACTCAAAAGGCATATTACTGATTTTCTTAGAACTTCTGGGGGACTTCAACGAGTATGATCCGAATGCATCCGAATTGGATTTTCATTGCCACCCAAAAAATATCGAATTACTGAACAACTTATTAAGCAACCCATTAAATTTCTGAACATAATTCACCTCTTACCGCTGCTTCTGTCTGGTGAGTTAAATATGAAATGCTTACCTGAAAAGACACAAGAAAATGATCATCGTTAGTTATAAATATTCACCAATTCACATTTTGTAAAAATCAATCACTTTTTAATCACCCACTCTTTTATTCATACTATTGCAGACAAATCTCTCATGCTGGAAACAGGCATTAGGCTCTTCCATTCAAAACAAGCCGGAACCATTCAATATCCCCTCTAAAAGTACCCATAGAAACGATGAAAATACATTTTGAAAAGAAAAAAAAACCCAGCAACCATCTATTCTTCTCCATAAAATCCGTCCTTCCTTCTTTTTTTTTTCCTTTGGAGCTGGCCCATCATGCAAATCTGTCGAAGATTTTAATACTGCATTATATCCATCCATTCATCGCTCCAGTTTCCAGGACTTCTTCTCCTTGGAAGCAAATTCTCTTCCGAAAACACTTTCAGAATCGACAAAAAAACTGAACTGAAGTTGCATCTGCGCTCGTTGCAGTGCTGGAACCCGAATGGGACCTCCGAAACGAGGGGGATAATAGATTTCGATCCGATCGGAAAATCTCCCCAGCAGCAGCAGACAGATGAGCTTAAAGCCTTCATAACCAAGCACCGAGCGGATCATGTGGCCTCCTGGTGAAAAGCTTATGATGATGCTAGAAAGAATGGGTCCAGCATGAGGAGGGACGGGGCCCGATCAGGAGGCAGAAACATATAGTTTTATATTCAGCCGAGTGACTCTGTAAAGAATAAATACAATATTCTCTTCGGGATGGCCTTGGTGAACCGCTTTTCAGGATAGACTCTAGAGATGATGAGGATGGTTAGGGGGCGGATATTTGCATGACCGTAAGCGTATCGGGTTGCAGTGTTATAGGACCTACGGTCTATCCAGAGGAGACATGCATACAACGTGATGAAAACTACCGCCATAGACGTGTTTGGGCAAGGGCAAGGTGTTTCATTTTATGGGCTATTTTCCTTATGTAGAATGGATGCATTTCATTCACAATTCATCCAATATTGTTGGCAATTTAAAGTTTATAAAAAACAACCTGTGAATAGACTTCATAGTTTGCATCAAGTGAGTAACTGATGCAAACAGACAGACTGAACACCCAATGGGAATTATGTAATAATAGACAGCATCTGAATGGATAGCTTTTCAGCTGGAGAGAACTGTACTGGACTGATTGCAGCCGGACCATTTACCGGCCGGATCAACGACGTGCTATGGATGAATATGGAATTTTATGGCTTAAAAACAAATCTACATATAAATATTAAGTGCTCCGGCTTTGTTGTTACTTTACATATACTTATTTTTTTTTGTGTGCCCTATGTGATCCACCCAAAGCCTTCTATCATCTATTCTTCGTGTGGCGTGCCGGTTCTCTCTTCCAGAGTGATTGCTATTATTCGCAATTTTCCGACAACGACACAAGAATGAGTGTGTGCAGCAGACCGCCCTTACATTGTCGAAAGGCACACTATTATTATTGCCTTTGCCGGTCGGTACGTTTCCAGCAGAGGCAGCCGCATCAACAGCATCCTGCTTGCTAGTCTGGACCGAGAGGCCATGCCACCACGGCACGGTCGAGTCGAGTCGAGTTGAGTCGAGGCCTCTTCAGCATGAAAAAATATTCCCTCGCCTCGTCGTCGTCGTCGTCGCCACTCGGAACGCAATGACAGTGGAGGTGAAAGCGAACATATATCACGAGAGGAAATTCTCATGTTCTTACAAAAATACGATCCTCATCGTACGGTGAGTACCGAGTTACGGACGGTGGTTCAAGCGCGCACAAAAAAAAAAGAAATGATAGGTTAGGTTGCAACAACTGACTGGAACAATTTGCAACAACCCGAAGCTACGGAGGCACTAACAGCGAATCGTTCTCTACACTGCATGAATCAGGATGCGTCTGGAGGGAAAATCTGCACTTGTATTTCCCATGCCCGGCACGGATTGAGTGGAACCACAATACTCGCCTACACTTAGCTCAGAGATGGAGCGAGGAATGAATGATTCCAAATGTTTACATTTTTCATTTTTTTTCCTTCTCCAAGCCGTTTCTCATTTATAACGCGTTTTAGTCGCTTCTCTCCGTGGGGGTGCGGTCTGGAACTTTTTAAAAGCCTCTTCTCTGCAGTACACCAGGAGCTTAGGCGCAATCTACTACTATCGGCTTTCTTGCACACTGGAGATTCCCCTGGAAGCTGAAAAGGGCCCGGTGGGTACTTTATCATGGAATTAATGGTACTCGTGGATGGTTTCCGGGATTTTGCAATCGAGTGGGCTTTCCGCAGGGATTGAGTGGTGCAATTTTTCACTTTCTTTGTCTCCTCGGGGGGGATGCACCATGGGGCAAGGGTATATTTCGCAAACCGTTGCGTCGAGTGGGCTTACGGGGGCTTTTAAATTCAGTGTTGAATATTACTGGTGAGCTTTCGGAAGCATTGGAAGAAGGATCCATGTTTTAACGAATTCCATCAAACTTTAATACAAGGAAATGCTGGCAACACGGCCAACGCGATGTGACTGAACTTTTTACTCCTCAATTACACCAGCATAGATTGAAGTGATAGTCGCAAAGATGGTATTATTCCAACCAACACAAAGTCGTAGATGATACCGGTATGAGTACAAAGTGGAGGTAATTTATGTGCAAGCGTTCATTGAAGTACATTGAACCACACGTTATATTGAAAAAACGGTTGAATTCTGGAAATGATGTAGGCAAATAAAATCTGGAAGTCAATAACGAATTTACTTGCGGCTGTAATTTTTGTAACGATGAAACAAAGAAATTAAACCTATGTTCGTGTAAAAATTGTAAATTGTACCTATGTTCGTGTAAAATTGTGTAAAAATTGTAAAAATTGTACCTATGTTCGTGTAAAAATTGTAAAATATTCGTGTAAAAATTGTAAATTGTTAGGGCTTCAATTTGACATCGGTTTCAGTTGGGGTGGTCCTTGAATAAATTAAAAAAATATATATCTGTCACTTACTTGACATAGCACCATCCAATTTTCTGCAAACTTGTTCCTTATTAAATTTGAAGCAACTTTGGAACCATATTCCTGGGTCTTTTGTATCATAAGCTATGATAATTTTACGCTTATCGGTAGGGTGGTTCTGAAAAAATAGTATTTTTCACCTAACTTTTTCAAGTTTTTTGAAAACGGTTCATGGAGCAAATATTTAGAGCTTGTTTAAATGCACACCTTGATAGAGAAAGATAGTAATTTTGTGAATCCGTTTTAAAGATATCACGATTTTAGTCCAAAAATTACATATTTTTTTCAATTTACTTAGAGGGGAGATAACGGTGATACAAATATGATTGCATATGAATGGTTAAGATAAGAACTTAGGCTTGAATATTATTATGAATGTATATCAATGTATGCAATGTGTTCATTTTTAAAATAAACGTAACGTTTGCATTCAAAAAATGACAAAAACTGCCGATTTTTCATGGGTCACCCGCTCTGACGAAACTACCAACGCAGCATCAATAATAGTAACCCATGAGTCAGCAGACAAAATTTGACAGTTCTATCTGTCGAACTCTCACCGCGATGGCAAAAGCAGTGAAGCAATCCTGTTCAGAAGTGTGCGCGTTCAAAGAACGGCACCCCGCCGCGTTGAAAACGGACATCGTGCGGCACTTTTTGGACGCCGGATACGCCCGTTCCGGCATCTACAACATCTTGGAACTATTAGACAACAATCAGAGCAACAAGAAGCTTCAAATGATGCTGAAGAGGAAGACCTAGGGAAAACAGGCTGCATCGCTGCGTGCGCTTGGCCGGGTGGTCGGTTAAACCGACCAAACAGTGAAAAAGTACCTGGCAAACATGAACATACATGTCAGGAAGCGGAAGTCGCGTCCACTGGTTTCAGAGCTGCAGGCAATGACGCAGTGGCAGCGGCTGGATAAGATGCTCAACTCGATTTTCCCGGCGAATCACAACGTGGCGGTGGTTATGGACAACGAGACCTATCTCACCCTGGATGTCAACGACTGGCAGGGTACTTCGTATTTTACTTCCCCCACAATGGATGTGAGCTCTGAGGTGAAGTTCATTTCACACAACAAGTTTCCCAAGAAGGTGCTGCTTTGGCTGACAATCAGTGAAAAGGGGATGTCAAAACCGCTCTTCTTTTGCTCCTGACTGGCCGTGAACGGGGATATTTATAGCACGAAATGCCTGCCGGAAGTTGCGTCGTTCATCAAGAAATACCATATGGGTGAAGATGCGGTGTTCTGGCCGGATCTGGCGTCGACCCACTACCCGAAGCGATCGTTGGAGGAGATGGAGCGGCTGAACATCGATGTAGTACTCAAGTCGGCGAACCCACCCAACGTCTCCCAGCTGCATCCCATCGAGAATTTTTGGCCAACCTTAAGTGTAAGATCTACTCCAACAATTTTGTCGAGAAAACTGAGGAGGAGTTGATAAATAAAACGAAGAAAGAACGCAAAAACATGCCTACACGCATGCTTAAGTCCGCCATGGTGAATCTTCCGGTTAACTGCTGGAAGGCCGCTCGCAAGGGCGTAGAATTTTTTGCAGGTAAGCTTAAATAATTACCTTCCATAGGAAATCTATCAAGACCCATAATCTGCCTTAGCTTTTTTTATCATCATCCGAAGAGAGTACATTATTTTAAATTTCATGTCGAAAACGTACCAAATCTATAAATTGTACTGCTGTATAACATTACATCATTTAACAAAAAAAAATTTGTTTCTCGCCATGCGCGTTTAAGGGTTTAAAAAAATTGGCCGTAAATGGTAATATGGATGAAATCTGTTTACAATAATCTCTTAGGTGACACAATCACACTTTGTGAGTGGCCGCAGAGCATCCTTATTGTTGGATTAAATCGGTCCAAAACGGCCAGCATTATTAAACATTTTCTAGTTTCCCAATGAAAAACCACAATCACACTTCCTTACTGTTTATTTAAATTGGTTCAAATCGGAATCGGTACTAGTTTTTAAATATTTCACTTGACAGCTTAGGAAAAATCCATTAATTATGTCACGGGTAAGGAAGGGGGGGGGGGGGGGTGTGTTTGAGAAAACGTGACGATCCATACACAAAAAATTAAAGGTCCATACAAAAAACGTGACAAGGGGAGGGGGGGGGGTATAGTAAGTCACTTTTAGCCTGGCATAATTAATGGACGTTCCCTTTTCGTTAGCAAAAACGAACCCTGCAACTACCCAAGCCTGTTATCCAAAATCCCAGTGATTTCTCGTGGAAGTGCAGAGGTGTTCTTGGCTTTCAATAAAGTGAGTATCACGTCAACATATTCCTACCCTTTCCTTACTTGACCAGCATTTAGACGGGGCTGGCGTCGGTATTGCCTATAGTTTGGAATCACCAGTTTTTACACAATGAAAATGTATGATAGTCCCAATCATCAGCTATTGGTTCTCTGTGTTAAAACAGCTGATCTGGCAATAATGGAGTAGCAACCTCGGGCGGTCAATCATGCTCATGCTCTTGCTGATCCTATGTGATGTTCAAGCTGAACGCAAGGACCAGTTCGAGCCACCAGCCGCTTGCGATACGTTCGAGAAATGTTTAAACTCGTGAAGAAGTATAAGAAGGGGGGGTCCTTCCAAGAGAAATGTTGTTTACGTTCCTTATAAACATTGCTTTCAATCAAATGAAGCAAGAAAAAATACTTATTGTGTGTGTGTGTGGGTACAATCTAACACTCATTGGCCGGCAATGGTATTATGGAAGAAATCTGTTTAATAACAATCCCTCAAGTGATCATTGGAAGCAGCTTTAATCCGAGAGCTAGAAAGTGATAGCTCTACTGCAGATACAGCAACCCATTTCAGAATGTTTGGAGAGTCACGTCCATTCCAAGGTTACTTTCACATACACTAAGCCCCGCGTGTAAACATTACCGATATCATTTGGATAAGGGCACTGCAACACACTTCCAGATTTGGAAATGTTAAATTATTTGGTTGGAAATGTTAAATTGTATTTGGTATTATTTAAAAATAAGGTTATCGTTACATAGTTATAGTCAGATTCATCTCACCCATGGCCGCTCCCTTAATTACACTTGCTTGTACATTCGTAAACATGAAAATTCTCGACGTTGATTCGTAATTAGCTTCATGAACTCGTGACAAAATAAGCGCAAAAAATGACGTTTCCGAACCACCCGTTAGATATGCAACCTACACAACTACGTGGTGAACGCATCTCTGAACCAAGAAAAAAAAACTTATTCACACTTTTTTTAACAGGTTTTCAAAGTGTATCTAAACTTATTGAACACCGTGGAGATTATTCAAAAATGGAGCATTTCATTTTAGAGATAGCGACGCTCCGGCCACTTATATGCAAGTTTTTCACAGCATTTGGTTGTTTGTAAACAGTTTGCTGGGTCTATTTTTTCACAGCTTATAAAAAACCTAAATCCTAATGCAACAAAAATAAGAAGACAATTTGAACCATTTGTTACCCGTTTTCGAAGACACGGTAAGAGAAAACTATATTTTCAACCTGTTCATATGCAAAATTGTAGGGGAGCAAAAGATGATAATTTTAAAGTTAAAAATTGAACTACCTAAACTAATTTCACTTAATTGAAATGTTGATGCAAAAAATGTTAGTTTTTCTGATCAAATGGTGTTTAAATGAAGTCATTCTGTTAATTTGGACGAGAGTTATTAGCGTAGGCCTAGGAAACGTCCATTAATTACGTTCCGTATAATTTAAAAGAGAAGGGGGGCTCTTGTCACGGTTTTTGTATGGACCTTCAAATTTTTTTGAACTGATCGTCACGTTTTCTCAAACCCACCCCCCTCCCCCCTAACTGCGTGACATAATTAATGAACCTTCCCCTACGTTAATACGTTTTCAGTGTGTACTGAGCTTAACACAGTTTTCACACAACATATTTTCGCAAGGTGTGCCATTGAGTATTGGAACAAACATTGTTGCTTCTTACAGCGATCCTAGCGGTCGGATTTGTTAACTATGACATCTTATGTGCTCCCTACAACAATAACAATATCAGAAGGTTATTTTCGCGGTGAAGTTCGAACGTGTTTCAGAGAAATACAAAATGGAAAAAAGAAAAGAAAAATAATTGTGCGCAATCATTTGAAAAATCCTTCGTGGTCTGGGCCAAAACATGCTAAAGTGATGGGCTTTCCCCGAAATACCGTGTGGCGTGTTTTGAAAAAGTACAGAGAAACATAGTTGACGAATCGCAAGCCTCAAAGCAAGCGTCGGGCGGATACTGTCAACCATCAACTGCGGAACAAAGCCATTAAGAACATTAAGGCAAACCCCAACATCTCAAAGTTTCCTGCACCGTGCAACGGATTAGTCTCCAGGAAGGCTTCAATTCATACCAAGGATGCCAGATGTATTTTTCAAATGTCTGTGATAAAAATTTCAAAAATCTGAGAATGTCTATAAAAATCTGTAATTTATTTTTAGAAAATTAGACTTCTTCCAACGAAAAGACGTTATACGAGAGCGTCTGCATCTATTCTTGGACTGTATGAAACCTCACACTATTGTGTAAAATTTCCTTACTGATCAAATCTTCCTTATTAATCATATCTCTTCTTACTGATCAAATCTTCCTTACTGATCAGATCTTCCAAAGTAAGGAATTATAATTCCTGGATGTGTGTGTGTGTCCTCATAGTATGATGTGAACGGTTGGACAGAAAGTGTGTTCCATATTTAAATATGGTGTCATCATCAGTCATGATATTCACATAGACTGCTTCTTAGGTTAGTTAGTGATTATATTTAATATTTCAGGAAAACTCTCTCCTAATCTTCTGCAAGGCTCTTTGCTAAAATTCTGGGAAGTTTGCTCCTGAACTGCAGGCAAATTTCCTGATGAACTTCATGGCAGTCACTTCTTATTTTCTTCGAAACTCACATTTAAGAACCCGACCTTACCTTCCAGAAACATTTGGAAAGTTTTTTCCTAAACATAGTTACTTTCTAAACTTCTTATAAGTTCCATCCTGAGCAAAATTTTCAGTAAGTACTCTCCAGAATTTCTTGGAAAATCTTCTTAAGTTGTTAGAAGTTTCTTCTTGAACTTCTGAGAAGTTTTTTTCTGGAATGCCGAAATAATTTCTTCTGAACCTCAGGGGAGTATTCTTCTGAACTTCGGGAAAGTTTGTTCCTGAGTTTCTGAGAAATTCCTGCTTGAACTACAAAAAAGTTCCCGCTATACTTCTGGAAAGTTTTTTCCTCTCCTGGAATTTTGTGAACTTTAAGGAAGCTCTTAAGCACTTCTGGGTAGTTCCAACTAAACTTTTGGTCTCATCGTAACTTTTGAGATGTCCTCTTGTGACCTTCTGAGGAGTTTTTTACCGATTTTTTTTTGAAAAATTCCTTCTTGACCCAGAGAGTACCCTCTCTGGTAGGTTTCTTCCTGAAATTTGTGGAAGTTTTTTTCTTAGCTTATTTTTTCCAAACTTCTGATTGGGATTCATCCGGAACTGCGAGGAAAATTTTATCGAAATTTTGGGAAAGCCGTCTCCAAAATTTTTAGGAAAATTCCCTTAAATTTGTTTTAGAAGTTTCTTCCTGGACTTCAGAAAAGTCCCCTTCTGAACTTTTGGGATGTTTTCTCCAGAATTTTGGGGAAGTTTGTTCCGGAACTATTGGGAAAGTTTTCTTATTCTGAAATTCATTATTCTGAAATGTTACAATGTTCTCCTCTGAGCTTTGGAAAAGCTGCCTAGCACTTCTGGGAAGTTCCAACTGACCTTTCGAGAAGTTTCTTCCGGATTTTCTAGGAAGTTATTTGTTGAACTTGAGAAAAGTTCTTGCCTTAATTTCTATGACGCATCGTCCTGAGGATTTTTTATCCTGATTTTTTTGAGAAATTATAGGTAGTGCCCTTCCTGGTTAGCTCCCGTCTGAAATTTGGGAAAGTTTTTTCCGAACTTCTGGGAAGTTCCATCTTGAATTTCTGGAAAGAACTTCAAAACCTCTGAAAAATTCTTAATTTCAGATAAGTCTTCTCTCCCACACTTCTTCCTCAAGCTCTGATAAGTCCTCTCCTGATTATTGGGGAAGTTCTGTCTTGAAATTCTAGTAGGTATGATCTTGGACTTCGGTAATGAATTTTTGAAGGTTCTCCTTGCATAAACTGCTTGCTCCCAAAGAACCAATATTACCAAAGCTTTTACATTAATTTTTCGCATGGGTTTGAACACGCGTGGGATTGAACACTACCATAAGTAGGGACTCCATGTTACCCTCGGAAAGGGCCAATACGATACTTATCTCCGGGCCCATTGTGTTTCCAAGTGGCCCACCGCTTTCGTTTCTTCAAGGATTTCTAATTTAAATGACACCTACGATATTTTAAAACATTTCAACAAAGCTTCTTACCGTATCTACTGTCCAGATCCTCGTACGTTTTAAATCCGAACTTCATAGAATACCTTTATTTGAAATTTAAAAAATATTTCAAATGTCTGTAAAAGTCTGCCACATTAATAAAATGTCTGCCAAATGTCTGCATCGTTAAAAAAGTCTGCAGTAAAAATGAAAGGTCTGCAAATTTAGAGACATGTCTGTGAATATGGCATCCCTGATTCATACCGTAGTGATCGTCAGTTGGTGCGAATCAAAACAATCCCAAAAATGGAGAGAGTTCTTCTCGCATGTGCGCATCAATAAACAGAGTGCACACAATAGATCGCTAGAATAACTATACAAGCCACAGTGGTACATGAGCGTCTTTCCATGCGTCAATTTTTGCCTGTTGAAGTGGCGGCTTGTTCCGTTGCTACAACCTACCCCGCAGTGGGATGTTAGGCAAAGATTGACGTCCATGGTTCGAGTACCATTGGATACATGCCCTTTTGCTCAATTTTCAAAAAAACATCTGTTAGATTTCCTACCTGCCGCACTCTGACGTGTTGGGAGGGTTCTTGTCCTTGGGAACCACCTGCACGTTGTTGGCGGCGTACCACTCCATGGCCTTTTTACCGTAATGGCAAGATGCCAAATCCGGCCTAAACAGTACGGAACAACCGTGTTTCTTCAGGAAAAGCAGCAGACGTTTATTCAAACACTCTTTCACGTAAATTTCTTGGTTGACAGTCCCGGAAGCTATGAAAATGCTGCTTTTCAAGCCACAGGTACAGATGGCTTGCCAAACCAGATATTTCTTTGCGAACTTTGACAGTTTCGTGTGCTTGAAAATATCTGCTACCTTTCCCCTTCTTTTTGCCGTATAAAACTCCTGTCCCGGAAGCTGCTTGTAGTCGGCTTTGACGTAGGTTTCGTCGTCCATTACCACGCAGTCAAACTTCGTCAGCATCGTCGTGTACAGCCTCCGGGATCGCGCTTGGCCGTCGTATTTTGTTTATCATCGCGATTTGGAGTCACTACCTTCTTGTAAGTCGATAGTCCGGCTCGTTTTTGGCTCGATGCACGGTTGTAGACGATACACGCCAGACTTATTTGCGGCATCTCGGAGAGATAGGTTAGGTTTCGCTTGAAACTACCGGCAACTCTCTTTGTCATCTCAGCGGCTTCCGGTTTTCGATTTCCCGATCCAGACTTCCTGGCTGTCGACAAACGTTCCCCAAACACTTTAATTACATTTGTAACGGTTGATTTGGCAACTTTTAGCGATTTTGCCAACTTTGCGTGCCGAGTAGCTCAGATTTCGCGATGCGCGAGCAAAATTCTGATACGCTGCTCTTCTTGCTTGGACGGCATTTGACAACTGAAGAGTGAATTCAAAAATCAAAATAGAGCAACATTCTGCACACACACACACACACCTTCAAAATGAGGGGAGTTCAGGTTTTTTAAATGCAAAATTGAAAGAAATACGTCAAGTTGATATTGACCAAATTTTGACCGTATCGCCCTTTATCGATGAGTTACCTCCCCCTTCTTTCCCAAAATTTTTAATATGGCCTGATAAAATGCTATTTCTTCCTTTCAAAAGTCAATGGTATAAAATTGCTATTTAAAAAAATATATATTAAATATAAATATCAGCGACTATCAAACCAGACTGAATGTTGATTGTGCACATCCTAAATGAAAAAAAAATCAATACAGCGAATCGACGGGTTCATTAGCACCAGCCCACTCCAAACCTGTTTACATTTCCAACCGAACACAACTTTCAGAAATGAATGGATTAACCATTCTATCAAGTGCAATTTCAAGCACTCAAAACCGATGCATGAATTAATGGGTGAAAAATAATCATAACGCAAGCCTACAATTTCAAAGAGCCCACAGAAAATCCTTGCATACAATGCAATGTGCACAGTGCATTTCCATCCCCAACCCACCGAAATTGATTGCAATAATTTTGCACGCGCATTCCATCATTTGGTCTTCAGCTTACCTGGAGCGGTGGTTCGGAGGCAGCAGCAACCACCCACCACACACCGTTGACCACTGCCGGGTTGATTCGAGTGCTGCGTCCTTGCATCGCTCGTTGGTTGGTTGCGCTTATTAAAAGCCATTTACAAACGGTGAGTTGGATTAATTTTTATAACCACTCACACTCCAGGACCCCAGGAGTCCATTCAACGAACCGTCCTATGCGGTTTTCATTTGGTTAAGCCATAAGAGGCAATGGCAGGGATAGCCAGTGGAGCTCCACAAACACTCGATTATTAAAGGGGCTAGGCGTTTGGCGCGTAGATACTCTCTTCATGATTAAGTGATTATAAATATTTACACAATAGTGTATTTATGTGTAGGTCCACAATGTCGATGTTTATTGAAGGCTCATCCTGTGTGGTTTCGTAAAGGTTTTCCTCAAAGCGCGACGTCCAACCGGTCAGCACCGACCGGTACACTCCATCGGAGGAACCGAACTGAAGTGCACGTAGATAGTCGTAGTTGTAGTCGGTAGTCACAAGTGGGTTTACCACGCGGCTTTGTTAAGGACGACGTCGGTGATGAGGTTGTTCTCGAGTGGCCTCGGAGAGATGATTATAGGCTTGTGGCACACCCTTGGCACCCTCGAGAGTCACCCGGAATCGGAAGCATCAGTAGAATTAATAGATCAGTATGTGTATAGAGACAGACTCACACACCGGCAGAACGATGATGCCGGCGACGACCAGGCTGAGGGATTATAATTCGCATCGCTATATCCAATAAGTGAATTTTGAATACACAATGTCCGTAGACCGAGTCTGAGCTGCTTGTCGCCTTCGAGGCCTATTATGCAGGGCGGCCTTCTGTAGGTAGCTGTATCTGCTTATGCCATTGTGGATTTAACCCACATGTACCGAACGGTTCAGTAGATATTTGGGCGACGATGGCGGTTTGGCAATTGGGATGCGGTAGAAGCTGGGGAGAGCACGTCTTTTGTTATGTTTTAATTAAATTTAAATTATAATTATGCTTTAATTGGATTAAGATAACGTTATCAATTATTGGCAGTAGCAGAACGACTGACGACAGCTTTTTAATGGGAAGCACATTACGGTAAGTGGCAAGCCAGTGGACCGGCCACAGGTGTTCACCACAGACGATGATAAGCTGGAAAGATAGCCAAAATTTTGCATTCAGCCAAGCGGTCCGTGGAATTTCAAGTCCTTCAAACTTCGATTATCGATCCAGGTCGGTATCAAGCGCTGCTACACTCAAAATTTTCCGGTTCAACAACTTTTCCTGTCATCACTCACCAGAGAAGCAACAGCAGGCAACCTAGAAATTCTGGAAAGCGCTCTGAGGCACGTGCTAGTACATATTCTACCCCCGTGGAGGTTGGTGTGGTGCCTGTTTGTGTGTTGTGATGATGGTTACGGTTGAATTGCCAAAGTCGTGGATGGGGAAGTTAAGGATAACCGCCCGAAGGAACGCAACGGAACGGATGGTGGGCGGCAAGGAGTTGAAACACGCCTTATCGATATGTGTATGTGCGGGACTGAGCTTTCCAACATTCCCGGCGTCGTCGCCGTCGTCGTAGTAACGAAAGGAAATTGAATTATATTCCATTAAAGATTGTTCCTTCGGTATGATCCAGTTTTGGAGCCCAAGACCCATGCGGGAGATAAATTGCGCCCTGCCTTCGATGGGTAGCAAAATAAATCAATATTTTTGATGATGAAACTTTTCCTTCTTATCGGTGCGGGTGGATTTTTTTTGTTTTGCCGGTGGGATTTTCTGCGCTTCGGCTAGGGCACTGGCGAAAACAAAGGGTCTCCCCGTAGCTGTACATGAACCCAGAGCTGTGCGTTGAAAGTTCCTTCGAGGAAGAGTCAATATTTTTCTTTGTACCAGTCTCGGAGGAGGATTCGCCTGCGGTGGTGAACTGATCGAATGCTCTTTAATGTAGTTTTTTTTTTACGGTCATGTTACGTTCAGTTATTGGAAAGTGGAAAAGTGCAAGACGGTAAAATGAGCTTCTCCGGTAAAGTGGGAGGCTACGAGTTGGCAATTTAAATATGTTTTATCGAAAAAGTTTCGGTGTTGCTACGGAGATTTAAAATTCCAAACATGTTGGTTGAACTTTGTGGATACATTAAGTTAGTGTTTGGGAGTTGCGTTCAGCGATGTAAGAGGTCGGCCAGTTTTTCTCTTTTTGAAACTCCTATCTTTTGTTTGTTAAGATATGGAGTCTTTTCTTCTACTGCAACCTTACAGTTTTGGAACATATCTTAAATGATATTTTAATAATACTTGAAATCAGCACAGTTTAAAAAAATAATCTGCTTAACTTAATGTACATATATGGAACACTAGATTTGCCATGAAGGCATGAGATATTTCATGACAATTCAAGCCCAATGTTGCCAAAATCAGATCTTTTGCATTAATCCAACCAATATCGTTGTTTACGTTTGAGTGGCTTCAATGGATCGAGGAGAAATTTAACGCATCTCTTAAAACTCATAATTTTTTCCCCGAGGTGCAAACAGGGTTGGATGTGGCGTTTTAATAAATATGCATATTGTTGTTTGCATCTCACAACTTTAACTCATTGAATATTAGTTTAACACAAATTCAAAGAGATTAAACCGTTGAATTTAATAGTATGTCATATAGCAGAACAGTTATCAGAGCACTTTCTACCAGAAATTCAAACTACGAAAAATCCAGCCTCCAGTTCATCATCTCTGGAAATTCATGAATGCTGCTTTTCTGGAACCCAATATGGAAGCCTGCAACTGAATTGAGGTAGACAAAATGTTGGTTCTTCATTTAAGGTCTAAGGCGTTTCGTGTCTCCTGTAAAGTTTCTGAGTATTAAGGGCTTACGCTGAAGTATTCTTGGCGGCAGCCATTACCTCAACATTTGGAATTGATGTAACTCAGAATCTGTACTAGATATTGAAAATTCAATCACTTGTTGTGAGCAATCTGAAGCAGTTCGATTCGATGTTCATTCGCTACCAATCGAGATTTATCAATTTGAAATAGCAAGGTAAGTTTGCGAGAGAGGGATAAAAGATAGGAAAAAATACATGGAGCAGCGATTCACCTTAAGCCGTTTTATTACTTTTAGGGAGCGTAGCAAGCCGTGCTGTGAAGCTGACGTGCTTTGTTGATGCTGCGTCGGTTTCGCGAAAAAAATCAAACATTAATTCACAATTAAACGTTAGCAAATGGCGAAATCATCAAATATCCGCATAATGTTTTGTGTAATACGTAGTAAATGTAATCGATATCATTTTAAACAATGTGTGATTTTCCGTAGAATTTTTCAGTTTTTGTTATTTCTTTTTAAGTTTTTCCCCGCTCCCGGATGAAGAGTTTTATCAGCTTTATTGTAACTGCTTATATTGTGACACCCCGACATTAGGGAATAGTATTTTTCAGGTTTGTCGCGAGTAAGTTGATGATTATCTGCAAAAGATTCATGAAGATACATGTCGGAACGTGCGCGTGTGTGGAGCTGTCATTGAGCTGAGCCGGCTTCTTGTTTTTCGTTTGCGACAGCCAAAAGTTGTATACACTCCCGCTTCACTTTACTCAATTTTTGAGTACAATTGTATGCTATCTCTTTTTCTCTCACGGAAATGTTACTCAGTTTTCGTAAAAAGTGGATCCACTCAAAAATTGAATTGATCCACTTTTTAACGAAAATTGAGTAACATTTCCGTGAGAGAAAAAGAGATAGCATACAATTGTACTCAAAAATTGAGTAAAGTGAAGCGGGAGTGTATGAGAGAGAGTCAGCTTGGAAAACGCCACCGCGGAAAATATTTGTGTGTGCGTTGCGTTTGTGTTGTGCGATTAAGGTGCAACTGAGTAAACGGAGCTGCTGATGAAGAAATTAACAATCATGGAGGATAGCGGGAAAAAATAGTGATATAAGTTTGCGTTATTTTATTGAGTTGGAGCACATTGTTGTTTATGACTGGAGTTTTGCGGGATGAACGGAAAAAGGAAGAAAATAGGATTTAGCCAGTTGGTGCGGAGATATATCGGTGTTTCTTGTTCTTACTAGATTTGTTTTTATTTGCAATCTTTGTCCTATATACTTATTTACATTGTAAAGAGGTTTAGTCCTGTAAGCTCTTCAGCTTTGTTTTAAGTGTTTTATGTGTTCGATGTTCTTTATGTTTTAATAAGATTTACAGTTCAGCCATAGACTAACTCTAAGACCAGTAAGTCCCTAACAAAAACTATTTTTTTCTTCGCTCAGTCAGTACTAGCACATCGGTCCCAAGCTTAATAATGCGCCCCTAATAATAAACTCACACGAACGCACTGTCAAATATTCTGTCAAAATAACACAGCAAATCAAAACAAAAGCGCAAATATGTACAGCACCAAATACAACTCCTATTGATAATACTTAATGAAAGTGATCAACAATCAACAACAACATAATAATTATCATATAAAACAATATCAATTAATGAATTAGCTAGTACTATTCCTGTAAATGCTCTATATGTAAATAAAAATATAAACCCTAGAGATCAAAGTATTGCTGGTCTCACCTTTTTCCAATATTTCTCAAATATTTCGTGTTTAGAGACCAGTATTACATGTTTTATAGTTCAAAAACAGCAGTGCCTCTGTTAATCTGCATGATTTTTTTTTTAATAATCATTTATTTGTACAGGCTCAAACATGATTTTTTGTAATGTTTTATTTTATATGACAGTTTTAGAATTTGAAAATTAGATCTCACATTGATTGCTACACACTTTCTGTTGATGAGATCTTATATAGATTGCTACAAAGTTTTGGTTAGTTTAGATGCTTTTGACCACATATGAATAGGTATAAAGAGACGAGAAAATAAATTCAATTCAATTTACCTTCATAATACATAAGTTTACATAGCATCTTTGCTTGAATTCCTTGATTTCTGACAATGGCGAATAACGTCTCATGTAAAATTATTAATTTCCAAGTATGAAGAACACACTAGAATGCCTTATAACTGACCTCTGTCACTTTTATTATATGTGGGTTCTCTGAACCTCATTATAATATCAAAATCTTCCTTTACGGATTAACCATTCTGACGGCGCACTTTTGTTTAATATACGCCATTTTCTGACAAAATTACATGTTATATTAATTATTGTTTACTTTTTCTTCCTTTCTAATCATCAAGATAATATTCCGTTTCTCATGAAAACTCAAGAACCAAACGTAAAATGAACAAAAAGAGCCGGAAAATCAAGTGTTGTGGAAGAAGAACCAAATATATAATAGAAGCTGAACATTATCTGATGTAGTTTATGTACACCCACTATAGTTACTAGCTCTCGAGCAACTTTCTTTAGCTTATTGTTTTCACAATTCACTTGTTGCTTACCTTCAGCCACAGAGAACAGACATCCAAACTAGAATATATTTCTCAAAAAAACTTGTGTAAGGATTCAAATTAAAATACGTTAAAACACTATTGCCATCTCTCGGGCTGTGGCCACTTGCGATTTTTAATCGAACATGGGTAAGATTCGTTGACCGTGCGGTGAAAGAACTGAACTGCCAAAAAAATTTAGTTGATGAATAAGATTTCAAGCTGATCAATGGGTGGCGATGCCAGCGCTGCCACGCTATTGCCAGTTCATTACGATTATGAAATGGCCGTCAAATTTCTTACACAGTTTTTGAATTTGACTTGGATGTCTTTTCTCTGTGAAACAACTAAACACTTGTTTCAAGTCCTCGGCCGTCAGACTCGCATTTGAGACAACGCTTTTTATCTAGACAGCTCGCGAGGGCACGTAGATCGAATATTCAATATTATACACTTCGTGGTCAGCAATCTTAGCAGTATATTAAATCTCTCTTTGGATGAGAACCATTTTGACGGCCCACGTATATACAATGTGCGTGTGATTTGCTGACAAAACTACATGTTATACTAATTTTGTTTTGATTTTTCTTCCTCTCTGATCATCAAAATAATGTCGCGCCTAGTACTCATCCGTGTTCCTCAAGAATACTCAAGAACCAAACGTAAAACAAACAAAAAGAGCAGAAAAATCAAGTGTTGTGGAAGAAGAACCGAACATATAATAGAAGATGAACATAATTTGAAAGATTATACAGGTCGTATTTCATGTGTAGAATTTGATAAAAAAAAAATTAATATCAATTCGTCGAAATATTTTTGTAGTTCTCGGTCCCTCATACCCTTATCTGGTTTCAACTTCATTCGGCGCCGGTATTGCCTTAGTTTGGTGGTTACGCATACATATATGTTAGTCCGAAGCGTCATCTGTTGGTTCTCTGCGTAATTACAGCTGATCTGGCAATAATGGAGTAGCAACCTCTGGCGGTCAATTATGCTAATACTGATGCTCAATTTCATTCTCAACTTCATTCAAAAATACTTTTTAACTATACATGGAAAATGAGTTAGAACACTGTAAAACATTCATTTTCCCATATGGCTACTTTCTTCTGATGGGACGACTTGCAAATATCGGTAGTTCGTTTATTCCGAAATTTAGGATTTAGGATAAGCGCAAATTCTTTTGAAAAATAAACATTCGCGATAGAGAATTTAAATTTCTTGGTCAATTTTCTCTGCATTCGGTTTGATTCTCCTTCGAATCGAAACATAAAACAAATCTTTTAAAAGCATTTAACAAGTCCTTCCACAAATTTCGCTGAATCCTTTTTTTCTGCAACAAAACAGCAACAGCCAAAAACTCTGCCCGGTCCCTTCGAACCCGTGTTCCTCCCCAGCAGTGCCGTCCAATTTATTCCGGCATCCAAAATCGACATTAACGAACGACCTCTAATCCACGAGACGTGTCCAAAAATTTGGCCTGAAGATTAAAGGCTCGCACGCTCCATGGGCAATCATACAGCCTTCAGTCCGTTCACTCTGCACGCATTTTCCTCAACGCCCCGTGCACTTCCCCACCCTAGAAGCCATCCAGCGAGAATAACACAAAGTCCTTTCGTTTATCGACAACGAACATCAACATCAACATCAACGCACTAGTTCGTCAAATTTTCCCGCCCTTGCCAGCCGCGCTCGAAGCTTTCGCTTGAGTGATTCCGGTCCGTCCCATTCTCGCGGATGTCTCCGGAGCCCAGCGGCAAAAGGTATTTAAATATTAATGTTGTTTTAGGATTTATTCAATTTTACTAAAGCAAACACAAAGTGGACCAAGTTTCGTCGAGAGAAGGCGTCCTCGTTCTCTGTTGTCGCCACTAAACTGTGTCGATTGGTTGATGATGATGGCCGACCACTCGTTTGCAGGATTGCTCTCCGACAGAAAGATGGTCACCATCACCGGAGCTGGGAGCGCACAAATTGAGTTGCCACCACGTCGTCCCGGGGATCGGATTGATTGAGTCCTCACCCCATCCCGTCCCGGGCGGAGTAGGCGGGGGAAATATGCAGATTATGTTTGTTGAATCATTAAAGCGGACATTTTCACACAAACGCGCTAAGCAAACAGTTTGTGCCGGTGTTTGTGTGCCTCGGCGCGGAAAGGACATGCTCTTCATGCTTGAAAGATCACGATTCGAGTTCGAGAGAAAGGAAAAAAAAGGATAACCGAGATTGATGATTGAGTGACGCCGCGCGCTGGTGGTGGCTGGTGGTTTGGATCGGTGCTAGAGGGGGGTAACTTTGGGTCACCCGAAGGATCGGGAAATTTGATGCACAACGGTCGGAAGAAGGACATCTCGGGGTAAAATATTGATCAAGTATTTTAATTGCGGAACATAAATGAAGGTCCGCGTAGGAGGAGACGGGACAGAAATCTGGGTTTTGAAATTGACGTTGATGTTTCTTGATTGCTGTTGGGTTTGCTGCTGCCAATCAATCGGGGGTCGTTTTTTTGTCGTTTCTTTAGTTCAAGGAGGCGTTTGTTTGATTTACATCTTTAAAGGCCAACGAGAAAACCAGAAGGCTGTGAAAATGTTTTGTTCTATCATATTATTCGAGATGTGCCAAATGACATTATCTTCCTTTGGAATCAAGCCACGGAACAATTTTGTTGGAATTACAAGATTTGATTTACACACTACCAAAATGTCATGTAAATTTCTGTCTCCTGAGACCGACACATGCAAGCGTCCTTTAGCACATAAGAATGAGTTCAAATAGATGCGAAAATAAATTCAATCAAACACGTCTTTCGTCGAATTGAGTCAGCCTCAGGAGACATAATTTTACACGAAATCTTTCTTTATGTTCCCCGACATTTTACAAACCTGAATTACGTCTCGTGTAAAATTCATAATTTCTAAGTGTGTAGGCAGGGTGCGAAAAATTCAAATTCAGTAAGCAGAATCCCGTGAATTTATCCAACATCCATCTCGTCATTCACCGATTCGGTGCAAAACTGAATTTCAGAAGAGCCAAAATTCGGTGATAGCAAGAACACATTCAGTCAGAATGTTTGCGATTATTGTGTTTTGTGATGCTCTCCTCTTTTTGTTTTGACTGATTGAACCGGAGATCTGTATAGAAAAATGTGTCGGTAGCATCCTGTGTGAATGAAGACATTCGGTGCGGGTCACCTTTTTGGAGGGGACCGAATGCTTGTGTTCGTTCGTTCATTGCTTTTTCTCTTTATTAGTAATTCGTGTGTTCAGCAAAGACCAAAGAATTGAATGCTGTTGTTTTTCGCACTCATTTCGGGCAGTCAATTTTTTCACACACTGTGTGTAGGATCGAAAAATCATCGGTTTGAGACTAGGTTAAGCCTCACTTTTCACTTTAAAAGAATTTGTGTGTGTGTAATTTTTCTCTCTGAAGCTTACAATAGCTGTGATGTTAAATTCAACAATAATATTTGTTGAGTGAATTTGATGAGTTGCCCTATCAGTATTTGTATCGTATCTTTCAGCCGTGACTCGTGATTCATGAGCGTGCTACAACATTCTTGCTGGACATACTTTTGGACGTGTGCGTGCGTTGAGATAAATATATTTCCTCCGACACACACACACACACACACACACACACACACACACACACACACACACACACACACACACACACACACACACACACACACACACACACACAAACAAACACACACACACACACACACACACACACACACACACACACACACACACACACACACACATACATGACAAAGGTGATTGAAAATAAAAAAAATGTTTTGTGTCTAGCAGCTAAAGGCATCTTCAACGGTGGTCCAGATTGTGGATGGGATTTATTTTTTTAGACCAAACGCAAAAACACCGCTGCACCGGTGTTGTAAATTTTGTGTCATACCGGATCTATTTTGCATCATTTTAAAACTGGGAGAGTTTTTGATCAATTCCTGCTGCAATTTGTAACACGCAAAATACCGTTACAAAACGCTACACGCTGGTTGATAATACCAATTCCCGAGTAAATTTTCAAAGCGACATCTGATTTTGTAAACAAAGAGGGGCATTAAGATTCAAAAGTATTTTTTTCAAAAATCTCAGCACCCCACGTAAAGTAGGATCACCAGCATGTTAGGGAGATGTTATTCCTTTTGTAAGTGGCCCTATTTTGCATGAAAGTGCTAACGGTGTCACGAATTTAACGTTTGAATCTTACTTCCCCTCCTTCGTTTACAAAATCAGATACGTCTGTTTGAAAAAGTACTCGAGAATTGATGAGTAAAATTTCCACTTTTGAGCTGGAAGGTGGTTGCGTTTGGTGCGGGTAATGCTACACCGGACAGGATGTGATGTTGCTCGACTTAGATGCTGATTACCTCATGTTGCTCCCGGTGCCTGCGATTTGACTTTTATTTAATTTCTGAATAACAAATGGTTCTCTTAGTTATTTACATCCACTGCAATTTTCAAAAAATGCTGACTAGCTTGAAATGGAAAAGTTCCCGGAATAGAGACTGTTGTGGATTTTATGGCTAATTTGGTGGCAAATTCCGAGTGCGAATTGTATGTCGATTGCTCGGAAATGAAAAGTAATGAAGGCTTCATGGTGAAGAACCAGCTTATTGATGGATTGGTCATGAATAGCACTTGCAAATAGCTGATATAGATAAATTTAAGGGAAGCCTGTTATATAGAAACTTTCGGCAGGTTTACTGGGGATAAGGATATTCAGAGCTATATATTTATTAAGAGAGAGGATACATTTTACCATGGAGGGATTCCATCCAGAATGTGCCGGAAATCCCAAAAATCATACCCGATCATCATTGATTTGGATGAAACTTGGCACATGAGTTCGGTACGTTGGAAAAAAAAAATTCCACTGTTGTCAGATAATTTGGGTTCAAGAGTAACTTTTGAGATGGGCGTATGTGTTTTTTCCAACATTTTACTTGAAAAATCGTAGTTCAAAAACCATTACATTTAGAGAAAAACTTTATATAAGGGAATTGTAGGGAACTAAAAAGCCTTTCTTAAAAAAATATACACAGAAAACAAATTTTTTTTTTCATCAAGAAAAATCAAAAATAATTACTAAAAATAAAATATCTAAAAAACATATTTTTAATATTTTTTTAATTTGTTGTATGGAAATTTGAGGAAAAAAGACACGTTTTAAAAAAAACTCTAGGATGGACGCTCTTATAATAAAAAAGTTTTTCATATAGCGAACTTTGGTGTATATTTCAAATTTTGGTTATTCATTCTTATAAATAAATTTTGATGTTACAATATGGTTTTGGAGATCATTACAAACAATAATGATGATAATGATAAACCACGTAAACGCAACTGTTTTCAAGATATTTCTGATTTTCTTTCAATAAAATTTCAAAACCTCAAAAAATACGCCCTTTTCATAAATTACTCGTGATATTAAAACAACAATAGCTAACGATTGTTTCTCTTGTGTTTTTAGCCTTTTTAAAACACATGTATGTGCCTCTTACTTACTCTTAACAGCTCGTCGATTGAAAAGCTTCACTTAAAGTTATAAGACAAAAATAATGAATTATGGTTGGATTTATATTTATATATACCATTTATTAGTCTCGGTCATTGATAATATTACATAAACATTATATAAACTATTGATTGCTTTTATATATATTTTGAATCCTGCCTTCTTCGTCATTCGAAAACAGTTTTACAAAAACTTCGTTTTCTGAAATTGGAACGAATGAGTAGTACTTTTATTGTACCTGCAATCGTTTTAGTCTGTCGGTAAATTTCATTCCATTCTGCTACCCCTGTTCATACTCTTCATGTGATACATAACAAAACGACATTTTTGTTAAACAATCATCACTTTTTGGTTCGCCCATTCGAATAACTCTAATGCACTTTTTATAGGGTGTTCATGTTGTACAGCAAGGCTTGCATATCTTGCCATTCGTTTTAATGTACCACCAATTGCATCGCAAGGTCCCTTACCGTGGGATGTTGCGAAAAAATGCCATTCAGCATCAATATTGTATTTCTTTTTAAACTTACAAAGGCTTGCAAAGTTCTTCCTATTTTTATATTGGGATGCTGCCCCATCAGACATAAACGTAGCTTTCTTTACTTTAATTTTTGTTTGCAAAAAGCTTATTAGTTTTGAAATAAACACCTGCACCGCAATCGTATCATGTTTCAACACTTCTGAGATAACAATGAAACTGATATTTTTAAGTATTCCAGATTCCGTGTAATAAATGACAAAAGGGTGAATAGTGGCTTGCTCATTACTCCAATAACTACTTTGAACAGCATCTTGAAAAACAAATGAATAATTTTCAGAAAAATCACAAATTATTATTACTTCGCCGTCTTTAAGACAACTTTTATAATCTCTCAAGAAACTAGACTGCTGATATTTGACAAAATCGTGGGATACTAATTGTTCCAACTTTTCACAAAAATAAGCAATAAATTCATCAATTGGTTTAACAAGTGTCTCTAAACTACATCTATCAGTTGAAATCCATTGCTCAAAGATATTTCAACTAAACCACGTTTTTCTAATTTGTCTGATAAACTACTCTCAAAATCTGAAAAGCCTGGACATCGTTCGCATTCACGGAGGTAACATTTTTTAGTTCTAGTTGATGAGCTACATAATATTTCTTCAAAACACAATTTATAATCATTCTCGAATGAATATTTTCTAAGACCATGAAGCATCAAGTTAATGTTCTCATGAATGGTGCAAACACAAATGTTATGAGAACCTGTGCTGCCAAGTAATTTGCAATGCTTTGGTCTTAGTGCTACAAAAGACTAAACCCAACAGCATTTTGATGCATCTCTTGAAATTTAATGAAAGCTTCTCTTAATGAACAAACTAAAAGGCGCTTTTGAATATGAACCCTCTTACCTTCACTCCTCACTGAAACGTAGTCGTTCATACCAGGGGTTGCTCGTGTAATCTCATCACTGTCGTAAAATTGCAAAATTTGGTTTTTATTTCCGGGTTCAGACCGTGTCCCAGCTTTTCGTTAGGGGCAGCTAAAACACCTTCGTGCTTTGCAAGGAATTTAGCTTGTGATACGATGTACTTGTTTGTTATTCCAAATTCTGCCATTACTCTTTGATTTGTCCAAGATTGTGGTAAAACCGAAAGTATCCTTACTTGATCGTCCCTCGAAGTTTCTGGATCAGCATACCGGTCCTTTAGCTGCGCAATTATTTCGTCATATTCGGCTGCTTTCACTTTCAATTGTTCCAGGTCATCCTCCTCCGCTTGATCCCCAAATATGTGTGTCCGAATGCCGTTTGAAACATCTTTGAACTTTTTGCGGGCATAATTTACGTTCAGGAACTTTTTAGCCGATATTGGCGAAACGTTGATTCCAGCTACGCCCTTGTTAAATAGCTCAATATTATGGCGCCTTGAATAATCTTGCACACTGCTATCAGATGGCACTGACATTAATGATATTGCCGATGGCGTTTCCTCGAGACCATACAAGTCTACTTGCCGTGATGTAGATGGTTGTGGATCCATAATGTTAGTAATTGATGGTTTCTCACTAGGCTCCGAAATTGCAGCATGGGATTGTTCCGTTCTATTTAAATGCAAACGACAATTATCACAAATCATCAAAGAAGTGTCCAAATGTGTTTTGCCCATAAACTTGAGTTTTTGACATTTTGTTCGGTTAATTTACGAAGGTTTTTGAGCACCGTTTAGTGGGAAACGGCATACAACACTTCTTCATGTTAAACTCCATTTTCAGTTCACTCAGATAGATTTTACTGATGAATGCGACTATGTATGAGCATATATATTGGCTGTGGTACCTTTGGAAATGCAGGTATAAAACATCTCTGGTAGTTTACAGGCAGCGTACATTAGCGGTTTTTTTTTATGAGAAGATATACCTGACATACGTTATAGCTGCTATTTGTCTACCTACCTTAAACAATATGTGTTACTTTCATTGCTACATCACCGAACTGTTCGGAGTGTAGTTTTCACACACTACACCCGACCTCTAACATCGTTGGAGCTTGGCAAAATAGTCAGCAGTTCGATTGATATGGTTCTTCTATATGACCCTCCGCATAATTTCATCATCTGTCCATTTCACACTTGTCGCCCCTGCGACATCTATCTCGCTGTTACTTTCATCGCTTTAGCAAATTCGCTCCCTTCATTCTCTGAGCGGCCCGACCGATACAGCCATAAAACAATTATAAATATATTGATTGCAATATTAAAACAATAGTGCTATTTATCTTGTTCTTTTCAAATGAGTCTTCTTATCATCCTGATATCAAAAGAAAAGAGGACATTAGAGTAATGTGAACGTTATAATATGAAGATCTTGGAAAATTTATCATTTCTGGTGGAAATCTCGATTAACTTAAGAAAAGAGCGAATTTTCTGAGGTTTTTTCATTCTATTGAAATAAAATCCGAAAAATCTCGAAAACGGTTGCGTTCAGGTGATTTATCATTATCATCATTATTGTTTTTAATGATCTCCAAAATCATATTGTATAATTAATTTTCATTTATAGTAATGAATAACCAAAATTTGAAATATGCACCAAAGTTCGCTCTTCGGTAAACTTTTTTATTATAAGAGCGTCCATCCTAGAAATTTTTTCAAAACGTGTCTTTTTTTCTCAAATTTCCACAAAACAAATTTGAAAAATATTAAAAATATGTTTTTTTTTATATTTGATTTTTAGTATTTATTTTCGATTTTTCTTTATGAAAAAAAATTTTTTTTTTCAGTGTACATTTTTTTTACAAAGCCTTTTTAGTTCTCTACAACTCCCCCATATAAAGTTTTTCTCTAAATGTAATGGTTTTTGAACTACGATTTTTCAAGTAAAATGTTGGAAAAAAAACATACACCCATCTCAAAAGTTACTCTTGAATCCAAATAATCTTAACACCAGTGGATTTTTTTTTTTCAACATACCGAAGTCGTGTACCAAGTTTCATCAAAATCGAAGATAGTTGAGTTTGGTGACCGACCGATTTGGCGTGGAATCAGTCCATGGTAGTTTTGATAAGCTTTTTGGGTCCTTCCTTAGTCGGTAAAAGCGCGGCTACAAAGCAACATCATGCTGAAGGTGGCTGGGTTCGAATCCCGGTCTGGTCTAGCAATTTTTCGTCAAAGAAATTTTTTCGACTTCCTGGGCATTGGGTATGACTCTATGACAACCAAACAAATGTAAAAATGGTACCTGTCATCGAAAACTCTTAATTAATAAACGTGAAAATGCATTTAGAACACTTAGTTGAGAACAAGTAATAAGCGAATTGTGAAAGTAACAAGCATGAACCGCTAAGAAATAAGAAGAAGAAGTGAGAAACCGATGATATCTTGAAGATAGATCCAATTCTTATTTCTCGGCGGAAAAGCTCGAGACTTTCTTGCATTTTTCCAAAAAATCGTTTTTAAATATTATATTATTGCATTTATCAACAACTTTTAGACAAGCCTGCCGAGAAGTGCGCCAGTTACATGAATTGGCTTATATGAGCTTATAAAAGCTTCTAGAAACTGAACAAAATCTCTCAAAATTATTTTCTGAATTGCCATGAACTTCGGAACATCTATGAAGAATGGGTGGAATTATTATGAACTTGACAAAAGATGTTAGAGCTTCTCGGAAGTTGAACAAAACTTTTGGAAGTTTCAAGGTCATAAAGTATGCTCCCTCTCTTTTGAGAAAAGAAATGGTGGAACTTCAGAAAAGTCCCTTGAATCTCCGAAACTTCCAAAACCCGTGGAATAGAAACGATTTTCTGGTAATTAGTAGAACTTTAAGAAGCGGACTTTGCTTGCCAGAAGTTATTTAAAAAGCAGAATATCACAAATATTTCCAGAATTTACGAGAAATTGAAAAAATCTGAGAAGTTGGGTGATTTACTTTCTTTTTTTTTAAAGCTGGTGGATTTGTTGTGTGAAATAAATAGCATTTCGGAGATGTTGTTGAATCTCACAAGAACTTTTTAGAATCTCCAAGATTGTGTACGGATTTATTAAACATTAAAAAAGTTGTTTACTCTCGTTTTGATTCGGTACGAAAAATTTTCGTGGAGTAAGAACTTTAAGTTCTTCTTATACCTTAAGTACCATGAGGTTTTGAGATGTTCCTTGAAATACTGAAAAGTTTCTCGAGCTTCTGGGAAGTTCAATGAACTTCTTGAAAGCTCCCTTAACATATGAAAAAATCATTCAGGAAACATGTCTCTTGAGAACCCAACAAACATCAATGCTGAATAACTGTTTGTTCAAACGAATTTGGAGAAGTTGTTCAGCATTTTCTTGTAGAGAGCTGAATAACTTCTCCAAATGTGTTTGAACAAGCGGTTATTCGACACTGATGTTTGTTGGGAATGCTCCAAAAATCTTAAGAAATTTCCTGAATTCTGGGACGTTTTCTAAATTCTGAATTTCTGGTGTCTTCAAGGACGTGATGCTCTCCATTTCGATTCTTGTTTTATCGTTGCCAAATTATAAATAAGCACTACCTAATATCGTTTGAATGAAATGCATACATTCACACATTCACCTTCAGTCAAACGAAAAAGAAAGTATTCTTCGTCGTCTTCTAACAATGCACTAGTGGCAGTGAAATTTATTTGGTCAAACCAATGGCAAAAACATTGTGAAAAATCTGCAATCTCTGTAAAAACAACTTCCTATCTCTGGTGTTCAATGATTGACAGGACGACTGTTGGTCACGAAGTTGGTCTATTTTATCTGGTTCTTTTCAAGTTTTGCTGATGCAAATCAAGTATAAAGTTGTTCCAAATATAGACCACCGCTGAAAATGCCCTAAGGAGTGTTAAATTGAGTTCAAATTTCACGCGAGCAACTAATCGAAACCATCGAGACTGGTGCCAATTTGCAGCTTCCAAACCTGGAGGGAAACGTTTCAAGCTTTTTAAGCGCTATTTTGAATTATGGACGTTTTTCTAGCAAAACAATTAGATTTGGCGCTGCTGATCAAAAACACTGTAGACAATCAAGCTCTTGGTCTGCCGAAAAGGAGAGGAATGTGGAAGGAATACTATATTTCTTTGGTTTACAGCCTAGAGGCAATCCAATATACGAAGATTTGTTGAAATAAATAATATTAAGTAGAATGTAGCAGGAGATATTCGCTCATCACCGTGAAGGCCCCAAGAGTGGACAGTTACGTTTTCTAGAATGAAAGATATGAAGAGAAAGTGTTGATAGTTCCGTCAGAGTACGGCAGGTTTGGAAATTGAATAGACGTATTGAAAACTGAGTGAAGGGCTTGGATATAGCGCTACTCGAGCCAATGCGGGGTAAAGCCGGATTCAAAGTGAATTTGGACACATTCAAGTGATCATAACTCAAGAATTACACAACATACACGGTTGATCAAAACGTCAAAAAAAGGGTATTCATTCAAACGATGTATAACAAGTTATTACATTTCACCGTTTCGAACGAACTGTCGCACTTTACTTGTGATCGATGCCATCGTGATCTGCACAGTCGCTGGTGACACTGTACCGGCGAATTTATTCCACTTTGAACGCATTTGTTGTGCATTTGTCACTTCTTTACCGCATCCTCGGAGCTTTTGCTTGACAATTGCCCAATATTTTCCAATCGGTCTGAACTCAGGGCAATTCAGAGGATTAATCTCTTTGGCGACGAAATTAACATTGTTTGCAGCATACTGGCTAGCTAGATCCGGCCAAAACATAGCGTTGATCTTGTGCTGCCGAATGAAAGGTAAAGTCCACTTTTCAGACATTCTTTGATGAAAACCTTCGACGTCATTGTGTGAGATGTGATGAAAACCTTGGTTTTAAGGCCACAACTGCCGATTCTTTGCCAAATTATTAGTTTCCGTGCAAATTTATCAGCAAAAATAAATTTAAACCTGGAAAAGCCATCCCACGACCAGTTAGCCAGGTCAAATTTTCGTCCGGAGATTTGTTTATAATCATTTTGACATATGTTTCGTCATCCATTAAAATACAGCCATAAAATTTCGTCAAAACTCGTTCGTATAGTAATTGTGCTCGCTTTTTGGCCACTAAATATTGTTGTAGGGAACGATTTGAATGTCTACTGGTAAAAAAAGACTTATAAACTTCTCTTGAAAGGATGTTACGCACGGCGGAAAAGTTGGAATCGTATTTCTTTGTAAAATCACGTATGGAGAAACCTTGGTTGCCATTCACGTACCTCAACACCTTTTTCCTCAGCTCTTTGTCCCTAGTGCCACTTTTATGATAGATGTGCTGTGCTCTATCCACACTCAGAGTATTCTTGTAACGTTTAATTACAAGACATCTAGAGAATCCTTCGGGGTCTTCCTCAAAAATAGCTAAAGTGTTAAAATTACCAAAATCAACGGTGTGTTAATTTTGGTAATTTTAACACTTTTGCTTGTTTTGAGGCAGACCCCGAAGGATTCTCTAGATGTTTGTGCACAATTAATTTTCATTTCTCAAGTTCCATGATCCGTAATTTCGAGATGCGTCAATCAATCGAGAAAAACTTTTCACCAAATGCACACAAATGCCTTTCAAACTTTTCTTTGTTCCAACCATCCGGGACGCGGTGGTGTATTAAACCGTGCGTCCAGATATACTTTGAATCGAGCTTTAGGTCAAGGCATGAACGAATCCGCCACCTTGACAGGCAAAAAGATGGTGCTTGATCGTGTTCATGTACTGCCAATAGCTTGTGATAACTCGTTTTGTTGCCTACCTTACGATGGCTCTATGAGTTGCATGAGTTGAATTTTGATCGTGTAGCGCGACATCGCTTTTACATTGTTAGGCAAACTCATCAAAAAACGATATATGAGTAAAACAGTCCTAATCTTAACCATAAGATCGTGCCTCATTACTAATGAATATATGAGAAAAAACAGGATTAACGTTTGCTCAATTTCGAAATTTCTTTCAAAATAGATTGACCAGAATAGCTTTTTTTAGGATGAAATTAAGAACAACTTGAGGTCACTTTTTGCAAGTATTTTGAATTAACAATATGATTCTCTCTTCAATCATCCTCGGGAATAGAGTTGCTTTTACTAACTCTGCTCTTTGCAAGTTTTTACACGGCACTAGCGCCAATGTTTAGTAAGGGGTGACTAGCACCTTGTACACAGAGACAAATTTGATAGTCAATTTAACCATTATTGGGAGTTAGGATGACTATTGCAGTATAGTGATTTTGAATCAACTAGGATCATGATCAAAATGACCATTAAAAATAGTTGATTCAGCATTTACCACAATGCTGGAATAGTACTTGTTACCATGATCATAGTCAACGATGCCCTGAACGTGGTGAATTCGTCTATTTTCATGGTTATTGTAACCATCGCAATAGTCATCTTGACCATGATAATTGTAGAATTTTTTTCAGAGTTCGTTTTGCACTATCACAGCTATTAATGCCCACTCATGGTTGTGTTGATGTTTACTCCATTCCTTGAAAAAAATAGTTAACTCATCGCTGAGTACTTTATATACTCAGTACCTATTTTACTCAGTTTTGCTTGAAAATGGGATCACTTATCCAATGAGTTAGAATTACTTAAGAAAGTATTGAGCACTTGGTAAGTTTTTTTTTCGCGTAAGTGAAACAATTAATAAGGTTGTTTGAAACAACTCATAGGTGAGCAAAATTTTACTCAATGGGTATAAAATTTTTGGGTAAAAATCTTAAACATCTTTGTAGACACCTATGTTTAGTCATTAAAGAAGTTCTAATCGTTGGGGGTCATTCAAAGATTGGCAACACTTATATATTGTTCATCTGTTTTACAAATGATGAAAGAATCCTCCATTGCCTGACCGAAAAACACTCAGGGCAGATTAAATTTTCCGGGAAAACACCATCCATACTGCCTTAAAATTCCATCGAGCTTTTCCTTGATTGCCAAAACAAAAACGACAAACACATTGATTCATAAAAACATGGCGCAAAACACCGGTAGAATTTCCAAATGATCGGCCTAACATATAATTTTATTCCCAAGCAGTTTAGGGTTGTTTATCATTTCGACACGTGCCTTCCCATTTGGGCTCGTAAACTCATCCTCCCACGTCATGGCCTTTCCTCGGCTTGTGTCAATAAAATCGTAAATTCTGATACTATCAAATATTAATAAAAGAATACGGACGATCAACAGTCGCTTTTATTGATATTTGCCATAAAAAGCGGCACACGAAATGAAAGTGAAATTCGTTTTCGAATCAGAATCGATGCTTATTTTTACAACTTTTTTCGCTCTGGGCTTACTGGCAACTCATTCAGATAACTTGAGGGACTCACTGCCATTTTGCTCTTATTTGATATTTACTATTTGAGTTTTATCTCCGAGACGTGGCTCGATGCCTTCCGTCAATCGAGATTTGGTAAAGAAGAAGAAGGAACATGACGGCAAATGGGTACTTATAGTAGGCCACGGCAAATCACTTTATAAAAGCAATTTTCCCCTCTACCATGCTTTCCATCAGCTGGTTTGTTTTTATTTTGCTTTGTCCGCACAAAATCTGCTGCTTGAACGGAAATTTTAAATTGGAACAACGTTGCAGCTGCTGCTCAACGAAGAGCCAGGGAGGATAAAATTGTTCGAAGTAAATTTTAATAAGAATTTACAAGTTGTAAACAAATGAAATAAAATGAAGCTTTGCTTTAGGAGCACGAGCGGAGATGGAAGGCGAAAATCGCTTTGAAATGGAATGGATTTCAGATAGATATTGGGTAGCTAGAGCGGACATTTGGAGTTTCAATGAGATGAAGAAATGACGACAAAAAGAATCGATTGATTTCCCAAATCGAGTAACAAGAATCGAACGAAAGGACGAATGATGTGTCCTTCAAATCGATTAGACTAGACCAGCCATCAGCCATTATCACAGGATCATCTGGCCAAAGGGCTCCCAGAAGCAATCAAAAGTAGAAAAAGCCTAAATCAATGTTTACGCGTTATTTGCGTTTGTGAACCCAGTTTTTCTTTCATACCTTCCTTCAAGCTCAGGCCGTTGTCGATTATTTATATTGTTACTGAACGCCCATCGTCCTTCCTGACCGCCATCGTTGTCGTCGTCGTCGTCGTCTTCCAATCAACAAACCTCAGACGGCACACTTGGAAATCGATTCCAGATTCCGGGGATGGTCGTTGATGAACAACACCAATAGCTTTTATTGCTTCCCCAGCTGCTGTTTCCGCCGACCACAAGCTGAGGAATGTCTGTTTATCTTGTTCGAATTTTTTTCCTTCCTTCGTAAACTACGTCCGTTGGAGTTGCCTGCGGCTTTTGAGAAGCTGGCGAAAAAGGTCGGCATGACCCAAAGTTAGCAAGCGGAAGATTACTTTCATCTGCTATTAATCGTCTTGGACTAGTTTTTTTCCTTTGGTCTCTTTTTTTTTAGGAGGTGGAAGGGGGGGGGGGACTATATGGGCAGAGAAACCAGCTAATATACGAACTTAGGCTTTCCGATCGATTGAAACAAAAAGTTCATCAACCTAGATAATGATTGCGAAGGGGATTGTTTTGGGCTTCATGATGCATAGTTCATTTGAGGTTAGGTTTTGCAGACCGCTGTAGTAAGTTCCATGTACTGGGCAGTAAATTACTCCATAATTATCTTGCCAGCAATAACAACATTCAATCAATACGTCTGCACATCAAATTCGTCTGCACAATAACTTAGGTCTAGTAAACTTCACCTTTGTAATAAGTATACGATGTTCGCTTATAAGACCAGTACTTCTCAGGCATGGAAAGCAGACAGTTCTCGAGAAAGACATGCAAGCGTTTTGCTTGGTGGAGAGTAGGTAATTTGACAGACACTACACTGGCATTTGCAAGTTATCTCAACGTACAGTTGTCGCTTAGACAACCGTCAATGTCTTTGACATATAAATTATACAAAAGAGGGCTTAAACATTATCCTTGGGAGACCCATGTAGCTAAATCGGGAAGTTGTAGAGTTCTCATGAGATAAGCTTGTATGTTTCTTTGACAGCAAATTGCACGAAAAATCATTCATTAATGGAGAAAAGCCACAAGCGTGGCGTTTATCTAAAAGAACTTCAACAGATACTGAATCAAAAGCCCCCTTGATATCCAAGAATACAGAAGCCATTTGCTCTTTTTTAACTGAATATCTGTGGAAAGCAACGCGAGACAGTCGTTCGTTCCCTTACCTCTACGGAAACTATATTGAGTATCTGAATCAGGTTGTTCGTCTCAATCCATTTGTCCAGACGGCAGAGGATCATTTTCTCCAACAACTTTCGAATACAAGATAACATAGCGATGGGTCGATAGGAGCTGTGGTCAGATGCGGGTTTACCAGGGTTTTGAATATCAATAACTCTCACCCGTCTCCAATCATCCGGTATAATGTTTAGTTCCAGAAACTGATTAAACAAGTGCAACATGCGCCTCGTCAACGTTTAACGTTTGCGACGTCTGGGAGGTTTTTTAGCAAGTTAGACTTGATCCCATCAGCCCCTGGAGCCGTATTGCCACACGAAAGGAGTGCGAGAGAGCTCTACCATTGAAAAGGGTTGGCTAATCTCATCTATCGAATTCGTGGTTTCGTGAGGAATCATCCGTGCCGGCACAGAGTCTGGACAAACTTTTCACGTGTACTTGAGGATCCATTGGTCCGAGTACTCCTCGGTCTCGTTGTTCGCAGTCTTCGCTTTGTATTCCAAAAAATGTTTCACGCGATAGCTCGTTCACGAATTGACACCAGTAACCGCGTTTCTTGGCCTTGATGAGGCTCTTAAGTTCGCGTTCGTGAGCCGTGTATACTTTGAACCGCTCAGGAGCTTTCCTGCAAAATGACGTTCCTGGAACTGGTCGAGTTTGAGCTTGAAGTGCACTATCCAAGATCAGGTCGGAGAAGAAGTTATATTCCTCCAGTGGTGAAAGCCCCTCTACCGTCTTTACGGCTTCCACACTGCTGTCCTAAACTTTGTCTAATCGATGTGACGGGTAAGATCATACGCGACGTTGATGGATTTCGACGGATTAAACCCGGTGGCAACCAAAATTTAAAAAAAAAAAGATCACTACCGTAGGGATCTTGGATCATATTTAACTTGCAGTCCAACGATAGTGAATTCGAGCAAAGTGTGAGGTCTAATCTACTGCCAACTGAGGATGGACCAGGCAAACGTGTTACTTCTCCATTGCTGAGAACTGTCATATTGAAGTTGTCACAGAGGTCATATATCAGAGAAGACCGGTTGTCATCGTACAGTTTTCCCCAGCCTGTACCGTGAGACTTATGTCTTCCATGATCAACCGCGGAGCAGAAAAAACCGAACAAATATTGGAAAGTTGATTTTGGTTTATTGAGGCTCTAGGAGAAATATACACAGGAGTAATGCAAAGGCTTTTAATTTTAATAACAGCCTGACATACGACAACTTCAATACCTAAAAAAGGAGGAAAATTCACTCTATAGAAGGAGTAGCACTTTTTGATCCCCAAAAGTACTCTCCTACACGCCCTCCATCGAAGGAAATGATTGCTGCAAGGAGGGGCCACTTAACTGTCAATTGCTTAAAAAAAGTCTTCACTGTGGGAAGCACTGCCAAAACAATGCTTTTGAGAGGGTCAGAAACTTTGAGGTACTTAAAGATACCTTCCACAATAACATCGAATGAGAACAGCCCAGTTGAAGAGGGGGCTTCTGTTCCTAAAATCGGGGCATCAGGGGTTTTGGTGTCCCTGGAGGGATGGAAACTCCTGGGTGTAGTTTGTATTACGTAAACCAGGTGGACTAGGATTTTCCTTTTGTCCACCATTCCTTGAAATGAGCTAGCTGATTTGAGGCTCCGGTGCAGCAACGTTCCATGAGCGGACGCGTCATCACTTCCGCGAAGAACCTTCCAGAAAGCTGAATGATGTTCCCTCTTCAGCCGAATCAAAGTCAGACTCGTCATCTGACAGAAGAGCAAAGGGATTTGTATTGACATTGGGTGATGGTGAGGCTTTTTTACCATTTCGGCGAAAGATTGCTTTGAACGTTGTTTCAAAGAACGTTCAAATTTCTCCGCGCGTTGTTTGTACGCCGAGCACGACGAGAGAACATGAGGAGGAGATCCCTTGCAGAATGCAAATTTTCGTGTGCTGTCTGCGCAGGTACCATCTTCATGTTTCTCCCCGTAGTTGGAGCAGCGTGCCGTATTGCTGCAGTGGGAGCCCGTATGTCCATTTGCTTGCATTTCTGGCAGATCATTACCCGTGGTACAAATAACCGCACAGGTAGCTGAAGTTTTCCCAACTCCACTTATTGAGGGAGGGTTGAGCCAGAGAAGCTCACACGAAACGAGTCTGACGGTGTAAACTTCTTTTCACCCCCATTGAGCGATACTGTGCATAAATTTTGCAAATCCAGTATCATTACTGGTGAAAGCAGAGGGTTTTCAGGGGTCAAACTTGTTTCGGTGACCACACCTTCAATGTCAATACCCCAAGCTGCGATATACACTTAGTATTCTAGTGTAAAGAGCTGGAACACAGCAATCTCATTAGCTTTCTTGAGGTTGGACACAACGATCCGAAGTTTATTGAGTCTTACTTTGACTATCTTGTTCACGGCCGAGAATCGTTTCGTGAGATCGTTTCAAATCTGCTAAACATTGAGAGGTTTTGTTTAGGGCCGAAAATACACAACCCATGGACTAACTGAGCTATCTGGGTATGCACGTGATCGGGTACCGTAAATAGCTACCTCACCATTTTGCACCATAGATGATTCATCACACACACACACACACACACACACACACACACACACACACACGCGCGCACACAGAGAGAGAGAGAGAGAGAGAGAGAGAGAGAAAGAGAGAGAGAGAGAGAGAGAGACATGGATGAATGCAGTCAAGTTGCAGCTTGCTCACAACAAAACGGAAGTGATGCTGGTCAGCAACTGCCGAAAGATCCAGTGCATTACCGTAGGAGGCCACGTCATACCGTCCGTGCGGGCTTTAAGACATCTAAGAGTGATGAACGATGACCGGTTAAATTTCAACACCCATGTAGACTATTCCTGCGAAAAGGCGTTTAAAATGGTCAGTGCGCTTGCAAGGATCATGCCGAACGTCGGTGGTCCGAAAGGCAGCAGTAGGCGACTTCTGGCGGCCGTATCATCCTCGATACTGCGGTACGGCGTTCCAGCATGGGGAGCCGCGCTCAAAACGAAACGTAACCGCAGGAAGTTGAACAGCGTGTTTCGTCTGATGGCAATTAGAGTCGCGAGTGCGTACAGAACCATCTCGTCGGAGGCAGTTTGCGTTATCGCCGGGATGATTCCAATCTGCGTAACCCTAGCAGAGGATATCGAATGTTATCAACGGAGAGGAACCAGTAATGTGAGGAAGACAGCGAGGCTAGACTCGTCAAATGGCAGCAGGAGTGGGACAACGCGGAGAATGGAAGGTGGACCCACCGGCTCATCCCCAATGTGTCGACGTGGGTGAACAGGGAGCATGGAGAGGAGAACTTTTACCTCACACAGTTCCTGTCCGGGCACGGCTGTTTTCGCCAATACCTGCACCGGTGTGGTCATGCGTCGTCACCTCTCTACCCGGCGATTGCCAACGTAGAGGAGACTCCAGAGCACATGGTGTTCGACTGTCCGAGGTTTACGGAATTGCGAAATGGAATGCCTGCCCCGAAGCCGGATAATATCGCAGAGCGAATGTGCAACAAGGAAGACACGTGGAACGCGGTAAGCAGAGTCGTGACGCAAATACTGTCGAAGCTACAGCGTAAATGGAGACGGGACCAGCAAACAAGCGCCGGTTCTGAGGAGTATCCAGCGCAGTGAGCAGTGTTCGGCTTCGGGTCGTCGGGGCGCCGGTTAACCGGAAGTCTTCTGCCAACCGGAATCGTCGGGCCGGCCTTGGCACTCGAACAGACAGCCTGCTAAAGAAAGAAGAAAGAAGAAGAAAGTGCCTCGGGTATGTAGGGCACCGCCAGTGCGGACGTAATCCACCACCGAAACTGTCGGACCACCTCTGCAACCCGAAGACGAAGGCGGCGAAATGCGCGTTATCGTCCCCTGCGATAACCACCGGTAGTCGGGGCACCATCAGTGCGGAAGTTTCCTTCACCGGAACTGGTGCACCACCCGGGGGGAAGCAGGAGGATTCGAGAGATGGATACAACGTAGCAGCGGAGCAGTGGATCATCCAGCCAGTCAGCGAACTAGCCTTAGCTAGGGGTCGGAATTTTAGAAGAAGTGCATGAGCACAGCCCCCCTCCCCCCCCGAAGCAATCGCAGAATTTCGTGGTCCCGGGGGGGTCGAGGTAAGGAGGATAAGGGATCCGGATTTTCCGGGAGGCACATTTTTAGCAGGTCGGGCAGGAGCCCAACCCTGTTCGCCTGAACATTGTGTGGTGTCTCAGGTGTCTGTCGCGCAGATTTTTGCTGGCTTTTCAACCCTTGTAAAAAAAAAAAAAACACACACACACACACACAATAAAATTGCAATGTATTCAGAAGAGAGAGAAACAAAAACAAATCTTACATGTATCACTAATCTGCTGCAGCCGGGCGACGATGTGTGGCCGCGTGTACCGGCTTGATGCGGAGCTGAACGATAATGATAATGATGACGATGATGATGATGTTGCTGGTCGGTGGTAGTTAGTGGATAGACGAATGCACGCTACACACGATGGACTGCTGGTGTGAGTACAAAGCGGAGATGTTTTTTTAATCAGTTCATTTATTTATTAGGCTCAGGCGTGTGTAACACCTTGCGGAGCCGATACTCAATATTACAATTAACAATGCAGAGCGGAAATGCGATGCAAAATGGCTGATCACTGGTCGATTGATAATAAATTATTTTTCGTAAATTCACTGTTAAAATTGCGCGTTTTCTTCTTTGGAAACAAAAAACTCGATCACCACTGCGGCGAAAATAATGACGAGAAGCAAAAATAACTGAATTCCAGTGTATTAAACGGTTAGAAAGCCATTGTGGAGCGCGGAAGAAATCAACTTCACCGTTAGCTAGTGCACTTTTGAGTGTGGGAAATGCTAATTTTCATTCTGTTCATTTTCAGAGTTGAATGTAAACAAAAGTAGCTCATTTTATGCACATAATTGAACTTCTTATATTAAAAGAACGGTATTCAAATTTGAAAGCAAAATTTTTTTAATTGTTTCGATTAAATTTTGTATGAATAGAGTAACATTGTTAAGTAGAACGAGTTAATAGCGTTCAAAAGCCATTCACTTCAGCGTAATGCACTAATTATTTAGTTGGGTTTTACTATGTTTTTGGCATCTATTCATTATTCTGTTATTAAGGTCTGTATCCGCAATAACCCGGACACCTCACAACATGAATAAAACATAAATTTCGTGAACAGTGCATTTAGGCAAATCTAATGTTTTTGCAAGGTCCCGTATTGACAAGTCAAGATTTGCCGTACACCCGTACAAAATTCGCTCGCGCACTTGTTCTTCTTTCGTCGCCATCTTGAATACTAAACATGAAATGTAAACATCAATCATAATCTTTTTCATCATAGACTCTCAGCTATACCACAGTGAAATTCTTCATTCCTACGTGCATTATTTCAAAAGTTACAATGATTTGAAGGTGTCCGGATTAATGTGGATACAGACCTTATCTATCATTTGCGTAACATTTTACGCTGGCAATCTCGATTTTTCTCGGATACTAGCTGGAAATTGATAAAAATTTCAAAATTTACCGAATTTGTAGCGTGTATGTACAACTACCTGTTATTTTATTAATTATTTACAAAATAAAATACTGTTCCAAAAGCATCCTAGTTGAACAGCTGGAATATTTAACAGTTCACGTTTAAAATAACGGAAATTATTGTTAATTTTTTTTTGAGCGGAAATTTTTAATCTATTCGATAGAGAAACGGTGTTCAACGTTTAAAGCTGATGGCAACGAACCTTGGCTTCTTTGAACCTTCCGAAATAGCCAGAAATTTTCTTGGTGGCGCTTGGTCCAACACAAACAATTGTCGGGTTAATATCATTCCCAAACAATAATGCTCACGTATCAGATCCACAAGTTACCGCCCTATTGATTGCATAGAAAAAGAAGAGATTCCCCAATCAAATATTGATGCCACTCACTTTCACTTTCCCCGTCCGAATCAGACCTCGGGATTCATTCAGACACAAACATACACCCTGCCTGTGCCCATCCCCGAACACTCATGCCAGATGATAGAAAAGACAGACGATTCAACGGGAAAAAAAGATGCTCGTACATCGTTCCTTAATAGTTCAATATTTAATATTTGCTCCGAGTATTTGGGGATCAGTCTGTTGCCTGTTTCATCCGAATCGTTCCTCTTCCCTGGTGCTACCTTGAGTGATAATAATCCTGCATCATCGTTTGCCACCGTCGTCGTTGTGATGCACACGCGAACCTGGTTGAGCGCAGAACCGGAAATGGATCTCCAAGGTAAGCTTTAAACCGAAGTTGATGGTAATGATGATGACTGGAGGGCGGCAAGGGATGGCGCCGAAGAATGTTTAATGTGAAGGTGCAAACTCGAGCAGGAAGGAGCGAAAAATTCCATTCTCCACGGTTGAAATGCGGTGAAATGGCACGAGCAGAAGAGCAGAAAAACGGAAAACATTAAATTAAATGTTAACGATCGTAATGATAATGGTGATAATTTCGATGAAAAGAGGCGAAAAAAGGCATCCGGGAGGACCATATCCTTCGGGATTCGGAGAGAGTGCCGACAGGAAAAAAGAGCACCGTTGAAATGGTTTTATGGATTTTTCGTTTAAAGGTGTCCGAGGAAACAGTGATTTAGATTTTTTTTTAAATTTTGCTGCTTCAACTCAAAAAATTTCAGGCATTATTTCGACACGACAGCCCCGAAAACTCGTATCAACATCGAAAGCAATAACAAAGTGTTAAACTGCTCAATCTTGTCCTTTTTCGAAGATAACACTTTAACCGCCTTCTAGTCGATTGCATATCGATATCACCTCTCCCCTCACACCCAACCGGAATCCAAAACACCGAAACCCCAAATCTAATTTGCCAACTGCAGACCATCTGGCCTAGTTGGGTTCATTCCTCGTCGTGCGGAATTCAGCAGAGAGGCCAAAACGGCGTGTGTTCCGTTTCACACGCACATTATTTCTCGGATATTGAACGCAGCATGGCGCCACACTAGACTTCATGAACAACAACAACAATGGAGGCTGCCCTCCATCGCGTTGGCTGTTCAATTTTCGGCTGGCTTCGTGTCCTGTTCGCAGCCTTCAACATCATTGGACGTGGTTTCCATTGTTCATATATAATTTTGTATTTATTTCATTTTCCTCTTCGGTGAACCGTTTGAAACGGTGTGTACCGAAGGATTCCGAAAAACACCGTCGCTGTCGCCGGCGTCATCAGGTGTGCCTGATAGGCTCCCAGCATCGACGGAGCAGGAACCATCGTCCCTAAGCGGAAGCGTATCATCCCTTCGAATCGAAGATTCCACCGCCTTTTATTCGCGCTGATCTGTTTGTGCTTTTGGTACCTTTGGTGGTGCCATATCTTCGATTCTGTTCCGTAGCCTAGGAACCTAGGGCACCTCTCATGATGCACATGTAGCACTCAATTTACTTTTATTATTCCTTTGTTTATTCGCTTTTATTCATTTTATTCCGACCGGCTGCTCGCTCTTGCTATGGTTGTGAATGTTTCCTGGTGTTCCCATAGTCGTTGTCGTTATTGGATTCAGTCCCCCCTCCATCACGGTGTGTTTGTTTCCGTTTGCTTATTTTTGGGTGGGTTTCCACACTCTTCTTGAATAGGTGCGATATTGGTAATACTTGTTCGTTTGGCTTCGACGAGGGGTCGTTTCCTCCACTCGATAGTAAGGTATGGTTGGTTGGTGGATGGATGCTGTGCTGTGTGCTTTTGTTGTAGTTCGGTGAATATGTTTTGGGGCCGAGCATTGCACTCGCTGGCCGGGAGATGTGCCGAAGGGACCGGCGGATTTAGCGAAAATACACACTTGGGTTTTGTTTATGGCGTACTTCAGTGGCCAAATGTACGGAAATGGAAAAATACATATTATTTTTGGACTGTTCGAGTGGGACTCATGATACGGGCAATTTAGGGTCACTGATAAGGGCAGAAGTTAATGTTGATTTTTAGTGTATGGAAAAGTTTGTATATTACTTAGCATTAATTGTGCTGCAATTATGACTGCACGTTTTTATTTATAAACTCCTATATGTAAGTTTATTTTTAGTTTTCAATTTGCGCAGCTAAGTGTAAATAAAATGGTTGAAATTTATAAATGTTAGTTTTGTAAAATTTCAATAGATTTAACAAACTTTTCCAGTATACCTTTAAGTCAGGATTTTGGTGGAATGCTGCTATCGCTGAAATCGAGCGAAAACGAACTTAAGTGCGAACCATAGAACTCTACACATTAACAATTTACAACATTTCTTGCATTTCAGGATCTACCGTGTGAAGATATTGTAGTATTATGCATTTAAATAAATATATAATGGGATGTATTTGATGGGAATGAAAGGGACCCCGATTGAAGCACTCTGGATAGCATAACAGCAATACATGCATCGTTAAATGGCAATACTTCTAGCAACACTGGCACGCATGCTTCGTTGTTTCGCCAACCACTGCACTTAGGTTCTCGCCGAGCGATCTCACAAACACTGGCGTGCTGCTTTATGCATATAGGATCGATTTGTTTGTTTTCAACCACGAGATGAACTGTCAAAATGTTCCGGTTGACAACGGTTTGTTTTTTATTTTCAACCAGCAAAACGATTGCTTAGTGAAACTGCTTACTAATACTAGCGGCGACCGAGAAGTCTCTGGTGGGGGGAATGACATCAAATCAAGTTCAACGAAGTCGTTCACCACGCCGTTTGAAGCAAGCTGGAATGTCAATTGAAACGCTTTCGACGGTGGCTATATAGATCGGAAATGAATTTAAGCTTACTCGCGTTTGACAGAAAGTGAATTGGGAGTGAAACGGTGAAAGTAATATTTATTCACTACACGAAAGATAATTGAATTGGAGTGAAATGAATACAAAAGCGATTTCCTGCTCAATCCTGATCTGAACTGCCATGCCACAACCGGGCTGTTCGTAATAAGGAAGGTCAAAGTTCGATTCGTACCATTGCAATATTCCGTCAGTATATTCACCAGCTTCTCCAGAAGGGCAACTAAAATGAGCACAATTCTGCCCGTGCCCCTATCTACCTGGATATATTGATGAAAATTTCGGCAACTGAAACTCTCAAGAGGTAGAAGTTCAGAATCATCCGCCCTTCGGCGTGCCACTAACAACTAGAGGTTCAGAATCCTTTCACGGGACCTACAGTTGGTCATTTGCTGCGACGATGCAGTGTTTTGTTGAAAATACCGTAGAGAGATATTAATCTATAGCACGAACAATACACACGGTCCTTTTCAAGACAACGACGGAAACGTCAGTGTTCGGCTCCTGTCGTCGAAATCTAAGGTCGCTCCGCTGAAGACCCAATCCATACCAAGGCTGGAGCTTTGCGGTGCGTTACAGGCCGCTCAACTGCTCGATAAGGTCCGTATGGCTACTAATCTCCAAGTGCGGACCACGCTTTGGGTGGATTCCACATGTGCTCTACGCTGGATCCAGGCTTCTCCATCTACGTGGTCGGTATTCGTTGCAAACAGGGTTGCAAAAATCCAGGCGATCACGGAAGGTTGCGGCTGGAGACATGTAGCAGGTGTTGATAATCCGGCAGATTTGATATCAAGGGAAGTAGGACCTAAGGAGCTTATCAACAATGAATTTTGGTGGAGTGGGCCGAACTGGTTGAGTAAAGAGCAACATAATTGGCCAACGTTAGAAGCTGTTCCAGGCGATGAAGGAGAAGAAGAAAGAAGGCGCACAACAGTCGTGAGTGTAGCATCAGCTGTGGCTGACTTCAATGAATCGTTTATTTCCACATCAAATTCATACACGACGTTGATCCGTCGTGTCGCTATTTGGCTGCGATTGATTCAATCACTTCGTACATCAAGGAATTGTCCGACTGGGTTTCTAAAAGCAGAAGAGCTTCGGAGGGCTGAATACACGCTTATACGGAAGGTGCAAGAAGAAGTATTCCCGGATGAACTTCAAGCCATTATGAAGAAGAAACAAATTACTAGAAGGTCTCCATTACGCTGGTATCATCCTTACATTTGCGAGAATGGCATTCTCCGGGTTGGTGGTCGTTTGCAAAATTCGAATGAACTAAATGACACCAAACATCCTATGATTCTACCGGCGAGACACCGCCTTACGAGAATGATTTTCGAGGATTATCATCACCGGTTGCTCCACGCCGGTCCGCAACTTTTGCTAGGAACCGTTCGGCAACGCTACTGGCCTCTTGGAGGAAGGAACGTTGCAAGGCAGGTTGTGCATCAATGTTTAACGTGCTTTCGGGCAAAACCTAAGAAGATACAGCTGTTCATGGGGGAACTTCTGACATCAAGAGTCACGATTTCTCGTCCATTTGCTAAAACTGGAGTAGATTTCTTTGGTCCGATCTACATCCGCCCACTACCACGTAGGACTGCTGTGAAGGCCTACGGTGTCATTTTCGTGTGCATGTGCACGAAGGCGGTGCACATAGAGTTGGTGTCCGATTTGTCCACCGAGAGATTTCTGCAAGCTCTTCGACGGTTTATATCGCGCAGAGGAAGATGTACTGATTTGTTTTCGGACAACGGCACAAATTTCGTTGGAGCTTGAAATCAGCTGCAGGAACTGTTTCGCCTATTGAAGGACACGAAGCATCGGCAAGAACTAGGTAGGTTCTGTGCCAACGAAGGAATTAAGTGGCATTTTAATCCTCCCAGATCCCCACATTTTGGAGGTTTGTGGGAAGCTGCCGTCCGATCGGCCAAGCATCAAATCTTACGGGTAATTGGTTCGAACCCTGTTTCGCACGAAGATATGCTGACATTGCTTGTTCAAGTAGAGGGCTGCTTGAACTCCCGGCCGTTGTCTCCGATGTCAGATGATCCAGATGATCTTGAGCCTATTACTCCCGCGCATTTCCTCGTTGGCTGTTCACTACAATCACTTCCCGAAACGGACGACCTCCGGTCGGTACCCACAAATCGCTTAAGGCATTACCAGCTAGTTCAACAGCAACTACTACATTTTTGGGATAGATGGAAACGGGAGTACCTCTGTCAGTTACAAGGGAGATCCAAGCGTTGGACTCCACCGAGAGAGTTCGAAGTGGGGAGACTGGTCATCATCCAGGACAAATTTCAACCAGCGTATCGTTGGCGTATGGGTCGCATTGTGAATGTACATCCCGGCACTGATGCACTATGGTCCGAATGGACTAATTTCACGACAAAAATCGATAACTCGAAAACCATTAACTTTAGACAGATAGTGTCCTCGGGAGATTTGATTTTTAAAATAAGATCTATCTTTTGGTTGGAGTTGTGACAAGGGTGGTCCTTTTATGTTCATAATAAAAATTTCAACTTTTTATTCTTATAGTTTAGATGATTTTTTGCTTGCACAAAATTGTAGATATTTTAATTTAATGAAACTTTGGTGAAGAAACTTTAATTCTATCTCATCTACGTATCGTTTTATCACAGTTTTTCTAACTTTCCTTAGGGTGGGACTTGAAAAACCAGTTTTTTTGCTGTAACTTTTTTATTTCAATTTGAATTTGAAAACTCTGTAGAGATGACTTTTAGGGTATAAAATGACGCATATTTGACGCATAAATGTGGTAGTTTTGCATTTTTTCAACATAATTTTCGATCAGCAGCATCAAAAATTATCACCAAAGACCGTTACAACTCGAGTTTTTTTTTATGAAAATGTTTATATTTTTATATTAATCCATCCCTGTAATTTATTAACATTCATATCACAGACAAACAGACATAACACATCGAACATTTTTCACTACAAATCATAGTCACTAACACACCTGCGCCATTTGTTGAGCACACTGTGATGGATGACTAAGCTGCACAGATGGCAGTAGTGTGGTAACGTCAAACGAAAATCAGCTATACGTACCACCGACAAACCGACATGAAACTCAATCTTCAGTATTGATCAAGAATCCATAACGACCGATTCAAATGTGCAGCGATCGCATCTGTCAAAACTTATAGAATCATTTTATCTAGATCAAATAAATGTATCCAGAATTCCTCAGACATGAACCTTCGTATCAATTTCCCAAGCGTGTTCGTGGCTTCAATAAACGTTCTCAGCGAACACGAAGACGAACACACTACTGCCATCTGTTCAGCTTAGTCATCCATCACAGTGTGCTCAACAGATGGCGCAGGTGTGTTAGTGACCATGATTTGTAGTGAAAAATGTTCGATGTGTTATGTCTGTTTGTCTGTGATATGAATGATAATAAATTACAGGGATGGATTAATATAAAAATATAAACATTTTCATAAAAAAAAACTCGAGTTGTAACGGTCTTTGGTGATAATTTTTGATGCTGCTGATCGAAAATTATGTTGAAAAAATGCAAAACTACCACATTTAAAAAGATTTTTTTCCCTAAAGGGGACAAAAGGGGACAAACAATTTTGCATAGATCTTGTAGATGGAAGTTTGTACGTTCAGTTCACGGACTCTGTGTTTGCAAATATTTGCAAATAAAGGAATAAGATATCTTGCAAAAACGTACATTTTTTTACGCTTCAACCCCTACTACTTTTTTAATACAATAACTAGCAACTATCTTGTATCTTCAAAATATGCGTCATTTTATACCCTAAAAGTCATCTTTACAAAGTTTTCAAATTCAAATTGAAATAAAAAAGTTACAGCTAAAAAACTGTTTTTTCAAGTCCCACCCTAAGGAAAGTTAGAAAAACTGTGATAAAACGATACGTAGATGAGATAGAATTAAAGTTTCTTCACCAAAGTTTCATTAAATTAAAATATCTACAGTTTTGTGCAAGCAAAAAATCATCTAAACTATAAGAATAAAAAGTTGAAATTTTTATTATGAACATAAAAGGACCACCCTAGTCACAACTCAAACCAAAAGATAGATCTTATTTTAAAAATCAAATCTCCCGAAGACACTATCTGTCTAAAGTTAATGGTTTTCGAGTTAACGATTTTTGTCGTGAAATATGTCCATTCGGACCATAGTGTGATGGTGTCGTGAGAGTTGTAACTCTGAAAACTGCTTCTGGAGAGTTGAAAAGAGCAGTTGAAAATCTTTGTCTGTTACCAGGAACCGATGCAGACACTAACGAGAACTAGATCGATCATCCTACCCTTTCCCGTCCCAATTGAAGAGGATTTTGTTGTTTTGCAGGTTCAGAAATCATCATTTCTGGGTGGGTGAGAATGTCTGTGAGGACCACCCTAACGACTCAACAACAGATCTCATCAGCAGCAGTACGGCAGACGGCTGCATGTTGTATCGGCTTTGTCTCGACTAACGACTGCAAGCGACTCTCCTTCTCGATCGGCCAATCATGACGTCATCGATGCGTCTAATCGTCGGATATGGATAAAGAGCACGGCTCTTCGGATGCTGAGCGGGAGAATGAGATGACCGTGAGTGCAAGTATTAAATTCACCACAGGCAATTCGGATGTGAAATTTATATGTATGTTTGAGCCTAGTTTTAGTTTAGTTTTTTGTAGTACGTTGTAGTGTACGGTCCTGCGTTACCGTTTAGTTATAATAGTAATAAATGTTTTGGTAGAGTGTCCGTTGTTTTACCTGCTAAGAAGTGTGTTTGATAGTGCCAATTATTGGAAGAACCCTCATCCAACCTTCAACCATCCCCCAACTATTGGCCTCTGCGAGGATCGTCAGAGGACGGGCCAGGTAACCAACAAGCCCCTTCAGCCATTTTAAAACCTGATTGCCATCATACCACATTTGTCCTACGGTTAGACATACGTCGATTTCAGGATCCCCAGCCCATGAACAGAGGACTACGATTTCAACCGTTGCGATTAAAATGCTGTTTGTGACGAATTGAGTTCGAAAAACTGTGAACATCTTTTCAACGGAGCCAACGTTAAACCTAGCGGTCTCTGTTTTTTACAACGTGACACACTCCCGCACTCAGAGCTCTTATTCGCCGATCTTGCAGACAAGTACAGTGGAAAGCTGATTTACGACATCGCCGGAATATTCTTCGGAAAGCTAGTCGTCGGGGTTTTCGACACAAAGCTTCATCAAACCGGATTCTTCTCCAAAAGCTAGAGACTGAATACAACGCTGATGTAGCTTCTTCTCTCCGTGAGTATGTTTTTCGAAATCAAGATGATGTAAAGGCCAATCCGTCAGCTTTCTAGAACTTCATTATAAATAGGGGAGCGTCCAATTCTATACCCGCAGGAGTCTCGTATGGTGGTACCTTTTCTCACGACACTACTGAATCTGCAAAGCTATTTGCTGACTTTTTCCAAAGCGTTTATACTTCGGGTTCCGCACCGGTTTCCCAGAATCTGGTGGAAAGCTTGCCCTCTTACACGATTAATTTCTCAAGGCCTATATTACCAGCAGCAGACGTTGAAAACGTTCTGAGACTCATCTAAAGTCTCGTCGAAGGGGCCTGACCCGGACAAGCTGCCTCCTGCGTTTGTCAAACGATATGCCAATGTATTTGCAGACCTGTTAACTATTTATTCAACTTTTATTTGCCAGATGGAGTTTTTCCTAATGCATCGAAATTGCCTATACACAAATCTAGCAGCGCACACTGCGTGGAAAATCATCGTCCTTTTTAAATTCTGCGCTGAATCTCAAACATCTTGGAATCGATTATTCTCGACAAAATGTATTGAGTCTCTCAGTCTGTCATTTCAGAATTTCAACACGGTTTTGTAAAAAAATCGATCAATCATCACTAACTTCATGTCATACGTCAGCACTCTCAAGAGTAGTTTTGAGCAATACCAGGTTGACAGTATATACATCAATTTTTCCAAAGCCTTCGACAAGGTACCGCATGAGTAAACGCTAAGAAAACTATTAGGATCTCGTGAATGGCAGGTACTCTGGGTACACTCCTAGCTCTATGAGAGATATGTCTACATGAATCATGGATCTTTAAATTCCAGCAGCTACGGGATGCCATCCGGTGTAACACAAGGCAGCCATTTGGGTCCGTTAATGTTTATTCTCTTCGTTAACGATTTACTCCACCGCCTACAATCACACCGACTAATGTACGTCAACGATCTTTAAGTTTTCAGAACCATTAGGAGCATGGCTTATAGCGCTGCCCTACAGCAAGACCTTGAAACTCTATCAAACTGGTGTCTTTTCTATGGAATGGAGATGAATGCTATAAAATGCAAGAAAATAAGTTCCAATAGAAGCCGTTCGCATATATTTTCCACTACTTCCTACATTCAGAAGTACTTGGACGAGTCAACTCTATTAAAGACTTAGGAGTAACGGTGCCGTTTTCCGCAATATTTACGCACTGAAAGTCCTCTACTATTCTTTAATGCGCAGTATCCTTGAATATGGAGTTCAAGTATGGGCTCCCTATCATGCTGTACACGGTGATCGGCTAGAAAGAGTTCAATGTTGCTTCCTCAGATTTTCCTGCCAAAACGTATGCAACAAGTCATCAAGGTAAATGGAGGGCATACGAGTAATTGAAAGTGGCACGAAGCTAGATCCAGCCAGAAGATCGTAGGGCCCTTGTGTTGCTTCAAAAGAGGAAACAGACGCTAAGCTGCCGAAACCTGTCGGAAGTCCGTTTTGACGTAAGTTTCATCATCCATGATGAGACAATGAGGCTTCATCAGCATTTGGGTGTACAGATTCCGGGTCCGTGGCTTTTTTACCATATTTAACCGTTCATCTCAATTTGAAGCCTTCTGCGTATGCAATTCCTCTCGGTCCTTGGCTCTCTGAATGAAAGACTTGGACATATTCAAATTTTTGGCCACATCCCTGGCCGAAGCATTGAGATTTCACTTAAACGTTCTCACGACACGCTTGTGATCCTGACCACTAATAGAACATCCATTCTGACTGCATTTATCCTTCCGTTAGATGTTCAGAGCCTCGTTGAAACGTTTAATCACTCGACCCACCAAAAAGATTTGAAAAATTTGAAGACTTTTGTCACATGTTTACCGCTATTAACTTATTATTATGACGGAACCTATCAGCCTATTATTGCGTTTAAACTAATTTTCATTGCTTTTTTTGAAAGTTTTACCGGTCACTTTTGAATTATTGCAAGTGAATAATCAATTTTTTATTGCTGTTTAGAGTTTTTCAAGTGCGAATTGTTATATTTTCGTTGGCACCGTGTTTAATAATTGAGTGGAAATTTTGTGAATTTTCAATGCTAAATGTTCATTAGTTAGTGCCAGTATATATTTAAGTCCCAGTAAATACAGCGGGGAAACAAAACATATGTAGCAACTAAAAGCCAAATCAAGCAAAACAATGCATTAGGTCCTAAGTAACATTGAGAGACTCTCTTTGTCGACTTTCTCTTTGGTCTCCTGCGGCTATGTTAAACAATGTTCAACTATTTTGAACATACAGTACGGTAGTATAAAGTGTGATTAGGGATTCAAAACGTTGAAAACATCACCAAATCGTTTAATAGACAAGCTATCAACCAAAGAGAAAGTCGACGAAGAGAATCTCTCATTGTTACTTAGGACCTAATGCATTGTTTTGCTTGAAATGTTAATATAAAGTGACATGTGTTCCATTGGGCCTGGAGATACTGTTTTTGGTAGACACTGATGATGGCACAGGTTACTTTGTTGGTAATGATACGGCATTATCAACTTGGGTGCAGTTGATACCCTGCCTGATACAGGAAATTTTTCACATATCACACAAAACAAAAATTTATGCATTCTTGTTGAAATAGAAAACAAGCGAATGCTTGTTCAACGAACGATATTCGACGATCGACGATTTAACGCTTTTCAACGCTTTTCAATTGAAATCACGATAACGATTTTTCCCGCATGTTGTGATATATAAATTTCATAAAGTGCATAACAAATTGTGTGAATCGTCCAGGAAAAAAAATGTCATGACTTATTGGATAAGTGACAGAAAAATGAAAACCAAAAATCTAATTTAGTAGGCTGATTTTTTTCCCAAACGGTACATACTTAACAAAACTCCAAATACTGTCATTCCAACTGAAAGACAATGAATGATTCAGTGCAAATGAATGATACCACACTCTTAGAAAAAATCATGTAAATTTAAGTCTACGAGGATGTACACAAAAGGAACAGCCCGTTAGACCGAAATTTGCGTCCGTTTTTAAATTTACAAGACCAGAAAAACTCAAAATGATAACTTTGCCATGTATAGCTACTATGCAAATACAAATGCTTCTTGATTCCTATTTTATTCTTAAAGATCAAAATCTAGTTACCGTTAGAAAAAATCAAGATGTTGTAATGAAATTTAATGAATAAATAAGTTCTTCAACGCGATGAATTGTAGTAGTGAAAATTATATCAATTAATTTTGTTCCCTCATCTTCCAACGCTTGGGGAAATGCCAGAATATGTCGCCATGTTCAGACATGAATATTATAAGCAAATGAATTCCTTAAGTTACGCTGCGTAGCTGTATTTCACAGAAAGAGATTTATTTGAAAACATTTAGCTTTTTTCCTACTCCTAAATTTTATCCAAGACTACACTTTTAATTTTCGAGCACAATATTTTCAAGCAATGAAATGCCATCAATTATTTTTATCATGCAACAAGAAGTGGTCGTTTATTGACCTATCCCGGAGAGAACGTATTTGAACTTGCAACTTACCGTGATGCGGTAAAACCGACTGCGATAAAAATAGGTTTGATGTTGTTATTACACCTAAGACAAGGATCATGTAAATTTAAGGCTTGAGAAACCCAGTATTCAGTCGAGTGGCTGTTTTCAATGCTTTCAACACATAGATTCGAGGACCCATAGGTACTGCTGTAAATGTAGCATCCGGAACGTAACTTTGAGTTTATCAGTATTTATTACCTTGGGTTTGAAATAAGGGTTTAAAAACACACCAAATAAAACATATATATATATATATAAGTCATGTTCATCTCTGAGTCTCAAAGTATTTACGTGCAACAAGAATATTCATTATTTTTAAGTGTGCTCGTTTCTGAATATTATCATCTGGCGATCCTTTTGGGTCGTTTTTCCAAAGCCACTCACTCAATGAAGGGTGAATCATAGGTAAGCAGAACTGTTGTTCATTCAACTTGGGTGGTGGAATAAAGTAATGAACAAAACGTCTCATCTTGTTCACTCAATGTGTTTCAGAGTATGATGCATTTACCAAGACATTTATCGATGTGGTTGTTTCAAACGCGGATAACAATGAATAATTTTCACCGATTTTTTCGGCCATCACCAATACTGCCTACAAGTGCTCTTGTCGACGGATTCACACCACAGGACTGAAGCGGCTGTCATTCACGAACAACAATCGTGAAGCCGAAAATTTGGTGCTGCGTGTGGTGCTAATTTGACAACTCGGATTTCTTGAAGGCTGTAGGCAGCAAACACAATATACGCGGTGGAAGTTGGCATAATTTTCATTAATTTGATTCGAGAGTAAAGTCTTCCGTGTTGTACTTAGTGCAGTGATTATCACAACGATAGTATTTTTTCATTGTTTATCAGCCAGGTATAATAATGTTTTATCTACATTACTGATACTAGTAGGTTGATAGTAGAAATATTATAAGAAATTATAATCCACTGTGAACCGAGCTTAAAATGTTCAAATTGTCACTAGCGCCACACCAAAAGTAGCAGGCTTCAAGAACTAACGCCTGCTTCAGTCCTCTGATTCACACGTGTGATTTGAAAAATACCCGGACGTGAAATCTTCCAGTGCAGACGGAAAAGGAAAGGCAACGGCAAGTTTGACAGTTGTCGCAAATGACGTGGAACTTTCGTTTGGGTTGGTTTTGGCTTGGATCTATCCTGTTTCCAGATCGGGCATTTCCGCTGCTACTTACGTTCTGTGTCTGCTAGCATCGCACTCAAGCCTTTACTCGTATGGCAATGGCCAGTGAGACGCTCGGATCGCCACCAAACGGTTAATGAAGCAAACCACGAATGGAAAGTATCAACATGCTAGAAAATATCCTGCATCCGCAATCAGTTGAGCTCGATTGATCCAACTATGTTTTGAAATTATCGATAAACTGGTTCCTATTTGCTCTTAACATTTTGAGCAGAGTTCATTTAAATTGTCCCTTTGCAATGCGTACTAATTACTGAAGAGTCTACCGATTATTATTTTTATTCCCAATGTATCGAAATTAAAATATTGTTAAAGCTCAAAACAAACGACAATATCAACACAAAAGTGCCTTATGATCTTCAAGGTACGACTTGAATTTATGAACTCTAATATGGATTATTCGTCTTCGAGCCGTACCCTTCTACAAAATCGGGTCTACCTCTGTGGGAAAATGCACACAGTTCTGAACCTTGGGCACCACGGGCGTTCATCTCGTTGATTTGGCAAAGATGGGGAACGAACAAGCAGACACATTTGCTAATATCTATCAATCTCTTTTTTCCAGTTTCACATAGCCAGACTTCTGTTCCTCCACCACGCAAACCAACCCCGATTCCACAGTTTTCACAAGAGCAACAGACAAAATCGATCCTCTTGTGCCTTGTGCCGTCCTAGGGTGGTCTTGATATTACCGAAAACACCATTCCTACGGGCTTGGCTGAACCACATACCCACCCGGATTTACATTCCAACATCCATCCGGTCTGGTACCCAGCAAATGGAGAGAAGTAGGATAACAATGAAAATTACTAGTTTGAGATAGATTGAACGAGTCATGTAAGAGGGCACATCTACCCTATACAAAACGGCCCTTTAGTACACTGATAAACGTTTTGGCAACATGTGAATTTGGTCTCACATGGACCAGAATAGATGGGTACTCTAAGGAAGGGAGCTTTTCCGTTTCTGTATGTAGCAACATTATCATTTGGAACTCTCTGTGTCCGAAAGCGAAAAACCAACCGCATCTGTTGTTGATTTGGTGGCATTAGGAGAACGTTTTCCTTTCTTTCCGAGTGTGAGAAGGTGGAGGGATGGGAGGGGTACGCCATTGTTGCTTCTGACACAATCTAGTGGTTGAATTAGGAGCACGTAAAAAGGGCTCAAGTATTTGGATGGGTTCTCTTAGTGGCGGATGAGATGGATTGTACATTGTACTAGGCTCTCGATATCTCTTTGGGGCATTTGGCCGTGTTGGCGCTGACAGAGTTGGGCGGAGGAAGCGGGATAAATTATTATCATTTCGGGTTCTGCTAATGACATCTGGCGATTATGATAAACGTTATTGAGCTTAACAGGTGATGAATAATAAGCACATCAATGGGGCCCAGTGTTGGTGGTTGGCTTGCTTGTCAGCACGGAACTGAGATGGGATATTCCCTACGATGCGGTGATGCGAGAAGACAAAGACGTTCGAACCGATATGGCTGCCGGTAATTAGGTATTCTGATACTGACAGTGACGCAAGTCTTGTTCATTGGTTTGTAAGGATTTGCGTTCGTTTGTAAATGGTGCACTACACGTACGGTTTAGATGTGTCATTCAGTGTATCACTAGACAAAACACGCCACGCAAATTCCTATTCATTTTTCCGTAATCCCAAACTCCCACCATCTCCTGTTGTACCCAATCGAAAATCACGAACAACCTGTTTGTAAAACACCTCCAAAAACATTACCATTTTCACACGACTGAACACCGTGCTTAATGTCACCCGTGAAGCACACCCCATTTCGAACCCGTTCCGCGCCATCCCTTAGGAAAGCAGCCCATAGTTTCCCATTCGCCCGGTTCCCGCGATCGCGTAAAAATTAAATGAATTAACAACGATGTTTGACATTTTCATAAACTTCACGCATAGATGAGAGCTAATTTTATTAAATTATTCATGAAAATGGCATGGCGGCACTCCCTCTGCTTCCGCGACTTTTCCGTGCCGTGGGGACACACGATGAGCGCCGGGTGAGTAAAAAATCATGTTCAAATTCCATTCCCTTCCCACCTGCCTCCCGCCCGTCATCAACTGTCCGTGGCGAAAGTGTTTGCCTTCCGGTTCCGCCGTTCCACAATGGTGCACTTCACACAGTTTGTGTACCGTGGCGCGTTTTGCGCCTAAATCGTGCCGTGGCGGAAAAGGGTTGCAAATTAAATTAAGTGACACGCAATCACTTTCCATTTTAGGCTTCCTGCCTCACCTCACACCAACGAACGAATTCGAACGAGTGTCGAAGAATACTTTGAGAAAATCCGGCCAAAAATTGTGTGCCTTGTTCTCACCGGAGCGTATCGGGCTTCTCGGGTTCGACTGAGGACCTGACGAACTTCACGCTTTAATTCGACGAAGGGCGACGACAGCAACGAGCAGCCACTGGCTGACTTCTGACTCTGTTGAAGGTTCGCCCGAACAAAAGCGGATCGAGAACAAGAAAGCTTTCTTCCATCTATCCAAGGGGTACTTACCGGCATAGTTTGACTACCGTGAAGGGTTGTTATAGCAGCTTGAGCTTCTTGATGCGAGGTAAATTTCACAAAGGCGCAACCTGAAAATGAAGAGCAAGAGAAGCAGAACGTCTTTTTAGTTAGTTGGTTCTAAGGAAGGGGGGTTAAGGCTCGCGATGCGAAAAAATGAGACCCACGTCCCCCGCTTAATGAACGGAATGGGCGGCTACGGTTAGAGGGGGAGGATGTAATTATGGTTTCTACGGGCGCAGACACGGAACGCGGTGGGCAATCTCGGCGAAAATGCAAAGAACGAATCCGATGAAATTGTTTACTTGAAAATAATGATCTGGTGGCGGTAGAGGTGGATTTGCTGGGGTTAACGGCATGGATGGCTTCCTGACGATGTCGATAATTAATTAGTGGAGTGAAAATAATAGTCGTTGAAGTGGTGGAAGGAGGAGAGGGAGTCAATGGGTATGGGTGGACAAATGATGGGTTCGTTTGATGTTCTCCAGTGATGCACCAATTTATGAATAGTCTTATTGTTCTAAGAGAAGGGATTGTTAGCAGCAAAATCTGCTCATATATATTTTTTAATGAAAACAAATTATCAGTTAATTAGATGTTTATTTTTTTATGTTTTGTTATTTACTTATGCTACGTTGATCATAACAAAACAAATTATCATCATTTGAATAGACTATATAAACAGTTAACCAACTTTTGAGTTAACCCCCATATATAATGGTCTGTGCAGACTCCTCTACAACCGATTGAGCCGCTTTGTCCAAGATTTTTTTTTCTATAGTTGTTGTTTGCTATTTGCACTGGGAGAGCTCGCAGGCTGGGAGGCCGAGAAAATCGAGAAAATCAGTCAAATTTTCCCAACACCATGCTTGGATGATATTCGCCGTGTGGGCTGATGCGCCATCCTGTTGAAAGACGTAATAATCCTTCCCGCAGTGGTCCTGAAGTGCCAAGTCCACAATCTTCTACAGAACTTTGGTCTTATAGTACGCGGTGTGGAGCTTCCCACGCTTAGAAACTTCCTTCCAAACCACCGCCGACGCGGTGCTCTGATACTGCGGGATGTTTGTGTGGGACGGGAATATGCTGGCCAACGTTGGCGCCAATAGCTGATTTATGAGACTGTGCGGTTGTTGCAAGATAAAGAGTTTCTCATCAGAAAACACGAACTCCTGATCTTCGTGCCCCGGAAGTATCAGTTTGGCTCTGTCCAGCCACTTGTTTGTTGTACCCTCCGTTACCCCGTGAACCTTGCATTTATTGTACTGCTTAAATACCAGGTGTTTCGTCATGATGATGTGAGCAGTCCCGATCGACACATCCAGGTCAGAAGCGGTCTCCTGGATCGAGTGATTCATTTTTCGACGAACCCGCTCCCTCACCACCTTGATGACTACTGGCGTCCTCGCCGAATCTCTCACAGTCCTTGGCTCCCGGTACCGACGGATGGTGGTTTTGATGAAATTCCGCTTCACCCCGTGGGATTACAACCGTCGGAATACGTCTCCGGGTTGCTCACCTTTCGCAAACAACTTTGCAACGACGTCGCGGAATTCCTTCATCGTGCAAACAACAAATGACAGCAAGGCGACACCGGGTGCGTCCTGTTTATGAGGCAAATGCTAACACCAATCCAAAAACGCAGAATATACATGGTGTGTACCAATACAACAATGAAAAGTAGTATTCGAACTGATTGTCCACGTCACTTAACGGAAATTAATAAACGTCCAACGTTGCATATCGGTTATTTCTTCAGTGCAGAGAAACACACACACACACACACACACACACACACACACACACACACACACACTGACGAAGTTTCTCTTACAATCGAGGAAATAATTGCGATAGGCAAATCTTTGAAGGTAAACATAACGCCAGGACCTGACGGTATACCGAACCTGGCCTTCAAGACGGCTATTTCACTGGCGCCCGAAATATTCAGGGCGGTGATGCAAAGATGTCTGGACAAGGCCGTCTCCCGGACACCTAGAAAATCTAGACTCTAGTATTGCTACCAAAGGCAGGGAAGTCACCAAGGGACCCATCGGCATATCAACCTATATGACTGTTGGATACAGCGGGCAAAGGGCTTAAAGGGTTATTCTAAACAGATTAATCAAGTACACGGCAGACTTAGACGGTCTGTCTAAAAACCAGTTCGGCTTTTGTAAAGGGAAGTCGACGGTGGACGCAATATTGTCCGTCACCAAAACAGCCAAACTGGCAATCCAGCGCAAGAGGTGAGGTGTCCGCTACTATGCTGTGGTCACCCTTGACGTGCGAAATGCGTTTAATAGTGCCAGTTGGGTAGCTATCGCTTACTCGCTTCAACGTCTCCACGTTCCGGGATACCTGTACAAGATGCTGGGAAGCTATTTCCAGAATCGCGTGCTGGTGTACAACACAGAAGTATGCCAGAAACGTGTTCAAATTACCGCAGGCATCCCGCAAGATTCGATTCTGGGCCCGGTGCTATGAAACACGATGTACGATGAGGTACTACGGCTTGAATTTCCAAACGGGGTGAAGATCGTCAGGTTTGCGGACGACATCACCCTTGAAATATGTGGTAAATCCATCAAAGAGGTGGAGCTGACGGCCTCGCACTCCATTGGCATAGTGGAAAGATGGATGAGCTCCAGGAAACTGGAGCTATCGCACCACAAGACCGAGATCACGGTTGTCAACAACCGGAACTTGGAGCAACACGTGACGATTAGTGCAGGTAACTGCACAATCGAATCGAAGAGGGCTTTGACGTACCTAGGGATCATGATCGACGACAATTTGTCATTCACCAGTCACGTTGACTACGCCTGCAAGAAAACGTCTATGGCTATATCGGCATTGGCATCACAATAAAAGAGGATATGGAGTGCTTCGAGCAAAGGGGCACAAGATTTATTCGCAGGACCTCCAGAGCTGCATCGATGGCCAGGTGGCAGAGGGAGTGGAATAATTCCTTCAAAAGTCGGTGGACTAATTCCGGAAATATCTGGATTGGTCGAGCGGCGTTATGAGGAAGTAACCTTCCACTTGACACAGATACTGTCACGCCATGGCTGCTGCAGACAGTAACTGCATAAGTACGGGCACACCGAGTCCTCAGCGTGTCCCGTATGCGTGGAAGCGGACGTAACTGTGGAACATGTGTTCTTCGTCTGCCGTCGCACAGTGATTCCATTCCATACAAAAGGCGGAAAAAAGTCTAAAAATGGAATTTACATCGCTAAGTTATGTGTTTCCAAGTAATTTTGTGCCGTTGATTTCAAATATGTTATCTAAATTGTCGTATTAGGCCACACTTCCGAGATATGGCCATTTTAAGGCCTCCTGGAGTATCCGGATCATCCGATGAAATGGTAAATTCCTTAGTCTCGTCCTAAAGCATGACGGTTCTTTTTAAAACCGTTTGTACTTAAAATGTATGAAGCAAAGCGATGTGGAGAGCAATTTGCAGCTCTATTTGGGCGTGTTATGGTCTTCCGGAAGTTCCGGAACATTCGAAACCAAATAAGATAATTCAGCAATTCAAAAACAAAAAGATTTAGACTTCTGCGAAAAATAGGAAGGTTTGTCCCTTTTCGAAAAATATATGACTCGAAATTTTCATTTTGTCATTAGGGTGTTCCATTTTAAAATAGGGTGGTCCAAATAACAGGATTAAGAAAATATATATTTTTCAAAGAATTATAACTTTTGACAGATTTTCATTTTCTTTTATAATGAATTATAGTTTTATGAACTGACATTTATATGAAAATAAGTCGTATTATTTAAATCAAATATAGAAATTTCCAGTTTTTTTTGTTTTAATGTTGACTACAAGTTTCATGTAAAATTCAATTAAGAAAATTCAGAAGATTTAACGTTAAGTCATTTCAATGATTGTTATGATTTATCCCAATATGTGTGTTCATTTTTTTTAATTTTTTTTTACAAAAAAAAAGTGTAGACAGATCGCTTGAAAAAACTCCGAGGCCCGGAGTACCGCGTGATATATACCATTCGACTCATCTAGTCAAGATTGTATTTTTTGGGTTCTAATTATCAACTTCTGGAAGATTGAGGAATCCAACTTGAAAAAAGAAGAAGACACCATGTGGTGATAAATCTGACAGCTCCCATGTTAAATTATAGGACGAAACTTTTAAAATGCTTCTGGAAAATTCAAATGAAATTCTAATTAAAAGCGGTTTGTTGAATGATGTAAGAAAAATCCAAAACTTCTCAATAAAGACATTTTCAGCAAAATAAAAATAAAACTTAAATAATGCCCCTATTGTGCTGTTTGGATTTTTTTTATATCATACAGCAAACCGCTTTTAATTAGAATTTCATTTGAGTTTTCTAGAAGTATTTTAAAAGTTTCGTCCTATACCTTAACATGGGAGCTGTCAGATTTATCACCACTCGGTGTCTTCTTCTTTTTTTAAGTTGGATTCCTCAATAAACAATAACAAAACTGCATCCGCATGCTTTCGACGGCGCAGTATTAATCGTAAACAGGAACTGAAATTTATCAGTTTTAAAATTTGAAGTGGCAGTGCATCTTTCCAAGGAGTCAGGATGCAGTATCATTTTTCTTTAAAAACCCCGGGCATTTTATAAGCAATCGGTTTTCTAAGCAATATATGTTTTCGATAGTCTTCAAAAGATAGATCGAAAGTCTTCAAATATTCCGCATATTCCGGATGATTCGGAGGACCATGCAGTATCTAGTCAAAATCACGAATTGGTTACAACAATGAATTCGTTCTCACATTGCATATAAATTTATTTGAAAATAAACACTTAAATTTATACACCTTTCGTGAGATCTGACCATTTTAACACTTTCCTGTGAGTACTAGGAATAAGAACCCGGATGTAGTGATGATTGTCCTGGACATGATATCATCACGATTGCACTTATTTTTGAGTTCTCATGTTATTTGATGTGTCACATGATGGGTTTTGATCCAAATCTGAAACTGGCCACTTTCCCGAGAGTAGCCGGAACATCAACCCGGATAAGGTCAATGTAGTTCTGGACATTTGATATCATGACCATAGGATTTATTTTTCAATTCTCATGTAGTTTGAAGTGCCGCATGATGAGTTTTGATTTTAGGCCGAATTAGAATTGGCCGCTTCTCCGGGGGACTCTCCGGAACTTGTTAACCGTTTCCAGAAGTTTAAAGGCAACATATAGGACTACAGTACCTTTCATTTGGTGTTTGTTTCATTCAAATCGGTTCAGTAGTTGCTTGGGAAACTGAATTAGAAGTTTCGTAACACACATACAATATTAACACACATACACACACAGAAATTCATTTCATTGAGTTGAGTTCGTTGTATATAACAGTAGGTCTTCCAGGCTTTGGGTTAAAAGTCGGATCTCCAAGATTTAACTTCCTTGTAAGAGAGGGTAAGACGTAGTAACTTATTATGAGATCTATGTATTTACCAATTTCAAGGGTTTCATAGACATTCCAGAATTCTTGCCTCCCAGAACCGTATTTGCGCAAGATGAAAATCAAATTTTCGGAAAGCTGGTAAAAAAATCTTTTAAATAAGCCTATTGTGGTGTATGTGCACATGTGTGCTCACATTTGAAAACTTAGTTGAAGTTTTTTTTCGATTCTCCATACATATTATATGGGAGTAAAAAACCACGACCTTGTAGAACCCATACTTTGGAAAATTGTTGAGAGCACAATGTTCATCCAATCTTCATAAAATTTTGGAAAAAGAAACTTCAAATAGTGTACAAAATTAGAAAAATATATTCATTGTAAAATGAGGAAGTAGATTTTTCGACTTTTTTCCGCCTTGAAATCATTGTGCGTCGCTTCAACGACGTGAGGAACGGCATGATGGCCGTGAGCGGTTGGGACACGACACCGGACAATCTTGTCCAGAGAATGTGTCAAGAATACTTGGGAGGACACTTGGGACCTCAGTAAAAAAGGTGGCCTCCCAGATGGTTTTAGAGCTACAGGATAGGTGGCGAAACGACCAGCGATAGGCCAGAGAGATCAACTAACTACTAAAGCCCTAAGGAGTAGGGACACACTGGCAAATCTCCTTTCCGGACACGTCTGCTTCCGAAAGTATCTGAATCGGTTTGGTTACGCTTCTTTTTGGCTTTTTGTCCAGAGTGCGTGAAACCTGGAGGAGATACCAGAGCACAACGTTTTCGGATGACCTAGTTTCGATGAAGTTCGCAGGGATATGCGCGGCGTGACAGTCGACAATGTTGTCAAAGAGATGTGCCACGATGAAGACACATGTAACGCGGTCGATAGGGCAATAACGAGACTACTCTCCGAGTAGCACAGGAAATGGTGAAGTGATCAACGATTCAGCGTCACTGGCTAGAGGCACTCCGCCTAGAATCGCCGGTCACCCTATGTAGACTGATCGGGTCTGGATGATTTCCTGCGCCGGGAACCTCCCTGTCGGAGTAGGTTACGTCCATCGCCGGAGACTAGTTGAGCAGAACGCGTCGTAGCACCAGTTTTGGGTCGTCGGAGCACTAGGTGGAACCGGACGCTAGGCCTCTTCGGAATCGCTGGACTGACTTCGGCACCCTATCGGTTGGTTGGAGTGAGCAGCAACAGCAGCAGAATTTGTTTCTGGGACCGTTCCGTCGCTGGGGAACACTTCGTCGGTGTAGGGTAGATCCACCGTCAAGAACTACTCGAGACGACGGCATCAAGAGCTGGGAGCTAAATGGCTCAGGAAGTGGGAGCTAAATGGCTCATCGTGGTTCGGTTTCAGTAGAATTTTCACTGCCGGGGAATTCTCCGTCGGAGTAGGGTACACCCACCGACGGGAATTATTCGAGTCGAATGCGTCGAGGTGTAGAAGCTACATGACTCAGGAAGTGGAAGCTAAATAGCTCAGGCAATGGGAGCTCGACCAAAGTAGGTGGGAGGTAAATGGCTTAAGAATGGAGTAAATGGAGAGTAGAGCAGAGGTTCAGCAACGCCGATGCATAAAAAAATATTAAGAAGCGAGTGTCCCACGATGGTTATCGTGGAAGAAAACACGTCAGGACGGTCGACTACTCCACATCGGTACACGTCTCGATGGCAACATGAACGCCTCCAGCAAGAGCTGAAGAAATAAGAGATGTGCGTGAGCACAGACGCTCCCCGAAGTAGTCGCTTCACCGTGGTCACGGGGGGAGAAGCTAAACGGAGAGTAAGGAATGTTTTCAGTGGAAGCCGTGAAACCCGAGCAGGAGACAACAACAAATGAATACCTATTTTTGGTCTTGATAACTGGCCTTGGTATTCAACAGCTCAGACTAAGAGGTAAAATACCTAAGCAAAATACCTAAGAATTGCAAGCAAAATATCTCTCGAATAACAAAACATGTTATTTTACATACCTAAAAATACTTGAGAGGTACTATTTTGGTATTGTCTTACCTCAATTTGAAGCGTTTTAATATCGTTACCCGACCCGAGCAGGACCGAATAACTTGATAACTGGCCTTGGTATTTAGGAGCTCAGCTTAAGAGGTAAAATACCTAACGATAATACCACAAAATTGTTCCAGAATACCCAAATAGTACCTCTCAGGTATTCCCAGGTATCCAAAATACCAAGTTTTGTTATTCGAGAGATATTTTGCTTGCAAATCTCAGGTATTTCACCTCTTAATCTGAGCTACTTAATACCAAGGCCAGTTATCAAGATCAAAATAAGGCATTCACATGCTATTTTCTCCTGCTCGGGTAATGGTATATATACGAGTACCGCCTGTTGAAATTCATGAGATGAGATATAAAAATAATGGTAGTGGTTAGGTGTAGATTATAGATATAGAATAAAAATTTACAGGCAAAGCCGTGTTTTGAGCCTGGAATTTGTGACTTGAAAATAAAAGTTTAACAGAAAGTTGAAATGTTGAAATCTTAATGCATTTTTCCTTAATTAGTGTACACGACTTCAACATGTCACTCTGATTTGTTCCAACTTTCATCGATTGTCCGCCGTTGCACGCTTGATTGACACGTGTCCGGAAATAAGCATTGTCATTTCAAGTTAGTTACGAATTTATGTTCGCCATCGATGAACCTAAAACTACGTTCAGGTGAGTGGAACATTTCCGTCGTTATGAAAACATCTTTCTCAAACGAATCCAGCTTTCCAACCATGGCAACCACTAGTGAAACTACGGAGGAAGGGCATTTGAACTGCAACCATCCGGCTCTGGTTGGCAGAATATCATTTCAAAGGATTCTTCCCTCGAACGCTTGTTTGCCTGCTATGGCATCTATAAATTTTCCAGCATTTGACCGATCGATCGTCATGGCGACCAGTTGAAATGATTTCACATTTGCTTCCAGTTTTCTTTTCTCTGTTTTATTCGACAACATGTGAAATATTTCCATCATTCCAATCAAGCCATACAACGTAGATTTATTTCTGCTCCAGGGATGAACAGGAACAGGAAAAAAACGAAAAAATACCGCTTGAATCCGAAGCTTGTAATGGAATGTGTATTACACTCGTTCCCTAGAGGACAGATCTGTCTGTCCATCAGGTGGAGGGATGCTTGTCTGCTTTCACCCGCCCAAAGTGGAACATTTTCACGGTCCAACTCCGCTCGATCCCGCACATACTAATCAAATCATTTCGTAATTGATTTCAATTTCATCATTTTGCATTTCATTGATTTTGTCGACACAAGTCCCCGGTGGTTGGTGATATGCTCTGAAATGATGCTTGGCCGGTAGGGTGCTCTCCAGGACGAACCAATTTCGAAATCATCCAGAGCAACAGCTCTGAAAAAAAACTCACCCATGCACTCATTGAAATGATTGAAAATATTTGCCGTGGGGAAATCTGACTCCCAACCAAGCGGTATGATGATAGCGCAACAAGCTCCACGTGCTGATGGAATGAGGTGTGTGTGTGTGTGTGGTAGGAAAGTAGCACCAGCAGCAAAAACCCACGTCAAACAGAAAAATTGCCTTGGTTACGAATGAAACCCTGCAGCAACAGCCAGTCAGCCAAAGTGGTAGACATTCCAATTTTTCGTTCTCGGGGCAAAATTGAAAATTTTGTACTATCGGATTCGGTTGGTGCTTCTACCGGCGCGGCACTTGAAGGGTTTCATCTCGTTGCTGGACGAGTAACGACTGCCTTCTGCGCGGGGTGAGTCAAATTCCCGATGTTGGATGTTTGCTGAGGAACGCAGCTTACGAATCCATTCAGATGGCATGGCGGAGCGGCCGCCTGCTTTGGTGGCTGAGAAGCAGAAGGGCAGCCAGTTCTGAGCCGAACACATCAAAACAAACTGTTGATGGTTTTAATTAGCTCGTTTTATGTCAGACCTTGGTTTCGGTTTTCAGAGGAGGTTGTTTTTGGTAACGGGTCGAGAAATATTGGTACCGATTTGAATTAAGGGAGTGGAAGATTGAAAATCGATAGGTAAATGCGATTTTGGTTTTGAGGTGAAAGTTATCAATGACTTAAACAAACATGTCTACGTCCATTTTTTGAGAGAAATTACTTTCAAATTACCAAAAATTGTATATTTATAAAAAATAGGTTTACCCGCTAGGCACATTTTACATTTCTGGGTCCGCACTTTAAATATTGGGCATGGAATTTATCAAATGGGTCTTCCTGAATCTGTTGGTTCTCACAGATTTCCCAAGTAACACACATCTGTCACAATTGGTTGTAGCAACTTGATTGTGACTCAATGGGGTAACAGTGAGGGTTTTCTAATTGGTTTGCAACAAGTGTGCTAGGGTTGTTCTTGCACGTTTGATTGAAGAGTAAAATCGTTTTTTTTTTTATTCACAAAACTATGAATTTTATTGAAAATGGCATACAGCAGGCAGGCAGTTTTTCCTTGAAAGCTATGAATCATTTAAATCCGAAAATTATCGACATTCAAATCAGTTCATAATCAATAAACATGTTGTGTATTCAAAAAGTGGTTTTCGGTAAAGTTGCTGAAAAAAAAAATTCTCGTCGTTGAAGATATCAAGCTTTTCCCTATGGTATTATGCCGGAGAACTTGAAACATGAGAAGAAAGGGTTTGCATTTCGAGTTTGCAAGTAATTGAGCTTAAATTTTAGGAGGAGATTCAGGACCGGATTTCGAATTGTTTTAATCGGGTGGTGCTGAATCGTTACTTTGACGCTCCTTAATAGGCAGCCATCCGTGACGTCAGCCAGTAAGAAGAGAGATGACAAAAAGTCAAGTAACCTCAAGGCAACCAGCGGGAAGAAACTCCGCTTGAAAAATAGTCAAATAGATAGTACATACCAAAACTGTTCTCGCCTCAAAACTCCACAAAACAACCCATTCAAAATTTATGATTTATTTAAGGGAGTATGGATTCACCGTATGTAGACATTTAATTAACATTTTTCTGGCAAACGCAAACAATCATTTAAACAGCTCCGACTAGTTTCTGTAGAAATTTTACCAAGTTTCGCTGTAACAAGTGGAATAAGCATATTGTCGGTTGTAAAACAAAAGGACGAAAAACGATAGGTTGAATGACAAAACATCGAATGTCAAAAGGAAGAACGGACTGAAGTCCAAGGTCAAAGTAGCAGAAAGTCTGATGAACAAGAGATCGAATGTTGAGAAGAAAAGCAAAAGGTTGAATAAAACGTGAAACGGCAAAAAAAGCACCGAACGAATAGTAGGTCGTATGATTCTCGGATTTTTTTCATAACGGCGAATCTAACATTGAGAGATTCTCTCCGGTCTCAGTCTCTTTCATTTATTACAGCGCATTATAAGACTTTCGAGGGATTCTTTAGTACAGATCGAAACAGAACAGTGCTGGCTAGCATACACTACAAATAGTAAAACGAAAAACGTAAAGATTTTTGGAATATGAATGAAAGAGAAAGTAATCAAAGAGGATCTCTCAATGTTAGATTCGCCCTAATAAAAAAAAACCCTAGAATAGTAAGCTCTGAATGCACAAAAATAGTGTAGATGCCGAACCCGTAGCTTCCGGAAAGGTAAGCCAAGGTCTTCCGGAGAGTAGAGAGTTGGTGTCAGGCCCTGCGAGCCAAACTGTAAATAATCAGGAAAGTCAAAAAGGGTATACGGACCGGAACAAATGCCGAAGACCATAGCGATGAAAAAGGACTTGTGATTGGAAGCTAAGATCGTGGAATTGTAAATCGCCAAAACTCTCTGTCATCAACAATTTACGGTACTGATGGTCGCCTCGGTACAACCTAGAGCGACTGAAACAACCGAATGTCGCCACGGCATACGCGCAGCATCTTGGGGCAGCGTTGCCGGACGAGGATAGCTCAATAGAGCCGCACTTGAGGACTGCTGCAGTACTGCCAAAGCAGCCATAAACAACGCAGCTGAAAACATTTTCGGTTACGAAGAACGGAGTCAATGAAATCATTAGTTTGACGAGGAGTATAGAGATATTTTGAAGGAGAAAAATGCAGTGTGGGCGGTAATGCTGCAGCAAGGGACCCGGTGGAACGTAGAACGCGGCAAATGGAAGATTTTTTTTTTCCAAAGGAGAGAAATCGTCACCTGGAAAAAGGAGATTGTGAGGAGAAACACAAAAACTATACCAGAAGCTCAACGCATCCCACAAAGGCTTTGTGCCGCGAGCTGAAATGTGTAGGTATAAGGATGAAAGCCTCTTGACGGGTGGACATGAGGTGATTGATAAGTGGAGGTTGCACTTTGACGAAGATCTAAATGGCATAGAGAACGGAGCCAGTGGAGGCCAAGACAGCGGAAACAATTACTACATCAGTACGGCAGATGAAGGTAATGAATCCGCTTCCAAGGTGAGAGAAGTTAGGGATGTCATCACACAGTGCAAGAATGAAAAGGCAGCTGATAAGGATGGTATCGGAACTGAACTCATCAAGATAGGCACCAGCTGATTGGTAGAATCTTGGAGACAGAACATCTACCGGAGAAGTGGAAGGAAGAGGTAATTTGCCCCATCTACAAGTGTGAAAACTTCCGAGCGATCACCATTCTGACTGCCGTCTACAAAGTGCTATCCCAGATCATCTTCCGTCGACTATCACCCTGGATGAATAAGTTCGTGGGAAGTTATCAAGCCAGCTTCAGCAACGGCCGATCAATTTGACCAGGAGTGGCATTACGTAGCTCGAAACGAACGACTTTTTGTACGCATAATTGTGAGAAAAAGTTCTTGGTTTCGAGATCCGCAATATTTTTACCGTACCCTCTAGAAGTACCGTGAGTTTTAGGTCAGTACGCATAACCTGTTTGTCAATTTCAAGGCGGAGAACGACAGTATAGAGCTGGGGAACATCATGGACGAGAACGGCTTCCCCGGAAGCTTACAAAAATGATTAGAGCAAAGATGGACGGTGTGCAAAGCTGCGTGAAGATTTCAGGTGAACAATTCAGTTCGTTTGAATCTCGCCGGGAGCTTTGACAAAGTGATGGAATTTCCTGCCGTGTGTTTAATATTATCCTAGAACGTGTCATCCGACGAGCCGGGGAACGATCACTGCATAGTCGGCCAAACATTTGGATCGTTGTCAGAACGTTACATCTGCCTGAAACGTGAAGCAAGAAAAGTCAGACTGTTGGTGAATGCGTCTAAGGTCACCTAGGGAGCAGTGACGAAAGAAGGGAATACTTTCGATGTGGTGGACGAATTCGTATACCTTGGATCCTTGCCAACGGCAGAACACAACGTAAGCCGGGAAATACGGAGGCACATCATCAGTGGAAGTCGTGTTTAGTACTGTGTCGAAAACAAGTTATCCACATATTTTTCTTTAAAATCATATTAAAAATAATCTTTTATTCAAACAAATGGATGATACTTTATTGTACGGGATTGAACTTCAATATTGTGAAGACCAGATGAAATTGATATGATTCGTTCATGAGTTTGTTTTTGTTCAAGCACTTTTCATTATGTTAGGGATAAGTGTTTTATCACATTTTTTGGACGCCTTTGTTTAATTTTTTTTTAAATCCTGCATATTTTCAGCTGCTTCTCCAGTCTTTTTGAACAATCGCATAATGGCGTTTGATGGGTCAAAGCTGAGGGCAATTCGATGGATTGATGTCTTTCACAACGAAATCTATACTTTTTTCCGTAGGCTTATTGAGAGTTGTTTTGGCGTAATGGGCCAACGCTAAATCCAGCCAAAACAGTGGAAAACAGCTTCTGATATAAAAGCAGCAACCTCTTCTGCAGATCCTCCAATCGATAGACGCATTGATTGTTCCGGAAGTTTAAAAATGATAGACTTCACCCGAGCAAAGGATAGTACAAAATTGATAACAAATGCTAATACCAGGTTATCAATGTTTTATCGATGAATAGGGTATGTGTCCCTTGACTCAGCCTATTATGCAACCTGCGATCACATTTTTCATTATAACTCATAAAGTTTTGAAGCTGTAAGCGAGATTTAACTAGTTATACACTTGCAAAGAAAAGTTTGATAAGACATTTGGTAGCATGTTACACTAGGAGTTACACAACTCTTTTTATAAAGTCAGAAACATTCGAGGGATATGGATTTAATGTCGGTCTATAGGCACCAAATTGGGTCTATTCATGGATGCAAGTTCGTCCCATTCGATGGATTTATTACAAAATACAGTCTTTGTACGTTTTTTCTTCCTAACTTTATGAATTAAGGTATTGTAAGCTGTACTGGATTTACTTATAACAACATTTCACAACACAAACTAAAGTAAAACTGCCTCGAAACACGTAAATGATGTTCATATATAATTTATCAGCCATTCAATAATGAAAACATTATAATACACTATACAATGATTTTGTCTCGTCGATTTGTGTTTAGATGAGCCTTTTGAATATAAAGAACTGCAAATTCATGCATTTTCACTAGAAATTTTACCAATAACAACCTTTTTACTATGTTATTGTTACAACAGGCCATAGTTGGGAACATACAAAAAAATATGTCCCCAACATTGGGTCTACGATTTTCTCGTAAAATCAATGTTATTTTAGCTATGTGAACAGTTAATTTGTAACGTGTAACTATTTTCTGCACATCCAGACTGTATTACTTGCTTTATCAATTCAATTAAGCCAAATTTAGATCACTTGAAATCGTGTAGATCATCTGTTCAGCATACCAGTGAAATCATGATGCCCCAAAAGTTCAAGAAACCGAAAATTACGTGGAAGTGAACAACTATAAGATGATTAGTATTGTCTCAATTGCTTCGGATTACATCTATCATGCAAATAGCAACATGATTTTGTTGATGATCGCTAAATTAATGACACATTTGGTACATAGGCCGAATGAAGGAGCTAGGCTAACATTACATCCCCTTACCCTATGTTATCAATATGGCTGAGTAAACAGCCAAAGTAACAGAATGAATAACAAAAAAATACTCCTATACCTAATTTTATCATCAATGCGAGCATAGTGATATAGAAAATCGGTTTTATAAGCAAATATATTGAATTAGTTTCAAATTTTGTTTTGAATTTGAAGTTAATTTCTCACGCTAATATTTGAAATAATTAATTTGATAATAAGCATAATTTCTTGTTAAAATAGGTTGGTAATGTTAAAAGTGTTGCATTCAACTTGTAACGTTCGTTAAAAATTGTATTGTTTAAAGTGATTACATATTATAACAAAATTTGCAAACGATGATAGCTAAATTTGCTATGCGATATAAATAAAAACGATATCTGTCAGAACTTGTTACAAATATGAAACCAGCTTGTTTTATTTCTTTGCTAGAGCATACCGTAGGGACATTTTGCTTGCCATACCTCTTCGACCAAACTTGACTCCACTTGAATCGTCCTGTCTGCATTAGAGCTACCACTTTGTGATCCAGTTCAGGGTTGGAACATCCGGTTTTACTGCCTTTTTCTGGCAGTTCATCCAAAGATCAGTGTTCCCCAAACTTCGTTATGATGGATTTTACACTCGCGTGAAAAAGCGCTTCGCCAATTTCCGCATAGTTATACCCTTTTCACGTAGCCGTATGTCCAAACCTTTTTTGTTTTTTTTTTTTTTGACAATGCACGACATTTTGACAACGAAGAATTTAAACCGTTCAAATTAGTCAACAAACAAAAGATGACAGTCCAACGCTCAGCATGCTATGATGAACACATTAAAACCATCACAATTACACCTGAAAAGTAGAACCAGCCAACAGGCTGAAAACTCCCTACATCTTCAAATAATAGAAGGAAGTTGCCTTTTAAAGTGTAAACAGCACACTCACACGATGGTAAAAATCGATCATAAAGAAAAGAAAAACGGGTTTGTCAGTTGTTTTGAAAAATAATACCGGACGATCGGATACGGTTCTCGCTCCCACGGTAGTTCACCGAGTAAGCCAGCATTGGGGATTGCATTTTGTCAATGCTCGTGTTTCGACTGGCATTTTTGAGCGAAAAAAAAAGAAATCCACTACGATACCTATCAGCACGAGGGCTGGTGAGAAGTGGAAACATATTTCACAAATAAAGAATGCGAGAAATGTAGTGGATTTTCAGCTCCTGGCCATTTCTCTGGGGGGATGACTTCAAATCGGGAACGATGCCAAAAGTGCACAGCGTACGTTCGTACAATGTTATTGGAAGAGATTTGAGTGGGAATGCTCGTGAGGGGGGAATCCATTGAGTGGCATGTTTATTTTTCATTTCGATCGTCGGATGGAAGCTTAGTTGTTCCACTCGGGAAACTGGCACGAATGTTTTCTATTTAGCGAGCAAATCGGATTTGAAATTACGGAATGTTTTGATGAAACTTTTCATGATTTTATCGGTAAGCAGTGGTGAAATAATCCTTTAGCAAAGGTCGTGGAAGCAATTTGATCCTGAATTGAAGCAGACTCTCATTCTGGATGAGGATTGATTTCCTCACCTTCGATACTGCTATTTTTTTGAATTTTTTCTTGAATCGAGCGAAAGCTGAACAAAAAGACTGATGACTAAATTAATTCCGATCCCTTCCACTTTCTCCAGCTACGATGCGAATTATTTTGAAAAAAGAAGCGATTCCCCATTGTGATCCTACTCATCACGTGTTTTCCATATTCTACGGACGGGTTTTGACCTTTTCATTCACCTCCATCCACCTTAGAGACATTGCATGCCCTCGAAGCAACCATGGCAACTCCATTGCTCTGGCAACGCTCGACGGTGGTTCGAGGGGAAACACAACAAAATCGCAAGGAAAATGAATAAAATTAATTATCTTATTTCGTCTTTTGCGCTCGAATTTGAATCCCCATCCGAGGGAACAAACGCGTTAGTTCGGAAACTGTTTGCATCGACCGAGACGAGAGTTCAAAAGGGAAGCGGAAACCTCGGCACAAAAACAAGACCTTTGGAAAGGTATAATGAAATTGTTTTCCATTTAACCTTGCTTCAACGCGAGTGAGAATGAGTGTATAGCCTGAAAGAAGAAATGAATACAACCCAAATTACTGTATTTTATCTTCCGTTTGTACGAACACACGATCTGAACTTTCCAAATGCATGCAGAGGTAAGGGATTGACAAATAATTTATGGCTATTCAGAAGCCATAATCAGATAAAACGAATCAGTATGACAAATTTCTCGAAAACCCACGTACGCCTCTGTGTTCCTATTTTACGTTCACATCCGGGAAGTTTCCCTACCTTTCCTCCGTCTCTCTTTTTACAAACGACAAACCATTGCCGTCGTCCTTGCCGTGATTTTACGTTTCTGCTTTTATATTAACTTCTTATTCAAAGGAACGAGAGATATTGTGCTGCCTCGTTCCTCGGACACGTGAGCCAACATCTCCGCAATTCCTCGTGTACCTCAAACGACATGAACAACGAGGAACATGTTTCCAAATGAGATTTTTCCTTAGAACCACCCGCTCTGCTTCCGGTAGGTCACCTCCCTTCCCTAATTGTACATCCTTTGTAGCTTGGCGATGGGTCCGTGTTCATTTCCCTGTCTTCTCGGTCGATCTCGCAATGTCGACCATGGTTTGCCACCGGTTTTTCATTTAGCTCTCCCTGGAAAGTAACAGAGTTGGGTATCTGTTGCCCGAGAGAGAGAAAGCCAAGTGCGGTTGGTCGGTGGTAGAATGGGATTTCTTATGGCATCTTTAAAGCATTGTCCCGGCATATTGGGGTCGGTTGGTCCTGTTTCTCGGTCTAATTAAATGTGGACACAAGGCGACGTGGAGATGGAGGGCTCCGGCTTCTTTCAGCATCACAGCAGTAGCAACAATACGTTGTTGGCGAGAGCTGGCGTAAAATGTACAAATTTATGGATTGTTGGTATGATGCAAGTTTGCTCGTGCCGTTGCATTTTTATGAGCATCATCAAATTTTATGATGAATCGAATGTTTAAGTTCAAATGTATTTTTAAGCTGGGTGTTTTTTTGCGAAGGAGTATGTCCGTTTAGTACTATCTTAATGGTTGTATTTCATATTCCTAAAAATGCAATTTGTCTTCAGAGAAGCCGAATTTTGTTGTACAGGTCTCAACCAAGGACCGCATTGAGGCCCTCTTTTGTAAAATTTTAACCCTTAAAGGTGCAGGACGGACTTTTCAATATGAAAACGCTATATCTCAATGATGGCTGAACAATGTTCAGTGAACATTTCTAGCTGAAACTTTCACTTAAATCAAGGGGAATGGTATTTCTAAGCTTTGGATACTTGTACCTCCTCCATCCTATCCGCTTTCTCTGAGGGTATTTTTCATGATGATACTGCAATTGTTTCTGTTTTCAATTTTTTTTATACACGGTTTTATAATTTTTAGTTAGTTTTTAACACAAATGATAAACAAAAAGTCTACATATTGGTATAAACACATGTTTCGGGATGTTCTAGGTCGTCCAAACTCTCCTGGAATGTTGATCATAGTTCGCTGTGACATCTGAGCATAGGACATACATACTTGCACGAAATATGTTCAACAATGTTCAAGAAGAGTGTAATAATTATCGGTCAACCATCTCCATTCATATCAGTCGTTCAAGTCTCTCCAAATTGTCCTGGATTTCAGGTCAAATGATCTACTAGATCAACCATGACTGGCCTACTGTCATTAGCAACGCAGTATACCCAAGCAAACTCAAAGAAGCTATTGGAAGTTATTATAATATATTTCCCTCCTTATAAGATATTCTAGGTTCTCCAAATTGCCATTAGTTCAACTAAGACCAATGTAATGCCACTAAATCTCATGACAAGCGAGATTTTTAACCTTGGACTGATTCATATCCCATTCTAGTCACTCAAACATCTTATTTCGGGTATTTTCGTAACTTGTCCGGGGTTGAGATTTAAACTCGTGACTTGGGCGTTAAAGGTTAGTAAAGAGTATCCCACATCAAATTGCATCATTGCAAAATATAACCCATTTATAAGCTTTTGGCATATTTATTTCATTCAACTTCAATACCATAACCGTATGCTCGTACCTTACGCTTAACTCCACTCTTTAGGTTCTCTACTACATCTGGCTGCAGCTTTTTTTGTACGGATACCCACTGTGACAGACAATGAGGCTTCGTCAGCATCTGAGTGTACAGTAGCCTGGGCCAAAATTCAAATTACAGTTCCCTTTTAATTTTTGGAAGCCTTTTGGGTCCTATGATAATTGTGCAAAATTTCAGCTCGATCGGTTAAACTATATTTTTGCACACGAGGTTTTATTTTTACATAGGATTTTATATAGGAAAACTTACTTTTACATAGAATAATCTGGCAACATCGTATTGGCAGTCTGACGAAGTACATGTCGTATCTTTGAAAAGCGTAACAAATGAACAACCGAGGCTTTCGTAGACCATAAAACAAAAAACATCCACACGAACAAGCGAATCGTTTACAGCAAAAGACGGCAACGATGCATGTCGCATGACTGACTCACTGTGGGCTGTCGTGGATAACTAAATTGCGAGGCTGTCATAGGATTGAAAAGGTGACAGTTAACACAATACTGTCGTGAAGCGGTACATTTGTTATGCCTGATCCAAACCAAAGATTATATGCGCATGATATCGGCTTCTCTCCATGTCAAGTGAAAACCCCACAACAACGTGGTTGCTTCGCGCCGACAGCAGCAGGCTACAGGCCATGCTGCAGGTGGTAGTGTTGTTAGGAATAACAGTTCAATGAGCCGTTCGTTTGGATTGTAATCAGTTTTAGCTTAATAACTTTTTCCACAATCGTCGGATCGCTTTGCGGTCTTGAAAGAAAAGTTTCTTTGGAAAATTTATAAGAGGAAAATTGGGTTCACTTATTTTTAGATGGCAACGGGTCACCTCGCCAGATTATTCTATGTAAAAGTAAGTTTTCCAATATAAAATCCTATGTAAAATAAAACCTTGTGCGCGAAAATATAGTTTAATCGATCGAGCTGAAATTTTGCACAATTACTATTGGACCCAAAAAGCTTCCAAAAATTAAAAGGGAACTCGAATTTAAATTTTGACTCAGGCTAGTGTACAGTTTCCGGACCCGTGACTTTCCCGCCGTATTTTGCCGTGCGTCACGATTTGGAGCCTTCTGCACTTCGTACGGATGGAGTCTCTTTCTGCACTTGGTCCTCTGAACAGAAGACTTGGACAGATTCAACTTTTTTGGCCACATCCCTGACCGAAGCCGTGGGATTCCAGTTAAACGCTTTCTCGAAACGCTTGTGACCCTGATTATTAATAGAACATCCATTCATACCGCATTTCTTCTTCCGTTTGATGCTCAGAATTTCATAAAAACGTTTTACAATACGACTCACCGTTGACTGCACGATTCCAAGTTGTTTTCTAATGTCCAATGAGAGAATTGAGCATTTTCTAGGTGCTTGCGCAAAATCAATTTGCTACGCTGCTTTCCTGGTGACGCTAGTTTATCAAAGATTCGAAAAACAGACAGCAATAAAAACACAACAAAAACACTCTAAACGACATCAACCCAAATTTTCAAAAGAAATTACTTTTTACTGCGGATAACGATAATAGCTGTAAGATCCGGGGCTATATAAACCAGTGAAAGTCGTGCCTTCTTATTCGCTCCTGTATGAAGGGCCAAAAACCCGCGAATACAGGGAAGAGAATCTCTTTTCAAGAGCAAGTTCACACCCACAGCACTAGAATAGAGCCATTGATTGGCAGAATAAACCCGATAGATGGGGTCGAAGAGCCCGCCCTCGTTCGGCAAAATATTAAAAATAGGGAGGAGGCAGTTCCATGCTCCCTATCCAAATCGTTTTACTTGGGTGCCCTGATGGTCCCTGCCTTGAGATTTGAGCTTAAACTTTGAGAGAAGAGTTATGACCAGATTTTGGAAGCAATTGAACAGGGTGAAACTGATTCAACACCTTACTCTAAGAAGCATGCATATTTATTTTACAGAATCTCCCAACAAAAATCCAAGCAAAAAAACTTGCATTATGAGAACTAGAATTTTTTGATTGTAGAACGGCCGTGACATACCCAGTGTCAATCATTTGAAGATTTATAGTAGTTTATTTTAATCGAATAATGAACATAAAGTTTCGTGAGATACCTAGAATTTGAGACAAAATAGCATCCATGAATAGACCCAAAATGGAGTCTAAAGACCACCATTATTTTTCCAACAAACATTAGTGTCGATCGTTCAAAAAAATCTTTAAAATAAAAAGCTGACCAACTTCTCCAAATTTGTTTGAACAAACAGTTATTCAGCATTGATGTTTGCTGGGTTCTTATCTCTTCAATGGTTTGGTTTCAATAGGTTAGTTTTTCTACGTGTTGAAGCAACCGTAGCTTATACATATAAAATTTTCAGGTAATTTACATCTTATTAGATGTACCCAAATGAAGCAGCTAAAATAACTTTAACTTAGGAGCTGTCCAAATTTTAGATGAAAGGCAAATTTCGGTCATAGCATCCAATTTAACTTATGTTGAAACTCCTCTGAATTTTCATCTTTTAAACCATAACATTTTGTCGAAAACATACGGAATTGAAAGCTTTCTATAAATACGTTCATTGGTTTTTGGATAAAACAACAGATTTTTACAACAAATGAAACTGATTACAATATAACTTCATGGTTCATTGTCGAGGACGATTGAGGTTTGACTGAATTTTCTAAGGTTGGTTTTTTTTCCAAATGTTTGATATTATGTAAAGTTCAATCTCTTTCAACACATGATTCTGTCTTTCACTTTTCAGTTTACGTACACGTAATTTTAAGTTTTTGAACACCTAAATTGAACTGACATAGTTTTCAGTAATAACTAGTAATATAATCAAATTGACATAAATAAACAGAAAATGGTCTTTATAAATGAGCTTGTACAATATTTTTTGAAAAACATCCGTTTAAACATAAACCTTAGTCCGTTATGAAGTTACGTTACTCGAACATTAGATCATATTTCAATTAATGCTTATGCAATTTTGGTTTTTTTAAGAGTATACTAACGAGTGTTTTGAAGAGAAGTTATAAACATATAAAACAAAATTTGATTCACATGTCAGAAAACCTATTTTAGTTCATTTCTTAGCATTCTCAATTTTTTTTTTTGCAAAATTTTACATGGAAATGCACAACGATAGAAAATTCTACACTGAAAATGATGTAACGTACAATGAAATTGTCCAAAAGGTAATCCAGCATGTGTAAACCGACTGATTGAAAAGTACACGCTTAGAAATAATAAATTTCACACAAGACGTAATTCATGTTTGAAAAAAGTCGGGGAACGCAAAGAAAGATTTCATGTAAAATTATGTCTCCTGAAATTGACACATACGCTCAGTGATTGAGTTTATTTCCTCATCTCTGTCAACTCATTCTTTTGTGCTAATGACGCTTGCATTTGTCGGTGTAAGGGACAGAAATTTAAATGACATTTTGGTAGTGTGTATAATGAGCAAGACATTCTACATTATCTGCCGAGAACTGTACGAATTCCCAGTTTCAGCTGTTTCGAATGGTATCAAAAATTCGTGGTTTATATTTAGGAGAAGAAATAAACCTCTACTCGTGGTTTGGCCAAGAAATACAGGACCAGCATCGGGATGATCTACTACCAAAGCAGTTTCTGGAGCAGAAGTGTTGTGACAATTTCTCCGATTCTGTTTTGATGGACGTTTCCAGAACACTGCCGGAATTGTAATTCTATACCATCGTGAGGGCTATTTGACTGATATCTAATGACACCCTCCATACAATTTTTCAATAGAATATATGGATCCGGAACACTTGCCAATTCCCTCCCTTCCCCCAAACTAATTGCTGCAATTGACCGAAACGAGTGCTTGCTGCAGAAGTTGCTTCCACTATATCGGATTTCTCCTCTTCTATGGCTGGATCTGACCTCTGCCTATTATGCCAGATCAATTTCGCAGTGTTTTTTTTTTTTTTTGATAATAACGTTGATTCGTTGAATAAATATAAAACCACCAAACTGTCTCCAACTGAAACCGGTCGAACGGTAGTCGGCAATCGTCAACCGGAGTCTCGAAAAGCAGTGACATGACTTCTAGAAAAACTGTTTAGCAGCGTCCAGGCATTGCTTAAAAACAACTGTGCAAAACTTGATGGACGGTCTCTAGTCTAAAGTACGATAATATTACCAAAATCAGTACTCTGATTTATTTGTTAGTTTAATTTATATTTGAACAGTTATATAATACGTTGCTTTGACAATTTGTGGATTGTCTTCAGCCTTATCTCAATTTTTGAATATTAATGCAACTATACTATTTAACTATTTTTAAATTCACTACTTAGGCTAAGGCCTTGGAGCACATAAACAAGTTAGTATATATAGTTGCGTAGATTATCCGTATAATGTAGTAAGCTCCAAGCTGTAATTTTGTCTCAAATTCAAGATGTACGACAAAGGTTTGTTAGATTCTATATTTATTATCATGGTTAGCCATTTTTTTTGTAAGATATATTTTCTTCTCCTTACAAAAAATTTACAGATTGAGTTTAAAAAAAATACTATTAAACACTCAAACGTTTTTTAAATGTAGTCTTTCGGTTGTGCCACAATCGAAACATTATAGTTTCGAGTTCGTGTTGTTATTTGAAGTTATTTACTTTCTGATGATGAAAAAAACGCATTTCAGATAAGCCTCATCTTATTATTATCAGACTTACATTAAGGTTATTGACATTTCCCATTTCCGAGTTTTGACATTTCTTTCATTTAATGGTCCCATAAATGCTATGCTTCAAAATTACTCCCATGTTTTAGCACTTTTGCAACAAAGGAACAAAAGCGAGGTTCAAAACATCCTTGTTTAGTTTCGGAAATACCACATTTGTAAATTTTTAAATCTTACAGAAATTAACTTCTCAAATAAAACTGTTTATTTGCAGCAATTTAAACATTTCTATCGATTATTTTTTCATAACGAAATAAGCTCAAGTGGAACTGTCGAAAACGATTTCAAACCCTCAAAACGCGTTCGATCAAAAAGTGTTTACTATGTTTTACTAGCTAACGTGGCCTACTCCGATCGTCTTTCAAATAATCTAATTTTTTTCGAAATAAAAATTAGTTCAAATATCCAATATTCAGTTCTAATTTTTTGCTATTTAGAGTAATGGAAAGAACTGGAGTAAGGCCTCTCCATGCATTTTTATCTTCGTAATGAAGAACCCCTAGCCACGGTGCTCAACCGAGTACTTACAGTTATAACTTTCTTCATGTCGTTCAAGTGCTTTTCCATGTGCCACAATGTGCTACATCAAAGCTAGCAACATCAAAGTTTGATTTCATTTTCAATTACTCTCGGCACCGCCGCCCTCACTGCTCCTGTACAACCAGCCTTTTGTTTCTATTGCCACCGAGCGCCACCAGAGAGAGCGAGTAACGTTCCGCACATTCTTCAAATGCCCTTCGCTTAAACCCATTTTGATCCACTGCAATTTTCCAGTGCATACACATTCACAAACAACGCTCACGCTTGGCGATCAACTTTTCCAATAAAACTGTTTTCCACAGTTTTTGCACGTCGTCGCCAGAGCTACAAACATGGCCCAACTCCGGCGCTTAATTCTGTTTTATTTGATTTCATTCCCACCCTCCTCGTCCTCCCCGACTTGTAACCTTACACATCCACGCTCCATCTCTTTCGCCTGCTCTCATGAAGTGAAACAGTTTTTCCCGATTTTTATTTTCCTTTATAAATATAACGAAAACAATGTGATTCGACATGTTACGTTAGGTCGGCGGTGGCAGGATAGAGTCGCGCTAAACCCACGACTAAGGGAGTGACAAAAGCAGGGCCCAAACTGCACCACACACTCAGCGACCATTCGTTGGAATGCCATGTGTCCATTTGATATAATTGTTTATCGATTTCTGATGCTCCCACTCTCTATCTCACTCTCTCTCTCTATGACTGGATGAGCCGCTGCCGGCTGTTGTTGAGTTGAATTTTTTCATGTGTCGGAATTTGTGCTAGGAGGTGGGGGTGGTACCGACTCTTTGTGTCATCTTTGTTACGGAGGCCTGGCTATTGTTCTGAGCGAACGCAAAAAGAAGGGGAAAACAACAAAGAATGCAATGGGGGTGTTATTGTTTATGCTCTTTGTCCTCTGTAGCTAGGTGGACTTGTGCGGGTAACGACAATGTGTATGCTTAGGATTCTCGACTGGTGCTCACTGCCAGGGCCAGGGCGACACAATAATGGACAGTGAGGCGCCTTACGATTGATGAGAAATGTGATTTTATTACAAAAATCCGGGGTCATAGAGGAAGAAGCGAGGACCGGAGGTTGCGACGTTCGCTGCTGCAACGGTGATGATAAACATTGGAGCAAATGACATCTATAAGGTTGTTATTGGTCAAAGGGCAACGCTTGCTGAGATCGTCGAGTCAGCACAATTTGAGCGTTGAGTTCTGAGGGACGATGAAAATTAATGAAGAGTCGAGACAATAATTCGTTAGAATGGTGATTGAAAATATGTGCAGTTCATATGCAGGTCAAAATGTTAGATTTAATGTTAAGGCAATCGATCACCAAGCAATGATGATTTATCTCTTTACAGTATAGCTGATCATAGTGAACAACTATTTTTAATCGTTACTTAAAATGAAATAGGTCAAACTCTGAAGCATGAGCATAGCATGATTGTCCGCTCGGGATTGCTACTCCGTTATTGTCAAATCAACTATAATTACACAGAGAATAAGCAGACGATACTTGAGACTAACATATGTACATCCTCCACATGTAAAAAAATAAGTAGGGTTGTGTATAACACACGTAATAGAATATGTTCAGGGTCTGTTTGGGAATTCAATGTCAATAAGAAATGATATTTTTGATAGTTGATAGTCGTAAAGGATTCCAACTGATTGAAGCAAAAATCTCTAAAATCAATCGATAAATGATAAACCTCTTAACTAATTTTACATTTGACCCCTACTCTTGCTGAAGTTTGACCAAAATAGCGTGGGTATGGACCTAGAAGATGGTTAGACTAGCATTAGATAGTAAGTAAGTATGTACACTTTTTAGAAAGCATTTGGTGGCCCTGAAAAGGGCCGTTTAGTTTAAATAACGATACGGCATCGGTACATGGTCGTTTCGGAAGATTTCCCGTATATTCGATCTTCATGTGCTTTCGAAATTTGTACACACATTTGACATCAAAACGATTAGGTATTGAACTTATTTTCACTCTCACAGTTTCTCAAAATTGATTCCCTCCTAGAAGTAAAATTTTATCCAACGCGGACTGTTAACACAACACAACAACTGTTTATTGCAGTACTAATTGTAATTAACAGAGAATAATCATTTGGAATGTCATGTTTGACAATCAAAACGTTGTCCGTAATAGGGAATTACTTTATACTTGTCGGAATGCAACATTCGTTAAATAATTTATCACCGATGGATGATTTTTTTCACAAAATATGTTCATCGTTTGTTTGTAAAAATTAGATACTTGAGCTAATAAAATGTCAGTCGTAAAAATGTGTAGTTGATTACTGCAAAAATTACGAGTTATTAGCATATTTCAATTTTCCGTGACCGTAGCCATTTTTAAATTCAATTTGGCAAGCTACTTTTAACTAGAAATTAGAAGAAGAATTAGTATCTTCCATTTAATTCCAACTACCTTTGCTTATCTTCGACAGATACGCGTATTTCGTCTACAATGTGCAGACTTCTTCAGTGTCTCGTACTAATAACTCGACTGTAGTACGAGACACTGAAGAAGTCTGCACATTGTAGACGAAATACGCGTATCTGTCGAAGATAAGCAAAGGTAGTTGGAATTAAATGGAAGATACTAATTCTTCTTCTAATTTCTAGTTACAGGTATTCCACTAAACAGCTCAAAACCCTCTAGGATTCAAGCTACTTTTGCCGTAAACTTGCTTTACATTTGCGCCTTGGAATAATATAGAGAGGATGGAATAAACGGAGTTAAAAGACACCACCTTTTATTTGCCCTGTTTTCAATAGTTTACAATTAATCAAGGATAATATTTGAGAGTTTAATTGATACGCGGGGAAATTTTCAATCGATTTAAATAGACAACTTCAAAATCTATCGAGGATTGATTAAAGTGAAACCTTTCCATATGTTTTATATGTTAGGTTAATTATTACTTCACGATTTTTAAGACTAAAAATCACAAACGGAACAGAACAAACAACGCTCAAATTTCTTACCAATGGATGCTCCAGTGGAGCAAACGATTCTTGAAAATTGCTCGCCTGAAGTCCTAGTAGTATTTGAGGTTTGTGTTCAGAAAACTTCGAAGTGATAGGGACTTATCCTGTCTGCCCTAAGGCAATAAGCGTTTCATTAGTAACGATATTTCTTGACGGTTTTTGGATTTTCATTTGACACCCTACCCTTGCCGTAAGATAATATCAGCGCCGGCTTTGCCTCCACACTTACACATGAAATCACTGGGATGTTGGATAAAACGGTTGGTTTGATCATGGTTTGGTTAATTATTTAAAAACTAGACCAATTTCCAATTGGTTTGTACTAATAGTACAAATCGCCAATTTAAACCAACAGAACGAATGCTATTGAGTATGAGGATGAGCATTAACATGAGTATGAGCCATGGAACTCCTTGATTGACCGAAGCCAGCTAAAGATGTCCAGAGAACCAATGAAATGTCACTTGAGAGTGGTGAATCATTCTCAATGTGCAACTTCTGGTGTCCTTGTATATAGATCACTCAGGAAGAGATCGAAAGTAAGATTTATGCTCGTTACTATCTCAGAAAAGAAAGGTATCGAATAAAGGAGAGCTGTATCGAATTAATTTTCTCATCTTTTTGGCCATATTCTGGCGTCTTCGAGAACGATTGCATATGTTGGTATTAAGATACCTAAATTTACATGACTTTGTAAAAGTGTGTAGGTTTCATCGGGGTTGATAAGTCAATGGCCAATAAAACCGTTAATTCGCATTTTTAAATTATTTACAATGTATTTGATTTGGCAAAGATGAACAATTTAAATATTTATGTATAAGTACCGATATAAACCGACAGAACCAAAGTAAACAATTTGGTTTTATTCCAGCCGTACAGTTCTCCTCCTGGCTTTATTGATAAATCTACATTCAAACCTGTTATGTCTACCAACACCTCCTCAATGCTTCTTTGAAGCCGACATTTGTACAAATTGGCCCACTCTATGGATGGTTGTGAAAACAAGTTAATAAAACCTTTACAAGACCATAATGATTTTGAAAATGTTCTAGTGAAAGATGTTGTGACCACTTGAGAAGCTTCATAAAATATTTTGGCTGTCATTAAAACCAGCATATGGCCAAATGGCCACTGCTGTCAAACTTCACATTGATATCTTGGTTGGTTTTTATTGTTCTGCTTTGTTTGATTCTCAGCTCTAGTGATACGTTTGGCAGTAAATAATATCTAAAATTTTTGTGTTGCGGAAAATTTCGTTCGATGGCAAAATATCGAACACAAGTTGAGTTTTTTTACAGTGTACCATGCTACAAATCATATGCTCATATGATTTTATGGCAAATATTGGCACAATAAGAGCTGAAAACTAATGCACTTCGGAAGTTATGCGAGTTAAGCACAAAAACAAAATTTTAAGAAACATATTCGATGAAGAAATCTTGTATTTCCTGAAAATTGATGGAATTTAATAAGGTAATCCAAAAGAATGCCTAAATTCACCGCCGTTCCTTTGCATAACATTTAAAATTTGGAGCATTTATTTTTCCACATTTCAATTTTCTCTTGTAATTTAATAAGGCGACTGAAAAAAAATCACAGTGTTGACAAAAAGCCAAATTTAACTTCGCAACGACTACTGTTAAACCAATTTGCCATTTAATGCATTGGCTGGAGGCAAAATGGGTTTATAATTCTATTTCAACTGACCATATTTAGATAAAATGAATAAGTCCTCAAACGGCATTTCAAAACAGCATTTTACGAGCTCATAAAGGTGAAATAGAACGTTTTATAGAAGTTAAAGCAATTTGAGAAGGAAAATTTGACAATTTGGTAGTGTGTAATTTAAAATGTACACCGATAGAAAAGTGTCCGAAATTTAATATGGACAGGCTTTTAAGGATTAACTATTGAAAGCAGAATTCAATCCGTAGCATAGAGCGCGAAGTTGCAATTGTTTTGTCCATAAGAAAATCTTTTTTTTTTTTCTATTTTGTTGTGAGTTTCTTCCAGTGGTTTTTTTTTGTTCAAAGTAATCTCGACAACTTATTCAAAACTACGTATCTGATTTTGTGAAAAACAGGGGAAGAAAGGTTCAAACGTTAAATTTTTGAAACCCTTAGCACTTGCGTGTAGTACCATCAACACAGGGAATTACATTTCCCTGAAAAGATGGTTTTGCTAGTTAATTACCAGTCATGATGTTCGTCAAATAATGAAAAGGACACGAAAAGTGATGAATTTCCACCTCTCCTCAGGATTCAGACAAGAACTGGATGTGCACGTTAGGCTTATCAAGATGAACTTTTATCAACTAAATGTTTTTCAGAATAAAGCTTGAATTTGTAGGGTTCTTTAAAATAATATTACACATTGATTGATAAAAACATCATTTTCTGAAAAAAAAATTCTCAAAAAGAGCAAGTTATTGCAATAAATACAAAGCTATTGGAAACTTGCATTAAAAATTATGTGAAATTTTAATGTCGTTTTCGGTTATTGCCAGTGTGGAACTGGGTTCGCCCTAGGTCCGCCCTAACAGCTGTCAAAACGTTTTTTTTATTCAATCGGGTCGGATCTGGATCCACACTGAATCCGACCCAACATCGATGAGGTTCGCTCTCAACTTTTTTCGAGGTCCAACCTGGGTTCACCAATACACAAACATGAACTGTCAAAATGAAAGGTTTATGTTTGTTTATGTTTATGTTTTGCACTAATACCATCGTACTGACTCGACTGTGGATCCGTTTTCGTTCGGTCCCAGGTTTAAAACCGAAAACGACATAAGACTTTTCATACATTGTTGCCAGTTAGTTTACAAAAACCCACCTGCATTATTAGCACTATATCTGGCAAGAGGCTGTTTTTCGTGGAATGAAATACAATTTCAAGTGCAGTTATAGTTACATTCAGTCATTATTTTGATTTGGTGCCAACGTAAGAACTGCAGTAAAGGGCGATACGGTCAAAATTTGGTCAATATCAACTTGACGTATTTCTTTCAATTTTGCATTTAAAAAACCTGAACACCCCTCATTTTGAAGGTGTGTGTGTGTAGAATGTTGCTCCTATTTTGATTTTGGAATTCACTCTTCAGTTGTCAAAATGCCGTCCAAGCAAGAAGAGCAGCGTATCAAAATTTTGCTCGCGCATCGCGAAAATCCGAGCTACTCGCACGCAAAGTTGGCAAAATCGCTAAAAGTTGCCAAATCAACCGTTACAAATGTAATAAAAGTGTTTGGGGAACGTTTGTCGACAGCTAGGAAGTCTGGATCGGGGGGAAATCGAAAACCGGAAGCCGCTGAGACGACAAAGAGAGTTGCCGGTAGTTTCAAGCGAAACCCTAACCTATCTCTCCGAGATGCCGCAAATAAGCTGGGTGTATCGTCTACAACCGTGCATCGAGCCAAAAAACGAGCCGGACTATCGACTTACAAGAAGGTAGTGACTCCAAATCGCGATGATAAACAAAATACGACGGCCAAAGCGCGATCCCGGAGGCTGTACACGACGATGCTGACGAAGTTTGACTGCGTGGTAATGGACGACGAAACCTACGTCAAAGCCGACTACAAGCAGGTTCCGGGACAGGAGTTTTATACGGCAAAAGGAAGGGGAAAGGTAGCAGATATTTTCAAGCACACGAAACTGTAAGAGTTCGCAAAAAAATATCTGCTTTGGCAAGCCATCTGTACCTGTGGCTTAAAAAGCAGCATTTTCATAGCTTCCGGGACTGTCAACGAAGAAATTTACGTGAAAGAGTGTTTGAATAAACGTCTGCTGCCTTTCCGGAAGAAACACGGTTGATCCGTACTGTTTTGGCCGGATTTGGCATCTTGCCATTACGGTAAAAAGGCCATGGAGTGGTACGCCGCCAATAACGTGCAGGTGGTTCCCAAGGACAAGAACCCTCCCAACACGCCAGAGCTCCGCCCAATTGAGAAATACTGGGCTATTGTCAAGCGGAACCTTAAGAAGACCAAAAAAACTGCTAAGGACGAGCAGCAGTTCAAGGCAAACTGGCTTTCTGCGGCGAAGAAGGTGGACAAGGTGGCTGTACAAAATCTGATGGCAGGGGTCAAGCGTAAGGCCCGGCAATTCGGAATTGGAAAAGCGGAAGCCTAACTGAATATTTTTCCTGAATTTTATACTAATTGAACTTGAAAAAGAAATTTAATTTGATTTTTTAAATAAACGATTTCACCGATTTACACGCGTTTTACCTTGACCAAATTTTGACCGTATCACCCTTTACACTTATGGAAACGTGACGCAAGATTGGACACAAAACTTATGATTCTTACAAATGAAAAAGGAACATAAAATTTACCTTTTATTTTCGACCGGTTTCGGGCTTCAGTGCCGGTAAAAACAAATTCATCTGCTCTCAGATGAGCTGAAAATTAAGACAACTTTAAAGGACAAACCAATTGAGTTTCACACCAACCTGACATAACCTCGCAAAATGAATCAGATGAATTTCTTTTGACAGGAGTCCGTGGTTTGTTTATTTCATCTGTTTGAATTCGAAAACAAACAAACCACGAATACCTTCCAAAACTGAATTTCATTCATCAGGATGAACCGCACCTTCACGAGTGACATTTGTCGACTTTCTTTTTGCGTTCCTACGGCTGTGTAAAAATATGTTCAACTAATTTCAACTTACAGTACGGTAGTAATAAGTGTGATTACGGATCCAATACGTCGAAATCGTCAGCAAATAGTTTAATAGACAAGCTATTAACCAAAGTGAAAGTCGACGAAGAGAATCTCTCAATGTTACTTATGACCTAATGCATTGTTCAGCTTGATTTGGTTTTGTTCAGTTGTCGATGGATGTTTATTATCACTTGAGTTATTGCCAATAGAATTTTGCCAGATGACGTCACTAGTGAACGTGTGGTTCATCCTGATGAATGGAATTCAGTTTTGGCAGGTATTCGTGGTTTGTTTGTTTTCGAATTCAAATAGATGAAATAAACAAACCACGGACGATGTAGTTTTGAGAATGAAATAATTTCTCATCACCATGAGGCTCTAGGAGTAGACAGCATTTTTTTGCTAGAACAAAGATATGAAGAGAAAGTATTGATAGTTCCGTTAGCTCACGGCAGGCTGTGAAAATTGAATAGAAGTTTCAAACTACTTCTTTCCGAAACTAGTATTCCGAAACAGGAAACACAGACTTTTGCCAAGCATCCCCATGCGGGGTAGGTCAAGGCATGATCGAATGCACCACCTTGACTGGCCACGGACTCCTGTCAAAAGAAATTCATCCGATTCATTTTGTGAGGTTTTGTTAGGTTGGTGTAAAACTCAATATCAATATTCAATTTCATCTAGGTGAGGATGATTTTGAGTATCAAATGAAGAAACACTGTGTATTTTTTATGTAGAATTTGATGTGTATATTTTCAGGCTACAATCAATTACTAAAATATTAATAATAATAGAGGGCATTAATACTCTGCAACTGACATTATTAGAAATAATCGTCTTTGTACTTTTTGTTGTTTGATAATCACTTGCGATTTTAACTGCCATGGCAATTCAAACTCTAATGAGTATTAAGAAACGAGTAGTCATAGAAGCATAATGCGTTGAATTGTTTTTCCCCCTTGATGTTGGCATCTGAGATTTCCAAAACAAACAAAGTTCATCTACAGATCTACACTGGCTCGAAATGCCGTTCATTCCGTATGATAGTGAGCGTAACAGACACTGGTTGCATCACAAAGAAAATTCAGATCGTGTTTGTATAGTTGAAAACAAGCAACTTTTTGTCTTGTCCGGTAAACTGATTTTCCCGAAGTATCTATCAAGTGAACGAGTCACATTACTAATAATCACTTTGCCTCATTGCCCGTGTACCAATCACTTGGGAAACAAATGGGGAGCAAACTTTCCACTGCATGACGCCCGTCGACATTAATGACAGCCTCTGTCAGTTCCAATCTCTTCACACAATGTCGAACAAACACATATAGTTTCATGAGAGGAAAAGGAATCAGAAAAAAAAAATATCCTATCGTTCACGACAGTGATATGCTTTCGTCGTACCCGTCAGGATTTAAGTCGATTCCAATTTCAACCAGCCCTGCATTCATGAATTCATAGAGTAGGAAAATGGCGGAAAGGGAAAAAAGTTGACAAATTTCCAACCACCTTCCTCATCCCGCTGCCACCTTCACGGCAACATGCACGTCACTCCACATCCAACATATTTTCACTTTGAAATTATAATTGAATGTATCTGCAGCAGGTTTCAGTAGTCTTTTTCGACCAGGTGGTGTTTTTTTTTGTCCGTGCGGCTCATCTTTCCCAGCTGGTGGCCATCAGTTGCCAGGTTGCTACATTGAAGCGGACTGCTTCTGCTTCGGGCAGCAGATTGCAGTTTCTGGATCTCCACGTGGCGTGTCGGTTCGTTGGTTGGTGGGTGGCAGGTATGAAAGCAGATAGATACGATTCGAGTTCTGGAATTTCCAATCCACTTTCATTATGGAACGAATATGTCCTAGGATCGCATTTCCAACATTTTTAGCTGAGTTTGGCGAGAATGAGTTTTGGAGTGGCGAAGAAGAAAAAAACACACGTCCCACTCCCTGTGCCTCGGAAAGATGGTGACGGTGCAGTCCTTTAGCTGTTGAGTCCTTGTGTTGAGTCGAGGGAGGAAAAAAAAGGAGAATGATGGAGATGCAACTTACATCCATTCCCTGGCAATGGAGATGTGAACCTGATGCCGTGCGAAGCTGGCAATCAAAGTTGACAGATTTGTTATTTCCAATTTCAGTTTGGTGTTCGTTAGGACGGAGTTTGGTTCGTTTTTGCTCCAGCTCTTCAACAACCCGGCGATTCAACTCGTCGAACGAGTTGAAACGAGCAAAGTTGGTTGAAATTTCTTGCGGAAGGCACAACTCAACATCGCAGCGAAAATAGAAACTGCTGATACCGACCGAACGCGCCGTCATCGTGATTTGCAAGTGAAGGATGTTGTCAGGACCGTGGTTGGGTGATGAAGAGGTTGCGGGATGGCTTGAAAGGTGACGGCAAAGTATGTGGAAGATCGATCTAGTAACGATTGCTAAAGGCATTATTGCAGAAATGAAACTAGGATAAATTAACGGTTTGACCTCGAAATAGACACATTGACCACAAAATTCAAGAAGAGCAGTGACAACTCGGTTGCGAGTTTGGGCAAAGAAAATTTTTGAATTAAAAATTGTTTCAACTTCCTTAAGACAAGCGTATCAATCTGCAGATTGTGCATCTGCATGGTAAACACATTTATGTACTAGACGCTTTTGTGATACATAATGAGACAATTACATTTGTTATGTCACTGGTCGGCAAATTTCAACAAAAGACTAAAGTTCTTCATACACTGCTTTTCAAAATGATATGACCACCCTCGAATTTCCTGTTTGAGAGTGGTGTGAATGGAGCCACCCTAATCATATGATGACAATCGGTGAACGGTGTCACCAATACAAGTAAACGACCTAATCAGATGGTTTTGTTGATATGTGACGTGAATGGACAGCAAGTAAGGGAAGGTCCATTAATTATGTCACGCAGTAAGGGGGGAGGGGGGGTTTGAGAAAACGTGACGATCCATACAAAAAAAGTTGAAGGTCCATACAAAAAACGTGACAAGGGGGGAGGGGGGGGGAGGTTAAAAAAAGTCAATTTTTGCGCCTAAGTCAATATTCTTTTTCAAAAAGATACGGAAACTTGGTGTATTTGTTCTGTTATGGAAGACTTTGTTGACAAACAACATTTTTATCATTCAGTTAACAGTATTTGCAACAGTAGCCACCATGCAAAGACAGAAAAGCCTGAGCAAGCAAGAGCAAGGACAAATTATGGCATTCAGAAGGACAGGATGGGAATCAGAAAAATTGCAAAAGAAATTAGACGTAGTCACGGTACAGCCGAATTTTTTTTCAAAAATCCCGCTAAGTATGGCCAGAAAAAGAGCCCAGGACGTAAAAAGAAACTATCAGAAAAAGATAAGCGTCATATTATCAGTTAAGAATCAAATACAACGCCGAACTACTCACAAATTCGAACCAAAATTAAGCTAGATATTTCAGTTTCGAAGGTTTGGCGAACATTAAAATGTTCACTCAACATAACACGAACAAAAATGATCAATGCCCTCGTTTGCTTCCTCGACACATACAAGCACGGTTGGAATTCACCCGCCAGAACATGTCCCAGGACTGGAAAAGGGTATGGTTATAGTTTTTGAATAACTAAGTAATATTTAGACGGAAACCATTTTACAAAAGAATCATACAAAACCCTCTCAGGTGATTTTCTCGGACGAAAAAAAGTTGAGCTTAGACGGACCAGACGGATTCAATGGAAATTGACGAGATTTACGCGAGGAACCACGCTATTTTTCCAAAAGGAACTTTGGCGACGGATCTATTACGGTCTGGGGTGCGCTTTATGACTCCGGCAAGCTAGAAATTCAGTTTGTATCACACAAAATGAAAAGCTCTGAGTACATAAATGTCTTAAAAGCCAGTTTGCTACCAGTAATTCGAAGAAGCCACAGAGCAAAACTCATTTTCCTGTTGGATAACGCAAGCATTCACACAAGCACTGAAATAATTACATGACTGAGATCTTAAAAAGGTTGACGTTTTGGACTGACTAGCTGGTTCACCGGATTTAAATCCAATTGAGAACCTCTGGGGAGTAATGGTTCGATGAATTTATGCTGATAATCGTCAGTTTTCAGTCAGCAAAATTATGCACATTTCTTGCACTATTAAATTATTATGAAAAGCATTGTAAAAAGGGCATATACCCAACAAACAGTGCATACTGTAGAACAGCTGAACAAGCTTGTTAAGCTAAAAATTAGCCAATTCGGTTTATCATCCACTGAAATTGTTGGTTTGGTAGTGACGTGGTTAGTTAGCTCAGTGGTTATCCGTTTTGCTAACTGAGCAGATGGTCGGGAGTTCAATCCCAGGACCGTCTGTCCCCTTCCTTGCCATTTGTATCTTACGCCTCTCTATCCCAACTAGATTTTAAATAAAAAACCTACTGCGCTCCCTTTCATTGATCGCATCACTTACCACAGTGCATCCATGATCTAAAAATAACCTGCCTCACTAACACAAAAACTATCCTTCCCTTTGAAATTTTGGAAACGGCAGTGGTGTACACGGCCTCTTATAGAACGAATGTCAAACTAATCATCCTTCCCCTCTCCACAAAGACCATGCGGACGATGCTGATCTGTACATTGAAGAAGTAAAACTACTCCCAGGCTCCATCTATGTGGTTTCCTGTGCAATTACACTAGTTCTGTTCAGTAACGGAGTTAGCAACTACACTGAAAATTAAATTTTGTTTATATTACGAAATCGAAGGCAGTACTAACAAATCTCTTCGTTGTTTTCTGCAACGAAACTGATTTGTACTTTTTATGGCAAATACCACACCATCTCGGATCCTTCCTTTTGCTTCAATGTTGAGATACGTAAATTTGTAGCCAGCATCCACCATTTCCATTATGAAGACGCTGAACTGTTTTTAAAAAAAAAAAAAAAAAGAATCGGAAAATATCTATGTGTTTCCAAAAGAAGTTATGCAAAATACATTTTCAGTGTTGAATATAATGACTTAAGGATTGTACTCGAAAAAAAATGCCACATTTTCGTTGATGCATAACTTTTTTTTTGCATTGGTAAAAATTGATGTAGTTTTGGGTAAACTAGTTAAAAGTGTAATGTTTACATGTGCAAAATTTCTGACAATCAGTTACCGAGATAGCTTCCAAGCAAGAAGTGCTTCGACAAAAAATTATGGGCATGATCGTGGAAAATTCAGGCTAGTTCCATCGCGCGTGGTGGATCGCGAAACAGTGGGAAATCGTCAATTCGACCATGTCCCGTGTGGAAAAAGAAACCCAGATGATACAGCGCTGAGCAGGGCAGGGAAACAAAAACGCAGAAGGCTGACCTCGTGAACGCATGGAAGGTGAGGGATTACTTCAAGCGCAATCCAATTCCATTCGAGTTTTGACGAGGGCAAAGAGGTCAATTCCTTCGTCAGGTTCCTCCAGCAGATATTAATCGGGCTTGACGTCATTTCTTCAAGGTAAGAAAGGCACTTAACCAAACCGATAAACAGAATACCATTCTCAGTGACACTTGGATGTGTCGATCTCAGAGTACCAAAGTTAGGAAGACTTTTTGGTAGTGTGTACTTTAAAGGGTGCACACGAAATTATTGCAACACTTACAACTGGCTGCGTAGTTGTGTGGTTTGTTGGGGCAAAGATGGAAGTTAGTCAAGTGAAACCAATCAGGCTATAGGTGGGGTGGCCTCTGCTGCGTAGAGAAGTTGTCTCTATTCTATTCGATCATTGGCTGCACTTCACCAGCCTCGCAGTCTACGAAGGGTGACCTGCTACTTGATCGATCCACCTTGCTCGTTGCGTGCTTCTTTTTCTTTTGCCTTTGTCTGGCGTCTTTGAGAATCACTTCAACTGAGCTGTCGTCCGACGTTCCTACGACATGCCCAGCCCATCGGAGTCAACCGATTTTAGTGGTGTGTACGATGGAAGGTTCTCCTAGAAACTGATGAAATTCGTGGTTCATACGACTCCTCCACATTCCGTCTTCCATGTGCACTCCACCGTAGATCGTACGTAACACCTTCTGTTCAAAGACATCAAAAGCACGTTAGTCTTCTACTAGCAATCTCCATGCTTTGTAGATGGTCAGCTTTGTAGTTCGACAAACTTTGAAGTCCAAAGTAGGCACGATTGCCAGCCATAATGTATCTCAGTGCTGGTGTCGTTATCGGCGGTCACCAATAAGCCGAGATACACGAATTAGTCTACTGCCTCCATTCATCACTGTCGATCTGAACTCGTGGTGGAAGGCTAACATTGTCTTCTCGGGAGTCTTTTTTCTCCATGCATTTTATTTTTAACGCATTAATCGTAAGCCCAATCCTACTTGCTTCAGCCTTAAGTCTGGTGTACGTGAGTCAAGTAGTGACACATTCAGACATTTTGTACACTCTCATGGAAAATCTGGATTCCTATCGTGTTTTGGGAAAAATGGTGAAAATCTGTAATCCAACCGTCTCAAGAGTACGAAAAAGGATTAACGACCGTTTGACTTTGGATCACAAACGTGAAGCAGAAAGGATACCGGGGGTCACATGCAGGAAAATGTAATGAAAGGTTTTGGGTGATTAAGTAGTATTCTACTTTAAATACTAACACGTGATCAACATCTGATGAAAAAAAAGCCGACCCTTAGTAAAGTCACGTCCAGAAGGTCAAGACAAGAGCAGTATTACAAGGTTCAAAACTTCCCAAACCACGATGAACTGCAGCAAATTGTTAAGCAAGGTAAATTTAAGGTTGATGAATGTACAGCCAATGTAGATGTAGAATAGGCCTCGGCTAAATTGAATGCAATAAAAAAAAATAAATGCAACAATGGCACCAAACTGTGTAAAAACCATCTTGACGAACCAGGAGATGTGCCAAAAGAAATTTTCATTCCCCATGCGGATTGTTTGCTGGCTCTTTTGATAAGGAATAGTGGGTGATTGTATGATCAAAATTTCTTGGTCGTGATAAGAATAAGGTCGGTCATTTCGCTACAATACCGGCTGGAGAACAGAAGTGATCGCAAAGTTTCGGAAGTTTTTATTCAAAAGGAGTGAAACGTTGGTTCTTTCAGACTCAAATATCTTTACGTTGGACATTCCAGCGCTCATGCGCTTTCTGTATAAGAGCTTTAAGTTGAATTTTACGTCAATTTAAGCTCGGGATTCCTATACGGCCCGCCTTTCGAGGTAGTTATACGAAGGAGAGTGATGATCTCAAGCCTATTGTGCGAATATTCACCCGACGGATTCTAATAGTTTGTCGTAGTTCGGTCGTAGAGAGTGGTCGGCCAAGTGTCGGACACGAAACCGGGCATTACACGAAATATATAAGTCTCCCTTCGCTCCACTCGTTTGTAGTGGAAAGGTACGGAAGCGTTCCGTCCAGTCACCAGTCCCTCCACATCTGTAGTTCAGCCATACTCCCGAGCTTGTCTGCCATCGCTGGATGCCATTCAGTAGTTACAGCGGTCAAGTTTCAACGCCGCCATCGTCATCGGGATTCGTCGCCATTTCCATCGTTGTCATCGCCATCTATGTTGAAATATATTTTGTTTTGGGCAGTTCCGCTGGAATAGATTCTTCTTAAAATCCGTTTTCCGTTTAACGTTCCGTTGAGTTTCCAACAAGATTTATAGGCATTTTTCTTTTTCGTTGTTCCTTATTTAGTGTTTGAGCCATGGAGCTGAAAGCCGTTCACGAGTCCCCTGAGCTGACTGTCTCTGAAAAGTCGGGCAAATTTCAATCGACACGTGGCTTCCTGCCTGCTGGAGTGGCGCTAAAGCCATCTTGTTTTACAAACCTCGTGAGAATTCTCCGAACGGTTACAATTCGACATGGAGTTTTCATTAGGGCCAAACGTAAACAATAGCTTTTTCCGCAAATTTTCCGAGAATGCTAACTTAATCCTAGTGAATTATCACGATGATTGTACAGAAGAGAAGTCCCCTTTTACAAGAGAAGTGGTAGTTTACTTGAGCGAATTTGCATTTTCAAGAAATTTGCGGAAGAAGCCACGTTTGCGATTTGGCCCTTATGAAAACTCCATGTCCAATTCTTAAAGCATGCTGGAATGGTATGTAGTGCGTAAGAGTAGTTTCTAAGGAAATCCCAATTGTAAGATGTTTGTTTTTAAGATCGTTTGGTAAAAATGTCTTTGGTACGAAAATTGGTGAACCGTATTGTGGAATTATTTTTTTAAGTTCAATCCGAAAGGCTACCAGCAACAGCATGAGACTGATACGGTGCATTTTGTTCACAAGAACATAAATCCACCAAACTGGCTTGAACTACGTCCCATTGAAACTTATTGGGCCATAATGAAGTGGGAACTCAGAATGGCCCACTGAAGGATGCAAATGTCATGCGTAGGAAATGGTTGAAAAATGGGGAACAGGTACCGAATACGACTACGACAAGCCCCTATAGATGGCGTGAGATACACAGATAAAAAGAAACATTGAATTTTCTGCGTTGCACATAAAGGGAACGCTAGATTTGGCAGAAAATAAGTGATATTTCGTGTAAATAACGCCAGATAACGCCTGAATCTAGCCTGTTGTATGGAAGAATGTTAAAATTGTTGTATGGCGCATGAAAAATTGCAAACAATTTCGTTGTTTACGCCTCCGTTGGCTTAGAATTCCACGAGGGGAAATTTTACACGCTTGTTAAAATTAATTATTTTTTTCTGTGTGAAAGTGAAAATTCTACCAAAAAATAATGAATTTTATAAGCCGAGTAAAATTTTCCCTCGTTTGATTCCAAGATAAAGGAAGCGTCAACAACGAAGCTGTTTGAAATTTTTCATGTGCCGTACAACAATGTTTGCAATCTTGAATACAACAAGCTAGATTCAGGCATTATCTGGCTTAAATTAACATGAAATATCCCATTTTTTTCTGCCAAATCTAGCATGTATGTATAAAATTGCTCTCTATGTTTTTATTCGATAAATGCACAGATAAATAGAAAGTTTAAATTTTCTGCGTTATCTAATGCACATATAGGGAATGCTAGATTTGGCAGAACATAATTGAATATTTAATGTAAATTTAAGCCAGATAACGCTTGAATCTAGCCTGTTGTATGCAATATTGCAAACATTGTTTTATGGCGCATGAAAGATTGAAAACCATTTCGTTGCTTACGTCTCCTTTGTCTTAGAATTATACGAGGGGAAATCTTACGCGCTTATTAAAACTATTTTTTTTTTGTGTACATGAGATTTGGTAGTAAATTAACTGTAACTATAAATTAGAAGAAAAATTAGTAATCTCCATTTAATTCCAACTACCTTTGCTTATCTTCGACAGATACGCGTATTTCGTCTACAATGTGCAGACTTCTTCAGTGTCTCGTACTAATAACTCGATTAACTGTGTCACACTTATTTCATGTTTGGCCTTCACGCCTTAAAAGACTGAAAAATATCACAAACTTTCAAGCAAAGTAGCACATTTCAAAACAGCAATCCCTTCACACCATATTCCTGCTACGGCCCTATCCCCACGACCAAATTCACGATTCGGCAGCAACAGGGGTTTTCTCGAAACCGGAAAAGGAAATGCTGCAATATTTCGAATTTTTCACTTCCCAGTTTCCCGCCGCAGCACATTTCGAATGTTTATGAGTCTTCTTCTATTTTTTTTTGCAGCTCTCGTTATTTCAGCCCTCAACTGGGTTTGTATCGGGATAAACCGAACCGATATGCTAGTGCGCCGTTTGCCACCATGTGAAGATACCTGCTTCGAAGAGATTCGCCGGGAAGGAAGTGAGCAAATATTGGCGCTGTTATCGAACGGAAACTAACAATTTGGTCGAGAAGTGCCAAAACGGAAGACACAGATTTGCCCTGGAGGTGGCGACGGTGGTGCTGGCAATGACAGCGGGATTATCGAATTTTCCTCGCGAGTGCACCATCTCCGGTTCATCAAACGTGAGCCATCGATAGGTGAGTAGGTGCGTTGGTGCAAGGTGCGAAGATTTTTGCTGGGAAAAAAAATCTCTGGACGACGACTGGATCGCTTCTTTATGCAAAGGCACGCTTCTGGACTGGTGAGGAGTTAGGTTGAGTCTGTTCGTTTTTCGAATAGAATTCAAATTCAGCCGGGAGATGGTAGGACGGAGATGAGATTTGATTGGAATTGGATTAAGCTTAGAGCTCGGCAGAAGTGCGTTCAACAGCGAAGGAAGCGAACTTTTGATGATGTTGGGATTAATGGATTAGATTTTCTTGAGAACAGTGTCGTTACTGTTTAACCTATGGATTACGAAAGCAGTGAGGAATATTATAACGAAACTAACTAGAAATTAGAAGAAGAATTAGTATCTTCCATTTAATTCCAACTACCTTTGCTTATCTTCGACAGATACGCGTATTTCGTCTACAATGTGCAGACTTCTTCAGTGTCTCGTACTAATAACTCGACTCGAGTGGAGTTATTAGTACGAGACACTGAAGAAGTCTGCACATTGTAGACGAAATACGCGTATCTGTCGAAGATAAGCAAAGGTAGTTGGAATTAAATGGAAGATACTAATTCTTCTTCTAATTTCTAGTTACAGGTATTCCACTAAACAGCTCAAACCCTCTAGGATAACGAAACTGTTTGTGGGAATCTAGAATAAACGAAATAGGATCGAAACATTTACTTAAACACTAAAGCTTCACCCAAATTGCTGATTGACTAGTCATCCATTGAGTTAGTTCCTTGAAACTCACCTGCAAGAGAAGAGAAATTAAAACTTGATTAGTGGAATGTTCAACAGTGCTTCCTGTGTGTTTGACAAAAGCTGTTATTTTCCGAAAAATACATTGTTTTGTATAAGTATAGTGCATGCCCCTTGTGGCTGTGAAACACGAAACTCCATCCCCGTTCCCATGCCAAACCACATTGGATAAACTGGCCGCGATATAACACGATATCCCAGAATAACTATTGCCGGCTGCAGCTGTCCGTCCGTCCGACGAATGGCAAACGCCCAATGAATAGCAAATAATTACTTGTTGTTGGAAAACGCAAAGCGTTGGAAAATAAGAGTAACTGTACATATTTGATGAACGCTCCCTTCCACTCTGGACGGACGGATGGTGGCCGGACATTCGTTTTTGGCACTGCAAGTGACTGTAATTACACGTTCTCGTTATGTTGAATCAATGCATTTGTTTGTAGTACATGAAAAGCTTTTTGTCGTCGTCGCTCGTTTTCCTCCCCACGATCCCTACCAACCGCCTGTCCTCGTTTGTTGAAAGCATAAATACATGCTTTTCACCAAGCGTATTAAAAATTGTCCCTCACCACACGTTTCAATTCTCGAGCGCTTCAAGTGTCCGGCACGCTAAAAAGCCGGATTCAGGGACCGAAATGCTAAAAGCATCCCCCTCTGCATCCCTTCAGGATTCCTGTTACACCCCCAGCAGCCGTAAACTGCTCACAAAGAACTGCCAGTCGGTCGGGGAGAGTGTTTTAAAATCCAATTATGGGCCTAACCGAAGCAGAACAGAAAATCGAACGGGAAATATGCATGAGACGTAAATCGCTTGTGTTGGCCACTCGCCATCACCATCCATTGCTTTGGACCGTTTCAGCTCAGCAGCCGTGGCGTTGGCCAGCGAGAGTGGTCCATTGGTCAGTCAAATGACAGGAACTTATTTTTTTTTGCGGCCCCGTGGGATACACTGTCAAGGCATTTACCCATCCTTTCGTGGTTGTTCTATACTCTTTTAGGGGAAATATGAACGATGGATGGTGAATGTCGCCTCGTAAAGGTATTCCATTATTTTGACTTGTGAATAACGAGGTAAAAAAAGGAGGAAATAATGATCCACTTTGTGATTTTAACTGAATGTTTTAGTACTAAGAACACTTGCTCATTAGTACAAACATTGATCCCTATTTTCTAAGCATAGCTTAACCAAAGTCGAAGTTTCCTGTACCTTTTGACTCCTCGTCACGTGTGCCCAATATCATTTATGGTTTACCAAAGCAATATATACTTTCCCAAGTTGTAAACATCAATTGTGGACCGTTTACACCCAACAACAATGGCAATCGTGCATTTCTGAAGGTATAGTGTAAATGAAAAAAAAACTAATGGACTACGGTGGTCGCCAAAAACCTTGTTTGTGTGTTGAGAGTAGCCTATTGGTGAGTTACAACTCCTCATGCTCCTCCTCCTTCAACACCACAACCACGGCTTGTAAACAGCAGGTGGTAGTTAAACCAAAATTCGCTTCAAAGATATCATCCTTAAACTACGCCAGTAGATTATGTGTGATAATGTTTGCATCATAAAGGGTGTATTCGATAAAAATGGCACACACATATATACTCATCAAAATTAAACTGATTATCGGATTTTCTTGAAATTTTCAGGGAATGAAGAACTACTAATGAGTTTTGATTTACAACATTTGTTTTATTCAATTTCGTCTCCCATCCCGAATGCCCGCACCTTCCTTTTCACTCCACCCATCAAATTTTGTACAACCGATTTTCCCAGTGTTTTTGTTGTTTTTACCCAAATTTTCTTCAATTCTAGCTCTGTTTTTATAGTTTTGGGATGTTTGCGAAGTTCCGTTTTCATAATTGCCAGAATTTTTCAATTGGACGAAGTTCCGGTGAATTTGGTGGGTTCATATCCTTTGGCACAAAATTGACTCCGTTGGCTCGGTACCACTCCAATACGTTTCGAGCGTAGTGGCAGGATGCTAGATCAGGCCAAAACAGAGTTGATCCTTTGTGCTTCTTAATGAATGGCAAGAGACGCTTCTTAAGGCACTCTTCCGTGTAAATCGCACCGTTTATTGTTCCGGAAGTGATAAAGGGAGCACTTATTTCAGCACATCCGCAAATCGCCTGCCAGATTAGAAACTTCTTTGCAAATTTCGATAGTTTCTTCTTTCAAACATCCTCCGGAACATCAAACTTCGCCTTGGCAACGAAATATTCTTGCCCAGGAAGTTGACGGAAGTCGGCCTTGACGTATGTTTCGTCATCCATCACGATGCAACCGGATTTGGTAAGCAGCTTCGTGTAAAGTTTCCGAGCGCGGGTTTTCGCAGTGATGTTTTGTTTTTCATTCCGGTTTGGGGCTTTTTGCACTTTGTAAACATGTAACCCAGCACGCTTCATGGTTTTATGCAAAAAACCGACTGACACCTTAGACTTTTTAGCGACATCTCGAATTGACATGTTTGGGCGGTTCTTGAATTGTTGTACGACTTTCCTGGCCATTTTACTGTCCATTGGACCACTTTTACGACCACTCCCTTCCTTCCTATGGACACTCAGACGCTCTTTGAAGGTTTTTATTACACGAGACACAGTTGTATTTGCAATTCCAAGCCTTTTAGCAATCCACCGGTGGGACGTCCCTGGATTTTGATTGTGAGTGCACAACATTTTCTCACGGACAATTTCTTGTTTCGACGACATGACTGGAACTACTGAATGTATAACTATGAAACTTGGCAGATGTGAATAATACACTATGGATAAAATCTACTCAAATTTCTAGGTTTTTTACTCATACGATTCAAAAGTAACAGAAGATTTTCTGTGTGCCATTTTTATCGAATACACCCTTTAGTATAAATTAGAATGCCTTGATTTTCTTTGAATTCGCGCAAGCAATAATTCATATCATAGTAGGCTTCGAGTAACAGAAGCCGATTTCCTTAGTTTGACAGTTGCACCACGACGAAGTGGCAGCGGATTCGTGATTTGTACCACTCGTAAATGTCGCAAAAAGATATTTCAATCGCCGTGAGAGTGTCCCGGTGAACTGCGAAAAGCATCTTAGATATGAAAAGTAAAGGTAAACTATCTAAAAATGTGACTCAAGTTCAGCTCGGATTCCGAAGGATATCGCTGCTATCGAAAAGAAAATTCGACGAATCCAGTGCGTTCAATGAGGTAAATGGCTAAGAAACACCTTTTTACGGCTTCAAAGATTGTAAAGAAAGATTGCGGGGTGAAACTGAGGGCATGAAAAAGAAAAACTTTCATGATTTACAGCCGCATCCGGGAGCTACGAGTCGAGCGATGTAAGAAAATCTTTTACTTCTTCAAGCGATAAACCCCAGTAGTCGTTTTCACCGACGAGAGCATGTTTACTGTCAATACCATATCAAGTGCCGGAACCGATCGCTACATTCATTAGTTTTCGCTCGATAAAAGACGTGGTCAACAAGCATGAAAACGTGTATCAGACCAAGCAATCTATTAGCGTCATGGTCCTTGGATTAGTGGCTTCCAATGGTAAAAAAAAAAATGAACCCAATGTTCAGTCCAGAAAGCGACAAAGTAAGTTCGTTCTTCCGAAGTTCAGCCCGAAGCTAACTGTTACTGGATTACACAGTATGGCGTATCATAAAGAGTTTGCTTTGGGCATCGGCTGTGAACGGTTGTGTCGATTCTTTGTTACGCACTGTTCTGTTATCAGCACAGCGCATTATCTATTGTTCAGCGGCGCGTTTGTTCGTGTAAACGAAAAAAAAGAACAAAACGTTGCGGTCAGGTGATATATGTTGGTTGCTGTGGGTGCACATCGTGATTGATTTTGACCCGTACTATTGGTTTATCATAGTTGCCGAATCACCATATTAAGGATTCACACGATATAATTGTGATTGTACTGTGATCGAGTGGCCTGGGTCATTATTAATTAGCTAGTTCACCATATGCGTCGTATCACCTTGATGTTGGTTTTGTTATCGGGTATAGCGCGTTATCTATTGTTTCGGTCCTCTGTTGTTTGGTGGCGTGAGTGCGTGTTCGACACTTTGTTGTGAACTGCCTTTACTATCGGGCACAGCTCGGTATCTATTTTTTTTTTCGAAGAAGTTGTGTGCGCTTTCGATCTGAACAAGCCGCTTGGTATATAAAGAGTGTTCGTTCTGTTGTTGGCGGAAAAGTTTTGACGTCATAATATGGAACGGTTGCATTGAGAAGCTGGACGAAGTTGGGTACAGGTGACTCGTGAGGTAGTAACTGCTCTCAAGGACATGGAGCAAGACAGGTAGTTGTTACCCATTGCATAAATATTAATAAAATTTATTTTGAATAGGTTTGCGTCACCCTTCAGTTTAATTGGTTGAATTTGTTGCGTCGACATTTCGCTCCGCAATATTTTGTTATCGGGCGTAGCGTTTTGTCTATTGTTTCGGTTGCCTATTGTTCGTTGCGCGAGTGATCGAGTGAACATGAAAAGTCATGGTTCGCCGGATATCTTGAAACAAAAAACCACTGTCCCATTTTTTAAGTGACTACAGCAGCATCCGTACTGTTGTTGTAGATCGGTCCAAGTTGGCTCTCAGGCGTTGAGATTAATTGAATTGTTTTCCTAATGAAATACCACTATCACACTCTGTGAGTGGCCCCAATAGCATCCCTACAGTTGGTTTAGACCGTTCAAAATCGGCTTTTCATCATTTTTAAATATCACTTTGTTTTCCCAATGAAAACCCACAATCACACTAGTGAGTGGCCCCAATAGCATCCTTACTGTTGGTTTAAATCAGTCCAAAACGGCTTCCCACCATTATTAAAAATCACTTTGTATTCCCAATGAAAAACCACAATAACTCTTTATGAGTGGCTCCAATAGCATTATTACTGTTGGTTTGAAACGGTTCTAATCGGATATCGGTACTAATTTTCAAATATTTCACATTATAGTTAACCAAAACGAACCCTGCTGCTACCCAAGCCTGTTGTCTAGAATCCCAGTGATATCTCGTGGTAGTGCAGAGGTGCTCTCGGCTTCCAATAAAGCGAGTATCACCTTTCCTTATTTGACCTGCATTTGGACGGGGCCGGTATTCCCTTAGTTTGAGATTACCGGTTTTTACACATTTAAGATGTATGTTAGTCCCTAGCATCATCTGTTGGTTCTCTGTGTAATAACAGCTGATCTGTTAAAAACGGAGTAGCAACCTCGGGCGGTCAGTCATGGTCATGCTCATGCTCACGCTACACAGTATGGCGTATCTTAAAGACCAAACCAGACCAGACCGGATCTAAACCCCACCCTAGTACAGTTAGCCTCAGATGAACATTGACCCGTTCCTGAAAAGAAATAGATACTGGCTACGTTATTATGACCTTTGCGGCACCAACAAGTGGAAATTAGATTGATGATTAGCATAGTTCAAGACTCTCAGAAACATCCCCCTTTTGAACAAATAAAAAAATTGAAATCGAATATTTTGAGATTGTATTAAAGCTTGACATTGCATGGTGCAAACATTATCACGCATACGGTAGATAGCAGACTACCGGGTGTTTTGAGAAGAAAATGAAAAAAAAAATAGCGTGTAACCGTTTAGCATTATTGTTTGCAGAAAAAACATCACATTGATAAATACTATGAGGACTCTGTGCCATCAATGCCATCTATGTTAAAGGAGTGGTTTACTGAGTTTCGTTGTGGAACGTAAGATGCCGAACGTTCGTGGAGCACAGTTGAGGTTTCTACATTTAAAACAATTGCAAAAAACACGATACGATGTTGGTCAATCGAGGATTATGAAAGTCATAGGCACAGAGCTCAATGGTTTCAATTTTTAATTATCACTTGGGTATAAAAAAGCTTTCCGCAAGATGGGTACCCATTTGCTCACAATCAACCACAAACGCAACCGTGTGACAACTACGCAGGAGTTGTCTGCCATTTCATAGTCATGGGCATAACGTGGTTTGATCTCAACACAACAAAGGTCCAAACAGCAGTCAACTACAACGCCATATGTCACCCCTGTCACTAAGAATGTTTTACCCGGGGAGCACCAGCATCTGTACGTTCGAAGCCATTCATGCCAGCGTTCATCCGTAGTCCCGGTCCTGTGTTTGGATCACGAGAAGGGATCTTGCAGCCAGCCATTACAGGCAAATATGATGTTAACGGCCATTATTCGTCACCTGTTGTTGCCTCAGACAATCAGTGCCTACTCAACTATTTCATTTGAATCGACAACCATGAAGCGAGCCTGCTGGTCGTAAGGAAGCCTCAAATCCCCTTATCACAATCGAGCACTTCCTGTCAGCGATCAACAGTTATCCCGGCCTTTTGTGTGAGCACGGAAGATGGGTCTTACAAACCTCTAATGCATGCAAGTATACAGTCACTTTGAGCAATTTGCTCCCTGAATCGACTTCTGTTCGTATTTAGGTTCGCTACGCCTGCTTATTCCACAATATCTGGCAGAGTTATGGGAGTCCCTATATGCTATCATAATGTAAGGGGGCTGCATATAAAACTGGGCAATTTCTACATTGCGGCAAATGAGTCTTCGTTTGACATATTGTTTCTCACAGCAACCTGACTGGTTGACGCTATCGAGTCCCGGATACTGTATGATGAGAGATAATCGATCTATCGATGTGACTGAAATTCACTAACCAGCAACAACAAATGTTTGTCTGAGGCTTGCTGAATTTAGGTAGCGTTTAGAACAGGCCTTGGCCTTTATGGTGCGCAGACTGAGTAATGTTGCGGATTAAGATCGGGGCTGGAAGGCGCCCACATATCCTTAACCAAGAATGGCAGATGTTCCGGCAACCTCTTCAAAGTGCCGTTCGAGGTTTGGCACGGAGCCCCGTCTTGTTGGAATACAAAATTTGACTTCAGGTCGTACTACACTTTGATTCACGGAAGAACGTAACTTAAAATCGCGACCTCCGGGTGTACTTTGTCGCCATCTGGAATGAACACCGGGTTCACTTGTTTGCCGTCGAAACCCACCAATCTAAACACCATAACGCTAGCGGGATGCTTGGTCTAATACACGTTTTCATACACGTTGGTCACGTTTTTAATCGGAAGAGAACTAATGTAGCGATCGGTTTCAGAACTTGACACGGAACTTGACTGTAAACATGCTCTTGTTTTTGAACAGGATCACCATTTTTTTTCGTTTGGGGATGTTCAAGATATATTTTGAGGATGTTCATGATTTTTTTTCTCGACTTGTAGCTACCAGATGCGGTTGGTAATAATGGGAGTTTTTTTGTTGTTCCCTGGACTTCACCCCTCAATCTTTATTTACGTTACTTCGCCATTTTCCTCGTTGGCCGCACTGGATTCGCGACTTTTGGACATGGGGCAAATCACGAATAGGCTCCAATTCGTCATGGTGCAGTTGTCAAACTAAGAAAATCGGGGGCGACCTCGGCGTGTTCGTTAACATCCATACCTCTCATGCCTAAGTCACGAGTTCGAATCTCACCCCGGGAGAAGTTACGAAAATGCCCAAAAGTAGTGTTCGACTGACTACGACGGGAGATGAACCAGCCCGAGGCTGAAAATCTCGATAAGCAAGAAAAAAAAAAACTAAGAAAATCGATGTAGAAGGAGATGTTCGCTCATCACCATGAGGCACCGAGAGTGAACAACAATGTTTTTGGCTAGAATTCGACCTACCCCGCAGTGGGATGTTAGGCAAAAATGTCGTTGGTTCGAGTACCACTGTACACATGCCCTTTTCGCTCAATTTTCATAAAACATCTGTTAAATTTCCAAGCCTGCCGCACACTAGCGGAACTATCAAAACTTTCTCTTCATATCTTTCATTCTAGCCAAAAACATTGTTGTTCACTCTCGGTGCCTCATGGTGATGAGCGAACATCTCCTTCTACATCATAATCGTTACTCCTCGCACGGAGAATATATAACATAACAATTAATGTATGTAAGAAAATCGTCTTCTTTTTCTTGCAGCCTACTATGACATGAATTATAGAATTTATCCACACAGTTTGAAAAAAAAAACATGTAAATTTATGCGTTGTCTAATACATATAAAGTGAACGCTAAATTCAAGCCTAAATCTAGTTTGTTGTATGAAATATTGCGAACATTGTTGTACGGTGCATACAAGATTGCAAACAAGTTCGTTGCTTAATTTAGCTTGAAATTATGCAATTTTTTTTTCTGTGCAAAGGAATTATAAAAAAAGAAAACTTACAAACATGGGCCTAATGGAGTTCCTGCCTTAGTTCTGAAGAAAAGCTTTACTAGTCTGATAGTTCCTCTACTCCACAGTTTCAACATATTTATGCATCTTTCCTACTCTCTGGAAAGCTTTTTTCATGTCCCGTGTACATGTAAATAATACAAAGAATAATGTAAAGAACTAACGAGGGATTGTTGTCCATACCTATTTCATCAGCCCTAAGCAGCATGGATTCTTTTCTCACGAAGTGTAATCATTGCTCTCGTGGAGTCTTGGTAGTCATGAGTTCAAAACTTTGTACGTGGATTTCAGATTGATGCCATTCACATCAATTTGAAAGCACAATTTGGTCGAGTTAGTAACTTGAATCTATTGGCGAAGCTTGAAAAGCGTGGAATCTCCCTTAAGCTCGTTTGTCTCTAACTGGTTCATCAACGACTCAGGTGTCCCTCAGGGAAGCAATTTGGGTTACTAATCTCACTTTTCTTCATTGATTGTTCTTCATGCACCTTGGAGAAGGTTTCTGCATACTATATTTGTTTATTTTTTTCACTTTGTTCTTCTGACTAGCAGTCTTGATGATGTTTGATGGGGAAAAGCCTGAATGAATCGGCCGCATGCAGATACCGTATCGTGGAGGTGAAAAAACCCCATATATTATCTAAATTATCTACTGCAACTACAAACTCAAACAGAGCACATAGTATTAACATGGATTAGAATTAAACATTTTTCATTTGCGCACAGAGCTATGGAAAATTTTGGACAAAAACGGCTTTCCTGGGAAGCTGACCAGACTCATCAAAGCAACGATGGACGGCGTGCCAAACTGCGTAAGGGTTTCGGGTGAACTATCCAGTTCATTCGAATCTCGTCGGGGACTGCGGCAAGGTGACGGGCTCTCTTGCCTACTATTCAACATCGCTCTGGAAGGTGTAATGCGACGGGCCGGGCTCAACAACCGGGGTACGATTTTCTCGAAATCTGGACATTATCGCAATAACATTTGGAACGGTGGCAGGGCTGTACACCCACCTGAAACGCGAAGCAGCAAAGGTCGAACTGGTGGTGAATGCGTCGAAAACAAAGTACATGCTAGTAGGCGGAACCGAACACGACCGGATCCGCCTAGGAAGTAATGCCACGATAGACGGGAATACCTTTGAGGTGGTGGAGGAATTTGGATCCTTACTGACGGCTCATCAGTGGAAGCCGCGCCTACAACGGGCTCCAGATGAAACTGCGGTCTAAAATGATTCACCCCCGCACCAAATGCACCATGTACAAAACGCTAATAAGACCGGTGGTCCTCTACGGACACGAGACATGAACCATGCTCGAGGAGGACCTGCAAGCACTCGGAGTTTTCGAGCGACGCGTGCTAAGGATGATCTTCGGCGGTGTGTTGGAGAACGGTGTGTGGCGGCGAAGGATGAACCACGAGCTCGCTGCACTCTACGGCTAACCCAGCATGCAGAAGGTGGCCAAAGTCGGAAGGATACGGTAGGCAGGGTATGTTGCAAGAATGCCGGACAACAACCCTGTAAAGATGGTGTTCGCTACTGATCAGGTGGGCACAAGAAGGCGTGGATCGTGATCTGGCGAGCACTGGGCGTGACCGAGGTTGGAGAGCGGCAGCCGAAAACCGAGTATTGTGGCGTACTATTGTTGATTATGTCTTATCCTAAATGTGATGTTGAACAAATAAATGTATGTATGTATTTTGCATTTGTGTGAGCAGTAAGTAAAACCATGAGTCCGCTCTCCCCATAAAGATGTTAGGGAACATCAGAATACATCAAAATTTCTTCTCAGCGCTTTCCCGAAAGATTTCACTTGAATGTAGCAGCAGAAATTTGAACTGCAACACATGTAACTCTTTTTAAATGCATTAGGAAGATCAACATGTGCCTCCAGGTGATAGATGGTATCGTAAATTATAAAACTCGGAAATCGATTATTTACATCCACAAAATTAAAAATTAAAGTTATCCCACGTATATTAATTCATCGTTATCAGCCATCCGAAGTGATTCCTGCCGAAACAGCTCCGCCGTTGACACAGTCAGCCGTGTTGCCTTCAGTGCCAAAAAACAGATTCCAACAAACGACTCACGTAGTCAAATATGGTTTATAACCTTCATAACTCGATTACGCTCACTCGTCCTGCCTCTTAAAAGCTCAGTTTAATTTAGTTTGGCCCCATCGAGAAAGTTTCGCAACCTGAGCCGTGAGTCTGCCGGTGCCGAATTCAAGGATGGCAATCATGTTTCGTCCTTGGCTCTACCTGATGTCGATGCTAAAGGCGAAATGTGCGTATGTTCCGAAACTCGTTCGGAGTGTGTCACTTAAAATGTCAAATATGGAGTCGGGGACCGGAAACTCCCTGAGCAAATTTCCGGGCTGTCCCGCGCGGGGAAGATGAAGGAAAATGTGGAATACGACAAATGGCAATCGTTTGCAGTAAACTGAAAGTCATAAACCCATTTTAAGATAAAAGCTAAACCTTTAACCTTAAACCTCCGGCGGTGAACAGCGGGAACCAAATGGAATGGAATGGGGGAAAGGTAAAAAGCAAACTTGTCATCTCACGCACTGCTGCTGTGGCGTGGGACCTTGCTCATTTCAAGGATCAACGCGTGGAGTCTGTGCGTAAAGCGAAAACCTTGAGATGACAGAATGGAGGCCGAGTGATTGATATAAAAAACGTGAAAATCTCTCCGTTACGTGCCTGGGCCTATGTGATGATGTTGTGGCATTTCCTCTCCAATCATGAAGACGACGACGACGGCGACGACGGCGGCGACGCCATCCGACACAGTGGGAGGAAAATAAACCGAGACCACCCAAACAACACTCACGAGCCAAACAATGCAGCCCAAGTGAGTGAGAAAGAGAGAGAGTGAGCGAAAAGTGCCCTAAAGTGAACGATTTTCACTCGTCCTTGCCTTCTGGCAAGAGGAATGATTTGTATCGAAAGAGACAGCGAACCGACTTTAGCACTCCATACACCAGCTCGTTCCGACTTAACATAAAAGAATAATTTTTGTGTCATATCCAATTTATTCTCAGCTCAGTAGTCAGGCGGCATTATAAATTTCTTCCCATCTCGTGCATCACTTTACTATGGTTAGGTTCATGGAATAGACTGGGCGAGCAAAAAACAAGAAACAAATCCTACCTCCATCTCAAGCTTCCCTTCCGGTGACGTGCTTGGAGGAGGAATGTATATATGTGTGCATCGTAACTCTGTTATTAAGGCGCAGGCATGCGAGAAACGAATTATTTCATACGTGTTACGATCCTGATTCCTCTACTGCTCCTGAGGGCCAGCATTTATATATATTTTTTCCTTCCATCATCTCGGACCGGGGACTTCTCCTCTGGATGGCACACAACAGGACTTATCAACAACTGATCTCACAACCTCGGAACAACACGGTTCGGGCGGGTGTTTAGCCTTGGGATAGGATGGGTCTGTGCTGTGTTGATGAAGGCATATGTACCGGAGAGTATGATATCCTTTTTGATTTATGAGATTTGGTGGAAATGAGCGTGGAGAAATGCGAAGCGCTGTCAAATGCTAGGAAAGCAGGAGATGATTTTTCCGGCTTGGTGATTGAGGGTGGGTGATGAATCTCTCCGACTACCGGGTAGGGGCGGGTGGTGTGTTCGGAGAAAATAAAATGGGTCATGTTGAATTCATATTGCCAACTGAATGTGGAAATGAAAGGGGAAGACATTATTATAGCTATCAATTATTTTTTTGGATGTTGCCGGGGAGTTGATTAAATTAATGATTGCACACTGAATTAAGATTTTTGGACTGATCTCAGCACTGTATTTCATATCCGCACGTTTGCCTAAGTTTCGATTTTATACAGCACAACGAATGAAAGCCACCATCGTGAGTTACGAATGCTTAAATTGGCTCCCTCCGAAGGCTATTTACCCAACAATCCCACGTGACAAAAGTTGGACTCAGAGTAAAAATAAGCATTACTATTGCAAGAACGTCACATATAGCAGCACATCGAACAAGAATATGGCCCGAGGGTCCTCGAAACTCATTCGCTTATCTTCGGAAACCTTCTTTTTCCCCAATCGAAGCCGACAGCTTGGCAGGTCTACGGAGCTGGCACTTTCTTCCTTTCTCAATTCCCTTCGACCCACCGCCGGAATCAATCGAAGCGAAAGGGCGAGAAGAAAAAGTGTCACTCACTCGCGGGCATCGAAATGTGTGCAGATTGAGACCACCGTCAGCCAAAATATAGCTCAGCGAAAGGCTAGAAAGGATAACAAGAATCCTTTCAATTACTTCAGGCGTATCGCTCTGACAAACAAGCAGCGTGTTGAGGCGTGCTTCTTCGTGGTGCCGTCTGTTTGTGTCAAGATAAGACTCCGCTGTGAAAGGAAACCAAGATGATGAAATTGAAGTGAAAAGATGCTAGGGTAAAAACATATTTTTCCTCTTGCACTGGGTAAGAACGAAAGAAAGATGTTTTCTTCGAAGGAAATCCCAGTTGGGGGAGCACACGGTTTACGGAAGCACACATTCTTGAAATTGTGAGAAATGAAATAACATGATCAATTCATCAAATTCGATTTCTCCCGAGAATGGTTAAGCCAAGCGACTTGCTACGGCTTCCGATTATGATTTATCGCATTGAAAGTAGCATAGATGGGTCCTTAAAAGGCTTGATATAGAACTGTTTAATTGAGAGTAAGCAGCACAGTAGAAGCATGATACCAGAAGGAAGTTGACATCCCCAATAGTTGCATCTGTAATTCGAGTTAACGACATTGCAGTTAATACCGCTAGAAACCAATAGAATCTCGCCTTCATTAGTGTGTTTGTCTTTCGAGCGCTCTTAAAGACTGAAAACTTAAAACTCTATTATTTTGGAAGATTATTCCTTGGTAGCTTCAGTTGAATCGTCTGCATTAAAAAACATTGAAGCATTGAAAACTTCAAAACTTCAAAATAGTGGTATCAAATCCAAATGACCAGCGGCCTTACGACAGTTATCTGTTACCTAGGCGATGTCCAGTTATCTGGAACCTAGGCGATAGCCATAGAAAAAATAATGAAGTTTTGATATTCTTCAGCTCCTTCTTAGCTTCTCTGATCAGCAGCAGCTCGGATTTGGCCCCAAAATTGTCGGAATAGATCCTGTATTTAAGCTTGTCTCTAAAATTTGCGATTATTCGCGGCTGAGGAAAGTTCGGAGAGTTTTTGTTCTTCAATGATGTTCAGGCGATCCATCTTCTTTTTACAGCCTTTTGGCGTAGTGGGCCGAAACTAGACCCAACGAAACCAGGAAATCAAGACTCCTCATTGATTCCATATGAACAAAGTTCGCCGAACTACAAAGTTGATCATCTACAAGACATTAATAAGACCGGTAGTTCTCTACGGCCACGAAATATGGACATCGCTAGTGGAAGACCAACGTGCCCTTGGTGTCTTTGAACGGAAGGCACTGCGTACGATCTACGGTCGAATGCAGATGTAAGACAGAACGCGGAGAAGGCGAATCAACCACGAATTGCATCAGTTGCTGGGAGAACCTCCCATCGTACACATCGCTAAAATCGGCCGACTACGATGGGCTGGGCATGTCGTGGGAATGTCGGGCGACAGCCCAGTTAGAACGGTTCTCAAAACCGGAGAAGGCGCGCAACGAGCAAGGTGCAATGAACAAGTAAAAGGCGACCAGCGGGCTCTCCGCAGACAGCGAGGTTAGCGAGGTACAGCCATGGATCGAAGACAATGGAGACAACTTCTGTGTAAAGCAGAGCCCACACCGGCCATGGTCTGATTGGTAAAGTAAGATAAGCTTTATAAAAATGACCATGTTCTGCATGGTACGGTAAATTCCCCAATTCACTGCAAATGCGCAGGAAAAGAACGGTCGCATCGAAAGCCCTTTCTTACTGATGGTCAGCCACAGGAGACCGATCTTTCGGAGCTTGGTTTGAAGATATATTTGACCTCGCTGCCCACATCCTTGGTAGGGGAGGTAAAATATTCAGTCCCATGCCAACTCTAACCTGCCCTGTCTAACGTTAAATATGTCTCGTCTATCATCGAGAACGTTTCTTTGTCCATTGTCTTCAGCCGCTACTCCTGGGTGGTGGAATGTTGCTCCGAAACTGCTTGGCGATGTCTACGGGCTGGAAATACTTTTTGATAGTTTGTCCGGTTGCACCGATCCCTCGGCCAAAGGCACATCGGGTCTCCACCTTCCCCTTGGTTTGCCGCTTCAGCTTCTGTTGAACTTTTTGCTCGGACAGGGCCGTCCGACAACCAGTACTAGCCTTCATTTTGATGATCTTTCGTTTTCCAACATGGCGTTTGATCTTGTGAATGTCAGATTTGCAGTATTCCATCGACATGAATCAACCTACAATAGGAAATTTCTGCGCCCTGGTGCGCAGGTGATTGTAACATATACATTAAAAATATTGACTGATTTAATCTTTTTTTCATGCAATTATCCTGTCACGTGGTGGTGAATCAACCGATGCATCAGTAATCGTAGCAACCCTGTTTTGTACAGATGAAATTTGACATCAGTTGATGTGCACCAGCCATGGGCAGTCAACAGTCAAGTAATTACGTGCGATGATTTTTTAATAATGCAAGCTCCACCACGAAGTGAAGAAATTGGAACTCGTGACGCAATTTGTGTCCACCGTATATAGTCAATTCGGCATTAACAACACCCTCTTGTTTCTAGACCATAAAATGCGGAAGAAGTTGAAAAGGGAGATCTTGGGCATTGTGGCTTCATCGTTTCACCTTGGACAGATAGATTGGAGGAACGGGCAAAACCGAAAAGAAGAACCTGGGCAAGATTGTTATGCGAAAGCGTCAGCCGAGACCGACCATGGCTGAGCAGCAGGCAATCATCAAGAAGAAGCGGCTGAAGGTACTGATGAAAAACAGCGACGTCGTGGTCATAATGGAAGACTGTTGGACGCTGAAAGGCAATGACTAGCGTCCTCCAGCAAGAAGAAAGCGTTGACATCAGATTTATCTCCCACCAACTTCCCAAAGAATGTACTTTGTGCGATCGAAGAGAAAGGAATGTCCAAGCCGCTGTTCTTTTTTTAGGATTTGCGGTGAAGAATATATAGTATGAAGTGCCTGCTAGTGCCTGTTGCCACTTCTCTCAATACTTATCACGAAGAGGAGGATGATTGAACTCGAAAAAATGCAACCGACAGATATGAGCAACAAAAATTCATTTCTAGACGGATATTTTTGAAACTCTCAGGGAAGAAATAAACACATTTAAGCAATGATTTTTCAATGTTTATTTATTCAACCTTCTTTTCTAGGTGAAATGCCCGCACCTAGGACTTTACCAGACACCCTTCACTCTTTCTAAATTTAAGAGACAGATAGCAGCGCCACTCTCGTAGCCGATGAGCTAACGTTGAACCGCCATGCACGACCGAGCACGTACAGCGAAAATCAAAGTTTATAACACAAAATTGCCATTTCCTCTCGAGCGCGAATCGTTTCGTTGCGACTTGAAATGAATTTCCATAGCAGCTGCTCTTATGAGATTCCGGTTTTTGGTTGTTGAATGATTTCAAGCAATTATTTACTGATGGGACTATTGAAAACACTTCCACTTTGAATCCAAACAATCAAAACAAACCCTCAACATCTCGACTGTGAAAAGAGTGCACGCACACTATGATCCGTGTGAACGTATGATCGAATACTTCAATGTGCTGTCACCAGACGTCGTTGCAATCATATAAAATGAATGTATCCTCTAGGTTAGTCTAGAAAATAATATCTGGGACATCTTGTTCATTTACCGTCTTTGACATAACGCTACCCATCAAATCATGTGCAACAATTGCGCCATCTTTCTTAAATACTTTTATGCTATCTTTCTTCAAATCATTGTCGTTTTTGAAGACCTTCCCTGTTTTCCAGAGCTTGCCCTTCATAATCGCCCAGAGTTTTTGTATTGGGCGAAGTTTTGGCGAGTTTGGCGGATTTACCTCCATCGGCACAAAAACAACATCATTGGATTTGTACCACTCCATCACTGGTTTCACGCAATGGCACGATCCCAGATTCGGCCAAAACAGAGCGTCACCTTTGTGGGACCGAGGAAAGGCAGCTGACGCTGAAGCAGGTGGAAGCATTCTTCTCTCTCTATATAATTGGCCGTTGATGGTGCCAGTCATTATGTACGGCTTGCTGCATTTGTTGCACCAACAGATCGCCTGCCACACAAATTCCTTCTTGAACAATTTGTAAAACTTCTTCTCTCGGATCTTCTACGGAACTCCTGGGGAGCGGCTTAGTGTCAACTTTAATGTTCTTCTCGTCGTCCATTACGGTGCATTTCGGCTGCATCAACAACTCGCGGTTTTTCGGTTCCGTAAGAAACTCGTATTAGAATACATTCAATACAATTACATACATTCATACATTCAATTTTAATTAAAAAAAAAATTCCTTACAAAGTACTATCCAACTTTGACCAATATTTTGACAATGGAGATGAACCAGCCCAGGGCTGAAAATCTCGGTAATCAAGGAACTTAAAAAAGTATTTTTTAACAAACCAAATTGTGTTTTATTCATTAAGAAAACGAAAATTTCACAAACATTCTTCTACTCCCTGTCGCACCACCTTGCGGCAGTTAGCTGAAACTTTGCCAAAAAACTGAAACTTTGTGTACAAAGGAAGCTTGAAGGCATATTCTTTAGTTCCTTGGTCGCTTTTTTGCGTCGCCTTGGACGCAAATTGTCCGTCATTTTGGCCACCAAGTTATTTGAATATACTCTCCTCTTCAAATTGGCCCGGAAATTCTCGATTTGGTAGAGCTGGGGCATGTTGGGAGGGTGACATGCTACCACGTTCCGCTTCGCCGGGAAGATCTCTTTGACCAGAATTTTCAGCCATTGCTTCAGGGTTTCCGCTCGGGACACGGCTGGCTTGGACTGAGACTTCCGAATGTGAAAATCAATTTTAGTTTTCTTAGCCGTTTGGCCGGTCGCACCACCATAGTGGCCATCTTGCCTTCCATCTCCCGTTTGCTAGAATCTCGTAAATGTGTCCGCGATCGTATCCGGCCAACGCCAAGTGAGCCACGATGGCCGACTTTTTCAGGCCTGGATGGATCAGGCGGTACGAACAAACCACAGATCAAAGTGGTTTCACTGTTCTTGCCCTAGCTGCCATAAAAAAACTGTTGGAGCTGCCAAATTTTCACAGTATTTAGGCTACTATTATGTTTTGACTACTGACCGGTGGACTGACCACCAGGCCGGGTAATTGCTTGGACAATCGGAATATTTGGTCACTATTTTTAAAACAAGCTTTACTCCTATGCGCCACATTAAAAATCGAACGAGGTCAAGTTAAAAAAAAATTAGGAAAGCGTTAGATAACCGTGTACAGTGTCCCCAAATATTTCCGTGTGCGGAAAACTATTGTTCAAGGAAAACGCCGTTGTGAAACTGCTGTGAAAGATACTGAGAACAATAAGAGCAAGCCCAAGACTTTCGGCAGTAAACATTGCCATACAATACATGATCAGATGTTAGATATTTTTTTGTGAGCGATTGAGCTTCCGAACTCCAATCTTATACTCAACACTAATACACTGCACAGCCTCACTACAACACTACCACTACCACTACCTTACCTTACCTTACCAATCAGGCTAAGGCCGGCGTAGCCTCTGCTGTACACAGAAGTTGTCTCCATTCTATTCGGTCCATGGCTGTTAATCGCCAGCCTCGCTGTCTGCGGAGGGTCCGCTGGTCGCCTTCTACTTGATCGATCCACCTTGCTCGTTGCGCGCCTCTTTTTCTTGTACCTGTCGATTCGTTTTCGAGAACCATTTTCACAGGGCTGTCGTCCGACATTCTTACGACATGCCCAGCCCATCGTAGTCAACCGATTTTAGCGATGTGTACGATGGGAGGTTCTCCCAGCAACTGGTGCAATTCGTGGCTCATTCGCCTCCTCCACGTTCCGTCTTCCATCTGCACTGCACCGTAGATGGTACGCAACACCTTCCGTTCAACGACTTCAAGGTCCAACGACTACCGGTCTAATTATTGTCTTGTAGATGATCAACTTTGTGGTTCGGCGAACTTTGTTCGATAAGCATCCTTCGGAGTACAAAGTAGGCACGATTGGCAGCCATAATGCGCCTTTTTATTTCTCTGCTGGTGTCGTCATTGACGGTCATTAATGAGCCCAGATACACGAGTTCATCTACTACCTCGATTTCATCACCGTCGATCGGAACTCGTGCTAGTAGGCTAACATTGTCTTTTCGTGAGCCTCTTCCCTTCATGTATTTTGTTTTCAACGCATTTATCACAAGCCCAATCCTACCAGCTTCAGGCTTAAGTCTGATGTTCGTTTCCGCCATCGTCTCAAAGTTACGTGCTTCGATATCAACATCGTCGGCGAATCCAAATGGTTGGACAGACTTCCTGAAGATCGTACCACTTGTGTCTATCCCAGCTCTTCGAATCCCTCCAGTGCAATGTTGAACAACAAACACGAAAATCCATCACCTTGCCGCAACTCTCTCCGAGAATCGAAGGGACTCGAGAAGGTCCCTGGTACTCGGTCAACACACATCACTCGATCCATCGTTGCTTTGATCAACCACGTCAGTTTTTCCGGAAATCCATATTCGTGCATGATTTGCCATAGCTGGTCTCGATCGATTGTATCATACGCTGATTTGAAATCGATGAAAAGATGATATGTGGGCACGTTGTATTCGCGACATTTCTGCAGCACTTGCCGAATCGTGAAAATCTGGCGCGTAGTAGCGCGGGCGCCCATGAATCCAGCTTGGTATTTCCCTCCGAACTGCTTTGCAATTGGTGACAGGCTGCGGCATAATATTTGGGAGAGCAGCTTGTAGGCAGCGCTCAGTAGCGTGATTGCACGATAATTGCAGCAATCCAGCTTGTCGCCCTTTTTATAGATGGACTCTATTCCCTCCATTCAATCTTCCGGTAAACATTCCTCCTCCCAAATCTTGGTAATTACCCAGTGCAGCGCTCTAGCCGGTGCTTCACCACCGTATTTCAAAAGCTCACTTGGGAGTTGGTCAACACCAGCGGCTTTGTTGTTTTTCAACCGACCAATTTCCTCCTCAACTTCCTGAAGGGTTGGGGTCGGGGTCCTGTCATCTTGTGCGCGTGTTCCTAGATTTATTACCGTGCCATTTCCACTACCACTACCACTACCAAGCGAATTGATGTGTTGATTTTTTTGCCCACGACCAATGTTGAATTTTTTCTCCAAGTTACGATCCATTACGAGAAATGGAACAAAATCATGCGAAGTTGCATTACAATTTTGCTTCTTTATATTGGGTGTAGGATGAACATTAATGGACGACAAAACTTATGTCAAGATAGACTCTCTGTTGCTTCACGAGCACAAGTTTTATATCGAGGTCGAGAAGATGTCGCCAACACAATTCACTAAAAACATCTGATTTGGCAAGTAAGTTACAGCTGCGTACAAAAAACTCAAATTTGGTTACATATGAGTCGACACAGATATAAAAAATATTGAATTTTCTGCTTTATCTAATGTACATAGAGGGAATGCTAGATTTGGCAGAAATTAATGGGATATTTCATGTATATTCAAGCCACATTACGCCTGAATTAGGGCTGTTGTATGAAAGATAGTGAACATTGTTGTGTGGCGCATGCAAGATTGCAAACAATTTCGTTGTTTACGCCTCCTTTGGTTTGGAATTAAACGAGGGGAAATTTTACGTGCCTTTTCAAATCCATTTTTTTTCTGTGTATGAACTCGAAGCAATACAAGGAAGAGAATCTGAAAAAAAGCATTTTATCGTCCATCTAAGTACACTAAGGCCCCGTAAAGTTTTGACCATATTTAGCTAGCTGTCACTACAGTCACATACATAAAATAATTGAATATCACCTAATCCTTAATTTTCAGGATCCATTCTGGAAATGGCTACGTTAAATTAGATGAGATAAGATTAGAAAAAAACATTTAAAAAATACAGTAGGATAAATCTAAGTTCTAATCAATTTGAACTGCTTCAGTGTCGGAAATGTTGCTCTTATAAATAAATAAGTAAATAAATTAATAATCAAATCAAAAAATAACTAAATAAATAAATTCCCACGATGCACAGTTTTTTAATCAGCTGTTTACAGTTCATGTTGTTAACCAATGACGTAAAGATTTGAGGACACTGAAGTAATTTAATAAAGTACCACGTATTTCTAGTTTGTATTAGTTTTAATTTTTTTATTAATGTTTTATTCAAACCTCTTAGACGCATCCCCTCATAAAACACTTATAAGATGGTTAAATGATGTGTTCTAACTATGTAATAGTTGTTGTTATTGTTATCGTAATAGTGTTCAAATTTCATTTTTACTACAATTATAAAAGAAATTAAGGAAAACATTTGAACTTTCTCGAAAAATCTTGATATAAGGTAAATGCTCTTGTAACTGCGGTACGTTTGCAGCGTTAGTGTACAAATATTTATGTATCGAGGACCATACAAAATTATGGGTTCACTAACACTACCAACGTACCGCAATTAACTGTTGTTGTAGATATTCCTTGTTAATTTTAGTGAAGTCAGTGACTGAAAACGTCTATTGCTTTTAGTAAGTTTCCTAAAGGCACAGTTACAGTTCTTAAACAAGTTTATTGGTTTGTAAGCGCGATGATACACAGTATAACATTTTGAAAGTCACTTTTGATGTAAACCGGAGCAGTTTGAAAACTACATCTGGCTTAAATTTACATGAAACATCCTATTATTGTCTGTGAAATCTAGCATTGTATGTGTATTAGATAGCGCAGAAAATTCAAAATTTTTTTTATCTGTGCGCTTCATACCAAAGTGTGATAGTAAAAATCTTGAATTATTGTTAAATTGCCGTTGAAAAATATGACGTTTGCGAGATCAAACTCAATTACTTAATGGTAGTTGGTATACGGGTTCTCGAGCAACTGGAATTCCGTATCCTAATTTGATCTCAAATGGCAGTATACAGGATAAGCAACTATTAGAGTAAAATAAAGTCTCATGTAATTTTCACCTCGTGCAATTTTTTTTTCGATCCAATTATGTGCATGAAAATCAATTGAAAATTACAAAATTTTGTTCACTGTGTAGATTCAGAAAAGTCGTGAAGGCACTGGCACTGAAATATGGTGGCCACGGTGCTTTTACCAGCTGAACTCTAGAATGGGTTCCTGAGTATACAAAATATTCAAACGCGTTTGAAAACCTTATTCAAAATGACTTATCTGACTTTGTAAACAAAGAGGGGAACAAATCTAGGATTTTTTTTTTTCAATATGGAGAATCTTACAATGAGAGAATTTCTCCTCTCTCGCTCTCTTTCATTTATTACAGCGCCATTATTAATTAACCTTTTGAGGAATTTTTCAGTACAGATAGAGACACAACAGTGCTGGCTAGCTTCCTCTACAAATAGTAGAATGAAAAACGTTAAGCTGAATGGAATATGAATGAAAAAGAAAGTAATCAAAGAGAGTCTCTCAATTTCAGATTCGCCCTAATGAAAAAAAAAAAACCTTAGAAAATTTAAATGTTTAATGTTACTCACACCAGGACCACCAACACAGCGAATTATATTTACCTAACTTGATGGCTAGTTTTCGTGAAAGTGCTGAGAATTATGGGAAAAGAACATTTGAATCTGCCGTTCCCCTCTTTGTTTACAAAATCAGATGCGTCGTTTTTAATAAGTTGTCGAGATTCGTTTTCCATTTAAGAAATCCTGACCGCCCGCGTGTGAAAATGACTTTTCCAAAGAGAATAAAAACAAAAAAAACTCCAAACCACACGTTCACCGACCAAAGTCAGAGCTCCCGGATGGAGCGCTTTTATTGTTGAAAGTTTTTCGATATCAATTTCTTTGGCGCCGCCTACTGATGAAGTTGTTTTCGTCTGCTCCTTCTTTTGTTTCACTTCCATTTGACGTCAAACTTCAGATAACCCCATTCATCGCCGCTGTTTTGTCTTTGCTTGGGGAGGCTTTAAGCAGCAAACACCTTTAAGTTACTTACTTGAGGCAAAATCCAATCAAATTGAAGCGATTGAATTTATCCTCTTGAAATCCTCGGTGGCTTTACTGGCAAATAAGCTGCGAAGTCGGGCAGGAGAGGCTAAACATAGAACTCGGTATAAGTTCGTCGAGTGGTAAACAAAAGGGGGCACGACAACAATCCACTTGCAGATGTCGTTCAAGTGTCAAATAAATGCAGGAATTACCGCTTTCGGAACAAAATTCAGGGACAATTTGCGCAGCGCCGTAGAGAAGAGCACCGCCACACAACCAGCTGATAAAAACCAGCACCATCATATCGGTTGATTGTGTGCTGCTGGCTATGGGAGTTGGGGAGTTGAGAAAAATATGGAAATTCAAGCCCGTGAGGGGTATTTCCCTTTTTTCGCTCGCCCTTCTACTTGCGGTGTGTGTTGGAACTCGTTTGTAATTTTTCCTCGGTTCCATTTTCCGCTAACCTTTTGCCTTGATGGTGGAAGAAAAGAAAAATGAAGCTGTAAATGTGGCTGAGAGGGAGAACGCAATCAACGCTATATTCTTGCTCGGTTGGGAAGAACCATTTTTTTTTGTGCTCTGGAAAATAGTTGAAGTCGGATGACTCTGGGACGCCCTCGAGGAATCCGGTGCACTTTGGGGACAATGTGATGAAAGAAAGTGGAATTGGTGAAAATGAATGGAGCACTTTTTTATGGACGCCTTGATAGCCGATTGTAAGAGAAGGTCATTGCTTAGCTGATATGTGAAGTTAACTCACCCTTCCATAGCCTACTTTGATGTAATTATCACTAAATCGACCAAAACCATCTTGCGTGACTTGCCATCATTCGTTTATGCCACTTTTTTCCCGCTCTTATTATTGCAGTTTGATTCTCCAATCCACGTCTGCTTTCGCTGAAGCCAATATCGCAAATTGAACCACCCTACCGAATGTTCATTTCTCACCGATTTGGAATGCATACTTTCGGTTCCCGGCTTTGGATGAGATGAAAATATCCGAAAAGGTAATTGAAATATATTGACTGGAATATCATCGGCCGTGTTCGGCTCTGCTCTTTGCGAAATTTGCTCAATTTTTTTTTCGGCTGCCTCGCCCACTTCCAATCATCTCTCCCGGGGACTGCTGACTGGTTCCTTCCCGCATCATCACAAGGCGGAGGAATATTCTGCATATCGTGTTTCGACAGACCAGCAGCCACTTTGCACGAAGCTCCTATCTCAACAGGCCAGAGGGAACAATTCCCTGACGTACATTCATAGCTATTGCTTCGGACGGATATTGGTAGACGAGTGGAGTGTTGAAGGAGAGAGCAAAAAAAAAATGGTTCCTACCACTCGTATAGGCAGATGGAAATTACTTTGTTTCTTTTCGAACGAGCAGATTTGGAAATGGCAAAAATATGCTTCCAGTGGTACCTCCGGCGCAATGATCGTACTCTTGCGGAACGGTTATTTGCTGGATTATTTTCCATTTCCATTCCGCTTTATTGATGCAATTATTGTTCAGAATTCGATTGGTTCATAATTTAGGAATTAATGGTGAGAGTAATTTCTGCTACGTTTCATCTGACACGAAATTTCAGCTCATCGATTTTCAGTGCTTTTGAAGTTGGATACCGAGCCGGAATACCACAGTGGCTAATAAAGTTAATAAATGACTCGCTTGATAAATCACCAGCAAACAATTAACCGCAAGCATTTACAGGAATATTTTCCTCCCTCCGGATCCGATCTATCAGCAAACCCAGCAAATATTGTCAGTTTTCCACTAAGGCGGAGATATTCCCCCATTCCTTTCAGGCCCAACCCACGGAAAACTTTCGCATCGTATTATCAAAGTAACAATTTCGCGTTGGGTGGGAATCGTGGCTTCAGAGGCATAGATGCAAAACCATCATAATTATCATCAATAAATTTGAGGAATTTCCGACCGAACAACGCAACGGGAGATATGGGAGAACGATAGGAATTTCGGCAGCACACACATCATAGAACCTTCGAATCAGTCATTTGCATGTGGCTCCGAAGGAAGCCAAGTGGATCTGAATTTACGTAATTTATTGGCGCTGACTCGTTGGATAATTTTGCATAATTGTTGCTTTTCGCTTGGTTTGTGCATTGGTTTAGCGATTTGTGTTTTAGTTTTTGACGGTGGATCATCAGTTTGCTATCTTAATGAGATGCTGCTGGAATACATGAATATTATTGCGGAGCATTATGGTAAGTGATGTAGTGAGGGAGCTGTCGATTTGAAAAATGTTAAAATCATAATTGAACTTTCAATTTCGCCTGGGGATTATATGAGAAGTGATTACCCAGGGTTTCATTGGTGGATAACATCTTTTAGCAACATTCCACAGTGGTCAAAACAAGTTAGTTTATCCGTCCACGCCCAAGTAACATTGCCAAAACCATCCTGTTTGATTAAGTTTTATTAAAGTTTTATGAAAGCCACCAAAAATCAATTTGGTTTTATTATGGCAGTAAGAGGTGCCAATAGGTCAGGTTTACGAGAACCTACATAGCTACGATCTCAAAACCTTGTCGTCTAAAATCCTTTTTACTTCTATCAAAGGTTTTATTTTGACTTTATGAATTCGTAAAATGCTGTTTTGAAATGCCGTTTTGGGACTAATTCATATTATCTTGTAATGGTCAGTTTAAAACCATTTTGCCTCCAATAAATGCATTTAACGATAAATTGGCATTGAGGGAAGTCACCAAATGACCAAATAGTATTATAGTAGCCATTGCGAAGATAAATGGGCTTTTTGGCAAAACTGTGATTTTTTCCAGTCGCCATATTGAAATGTAAGAAATCATTGAAATGTGGAAATACACCAAGTTCTAGATTTAATGTAAATGAACTGTAGATCAGAAACCAACTTCGGCATTATTTTAGATAACCTTATTGAACTCCATCAATTCCCAGGATTTTTTTGATGAATTCATCGAATATATATGTTTTAATTTTGTTTTCATTGTTGTAATCTATCATAATTTCCGAGGCGTATTAATTTTAGGCTCTTATCGATCCAATATTCACCATAAAATTAAATGCGCGTATGATTTAGAGAATGATACGCTATGAAAAACTCAATTTCAAAAGAAGCAGAAGAGCAGAGAATCGAACAAAGCAGAACAACAAAAACCAACCACGATATCATCGTAAAGTTTGACAGCTGTGGTCATTTGGCCCTATGCTGGTGATGGCAGCCAAAAGGTTTTTTTTTCTTTATTATAGTGATTTTCAGCCTCCTGCGCTGGTTCATCACTTAGCAGCCAATAGGTTTTATGAAGGTTCTCAAGTGGTCACAACATCTTTCACTAAAACATTTTCAAAATCTTTATGGTCTTTTGTTCATTTGTTTTCAGAACCGTCTGTAGAGTGGGCCACTTTGTAAACATTTCGGCTTTAAAGATGCATTGAAGATGTTTTGGTGGACAAAACAGCTTTGAATGTAGTTTTATCACCAAGCTGAGGAGAGTGCTATACGGCTGGAATGAACTAAAATTGTTACTTGGGCGGCCGTCTGCTGGGGAATTATGTTCAAAACAAATATCGATGGTTTTACCATAGACTAACTCTAAGACCAGTAGGTCCCACACAAATACGATTTTTTTCTTGGCTCAGTCAGTACTAGCACATCGGTCCCAAGCTCGGTCCCAAGCTCAATCATGCGCCCCTAATAATGAACTCACACGAACACACTCTCAAATATTCTGTCAAAATAACACAGCAAATCAAAACAAAAGCGCAAATATGTATAACAAGGTTCTGGCTTCAAGGTGTACTTCGGACCAAGGGGTTCTACAACAGTGAACCAATTTCAAATCGCTAGTTGCATATTGATTGCTGGTTTTACTATATATCATGATTCAAACAATGTAAAAAAAATGCGTAGTGCTTTAAACTCATTATTTTCAGCTTAATTTTGCATTTTGAGTTTGTCATTATTAAAAGTTATTTCATGTACTATAATTAAACTTATAATATCATTAAACATTTATTTATTCAATTTCGTGTTCACTTTCAACCGCTTCTTTTACAAGCAGCGGTATTGCCAGACAATGGTTTCTCATGCTTCTTAAAAAAAACTACGAATGCTTGTAATCAATGGATCTGATGATACTAAAAGCCATATCAGAAGATCGTGATTCGTAGCCTTTCTTCCATTCCCCTTGCCTCTTGAGCATCTTCAGATAGCTGACTGATTTGAACAGCGACATATTGCAATTCTTTATGAACGATAGCTGGTATACCAAGGGTACGCAGAAAAAAATAAACATTGAATTCTCAGCGTTATCTAATGCACATAAAGGGAGTGCTTGATTTGGTAGACAATAATGGAATACTTCATGCAAATTTAAGCCTGATAACGCCTGTATCTAGCCTGTTGTATGAAAGATTGCAACCATTGTTGTATAACGCCTGAAACATTGCAAACAATTTCGTTATTTGCGCCTTCTTTGGCTTGGAATTAAACGAAGGGACATTTTACGCGCCTGTTAAAAATTCATTATCTTTTTCTGTGTAAAAAGTGACCAGCAAACGCGCAGATTCATTGCAATAGTCAAAAATTGCGGTCGTGTTATTGTTACATGTACATAGATGTCAGGCCTTGCAATATTGAACTGCAACGATAGAGAGAAGTAGGGAAGCGGAATCTATATTGAGCTCAATAAGCAGACCTCCAGTGGAAATCGGTGAATATGCATTGAATACCGAACACTGAGTACACAAGTTGTTCACAATTTATTCGTCCACTTAACGTTAATCGTTTAGCAACACAAAAAACATTCGATTCTGATAATTTTCTTCCAATTTAATATGGAAAAGTTGCCACTGCTATGTATCTATCTATATTACTAATATCACGAAAAACATTAATCCCATCGGTGTACATATGTTAATCATACTGATTTTAATAAAGAAAAAAATACAAACAAGTTAACGCTCTTCACTTCTACACCCAAAAATGAAGTAGCTCATTTGACAGCACTTCACGTGTGTTGGGTAGCATGCATATAACCAAGACAAAATGAAAGGGTTTGTTTTTTATTCTTCCATGAGAATATTGACAACAAGACTCACCATAACGTTGGGCATCGAATGCTCTATGAATGCAATGACGTCCATATAGGGTCTGGGGCAACACACTGCTTGCTTGTATTGGAAGCAAAAATAATGTAAATATTGCTGAGCTGACGAGTGATGACGTAACACTTTTGAACTTTCTATTGGCGGGCATAGGTTCAGATTAAAAAAATCGGTTCAAACGTTTATTGTAAAGGTCGTGTTCAAAAGAAATTTATTTTTTTATACCAAACCCATGTTAAATTCCGTTTACTGAAACGGGAAAGTAAAGAATAGAAAAGAAATTGCAAAACTGCAGCAGTATCCACCTAAAAGAAACGAAAAACAAGATTGAAATTTGTAAGGTTTCCACGCAAACTAATGGGACTGTCACTTTTACGTTCGGAAAAATATTCCGCTCGATTATTCCGTACGTGAATTTGACATTGCGTTCCATGCAGATCAATTGTCAAAATTCCGCTTGGTAATATTGAACAAAATTCCGTAACATCTCTACTTTTTAGGTCGATACTGGCCTTAAATGCTGAATTGTGGAAATAATCATGATACAAATGCCATTCATTGAGCAGAAGCATTTTCTCCCGATAACGTGGATCATTTATAGCGAATTTAACTGAGGTAATTGAATTTTTGCCACACAAACTTTCAAACGCTGAGACTGTACAATCTAGTAGCGATATAGAGCCAATTTTCCATCATCGGTAGCCTGGAATCGGTTGAAAAATTAAGTTTTATAACACATACAATAAACAATCGCGGAGCGAGCGAATCAAAATAAATAGTATGACGTAGCACTTGGCAGGCTTTTGTGTAGCGTGCGCAAGGAGTGCAGTGGTATTAGTGTCACGAGCGAATTTTACTCATTTCACTAATATTGTTGTGGCTACTGGGCCAGACCTTATATAGACGTCATTGCTATGAATGATTGAACACGCACACTAGCGTTGATGTGTATGCTATACAGTATGTGAGCAGTGCCGCCAAATTCAACAGAGATGGAAAAATATTACAAAATGTGGAATTTTATTTCTCGGTAAATATTGCAAAAAATTACAATTAGAAGAATGTAGTTATTTATTTAATCTATGCAAAAATAAAATAGTTCAACTTTGAGCGATTTGTAGCACCCCCACAAAAAGGCGATATTGAAGTACTGCCAACCCATTTAATTCAAATTAGAGTCATGATAAAATAGTTTGGCAACATCAAGCGATTACGTCGATTGTAAACACGGTTCAGAATAGGTGCAAGCGTATTTAAATTATTGTGAAAATTAATCCCATAGTTTTCTAAGATTTTATCACGTGTTCATAGATTCTCGTGTGGCTAATGTAATAAGTGTAGTTTGATTTTTATGGTTTGCACAATTACGCAACGAAAATGTGTGAGGATATAGTGCAGTTTAAGGGAAAACTTGAAGTCTTGCTCGAGTGTATTCCCTAGTACGGCTAGATCAATACGACGAATTTGTAGTGCAAAGGTGAGAAATTGTGTTGAAAATCTGACTGTTCATTATTTTTACGAAATTTATGTTTCCGAAACGTTTTTGTAGTTTTTAATTACATTCATGACCTAATTTTAAATGCCAGGATTATATATTCTTGGTTACTGCGTCCATTTATAAAAGAAATGAAACATCTTTTTTCGTTTGAAGTTGGATGACTGCAGAATGTGAGGAATATGTGTTCCGCTTCCCAACTATAACATATAAACTATCGCTAGAGTGTACATACGACCCGGCTCTATATCATAGTGTAAAACTATCGCTCGCAAGTCATAACTATGAGCTATCACTACATAGTTTATACACACTATATACTAGAAATAGCTGCCGCATGGCGACAGCTTAAGAGATTCTTAAAATTTCAGAAACAAACAGCAATTCATTCAATTTTTCTAAGATATTTTTTGAAATTTTGGCTGAAACTGGTAACGGCAAAATTGTTCACTAATCTCAAAGTTGATTCAACTGTGAATTATCAAATGAAGGCAAACGCCACGCAAACTTAGTCTACAGCCCAAGTGCACCATTTCCAACAACTTCCACCAGCTCATGTAGCTCATGTAATCGTTTGGTAACGACAGGCATCCAAGCACCAATTTGGTGTACCACAAAGGTGTTAATTACACCGATTTGATGTACCAAGTGGCATCAGAGAACGACAGAGGCTCACACTCAATTTGTCAACAATATCTCCGAAAATGAGCCTCGTCTTCGCAACATAGCCTATAAACCATTACACCGACCACATCCTTTGTGCTCCTATCTCAACATACTCGAAAGACGGCAGCAGAAGTGCAGGAAAAATTGTCGGAAACATCCGAAGGAAGCATCCACTCATGTGTCATGTCGAAGCAATTATTTCATCCGCACAATTTCCTACCAACTTGCTGAGCATACCTATCTTTCATTTGTCAGTGGGCCTGTGTTCGCTTGCCGCACGAGCAACAAAGGACAAGCACCATGAATCATATTGTCAGCATTGCTCTTTTTCTTCACTCCATCTTTTTGCGAAGAAGCAGTAGCATTTTTTTTCTTCATCCAAGCAAGCCTTGGTAGAGTGTCATTTCTCCAAGTGGCTGAAGATGTTCTCTTTTTTTTTATCTAGCTGCTACTGTTGCTGATTCTTGCCAACTTGGGCACCAATATAACGACAACATAATGCATACAAATATGTATTTTGTGTTTGAGGCTGATATATCTCTATCACGGGAATCATTTGCAGAAGAAGAAAAGAAGACGATGACGACACATCAGAAACAGTGTCAGTTCCAACACTCCCTTCCCTCTGCCATTCCCTCTTTTGAAAGGAAAACTTTCCAACGAACGCTCGATGCCTGCGTCTTCTCCGCCTGCTCTGTGAGGATTCTCCGAATTCATATTGTATCGTATTCATGACAGAATTTGATGTTATTTTTCTGTTTTGAAATAATGTCTTTCCTCCGTTTTCTGCTCACAGACGCACATTCACTATTATTGCGTCTTTTTTGCTCCAGCATCGTCTGTTTTCTTCCGGTCAAAAATAAGAAAAAGCAAGATAGGAAGCGAAAGAAGGTGCACACACCTATGCGGCGTTTTCAGTTGGATGAAAAACTGATATTATTGTTATTATGGGCTGCTTCCGGCGTGCCGTTCCGTGCGTCGCCCTCGTACGGGGTTTGTTTAGCAACAGGAAGAAAGGAACTGTCATTTTGGTTTTCGCAAAAGCTCACCCACATCACCGTCAGTGGCTGGTGGGTGCCCAGCTCAGCATGACGTGAAAAGCCTAAAGTTTTCTTTCTCCCGTATGATGGAGTTGGGAAAAGGGAAAAGCGAGTGGTTGGGCGAAGAATGATTTCGGTGTCTTCCATTGAATTTGGTACGGCACGGTGGATGAGGAAGGGAAGAAAGGAAACGTGTGGAGCTCGATGTGTTTGTTGACATCTCTATAAACCACGACAGTCAATCTGGTGATGAAAGTTAGGAAGTTTTTTTCTCAGCCGCCATTGGAAATGTTGTTGTCAAATGATTGTGATAAGATGGGAAAAGTGTAGGAGGTTTGAGTTTGTCGTTGCGGTTCATGGGAACAAAAAACAAAAAAATACTGTCTCAAGTATGGATCCTTTTCTAATTAGTCTCTTTGATTCGTTTTATTTGAAGTTTAAGCTTAACCCTGGGTCCGACAAAAAAAACAACTTCAAATCATCAGATGGCCAAAACACGTTGAAAAATATTCTTCTGGAGAAATTTCATGAATTTTGATTCCCATATTGCCAGGGTTTTCTTCTGATAATGCTCATGGCTTCTCTCGGCCCACGAGAACCTGTTACAGAATGGTCGTTCCGGGACAAGTCGACAAATGGCCTAAACTGGAAGAGAATTGTTTCTAGGAATTATTCCAAAGAATGGCTGTTAACATTCCCGGAAATTCAATTGATGTAGATTTAATGAATATTTCGTCGATAGTCGTTAGTCAATTGATCAATCTAGTAGATGAGCCACACGGAATATAATAGCAGATTATTGTTAACTGCAGTTTTGATGGCTTCCACCCAATAACGTTAAAGGATCTAAAATATATTTGCTTATCTTTGAACAAAATTGCTGGATTAGATAATGTTAATGCAAGGTTAGTATAAGATTACTTCGATATAATCGGAAACTACCCGCTGGACCTAATTAATGAATCGCTGAAAACTAAGCACATGCAACAAGTTAGGGAAGAATCTTTAGTCATGCCTGAGGTCATGCCCATTCAAAACGTTGGAACGATTAAGACCGAAGAGTTTCGTCATATTAACATGTTGCATACTTTGGAAAAAAAATAGAACTTGTTGTATAAACGTATTAAAATCGTATTTATTTGATTGCACCGGAGCTGGATTTGAAACGCGCTTTTGAAACGATTTCTCGGCCCTTGTTGTTAGAAACAATCAAAAACTTTGGATTTTCAGGTTCTGCATACAGATAGTTCGACGATGGTTTGAGAGAACTCAACGGACTGTTTTTAATGATTCTGTTTCAAGCCCTGTGGAAAACAGGTTTGGCGTACCACAAGGGAGTGTATTAGGGCTCATTTAAGTCATTCTATATATTAATGATATGCGACGAGTTTTGTGATATTATTATTTTTGTTGATGATACCGTGTTGTTCATTGCAGCTAAAGCCCTTGAGGCCTCCTCACATTTGAATGCAGATTTACGTTCTCTAAGTAGATGGTTAAAGTACAAACAGTTGAAATTGAACATAAGCAAAGCTGAATTCATGGTAATTTCATGGAATCGAGTTTTTGAAGACGTCTCTGTCTCTGATGATGAGACAAGTAATCACGTTCGTGAGAACAACAATGATAATTGCATGATAATTGATGATATATTAAAATGTGTTGTTATTTGATGTAACGATGTCATCAAGAGAATACAATTGTACAAATCAATCATCTCTTCTCATATTGAATTTTGCCCTTCCGTTTGGTATTAACCTAATATCGAGATTACAGGTTTTGCAAAACTAGATAATGCGTTTAATTTTGAGATGTGATAGGTTCACTTTCTTCTCTTTTTCGTTAGATGCCTTACAGTGGCTATCGGTGAAGTAGAGAGTTGTGTATTGGGCAATGATGTCCATTTTTATAATAATTAACGGTTTGTTGCCTCAATATTTGTGTAATCGAATTGAAAAAAGAATTGATATTTATTGATATAACACATTTTTTGTACGGAACTTCACAAAATTCGTTGTTTTCAAAACGTATAAATGTTTTTAATTCGATGCCTCTACTCATCAAACGTGCAGCAATACTTACAGATTTTAAGAGACAATGTATTTCATACGGCAAAGCTGCCTTTTGATCAGCTACTCTGCTAACTTTCTACTCTTAACCTTACGATGTTATTCAAACAGATATTTTTTGACGTTGGACTACGGCTTTGTTTTCTATACTGGGGAAAAATTTAAATAAAATTGTATTGCGACCGTCATGAAAAGTGGTCAGGTTTTGAGCGTTAATATCTCAGTAATTTTCGCACCAATCGATCAGAAATATCTCTACGCATCAACTGCAGTAGCAAAAATTGTTGATATCGGGCCACAAACTATTGAAAGAATCATAAATGTTAAGCCTAGTTTTAACAAGTATATTAACTCCTTCAGACCTAAGGGTTAATATATGACCTCAAAAGGAAAATGGCTGCAGAAAAACACAAACTGAATATAAGTGTACACTGTCTCCGGAAAATTTGTTTTACGGTAATATTCCTATTTGAGATTTATAAAAACACATGAGTTGAAGGCCCAATTGATGACCTAGAACATTCTGAATATGAAGAAGTTCATGAAGAAAATAATAAATAGCCTAATAATAGTGTAAAGCGTTGTTAAGAATATGGTACATATGCATACGTATTTTTAATTCTCGTTGATAAACATTCAATATTTTTGTACCTTTCTAGGGTGTTATAGGTTACCCAATATGTACTTGAGTTCAGACCTTCATATCTACAGTTGTTACTGTAGCTTTTATGGCTATACGAGGTTACGATGCATATTTAATTAACCTTTTGGAAGGTCAACAGTCATGACTTGGTAACTTTGTGATGTTCTAGGCCATATGTCAGAAAGGGACAATATCTATTTAATAATGCTCATTGAATAGTTTGAGAAGTCATCAGACCTAATGCAACAATCTGGTTATATTTTAGGTGATCCAAACTGTCCTTGTGTTCAAATCATAATATCTACTACTAGAAAATGAGAACAAAGCTTAGTAATTTCCATTTAATTGCTTATCTTGACAAATACGCGTATTTCGTCTACAATGTGCAGATTTCTGCAGTGTCGTGTACTAATATTCGACTGAATACTCTTCTCATTTTCTAGTTACAGGTATTCCACAAAAAAAACCCACACTCACCAGGATTCATAAGATCTACAGTTGTAAAAATGTTTTTTTCCGGGCCATATAAAGTGACCAATCAGACCAATTCAAACACAATCAGTAAACCTTTTGTAAGGACAACAGACAACAGTTTTACAACTTTGTGATCTTCTAGGTAACCTAAACTGTCCTGGAGCTTAGAACTTGAAATCCACGGTAGTAATAGTAGCGTTTTGGACTTTACAAACGCCACGTATTCAAGCAAATTCAGTGAAAATTTTCGAATGTAAGAATACACAAAAAGATAATCTTGGGATAGTTTAGGTCATTCAAAATGTTCTGGTGTTCAGAACATAATATTTACAGTTTTAACAGAAATCTTTGGAAAATACAAAGTTACAATAGTATTCAAACATATTTATTGAATATTCTTGAAGGTCAACAAACATTATAAAGCAACATGACATGTTTTACGTCATCCAAACTATCCTTGAGACCAGAACATAGGGCCTACAGCTGTAACAAAAGCTTTCGGGGCTATGTAAGCTACGCTGTGTATTGAAACATATTTATTGAATATCTCGGAAGGTCAGCAGACATTATGAAATAAGTTTCGGATGTTCTAGGTTACCCAAACTATCCTGGAATTCAAAACTTTTTACCTACAGCTGTAACTGAAGCTTTCTAGAGCAAACAAAGTAACTATATATATATTTTACCACATTCAGTCAACCGATATAATGAGATATCGTGGGATGTTTCAGGTCACCAAAACTGTGCTTGAGTTCAGAAGTTGGGATCTTTAGTCGTAATATTTGCTTTGAATGGCGACGATATGCATTTAAACACACTTAGTCATAATCAGATTATTTTGGGATGTTCAAGTTCATAAAAATTGATTTTGATATCAGAACTTAAGGTATATAGTAGTAACCGTAACCTTTTGGGTTGTACAAAGCTACGACAAGTATTAAAATTCTGAAATGTTCACAGCCATCATAGAATAACCTTTTCAGTATCAGGTCATTCAAACTGTCCTTAAAAAACATAAGGTCTACAATTGCAACAGGAGCTGTATGGACTATACAAAGTGAAGTTTGCTTGTTTGGCATAGAATATCCGAAGATTATCTCATAATGTCTGTTGGTCTTCCAAGACATTCATTGGATATGTTGGAATACATATCATAACATTGTTTAGCAGATAAAGCTACGTTGTTCTGTGACAACTATAAATCTAAAGTTCTGAAGCCCAGGACAGTTTGGCCGACCTAGCACATCTCAAAAAATTATTATCTACTTTTTCCAATCATTTCTATGTTATTGAGCACCAAATCAATCAGAACACACCAAATTTATTGTATAAATTAGGTCTCAACGATTAATTAAAAAAATAGTGCATTGTAAAATCTCAATGGCATACATTTAGTCCTACGTCATCATATCAAACAACCCAATGGGGTTGTACCATGTAGTTTTTTCTGTGGTTTATTGTTGAAAGTTTAATATTTGTCATGGGGCACAAAAAAACTTTACTCTCACCTCGAAGATGATGATGGATTCATAGTTTTTATTTTGTTATTGTTGATTTCTGTGTTGTCTACAACAGTTTGAGCCTCGCACGCCTAAACAGACGACTGTTTTGTATTTTTTCAAACCAAATTGAAAACTCATGCTGTTTGAGGGATACTCTGTACCAGTAATGAGCCGTCTGGTTGAATGTCTGAAATGCCTTAATAATGCGGGTGTTGCCCATAGTTTTTGAACTTAACGGAATTATTACCTACTGGCAATGTTCTGGATTCTTTCGGCTTTTTTGATGAATGAGCTATGCTCATAAAAATTTGAAATTGGAATCAACGGCATTTTTTAAATTTATAACTTTATATAGTAATGGAAAGTGATCCAGGAGCGTATATCTGTAAATGCAATCAGATCGGTTTTTGTTTTTGTTTGTAAATCTGATTATATTATTGTTCAATATGAAATAATCTTCAAGATAAATCATCCAGTTTGAACCTTTGTGAGGGAATGTGGCGGGACCATCCTCATCATCTACATCATAATTCCAAATGGTGCTCGTGTACCGACACACAGCCCCAGAAATCCGGATTTCCGGGATTTAGATGAAATCAAAAGGTCACAGCCTTTAATGTCAATAACGCAAAGTAGTTTTTAAATCTAACGGTGCCAAAAGAATAGAAATCGGTCAATAAATGTCAGAGTAACAATCATTTGAATTTGGTGTTATGTTATAAAATTTCTGTCCCCGACACATGAAAGCGTCTTTTAGCACATAAGAATGAGTTGAAAAAGATGAGAAAGTAAATTCAATCAAACACATCTTTCGTCGAATTGCGTATGTTTCAGGAGACATAATTTCACACGAAATCTTTCATTATGTTCCCTTACTTCTTACAAACTTGAATTACGTCTTGTGTAAAATCCATAATTTCTCAGTATGCACCCTGTCGAACACTTAAGGGGTAAAATCTTAGCCCCCTTGCTACTATGTTTTTACGCAAAAAAAAGATGTCACTCAATTTCAGCTTCTTCCTTTCAAATAAACTGTGAATAAATAAGGGTTGAAGTGGGTCAATTGTTATCTGTTCTCGAACTTTGCAGTCAAGAAACACTGACCATTGACGTTTTGAAATATAATGGCCTCATGGCCCGCCACCAAACGTGTCAATCCATGAAATGAAACATAGCCTACTTACTGAACATTTATCATCTATTGGTATAATCCGTTTGCTTACCTGTAAAGAAAGGGAAAAAGAGAGAGTCATGAAATTATCTGGAGAAAAAGTCAACAAATTTTCCAAAAAAATAACTCAACAAAGAATTGGACAAAAGGCTGAAAAGCTTTCGAATCCCAATTACCAAGGCTATTCAGATATGTTTTATGCTATTTTTCGACCGAAATTATCACAACAGGAAATGTTTCTACACATAACTGAATAACGACAAAAAAAAACCCGACGAAGAAAAGCGACCGAATCATATAGGCCCTTTTTCCACGCGCGCTATTGAAACTGTAACTTATCATCCCCCTCCCCCCTCCCCCCCCCCTGCGCCTCGCCAGCTCAGCAACGCAACGCAATAACACATACAGCATTCCACACGCCCAATCGGAATCCGGAAGACACCAAGCTATTTAGTGGCTTCCTGCTGTGCGTAGGAAGAAAATTTCTCCTGCTGCTCCGAAAAATAAACATGCTACTCAGCAGTTGCAGCAAAAAGAACCTCCAACCGGAGACTCGGCCTATTACGAGCTCATTCGAACTTCCTGTTGCAGTAAATAGTGCTGTATGACTTTTATGATTCCATCTCCTATTCTTCGAGTCTGCTGGCAGACGCCACAAGACACAGGTTCCAAAATACGTCTGCGAAGGACCGGAAAGATGTCCTCAAATAGAGTCGACAGTCGGCACGGGGATAGGGGAAGATCGTCAGGAGAAAAAAAAGTTTGCCGTTCTTCGTCGGCTTGCGTTCGTCTTGGTATTCCGTATTGGCAACATCATTTTATTTATGCGAATATGTCAGTAAATATATTTTATTACAGCTCATCTCTCGGGGTGGAAGCCAACCAAAGTAATCGAACACTGGACCATAGTGGGTGGTGTGCGACGGGCGACGAGTTCCAATATCTGAAGTTTGAGCTTCGGTCGCCGGGATCAAGCGTTGGATGCTTGGGGGGAGAAGTCGAGTACGAGAAACTTTGCTTCCTAGAGACACTTTTTTTCGTCCTGCAACAGCAAAGTTTTTACTCATCTCTGGGCGACAAAAGTGACATAATGTGTTGAAGCTGATGATCCTCCCGAGGAAAAGTTGATTGGAAAGAATGCTGTCCACACCGAAAAACCGAAGAAAGAGATGGAGAGAGAGAGCAGTGGACTATTGATGATATCCATTGGAGATTTGCTTTCTGCCGAGGGCACTTCATTGTCTGCATGAACTGAAGCACGGGGACGTGGTGGGGTGGAGGCTGACGTAGTTTTTCCACTCCTCCATGTATTGAAAACTTGAACCTGACAGAGTCACCGACAGACCAATGGGACAAACAATTTCGGTGGTTAGTCGTTACAAACTTGTTTCTGGGTTTTACGAGTATTTGACGACACGAAATCGTCCAGGAGAAAGACCAACCACTTCAAGTTGCCTGCCAAGCCAAGCAGTAGCGCACTGATGGCTTCCATTTCCGTTCGCCAAGCATCTTCTGGAGTCGGTTCAAAGTTTTCGTCAGTAGAACTTCGCATACATTGTAGCTTCACCGGATCGAACCATGCAACACGACCAGACACAAGAAGCGATAAAAAGTTTTTAAGGACCGAGAAATAGTTGATTCGCCGGGACATACAACAGGAAAAATTTCTACAGAGTAACACTTTGTTGATTACTTTCGCTGTTGCGCTACTACAACGGATGGAAGCTGTATCTTTCTCCGGCTGTGCCATTCGTCGTCTTCATCTTATGATGCCGGATGATCTTCATGCTTCAACAGTGTGTCATTGTGTGTGATGGTCGCTCATGATAGGTGTAATAAAACTTGGATCCGCAAAATGATAGCCTGTGGTGGTTTACAGTGGGTCATAGTAGAGATACGACGGAAGGATAAACAGTTTACAGATGAGTGAAAAATCGAGAAGGATTCACTAATGCAATAAACACATTTTAATTTAAGTACATATCAAATATTAATTCTTTTCGTGGCATTCTCAAGTGTGTCAAAATAAATCCCACTCAAAATCGTTAGACATTTTAATGATCGTGTTTACTGAATGCTATAAAGTTTTCTAATTTAATTTAACCTCAAAAAGTGCTCCAGCGATGGTCTCGAATGATTTCCGGAAAGAAACTTACACTACTACAATGTTATACAGATGATTGTCGAAAAGAAGGAATCTCATTTCTGGAGACAAATTTTCCGCTCAAATAAACAAATTTGATACACAACCAACTAGGAGCAGCAACAATGTACGGGCTACTGTAGCCGACTTTGTTGTCAATAATTACAGTTGAGAGTTGTGTCTTGTTTTCCAGTGCTGTGGGAACTGGATGCCAAGGAAATGCAATAGATGCTACGTGCCTGGCATTGTATGTACGGTTGGTTGCACAATAATGCTTCTGGATGGATGAGCAGTCAGTGTGCTGTTGTGAAATTGTTTTCATTTTAGGAAGATAGAAAATTTTGACTAGATTCTGGAGGATAAATGAATTGGTCGAGATGTTTCAGAGCATTGACGCAACACTTTAACTCCCACCAAGGATCTATGGTGACGCGTACGTTGTTTGCTATTTTCTATCAGGCTATGATAAACCATCAATTCAAAATGTTTGCAATATTCAGTCAAGTTTTGGTTGCGTCCTGTTGTTTACATCCGAATTGAACTGATGTTGTCATTTTTTGGCAATTTTAGCATGGATATTTAAAAATGCTTGGTCTTTATCGTGGTAGGCTGCGCAATACAGCTAACGTGAATTTTTTTGCAGCGTGTTTTCGTTTGCTAATTTGCTAGTAATTTTCGTAACCCTATTTAATAATGTGATTTTTGTGGATAATGCTAGATTGAAAATTCTAGTTCATTCTCGACGATATCAACAGAGAGAATGTATTGCAGCGAAACTGTACACAAACATAGCTTCAGAATGCTCTAAGTGCACTGTAAGATTTGAAAAAAAAAAAAGATGTAACCTCTCTCTTTCTCGGAGTTTTATGCAGTCACAATAGTCGCAGGAACATTTTGGCCATAACTGCCTGACAGTGAGAGTAAGATTTCTATTCCTAACCTCACCACATTGAGTTGAATTGTGGACGTGCAAGGCTTGTTCAGTGAGAGCTTGAGATCGATCGTAATTTTTTTTTGACTCTTTCAGGCATTAATTTAGGCATAAAGTTCTGTTCAGTTAGAATCCGGAATCATTTATTGTGTTGCAGTGGCACGGAAAGTGACCGCTGCAAGAATTCTTTTACATCGGTTTGTTAACCTAGGCGCTCAATTTTTTTGGTATAAATTTCACGGTGTTTCGTACAGTGAGTCAAAAGTTATTCTAGAAAGAAGCGGAGAGGAGAGAAAGAATTTTGCACACCCACGTTGATAATTCAACGTGGCCCACAGTAAATATCGTAAAATACGTTGAAAACCACCAAATCAACCGTGTATGATGTGCTCAAACGTTTCAGGGAGCGAAAGAGCGTGGATCGTGTGCCTCAAGGTAAGCGTCGTAGTGGAACATATGACCGCAAGCTGAACCAAAACGTGTTGAGAACTATCAGAGCTAACGCTGGACTATCAGATAATGAAATCGCACAAAAATACGCTACTGCTCGCAGAACCGTTCGAAGAACAGCAAGCAGCCAAACAGAACGTTGCAGCAGTGTTTCGTCACCAAAACTCGAGCTCGTTGTACCAGCTGGTTTTGACGAAGTACCAAGAATGCCTGCTCATCGATGATGAAACCTACGTCAAACTGGATTTCGGACAGCTTCCTGGCCAAACATTTTTCATGGTGACGGCACGAGGAGATGTTCCTGTGAAGTTTAAGTTTGCTTTTATGGATAAATTTGCCAAAAAACTGTTGATTTAGCAAGGGATATGCAGCTGCGGAGCAAAGACCAAAGTGTTCGTGACAAATAAGACGATGGACTCGAAGCTGTACAAGAAAATGCCTCAAAACCGCGTACTACCTTTCATTAAAGCCCATAAACGTCCCGTCAAGTTTTGACCAGATTTGGCGAGTTGCCACTACAGCCGGGAAGTTATCCAGTGGTACCGCGATAATAACGTAGATTTCATCTATAAAAACATACATCCACCCAATTGCCCGCAGGTCCAGCCCGTCAAGTGATTTTGGGCAGTAAAGAAGCGAAAGCTTAAGAAAAGTGGAAAAACGGCTTGGGGCGCGTTTAAGATGACCAAAATGTGGAACAAATGTGCCAAGGAAGTTGACTCTGAAGCTGTGCAGCGTTTGATGGGAGGAATAAAGAAGAAAGTACGAATTTTCATTAGAAACGAAGAGAAATGATTTGTTTTGATATTTTATCCTGAGAGTGAACTACACTAAGGTTTTTTTTTGCACGGGGGATACGTTCCACTTTTAGTATGGAACCGTGTAAAAAAAGACTAAATAGAGTTGATAAATTCACATGCTTGAACATTTTATATTGTTTCGATTTTGTTTCTATGCGTTACCATTCAAGGTAATGGTCAAATACAGTTTTTAAAATTTTGAGTATTTACACCAAAAATTGTGAATTTTTTGAAAAACTGCCATATGATTACTTTTGGCCCAAAACGTAAAATGTGATTTGAATTAGGTCGATAAGTTGTTCCGTTCTGGAGTTATCGCCGAAAACAACCCGTGTAAAAAAAAACCGTGCAAAAAAAAACCTTAGTGTACCTTTGTTTTGATGTATTAAACCTATTTGCACGTCAATCTGTTACAAAGATACATATGATTTTTTTATTCCGTATTCTAAATGAACATAGCTTTAGGTATCAAAGAGATGGCCATACTTTCGACGTCTCACTAAGCCTGCCCACAAACACAAACACAAATCTTGCCTATTGGAAACCGCTCATCCACTCAACAGTCGATTTTTTCATACCAGTGCTTTACAGTCGTCCCGGAAGTTTGTTCGAGTAACATTTTCAGATAACCAGCTGTATTAAAGACTAACCCAAGCCCCCCAGACCGGAATAGCTATTGGTCGCTGGCAGAATTTGTTCGACTGTAGATTGTGAAGTGTAGGTTTCATTGGTTTGCGAATAAGCATCTCGGATTTATAATGAACTTCGAAGAATTGGCTCTTAATTTTGGACGAGAATCCCCTATGAAGTACATTTGAGTACATTGAGCATTTGTTTCAATTATTAGATCAGATGTACGACTTTTGCCGTGTTAATAATGCTAGAATTTGTGCCGCTATTTTCAAAATTGATTATAAATCAATCGATTTCAATTTCGTTGACGATGGTATAATCTGTTCTAACCACGTTTTTTCACAATAGTTTTTTTCCAATCATGTATCTTTATGTCCAAAGCTCAAGTCCCCGTGGTCCAATAGCCACCTCCTTCAACTCAAACGTAATAGAGCGAAAACATTACGACATAACTGCAAGAGTTATTTAAACTATTCAAGTATTTGACAGGTACCATTGACAATTTATCAAAAGGTAATTGATTTCACATAGTCAATGACATTATCTTCCTACAGCCTTACAAACCAGCATTTTTTCCACCCTACTCCAATCCCGTTGGCTTCGATGCAATATTATTGTACACGTCTAGTGTTGCGAAGTCTAGTCACTCCGTCACTTGGAAACTGTGACTCAGTTTCGTAAGAAGTGGAGTCACTCATAGACTGAGTAACTCCACTTTTTACGAAACTGTGTCGCAGTGGCCGCTCAAATTGAGTTCAAATTGTAACCGTGCAGCAATCCAAGAAATTAGATACGTATTCTCTCATTACCCGTTTTTCTACTTACAGACCTTCTTCTCTTTTCAGAGAGTGAGTAATGGCGCTATAACCATGAACCATGTTGGGTTGGACTTAAGTTAATGCTTAGGTCCCAAACCTTTAAAGAGAAATGGAGCATCACTTAACCTTCTTAGACTAGATGCTCCCAGCTTAATTTTTCAATTTCTTATTTTGTTCGGTTCACCAAACAGGGCATTCTGTTGAATTATCCTCTCCGACTATTCATTTCTCTTTTCCTTTGCTTTCTACTGAAAACTATGTTAGCTTCCCGTGTCTTCTTAATGTAGATGCCAAATCCTCCCATCACCAACGGTTGCATGGGTTTGGCCAGGTGAGCGATTGAGGAATGTCTTCGTGGAAATTATTGTGTGAAGAAACGTATCAGTTATTGGATCCGTTTCATGGTGATATGCCGTGTCTTCAACAAATTATTCCTCATCGTAGCTCCATCCACGAGGTGTGCAAAGCTCAATGCTATTGCTAAGGTTTAAGAATGCGTGGTCTTTCTCCCGAGCAAAGAAAACTGATTGTGTTTAAACGGCGCACTGTCAGAGGTCGAACAGAAAACTGGCTAAGAAAGAAGATGGGAGCGTCCAAGAATTTCAAACCACATTACGGAAGTACCAAGAACAGTGCTCTTTCGTAGATTCCCCGAGATGGGGTAGAAAACCCGATCCCGCTGACCCTTCAATCGACAGAAGAGGTAACGGAATATGTCAAGCGTCATCCTTGAGGATCAGTCCGAGATGTGGCGAAACAGCTAAGTACCTCGGCGACTAATATTATGCGTGCTAAAGAAAGAATGGGCCTGCAGACTCGGTGGGTGCAGAAGCAGCCAAAACGAAGCACCAAACAAGCTGAATCTGTAGCCGAGGACTCGGAAGCCGTAATACAAACTGCTGACCAAAATATAGGCTGTGTTATCATGGGCGACGAAATATTGCCAAACTCTGCCGGGACCACAGTTTTATAATTCGCCACAGGGAAAGGATGTTCCTGGATCAGCGAAAGCCATTTACACCGAAAAATTCTGCAAGAAGGTAATGGTGTGGCAGGCCATATGCGGATGTGGAAAACATCACGTCCATTCATTACGGCAGACACAAGTAATGGTCAACTCTATGTGCAGGAGTGAAAAAAAGGTTGCTATCCTTGATCAAACAGCATAAAAAGCCTACAATCTTCTTGCTTCCTGCCATTACTCTTAATATGAACTAGAGTGGTACAAAAGAACAACGTCTTATTTGCACCAAAAGAGATGCATCCACCAAGCTGCCCAGTGACTCGCCATATAGAAACTTTCTGGGCTTTAGCGAAGGGGAAGCAGAGAAAACTCATGAAACCAGCGGATAGTGTTGAAAAACTTAAGAGAGATTGGCCAAAAGTTGTGAACATGGTAGGAGAAATCATTGTGCAAAAGGTTATGAGTAGGGTGAAGAGAAAAGTTATAGAACTCGGCTACCCTACTAAAAGTCAAGCAAATTAGAATGAAGATGGGAAGAAAACTTTGTTTTTTACCATGTTTGAGATAAGATAATAAAAAATCACAGTACTTTAGGGCAGTCCGGAACAATCCTGGGACCTTTTTGTGTGATTTGGCGAAATGTTTCATGCCATTGTATGGAGGGCCAAAAACGGGTTGGTTGGATTGATAGGCAACGTCAATTATACGTATCCAGGGATTTAAAAAATCTCCTTCCAACAACAAGCTTGAACAATTGATCAAAAGAGCAAGCTATCTAACATGAGGATACCCCATTGGCGGGGAGTTGTGCTCGCCCTCTATTCATAAATCGGGTGCCCTGATGGTCCCTCTCCCATCTCCATGAAATATTTATGTAATAGTGTGTATATTTATGTAAATGAAAGATACTGAAAGGATTCATATCTATTATACAAGATCTTCTTTCGGTTGATCCTGAAATGCAAGAAATGTTGTAAGTTTTAAAGTGTAGAGTTCTGTGGTTTGCGCTTTTGTTTTGTTTTCTGCTATAGCAGCATTTCACCAAAATCTTGATTTGAAGTATTCTGAAAAAGTTTGTTGAATCTATTAAAATTCTACAAAACTAATATTTATCCATTTTAATTTATTGTTGCCATGGTCACTGTTGAAAAACAGTATGAGATGTAAGATTGCGAAAATATCCTACACCAGTAAGACAGGTAACAAATCCACCACCCATACTTTCATTTTCTCTTAACTTGTCAGTCAAACGTATCACTCCATATTAATACTAGGTGGATCAATCAAATCTCTAAATAAGCTTTCATGGCAAAAAATATCAGTCTCTCATTTTAAACCCACAGAGGGAATTTTCAATTAGTTTCATTTTTCGAAACGAATGGCTAATGGCGAAACCTAATGGCAGCTGGGAAAAAACAAAACCGACAGGCTCTTTTCAAACGAAATCACCTCACCTGTTTCCGGTTTAAATCTAAATAAGACTACCAAAAAAAAATCCTTCCCTCAACCACGAACGGCATGTTTTCCGGGCCGCGTCCCTTGGGGAAGCTGGCCGACCGTGCTGCCCAAAGCGCGTGTAAAATGCAACCGAATACCATTTTGCAGCCAGTCAGGGAAAGGAACATCTCTCGAAAAGTAAGAGAAAATCCTCTTACAACTGGCTAGGTGAATAAAAGCATCCAGAAAATATCTTCCCACAGGACTTTGGTGGAATGCCTGGGCGCAAAAAAAAAATACGAATGGACAAATCCTCACTGAAAGAACAACGGGAACCGACACACCGGGTGAGAATGAACTGGGACTGACTGCGGGCTGAAGCGGAAAATGCCCGGTCCAAGTGACTGCTTGACGGATGGACAAATGGTATGAAGTAATTGAAAATGGTCTGCTGGCTTTTTTCCTGCAAAGAGGAAGAAGAAAAATTACACCAGATGAATGGAATTTGTTTTTTTTTTCTCTCTCCTGTTCGTGATGTGCCGGAGGTGGTTTCGTTCTAGCGCTTGGTGAAGTGATAGTGAATAGTTTGGAGAAATGACTAACATTTTTCCGACCTTAAAAGCCTGTGGGTGTGCATTGCTGGGTGGATTTGGGGAAAACCATTTGCCGGTCGGTACCCACAATTTGGCCAAGGGGCGGGGGAAATCCGTTTAAGAAGTTTTCTTGTTGATAATTAATCTGCCAAGAGGATTCGTTATGCACAAACAGAAGAGGGAATGTCTTTGTGAACGCTTTGGCAACTGTTGGAATTCTCTTTCTTAAAGAAGCTTTACTTTAGGAAGCACTCTAGAAAAATGGCATCCAGCAGGCTGCGTCCCTTTGTTACCCGAATTTAAGCTTTGTTCGATGAAGAATGACAAAGCAAAGCTTAACAGAAGAAAATTAAAATTGATTTTACACCGGAAATTAGCTCAGGATCTTGATCCTCTTTCGAGATTAAATCAAAGAAAGAAGCGAGCGGCAAGTGAGGGCCAAAAATGGCTTCCCCTCTCATGAGCATCCAACTAGCAGCGGAGGTAGCAGTTTGTTCACTTTGACAGCTTCAATTAAAAACTAATTTTACAAGCTTCGATGAAATTTTAATTATGATCCGTCCGGAGCAGCATATTACCGCTGTCTACCACCACCCATCGACCTGGTTCTGAGAAGGCGGCAAACTTTCCCTTGGCTTTATGGTGACAAAATCGCGTTCTTGTCGTTATTTCCTCGCCAGGGGAGTGCTTTTTTGGTTAAGTTGACACTGAGCCGTGTCTTTTTCTGTAGGATTTTAATTTTATTTCAAGCACAGATCAACTCAAATAAAAAAAAAAGCTCGGTTGAATATTTGTTTCTTCCAACATCATGGCTATCGTTCCCAAAACAGACGGTCCAAGATAAAGCTGTCAGTTTTTATCGGTTGAAATTACACCGCACCATCGATTGGGAAGAATCGTTTCGTCATTGGAGGAAGACTGGGGGAGTTTTTTTTTCAGGCAAAACATGGAGCAGATGCCCGGAAAGGATGCTTGGCCAAAAACAACGACCAATGCGATAAGATAGGAGTGATAGAGGTTAAAGCTAAGTAGCCTCAGTTTTTGGTCCCTTGGATTGAAGGAACAAAAAAACAGTCGTGGCTTTGTGCTTTTCTTTGTGGGATTTCACCGGTTTATTTATGGTTTTGGTTTTTTTGTTTATAACATGTAAACTGCTTTAGGAACAATTTATTTGAGGTGGATTAAAATATGGTTGTTTTTTTCCAAAACAATCTGAAAACGAACCAGCCGGTATCAACAAAATTCTTAATCAAGAGTTACAAAATTTATTGCAAGAGTCATTTTCTTCACAACTCAATACATTATAAATTTCCAGTCGAATGAATTTTCCACCCGAAAAGACATTCAGGAACCGAACCCTTGACCTCCGGTTTGGAAAATCGACGTGTTTATTGAATACGCTAGGAGCCCCACAACCTGCCATTACTATATAATTGGCGAAAATCACGATAAATCAAAATTTCGATGAAAAAATCCAAGCATGTTCCAGGTACCCCATGGGAGAGGGTCAGTTTTAAATTTGAACCAAATCGTGTCTGTTTCTCGTTCAGGTCTCATTGTTTGACTTCAGCTCGTTCCATTGTTCTTTACGGTCGAAGCAGCACAGTAAGTCTGAACATTGTACTATGTGCTTCAAGGATCAATATTGATGTGCTGAAAGGATTAATATTGACAGAAACAAATAACTGGACGTCATCTTGTCCAGTTTTATGCAGGATGTTTTTCCGTACTGGCTGCATTCGTATTGGATTTTATAAAATTATATCAGTGACCATGCTGTGCAAACCAAAAACAAAAACGAAAATTGCCGATTTTTCCTGGGTTTACCTTAACCCGCACTGATCAAACTACCAATGCAGCATCAATCATAGTAACCCATGAGTCAGCAGACAAAATATGACAGCTCTATCAGTCGAACTCCAACCGTGATGACTCCGTTGAGAAGTGTGCGCGTTCAAAAAACGGCACCCCGCTGCGAAATCGGACACCGTGCGGCAAATTGTGGACGCCGGATACGCCCGTTCCGGTATCTACAATATCTTGGAACTATTCATGACGGTCGACGAACCTGAGCGTCAAGAAGCTCAAAAGGATGCTGAAGAGAAAGACCGAGGAAAAAGTGGCTATCGCTGCGTGCGCTTGGCCAGGAGGTTGGTTCAACCTACCAAACAGTGAAAAAGCACCTGGCGAACATGAACATACATGTCAGGAAGCGGAAGTCACGTCCACTGGTTTCGGAGCTGCAGGCAATGACGCAGCGGCAGCGGCTGAGTAAGATGGTCAACTCGATTTTCCCGACGAATCGCGACGTGGCGGTGGTGATGGACGACGAGACCTATCGCATCTGGATGGCAACGACTGGCAGGGCACTTCGTATTTTACTTCCACGAAGGAAGTGAGCTCGAAAATGAAGTTCATTTCACAAATTTATAGTTCGTCAAGAAATACCAGTAGGGCGAAGACGCGGTGTTCTGGCCGGATCTGGCGTCGGCTCACTACTCGAAGCGATCGTTGGAGGAAATGGAGCGGTTGAAATTCGTATTTGTGGTACCCAAGTCGGCGAACTCGCCCAACGTCCTCCAGCGAGAATTTCTGGGCCAACCTGAAGCGTGAGATCGACTCCAACAATTTTGTCGCGAAAACTGAAGAATTGATAAATTAAACGAAGAAGAACTGAAAAACATACCTACACGCATGTTTTCGTCCGCCGAGGCGAATGTTCTGGTAAACTGCCGGAAGGCCATTCACAAGGGCGTAGAATTTTTTGGAAAGTAAGCTTAAATGGTTACCTTCCTTGAGAAATTTATCAAAAGGAATTATCTATCTCAACTTGTTTTTTATCGCCATCCGGAAAATGTCATTTTTTGAGCTCGTTGCAGTGTTGCCAAAGATGACTTTAATTGAAAAAAAATTGTTATTATTTTGATTTTAGAAATTGCAATGTCATCGCGCTCCCTAGTTAATTCCACGTTATAAACAGAAATGTAGAAAAAAAATCTTTTGGTTTCCCATATTAAGCTGCATTATTGAATACCTTTTTGAAATAATATGTCCTTATACAAGCGTAATATGGAAGCATGCATTCTTTTCATATTATTATTGATTCCTTCCGGGAAATAACACGAACCGGCAGTGTTTCATCGAGTCGATAAATTGAATTTTCTAGATGATGAATCCAAATATTGGCACAGAATTATTGTAAGACGTCTAGTTTGAGAAAAATGAGATTTAAAATAACAAAAACGCGTATTTCCGTCGAAAAATGATGTATATGTTTGAAGAAAAATAACGCATCGCCTGATATTATCCTGCATAGATATTGACACTTGTCCACATGTTAATGAATAAATTCCTCAAAAAATATTTCAAATCGCAACTTTAGAACAGCGTCCCAATTAGTTTTTCTAAATATCAAAAATGTAAGTAATAATTCTGTAAGACATGTGAAGCCGAACCAGCTATGGCTGGAAGGCACCTTAATAAGTATAAACCATCAATTAATTCTGTCAAAAATGACAGCTAAATTGATGCAAACCCTAACATACTCTAATTGTTATGTTTTGTTTTCTCCGTGCGTGGAGCAACAATTATGATGTTGAAGGAGATGTTTGCTCATCACCATGAGGCAACAAAAGTGGGCAGTAATGTTTGCTAGAATGAAAAATATGAAGAGAAAGTGTTGAAAGTTCCGTCAGTGTACGGTAGGTTGGAAATAGAACAGAAGTATTGAAAATTGAGCGAAAGGGCATGGATAAAGTAGCACTCGAACCATGGACGATTTTTTTTTAGATTAAAGATTGGACTCGGATAAATGCGACACTTTGTTTTGGGTGTAACTTTTCATCACGTGGGTAAAAATTAATGAAATTTTGGGTAATACTAGTTTAGAGTTTTTTTGTTTATGTGTGCAAAATTCGCGATTTGTCAAGTAGTTTTCAAGATGCATTCGAAACAAGAAGGGCTACGCCAGCAAATCTTGGGCGCGGTGATCGATAATCCTGGTCGCACAGATGGATCGGCAAAAGGCTTGGAATTCACCATTCCACCGTGTCCCGCGTTGTGAAGACGTTCAAGGAGACGAAGACCATTGAGCGGCGCGCTGGAAGGAAAGGCGCGGAAGATAAGGCAGTCCTTTAGGAATAACCCCTTTCCAACCGAGATGTCGCCAAAAAGGTAAATTTGTCGAAGTTATTCGTCCAGCAAACCATGAAGCGGGCTGGCTACGTTTTTTAAGGTCAGGAAGGCGCCAAACGGGACTGACAAGCAAAACACGGTTGCCAAGTTGCGTGCGCGGAAGCTGTACTGTGAGTGGTCAAGCCAGGGTGTCTCGTCATGGACGACGAGACATACATCAAAGCGGACACCAAACAAATTCCCGGCCTCGAGTTTTTTGTCGGTACGTCCCGCATGGAGGTTCCGGAAAAGTTCCGGAAGAGAAAGATGGACAAATTCGCGAAGAAGTACCTGTTGTGGCAGGCAATCTGCGAGTGCCGACGGTACAGCAAGCCGTTCGTTACAATCGTCACCATAAACGGGCAGATTTATTGAGAGGAATGCTTGCAGAAGCGCTTGCTGCCCTTCCTCCGCTCTCAGCGTGATTCCACGCCAAGCCTGTAATGGATTGGTACGAAGCAAAGGGTGTTAATGTGGTCCCGAAGGAGGCGAACCCACCAAATACACCAGAACTCCGTGCAATCGACAAGTTTTGGGCGATAATGAAGAAACCCGAAAAACATTCAAAACAGATGAAGCTTTGAAAAAAAACTGGAAGAAATTGTGTAAGAAAGATGGACAAAGCCTCACCCATGATCTCATGAGCAGTGTTAAGCGAAATTTAAGAGCATTCAGCTTGGAAGAAAAAAATCAATAAATAAATCATGCCAAAATATTGCAAATACATAGTTATTTGATCCCTGAAAATTTGAGAAGTATCCGATTTAAATGATTTTTTTGTGATCATTTTTTTGTACGTCTCATTTTTTCCGAGTCCAGTCTTTATATGATGACCATTTAATTTAATTTCAAAAATTCAGTTTTTATGGCAACACTGCTTTCCGAAGACAATTTTTTTCTGGATTCCCTGAACAGTTGCTCTAAAAAAAAATCACCCATCAAAATGCTTTTGGAAATGATAGTTTCAAAATTGAAAATAAAACAGGGGAAAAAACTGGGAAGTAGATAAAAAATTCGAAGTCATGCGGAGTGTACACTCAGTATGAAATGACCCATTTACAAATCAAAACTAAATAATCAAAAAAAAAAACTTATCTTCATTGAAGATTTTTTTGTATATGAAGAAATTTTCAGCAATTTTGAATAAAAAACTATTAAGCTGATGTTAAATAACAATATCTCAAATGACTGCAGCTTTGACGAAAATGTCTTTTGAACAGGCAATTATCAAGAGGTTTTCAAATTTTCATTTGAAAAAAAAAACATTTTCCCAACATAATCGTGATGCTAATTCCGTGAGGGTGCTGAAAGTTTTGGAAAATTTACATTTGAATCTTAATTCACCTTTTTTTTTACAAAATCAGGTACGTCATTTTGAATAAGTTGTCGAGACTTGATTGCATTAAAGATAAATACGCCATTTTTATAACTTCGTTTGTGAAAAGATTATAAAAGTTCAAAAACATCCTTTGCCACCATTTTTGACCACATCTTCAAGCCACATAAACAAGTTTCATTATCTTGAAATTGCCGGCATGAAGAGAAGAAAAAAATAGTAGGCGCCTTCATGATATCAGTTTTACTCCTCTCCTTCCAAGAAATGACAAGTGCAAAGGCATTCATAATGCACTAATCTAGCCGTAAAGACATTGTTCTGCTTATGAAACACGCCATTCCGTAGCTGACGAAGCAGCCTAGCCACATTTACAATCCTTCGATAGTTGGGGTCCAGGGTCGTCTGGTCTTCGAAGTACGACGTACAACTGCACTCACACACCGGCACTGTAGTACTTCAAAGTGTGGCGTAACAGAAATTTAATTACATTTTGTGTTTTTGAAAGGCATCGACAGAGTAATCTTGTGAGATGTTGGGATGTAAGACGAACACCGTGAGGAGCAGCAATGTGGGAAAAAAGGCCAGCCATCCAGTCCGGAAGGAGATGTATGCCTTTTCTCATTCGGTATGCTGTTTGGGGAGGATGTGGCCAGGAAGAGGGTGAAATATGACGCGAGTTTCCGATGCAGTGGAGAGGAAATTATGATTGCTATTTCATGCTCTCCAGCCGGTCGTTGGAAGGAATTATTACGGATCAAGGCGGAGCTGTTGGGGATGGCATGAAAGGGACGGAGCTGTATAGATTTATAAGAACCTATTTAATTTATATCCAGTCATCATTTTCATGGAAGCCTGGTTCTGGCAGAGAGCCAGAGGATGTTAAAAGGTCTTTTGTGTGCTGAGAATTTTCAGCTTGTTTGAATTTAAGATTGAATGTTAGCTCTTGAACCAAAGGAGTGGCTGGTGCGAAAGAGGAAATCGATTTCATCTTGTAGCTTTCCGGGGTTGGAGTTTCTATCTAGAAAAAAAAACATAGGCAAGCTCGGAGCAGAAAAAGACTCGACGTAAATCAACCCACCAACCGATATCTGTCAAAAATGAGCTGCCATATTGAATCAGGACTTAATTTCTCATCTCCTTCGAACCGGCATCCTTCGATACCCAAGATGGAGATGAAAATCCAGCATCATAACTCAGTGACTGCCAATACGTTCGGATTCGATTGATTCCCTCGGATCTGGTTGTACCCGGCAGCAGCAAATTGAGCGCAGTACATTTTTTTTCCCTTCTCATTGAATTATACATGTAATCTTTCAATTCGAACTTCACAACTTATTTTCCTCGGTTGCCAGTAGCGTCATAAATTATGTATTTACAAAAGTAATCTCCATTTAAATGACTTCAATCAAATTTACAATGGAAGCGACTTAAAACTGACTTCCCTTGGAGACAAACGGTGTCATCGCAACGAGAGAGGACAAACTCTTTTCGATCAAGATAAACCGGTGCTGCAAGCATGACAGACGTTATAGGTGATGCAGCTTTGCGACAGTGATGCTAGTATTATGAAAATTTTAAAGAATTTTTGACATTTGGATTTTTTTTTATCAAATTAAGTTTGGCAGCCATCAATTTGATTCATTGGAGTCATATTGAATAAGTTCTTCAAATCAGCACGGCCCAGACTTCTCGAAAAGAAGAGGGTTGTGCTACCATTACTTCACACGACACAAGCCTCAACCACCAATAATCAGAGCTCTAGTTGAAGACGAAAAGACAAAAAAAAACACAAATTCACAAGAAGTAGGACAAAAAAAAAGTTTCCTTCAACTCATTATTTTCAACAGCCAGGGAAGGAAAATTCACTGCTCGAGGCTAGAAGACGGTTTTACAACTTCAGCTTTCTGCCGATCGGCGTCTCCGCTGTCGTCTTCTTTGAGTAGCTTCGGAAGGCACCGAGCTACACAACACAAAATCTTATCACTGTCGGAGTTTGAAAAAGTCTCTTTTTCTCAATTTGTCAAGATTTTCCTTCGCCGAGCTGCTCTCTATAACTCGTCAGCCAGGAGCCGGAGGTGATGCCACAGTGCTTCCTTCAGTTGTCTTTAATTCGCTTTTGCCAACCGTCGCTTCGCAACAACTCCTTTTTGATCCCTTTGTCTTACTAGCCACTGTTAGTTGGTGCTCGAACCTGAGATTGTTATCAAGGACATTTTTTTCTTCTCTGAATTCGTCTTCTGGCTCGATGTAAAAAAAAAACATGGCCAGAAATGGACTCCGGGACGACACAAGTAATAAGCAGAAGGATAAAAGCACTCCTGACGAGCGAAAGAGGACTGCAAATGAGCTCATTTTTATCACGAGACTCAGGCAGCTCAGCACCGAGGCAGATAACGAAGAGTGAGGATTGTAACATTTGCAATTTTTTTTTCCTTTGGCTTTTTTTTTCGGAAGGAGATTTTCGTTTGCTTGTTTTAGCTTTTAGCCAGAAGGGATTGCGAATGCTTCAGGGGGACAGGACCATTAACAGCGCGCTCCACCGCTCAGCTACAAGGAACTTAAAATTAACGATGCTTTGTATTGCCGGCAAGCAACTATAAAAGCGAAATCCCAGTTGTAGAGCAGCAAAGGAGAAGATTATCTGCCGTGCCGCCGAGAGGGGGAGATTAAATGAAAATATTCGGACCAATCTGGGACTTGCTTCGGTGGGATTATAAATCGTTCCACCCTCGGTGCTCGTCGGTAGGCGATTAGAACTTCCGGAAAATTGTCTGTGAATATAATGCGGAAATTATGTGATGTCGTCGGTCTTTTTCTGGTTATGAATTGGAGCGATGAAGTTTTCGCAGCATAGGCAGATTGGTTGCCGCAGTTTCCGCACGTTTAATTTCAAGCCAAATAAGGCGTAAACAAAGAAATTGTTTGCAATATTTCATGCGCCATACAACAATTGTTGCAATTTTTCACTCAACAGGCTAGATTTAGGCGTTATCTGGCTTAAATTTACATGAAATATTCTATTATTTTCTACCAAATCTAGAATTCCATAATATAACGCTGAAAATTCAGTGTTTCTTTTTATCTGTGTATTATTATTTCGGCTAAAACATACGCTTTTGTACTCTGACTCATTTTTAATGATCAGGCAAAAATAGTATATATTGATGCGTGGAAATAAAATGCAGGATTTTGTCAATATCAACGCACGGAAACTTTAATCTATTGCAAAATTGAGATATCAAAATAAACTGAATATTTAAAATAATCTTTAACATAATGTGTACAATTCTCGGTTTTTTTTCTGTACTAAAGAATCCCTCGAAAATTTTATAATGGTGCTGTAATGAATGAAAGAGAGCGAGACCGGAGAGAATCTCTCAATGTTAGCTTCGCCCTAATGAGAAAAATAACTAGAATTATTCTAGACTTATACGCTATAAGAAAAATTTCGATGTGATAACAATAATTTAATGAAATAGTGAAAATCTTTTTTTCTCTAAGCTGTATTAACTTGACTTTCGGCATCCTGAACAGATTCGTCACACCAGGGAGACGACCTGGACCCTACTTATCGAACCCATTGACAAATGGGCCAGAAACAATGGCTTTACTTCCCTGAAGAAAGACGTGATCAGAGATTTTTTGTCTTAGAAAATACCAAACGGCACTGACTGGAATTAATACAAGACCTATTTGGGTAAAAATTATCATACTTACCACTACTGTAGTGTAGCGTGTTATATTGGCTTTTTTTTGTTGCTGTACAGCATTCAGTTTTGAAAGAATAAGTATTTCCATTGGTGTGAACATGTATGGCAAACTTCAATGCAATTTATAAAACTGGTGCTTATTTTCATTTACAAGTGCCCCTAGGATATCTAATCATAGCCAATATAATACGCTACATGCTGTTCATTCATGACTGCCCTTGTGCACTGCTATAGTTCGGAGCTATTTTGCTGGTGTACATTAGGGTGTCCTTAAAAATCATTTTTTTTTATTCTAACTTTTTAGTTTCAATTCTTAGGAAAAAATAATTTTTAGGCAAAGTGTAGAGAAAAATTTGACACAAGTTTTTGCTGAGCTAAGTGTATAAGTATATTTTATTGTTCAAAAGTTAGGGGTAATTTTAACGAAAAAAATGGCCGATTTTAAGCAGTCCCCGCTTGTGTGCCCCAGAAGTACCCGGGCTCATTTATATAGCATTATGTTCCTTGATACCCATTACAACACGAATTTGATGATTTTTTGGCCAATATCTTGCATAAACAATCAAAAGGGCGAAATGAAAAAACGCATTTTTTTAGCTAAAACTACTCGTAACTTTTGAATCACAAGCAGTATTAAAAAACTTTGTTCAGCAAAAATGTGCGTTATAACGGTTTATATATTTTGATTCAAGATCAATTAACAAAAAAGTTATGAATCCTAGAGGGTTTAGTGGAATACCTGTAACTAGAAATTAGAAGAAGAATTAGTATCTTCCATTTAATTCCAACTACCTTTCCTTATCTTCGACAGATACGCGTATTTCGTCTACAATGTGCAGACTTCTTCAGTGTCTCGTACTATTAACTCGACAGTCGAGTTCAGTTATCAAAATGTCGTCGAAAGAAAATAAAAACAACGCATCAAAATTTTGCACGTGCATGGCGAGAGTCCAAACAACTCTCACGCCAAGTTGGCGAAATTGTTGAATGTGGCTGAATCAACTGTTACCAACGTATTAAAAGTGTTCGGTAAACGTTTGTCGATAGCTAGGAAAGCTGGATTGGGAGGAAATCGAAAGCCGGAGGCCACAGCAACGACAAAAATAGTTTCCCACTGTTTCGAGTGGAACCCCAACCTCTCCGTCCGAGATGTCGCAAAGAAACTGGGAGTGGTGCATTCAACAGTGGATAGAGCTAAAATACGAACTGGACTGTCGACTTACAAGAAAGTGGTGACTCCAAATCACGACGTTATACAAAACACGTCGGCCAAAGCACGATCGCGAAAGTTGTAGACGGCGATGCAGGCGAAGTTTTATTGCGTGGTACAGGACGATGAAACTTACGTCAAGGCAGACTATATACAGCTTCCTGGAAAGGAATTTTATACGGAAACCGGACGAGGAAAGGTGGCAGACACTTTCAAGCACATTGAACTGTCAAAGTTCGCGAAGAAATATCTGGTGTGGCAGGTCATCTGTCCCTGTGGCTTGTATAGTTTATATTTTGACCGGAACCATCAACCAGGAAATTTATCTGTGCGAGTGCCTACAAAAACGTATACTGCCTTTCCTAAAGCGACACAATTATTCCGTTCTATTTTGGCCGCATTTGGCATTACGGAAAAAAAGGCCATGTAGTAGTATGCTGCCAAAAACGTTCAAGTGGTGCTCAAGAACAAGAACCCTCAAAACAATCGAACAATATTGGGCCATCGTCAAGCGGAACCTTAAGAAGACTCAAAAAGCATTACTAACATTACATTACTGTTTGACCAAATTTTGATTGGAACACCCTTTATATCAGGAAATCTTGAGTGATAAACATTGATGGGAGAATATTCTTTTTCCAAACCATGAGCAATTCTCTCTTATTTCAATATTTCCAATCTGCAACAACACCAGCAGAAAGATAAAAGAGCACATTATGTCAGGCATTCTTGTTTATATTGGACTTTGCGTCTTATATATATTGAAGTCAGTTCGCTCAACTTCAAAGCTGACCATCTGTAAGACATTAATAAGACTCAAAAGTGGTCAATCAATCACAGAAAACAATGTGTGCTGGGAAACCGGACAATAAACACGTCATGGAGGGTGCATGTGCCCGACCGCTAAGGGTATTCCAACGGCAGCAGCAACTGGGCTGCGGACAGGCCCAACATGACGGCATTATAGACGAAGGGCAATTACCTGGTTCAGGAGGTTTTGTCTACCACAAACGAAGGCTTTGCGGTTGTAAAAGTGAATGGGGTATTCGTCTGCAACTGCTACGTACCAGCAAGATGGTCGATTGAACATTTTTCCAATATACTGAGCTGACTGGCCTAAACCCGTTGGTAATAGCGGGGGAGTTCAACGCTTGGGCGATCAAGTTTGGGAGCCGCCTTAGCAACCCCACGGGCCAGATTGTTCTGGAAGCCTTGACTAGGCTCAATGTGGACCTAGCCAACGTAGTTAGCAAGATTATCTACAATAGAAACGGAGCGGAATCGACAATCGGTGTAACCTTCAGTAGTCCTGGGCTGCTTAATAATTGGAGGGTGGATGGTGGCTACACCCATAGCAATTACTTGGCGGTTTGCTATTGTATTGTTACAATACAAGGCAGCGTGCGAAAGTAGGAGTTTCCACTCCAGTCGCCCGCAGATGGAGGACGTCCTACTTTGATGTAGAGATTTTTAAAGAGGCGCTTGAGAGGGAACAAATCTTACGGGAAACCCAGGAAGCTTGCGGTAAACGACTCGTTATGACACTTACACGAGCGTGTGATGTGACCTAGCCGAGGGAGGTCAAACCGAGGAATGGAAGATCGCCGGACGGAGTCAATCGCCAACCTCCGCGCAAGACGGAGGATGCAAGGAGCGCGGTCCGACGCTGATAGAATCGAGCGTAGAGGTGCGCTAATCACCGTGAAGGCCACGCTTGAGAGGGAGATAAAGGCCAGCAAACGAGCCTGCTTTAAGGGCCTGTGTCAGAAGGCCAATATGGACCCGTGGGATGACGCCTATCGATGTATTGACAAAAACAGGAGGGACGGTGGCTCCAACCGAGCAATCACCAGTGCTACTGCAGGTGATCGTTGGGAAACTCTTTCCCAACCACGAGTCCATGGCCCCCCGCCGCCGTAGATTTGTCTCATGTCCAGCGTTCCAGTCCATAACGCTGTCATAGCGATGGAACGGTAGGTGGCTCAGTTGAACACCTATGACCACGTGGACATTGACAACAGGCACAACGGTGGCCGACAACGGTGACGAACGATGAACTCATTCCAATAGCAAATTCACTAAAAGTGAACAAAGCGCCAGGACCGGATGGTATTCCGAACCTGGCCATCAAGACGGCTATCTTGCTGGCTTCCGCAATGTTCAGGGTAGTGATGCAAAGGTGTCTGGACGAGAACGTCTTTCCGGATGCCTCGAAAATTCAGACCCTAGTGTTGCTACCAAAGACAGGGAAGCCACCAGGGGATCCATATAGATATAGACCTATATGTCTGTTGGACACCGTGGATGCTCGAGAAGCTAATCTTCAACAGACTGACAAAATACACGGAGGGTATAGGCGGCTGTCTAACAACCAGTTTGGATCCGTAAAGGGACATCCAGCGCAAGAGGCGAGGAGTACGCTACTGTGCAGTGGTCACCCTTGACTGTGAGGAATGCGTTCAATAGCGCCAGTTGGGTGGCTATCGCCGACTCGCTCCAACGCCTTTAGGTTCGTGAGAACCTGTACAAGATTCTGGAAAAATCACTTCCAGAATCGTGTACTGGTATACAACACAGAGGTAGGCTAGAAACGTGTTAAGATCACCGAAGGCGTCCCACGACGATGAGGTACTACGGCTTGAATTCCCGAACGGGGTGAAGATAGGGATTGGGAGTTGAATTTGAAATCGATTACTGACTTCACTTAAGCCGTGAAGAAAGCACAATTCTCAAATGGACCCGCCCAACTGGTCGAGAATTCCAAAGGCGGCAAACAGTTCCGCTTGAAGTGCCAAACCAAACAACACATCAACAAGAGAGGTTTCCTATGTTGGGTTGCCTCTAATTACCTGTCCGGGAAACTTCACGATACGCGAAATTATAATTAGATTCTCACACCAATCTATCATGCCTCAGATCTCCTCAGTGTAGCCTTTTGTGTTGGTTGTGCTCGAAACTTTCGAAGTGGCGGTTCTGCGGGGGCTTATGAAATGGCAGAGGAGAGGTTATTATCACCAGCTGTGAAAGGCGTCGCTGCACGATGGAATCGTGTCTTCAGTACGATTACACTACACGGCGCGCGTCTTTGGGTGATCCAGTCATACAAAGCCTTGGCATCGAAGGCAGCGGAATGCACCACGCTGATTTGGTTTGGCTTCTGGTCTGTGTAGTACGAGCTCTGTTCCACTCTTCCCCTTAACGGGTATCAATCGACAGGCAGGAGGCACTCGGGTGGCGTATCCGGGAACCCAGGTACACCAGGATATCTTTTGGTTCGGACAGTGAGACCAACACGCGGACTCCGACACTCGTTCGAATCGGTCGACCGCGTAAAATCGGACGTTACAGCTTCCCGATCCAGGAGGTGTACCCTTGTTGGGATGGTTTATTCTTCTAGCAATAATTAACCGAAAGTTGCTCATTCACCCAGAATGATGTTAACCCGATGTTAATACCTAATTTGGATCTTAATAACCCTCCTTGGTATTTAAGAGCACTCCATAAGAGCAAAATACCTAATAGTTGTAACCAAATATCTCTAAAATATCTAAAAATATTATTTGGGATACCTGGGAATACCTGAGTGGTACTATTTTGGTATTGTCCTACCTTATTTTGGTATTTGCATAACATTGTGGGCAAAATGTTATGGTATCCCGAGCAGGAGAAAATAACACATGAATACCTAATTTTGATCTTGATAGCTGGCATTGGTATTAAAGAGCTCAGATTAAGAGGTAAAATACCTTAACAAAATACCAAAGAATTGTAAGCAAAATGTCGCTCGAATAACAAAACTTGTTATTTTGGATACCTGGGAATACCTGAGAGGTATTTTTTTGGTATTGTGTTACCTCAATTTGGTATTCGCATAACATTGTGGGAACAATTTTATGGTAAGGGATTTTACCTCTTAATCTAAGCTCCTAAATACCAAAGCCAGTTATCGAATTATTCGGTGCTCCTCGGGTTACCTCTATCCCGAGCGAGAACGAATAACTCGATAACTGGCCTCGGTGTTTCAGAGCTCAGATTAAGAGGTAAAATACCTGAGAATAATACCATAAACTAGCGAATACCAAATTGAGGTAAAACAATACCAAAATAGTACCTCTCAGGTATTTCAGGCAATCAGGGTTTACAAACGAGATGCCTCGTATCCTACATGCTTCGAGTCAGTGGTATGGATGTCACTGTGAATACAGTTGTTAGAATCACCTCTAATCAGTCGTAATAGAATTCTCCAGCACAATCTCACCGGTTATTATTACTACCGTTTTTGTTTGATAACCACTGTTGGTTTAAATTTGTTCTTTGATGTTTAACTACTAACTAGACCTCGACCTTTTTGACTTCAATGCGGTTGCTCTAATAAGAAGAAAATTCTTCATGACCCAATTACGACTCGAAGTCTACCTTGTTGGAGTTCGTGACCATTCAGTGGGATCTTTTCACTGGAGCAAACTATGAATACCGTTTGTCATTTGGACTCTCGCTTTCTACTTTCTTAAATAGCTCAATTTTTAAATAAGGGTTGGGTAGAATAGTATCCGGTAGGTCGAAAAATGTAAGGAGAGAAGAAGCGTACGAAAGATACGGATGGCAAGAGTCATGTCAAAGGTCCGAAAGTTTGGGCTATTATTGTAAAAGTGTAAAGGAACATAGGGTAGGGAACGGCTTAAGCACCCCGGGACCCTTTATCATGGTTTTTGAAGGAAACACCTGCTTACCAAGATCTGTTGATCTATATATTTCTAATCTTACACTTGCTCATTATGTAATTGATTTACTAATAAAATCTTTAAAGCCCAATCATTTTTTTTTATTTTTGAGAAAAAATATCTTAGTTTAGGTCCATTTATGACCACCATCACGTCGAAATAACTTTAAACTTCTTGGTACTAGGGGTTTCGCAACAACGACGTTTGAATGCTAGTTCATAGATGTTGGAACTTTCATTTGGAAAGTCGTTCAATAACTTTTAGTGAATGAAATTTTCCTCTCAGCTTGTGCTTGTAGAAGATAATTATGAGCACTTGGTTCAATTTTCAACAATGAGCTTAATGATGAGCACGTTACGACATATTTTCCAGATAAGAATCTAAGCTTTTCGTCGAATCCTTTGTCTGCAAATATAATCATCCTTATCTCAAATCTTTAACTCCAGTAAAGGAAAAACAAGCTCCCTCCGAACTAATTACACAATCCAACACTTTAACATACATGTAAATCATTCAAACAATTACTCACAATCCACTACATGAAAGTCCTACAGAAAATATTCAGTTCTCAATTTGCCAAACTGTTGCCTCCCAAGGATATCCACGCGGCAATCTTGCAGCACATTACACAATACAAGTTAGCATCAAACTCACGATTATCTATTCTATCAGCGAACTTCCTTTGAGTAGAAGCCAACTAGCAAACAAGAACTGAACGGTAACAAAAAAAAAACAAAATCAGGATTGATTCGACTCACCTTTGCTGGCACCGTCTGGTCCTCGCAGTATCGTGCACTCTTCTATGGCTCCGAATGCGTTAAACAACTGTCTTACATCCTCCTCGGTTTGCTGCTTGCTAAGCATGCCAACGAAAAGCTTTCGATCTAGTGGTTGATGATGATTTTTTTTTGTGTGTGTGTGGTAGTTGGGTGGTTTCGATTGAACGTGTTCAGCGTGAGCAGAGGGAGGATGTTGGGGAACGGTGGAAGATCGGTTCGGGATTACAGGATTGTTATGTTGGCGTTGGACAGTGGTCAGTGGGAGTGCGTGTTTGTTTTTGTTTGTTTCCAATCACAATCAAACAGCGCGGTCAGGAACATGATTTGAGCATCGACATTTGTCGGTTGATTGGGATTGGTTTTGTTGTTTTGGTTGGAACAGTGAGAACAAGGGGGTTCACGTAAAAAGAAAAGAGAAAAAGAAGAAAAAGTAAATTACTAAATTTTGCTTTTAAGTATGCTGGTGTTTTGTATTTTTTTTTGAGAAGAAGGAAAACTAGTAACACTGGGAAGTGTTGCAAACATTCAGAAAACAGCTTTATACATTTTTTTTCCGCTGAAAAGGTCGGATTTACGTAAAGACAAAGAGGATTAATCAAATCAAAACACAACACTTGATCGGTTAAGAAATTGTTAATAAGATGAACAAAACAAAGTTGGGATTTAATTTAAAAAAAGGTACATGTACACCATCAATGCTGTAAAATTACATGAAAACAAAATAAATCAATAATAGTTCAAAACTGTTAAGCGAATTACGAACATATCTAAGAATCTCAGTCACTGTGAAATGTGTACCATCTAAAGAATAACTATCGATTGTTGGTTTGAATCTGGTCACAAAGTCTAATCCACAACGATTAAAAAACAACATTCATATTTAAGTAACAAGTAAAAAACGGTCTACAACAGCAACACATACAACTTATTTTTCTTTTAGCTGGAATTAAGCTCCTGCACGCGCGTATTTCTTCAATATTCAAAGGCTGCAGTAGTGTGGGAGGGTAAAAATTTACTTGTGATGTTCGAAAAGTGTGAGAAGAAAAAAAAGCATCTATTTCGCCTAAGGAACAGCCCAGCAGAGCAGTTAAATTATCTCATCAATTTTTGTTTGCCATCTCGCCATCCCATCCTGTCCCCTCAGCTGTAACGAAACCAAGATTTATGACTCTCGTCCAGGCGCCACCGCTGACTGCCTCCTGGTGAACTGATATTTATTAAAACCGGACGAGGAACATTCAGCAGAAGAAAGTCCTAATCAAAAGCGAAACTTTGCTACCGTAAACAAAACAATATCATAAATCAAAATCTCTCTCGTAAATCTATTAAGACATCGCACAGAAGACAAACTCACACGTCTGACCTGTGACTCTTGAAGGCACCGGTTGGACGGGTCTTCGTGGTGAATCATTCAATGGATGGGTGCGGATTAAAACCAGGCCAGGATATTAGGACATGGGAAAAGGTCGGTGAGGGAAACGAGCGGGTTTCCGGAGGAGCAGAATGATAAAGCTTCTGTTGCTTCCAGGCTGCAGTGCAGTCAGTGCGGAGACAAGCGAGCCCACAGGAAGTTTCCATCATAAACAACGATTGGGTGGAACGTCTGGAGGGTTTCTTTCATTTATCTTCGGAACGCATCTCCGGCATGGGCTGATGGCTTTCAAGGAGTCGAAGGTTGATGGCTGGGGCGGTGAGTTTTCCGGGATGGAGGACAGGGAAGCGGTTTCGAAAATGGGTGGGTTATAAATGTAAGAATAAATTATGCAGTTTTAGTTCAGCTTATTCGGATGGTCTTTTCTGACAAATAAAAATCGGACACTGCTCTTAGGAGTAAAATGTTTTGGAAAAAAAAATAATTTAGGTAAATAATACTTTCAGGTCTTCCACCAGACAAAAATAAAAGAATTTCTAAAACTGACACCTACCTAATGTATTTTTATTACACACAGAAAAAAAAATAATTGTAACAGGCGCATGAAATTTATCCTCGTTTAATTTCAAGCCAAAGGAGGCGTAAACCACAAAATTTATTGCAATCATACAACAGGCTATATTCAGGCGTCATCTGGCTTAAGTTTTCATGAAATATCCCATTATTTTCTGCCGAATCTAGCATTCTCTTTATGTGCATTAGATAACGCAGAAAATTAAATGTTTACTTCTACACGGAAAAAAAAATCGGTGCCTCGATGCGTGAACTGCAGTCATGAATTCGAGAACAAGGAAAAATACACCGTGAACTGAATCACGTAATCTGCAACTAGTTCACGATTTTGGGTAAAAATAATGAAAACGTGAACTAGTTCACGGTCTGTTTTCATTTTCGTGAACGCTTTTGATTCTGTGTATCCGTGCAATTTTTGTTTTCGCCGATGAAAGCAAATTAGAAGGTTCAGTGCATTTGGAATAACTCTCAAACTCTGTCCAATAGTTCAAGTTTTATGCTATGAAAACCTTATTGCCTTTTTGCATTCCACAATAAATGAGACAGCAGATTGTTGATAAATACTGAGAAACTCCTATGCGTCGCTGTTTTGTTAATTTTCTTCACAATGGTGGGGAACTTTGATCACTCGGTTTCGCAGTGGTTTATTTTTGTTACAACATTTGAAGTGCCGGAAATGTGGTCCGTGATTTAAAAAAAAAAGGTTTCACGGCGTCAACTGTGGTAAATCTTTTTGCAACCGTGTTTTCTCAAAAACAAAAGGTTTCACGGTGCCGCATACCCTAAAGCTTGAAGTGCCCTTTAACGGAATAACAGTTCGAGAGCAGTTCTCAGCTTGGTGGATGCAGGCAAACCCCCAATTACGGTAACTGACTGCGAAAAGGATAACGAGTGGTACTGTTGCATTCGGGCTCGTTCCTGTGTCGTCTCCCTCAGTACTGCAGGGTGACACCGAGCAGGAAATGGCAAGGTTGCAGCAGCACAGGTTGCCTCCGTCCCATTAAAACCTTGGCAGGGACTTACGCTCATCAGGATCTGAACACGGTTCCCCATGAAGGGCCGCGTCAACCCTCGCATGGCCTCCCTGCTCGCCTTATAGCTTGTATAAATAACCATGGGATCACTATAGCGACTACTTCACGTGGGCTTGGATAGCGGCTGGAGAGGGGCCCCAACAAAATGAAGGGTAATACCTCAAGAAAGACGAAACCCCAGGAGATAGCAAATCCGTTCACTAAAGGTGGCTTAGTGAAAAACGGTGGGATCTGGCGTGTCCGACACCTGCGGAAGCAGGTACCACCAAGCTAAGCATGGCAATGGATGGGCCACCAATCATCCGGGTTGTGGATAGGATGCGGAAAACTCTTCCTAAAGTCAAGGAGGGCTCCAAGCTTTTGGGTGCGATTGTTGACTTTACGTCAAGCGGAAGAGTCCGTCTCGGTCGGAGACTCCACCCCATCTACCATTGGGGTAGGGACCTCCAAGCGGGCTAGACAGTGTCCAGGCGAAGCGGCAGCTGCCGTTTCCAAGAAGCGGATTATGTAAGACGCACTGGTAGGGAAGTGAACCTAAGCAACCAGCTCTGGCTGGCCGCAAACAGAGAGGCCCTGGCGCTAAGCCCAGCACTAGAGGCATGACATCCAGCTCGCGTGTTGTCTCAAGCACCGAAGGTGGTCCGAGCGGCAGGGCCCCGACGACAACAGCCATCGTTAGCACAGAAGCAGACGCTAGTGCTAAGAGGGGAAGGAGTGATAACTCCAGGCGTGGCAGGGAAAGCCACTGGAACAAGGTCCAAAAAAGGGAAACAGGACAAAAAAAGAAATCGAAAAGCGACAGGTGGCCCGCAAGCGTAACCGCAGAGAGGCCCTCATCGTCAAGACCGAGGCTCAAAGTACTCCGAGATCTCGAAAGCGATGCGCGGGGAGTCAAAATTGGCAGGCCTAGGCGCCGATGTGCGTAGTATACGCTGCACCTGCACCTTTGAGATGCTCCTGGAGCTGAAAAAGACAACAGAGCTAAAAAACAGGCCTTAGGTGAGGTTTAAGAGGTACGCGCCCTCGTCTCACAGGTGGTGGATGAGATCACCGAGGTAGACGAGATCTCCACTGTACATAAGGAACACTGCAAGGTCGAGGTTTCCACCACAGACGTATGTCCTGTTCCTCTCGGGATCCAAGGGGAAACCTTGAGGGTAGTGACAGTTGACGCGGACGCGGCGTTGAAAGTAGCTAAGGCAAAGGTGGGTTGGAGCATATGCCTACTTAGTCTACACCAGCTGCTGAAGGCATGTTTCAGATACCTAGAGAGCGGGCACATGTCCTGGGAGTGCAAAGGCATGTACAGAAGGTGTGGCAGCACAAGCTGGGCAGGTGCCCGGCAGCTAAGGGTATTCCATCGAGCCAATCGTAATGCAGGTAACCCAACTAAACCTGAACCCTTGTAAGGCCGCCCAGCAACTGCTGTGTCAGACAGTTCGCGAGTCGGTATCGGATATCGTTATAATTTCCGACCCACACCGCATCGCAGTCGGCAACGGAAACTGGGTTGCGGACAGGTCCAATATGGCGGCATTACTCTGCCGGTAAGTACTCGATTCAGGAGGTTGTGTCTACCACAAACGAAGGTTTCGTGGTTGTAAAAGTGAATGGACTGTTCTTTAGCTGCTACGCATCGTCAAGATGGGTGATTGAACAGTTTTCCAATATGCTCGATCGGATGACAACTGAGCTAACTGGCCTAAACTCGTTGGTAATAGCGGGGGACTTCAACGCTTGGGCGCTTGAGTCGGGGAGCCGCCTTACCAAGCCAGATTTAGGAGCCAGATTCTTCTGGAGGCCTTAGCTAGCCTCAATGTAGACCTAGCCAATAAGGGAACTAAGAGTACCTACAATTAAAACGGAGTGGAATCGAAAATCGATATATCATTTAGCAGTCCTGAGCTGCTTAACAATTGGAGGGTGGATGATGGCTACACCCATAGCGACCACTAGGCGGTTCGTTATTGTATCGTCCACAATATAAGGCAGTGGGCGGAAGGAGGAGCATCCACTCCATTTGCCCGCTGATGGAGGACGTCCTACTTTGATGTAGAGACTTTTAAAGAGGCGCTTAATAGGTAACAAATTTTACGGGAAACCCAGGAACTTTGCGGTGAACGACTCGTTATGTCACTTACACGAGCGTGCAATTCGACCATGCCTAAGGAAGTCAAACCGAGGAATGGAAGATCGCCGGTGTATTGGTGGAACGAGTCGATCGCCGACTTTCGAAGACTATGCTTCCGCGTAAGATGGAGGATGCATAAAGCGTGGTCCGACGCTGATAAAATCGAGCATTGAGAGACGCTAGTCACCGCGAAGGCCGCGATGAAGAGTTATCTCCCTCTCCCTGCCAGCAAGCAAACATGGTTTGAGGGTTTGTTTCAAAAGGTCAATACGAACCCGTGGGGTGACGCCTATCAGGTAATAATGACCAAAACCAGGGACGGCGGCTCCAACCGAGCAATCACCAGTGCTACTGCAGGTGATCGTAGAGGAACTCTTTTCGAGCTTTCCAAGTCCATGGCCTCCTGTCGCCGTAGATTAGTCTCATAACCAGCGTTCCAGTATCCCAGACCATAACCCTGTCATAGCGACGGAAGGGTGGGCAGCTCAGCTGAACACCCGTGACCACGTGAGTATTGACAACGGCACAACGGGGGCCAGCGACGAGACAAAGTCGCTAAAAGTGAACAAAGCGTCAGGACCGGATGGTATTCCGAATCTGGCCATAAAAACGGCTATCTTGCTTGCTCCCGAAAGGTTCAGGGTGGTGATGCAAAGGTGTCTGAACGAGGGCGTCTTTCCGGACGCCTCGAGAATTCAGACCTTAGTGTTGCTACCAAAGACAGGGAAGCCACTAGGGGACCCATATAGATATAGACCTATATGTCTGTTGGATACAGCGGGTAAGGTGCTCCAGAGGGTAATCCTCAACAGACTGACAAAATACACGGATGGTATTTAGATGCCATTCTGTCCGTCACTAAGACGGCCGAGGTGCTAATCCAGCGCAAGAGGCGTTGAGTCCGCTACTGTGCAGTGGATGTGAGAAATTCGTTCAATAGCGCCAGTTGGGTGGTTCTCGCCAACTCACTCCAACGCTTTCAGGTTCCTGGGTACTTGTACAAGATTTTTGGAAGCTACTTGCTAAATCACAGTACTGGTATACAACACAAAGGCAGGACAGAAACGTGTCCAGATCACCGCAGGCGTCCCACAAGGTTCGATCCTGGGTCCGGTGCTATGGAGCACGATGCACGATGAGATTCTACGGCTTGAGTTACCAAACGGGGTGAAGATAGTCATGTTCGTGGACGACATCACCCTAGAGATATGTGGTGAATCCATATTCTATGCATCACAGGTAGGTCTCCTATGCATCAGTGAACGATATATAAGGGGTTCCCCCTACGAGTATTGCTGCAGTAGTTCGGCGGTCTTAATGATGTGTGGATCTGCCGGGTCTGGATTGATAGCTGGGCGTGGCAAGCCCTCTGGAGATTGCACTGGCGAGCAGCCATTGGCCAGAAAGGCGTTGGTGCAGTTGGCTATTGCAAGCAAGCAGCAAGCTAGGCAGCCATTGATTATGTTGGTAAGCTGGCCGCGTTCGAGAAGGGCTAGTTTTTTCAAACCATGGAATTCGGTGCATCGGTTCGAAGATTGCGGCCAAAGACTAGAAACCAAAGACGTCGAAGTTGAAAAACTGATTTCTATCAAGAGTTATGTTTCAAGTATTTTCGCGATCATCGAAACAATTTAAACTAGTGTGGTACCATGACATCATCAAGGCGTGAATTTATATTTTGTGGGGCAAGTATAGATAAACCACTCCAGGCCACTACTACCTATCGGTACACAGTGCTCTGAAAGAAGTTAATCAAGGCATTTTTGGACTTACTGCAGCGTTGCTGACTGCTGCTATAAGTTAGTAGAATGTTATCTGCAGCGAATACCAAACGGTCCTTTTTAGGGTCCATTTCAATAGTTATAAGGAGTTGAGTAAATTGAGCCTCAATGTACTAGCCTAGTACTTGACGGATCACCATCTTATCAATCACGTAGGAAAATTTACTTGTGACTCCCGAAATAAAACATAGCAGTCGTTTTTTGATCCGTTTAATTTCTGCAGTATCAAAAGATTTTTCACTGAAAAGTTGTTGCTTCAATTTTTGTCTTTAATTCATCAAACTGTACAACGCCAATCCATCGCCATTATTCGACCAGCAAAAGAGCTAATCGCTAATTCCAACCATAATTATGTTCATTTATAACACCGTACCACCCCTGACGCTTCCCTTCACCTTGCCGGCAAAGCACTTGGAAAATATTTATCCTTCAATCCCTATCGCCCATTACCGTGCTTCAATCGAGCTCTCCCGCCCCTCGCCCTAATGCGCTCATGATGTGCATGCTTTATTCATAATTTGCCATATTTCGACCCTATCCATGTACCGACCATCCTCCGGATAAACCTTAAACATACATATAAAAGAAAAAAAAGCTAATACATACACTCACTGCCGGGGAAAATCATAACCGTTACGACCCAACAGCGCCATCGTAACCTGGTTCCGGCAGACATGCCCCGCCATGCAGAATACGGTTGCATGGGACGGTAGTCAATGATTATCTTCGCACTCCAGTCGGACCCATCCTGCCACCACGGCCTAATCCGCTGTTTATTTTCGCAAACGGTTTTTCCACTTCTGAACGAACGCAGCAGGCTCGGTAGAAGTGGCCATCCTCCCGTAGAGGAAAAGCGTGAAAAAAATATATGCCAGAACCCTCTTATTAAATTTATATGTAAATTAAAATATTTCGCACAAATTCAATCTCTCCCGTGAGTTTTGTTTTTTTTTCGTCCCGCATATTCTTCCGGACTGAAACAGAGGCAGCCCTACAAAAAAAAGGACAATCTCCTAATGGCGTGTTCATGGGGAGTGGGCATTCCAACTACTGAGAAACGATGGGAGGAATTTTGAGGAGAAATGCCTTCTCTTTCATTCAATTTTTATTAGCATTCCTATCGGTTTTGCCGTTTTGTATCCCCCCTCTGAAGACGATGTTGTTTTCTTCGAAGGCAGTTGAAAGGCGAAGTAAGTGGAATGGAAGTGGTATGGTTCGCATCCGAGAAGAAACAAGGAAAAATTTAGGTAATTAGATGATTTAATGTTGTTTGCCGCTTGTTTCCGCTTGAGAAGGGAACTTCCACTGGAAAGCTGGCCTGACCTAGAAAATTCCGAAGAATGGCCCCTGATTGGATCCGTGATGGGTGGGAGTGGTGAATTGTTCCGCGGAAAAAGATCATGACGTCATTTCCCTAAATTGGAGGGATGCTTTAATTAGCGAGCAAAAGTTCAAACGAAAGCAGATGCTAAGTGCTTTCGATGATGGCGCTCGAAATGGCCCTTTGGAGAGCCAATTGAACCTCAACGGCGAGGGGGCATTTTTTTTCTCTCTCTCTCTTTGTTGCAAACGATATTCTCAAGAGCATTATGATAAGGCGATTACAACGCGAAGATTTAAGAGGCCTTTCAAGAAACAGCTTCTCGTGCCAGTCACAGATTACCGGGGCCTCTTCTTAAAGATTTCGATCCGATCCAATCCGATACGGACGCTTATTGATTTTTCCCCAGCAATGTTTGACTCATCAAAACACCAGCCATTGACCGGGCAACAAATCCGTTACACAGCTGACACCGCTGATTTGCGGAAAATTCTTGCCTGTGGTCCAATGCGGTGGGGTGTAAAGCTTCGCCAGGCAAACAGCACGCATTGACTTAAGCAGCAGCGTCATCATGTAATTAGGATAATTTATGGCTTCACTCTCCTATTCTATTCGTTTCAGTTGCTCAAGAAGAAGGAGAAGAGTGGAGAGGGGTAGGGCAGCCAGCCGCTGGAGCTCGCTTTGTTTGGTATGGTTTCCTTTGAGCTCGAGAAAATTGGGTTCGATGTTTCTTCGTAAGGGGGATTGGTGTGGCATGTGGCATGGCCAATAAAGCAAGCTTCTTTTTCTAAATGAAGCAATTTGTGAGCTTACTGGTTTTGATGAATGTCCGGAAAAATATGCACAGATCCATGCTGTTAGTTCGTCACTTGGAACAAACGTTCAACTACAGCAGAGTTAGGTGATTTTGCGAGCATCCGCATCTGTATTAAATCGAACTTCATATGAAGTTATATGTAGTGATGAAAACAAACAGACTAGTAGTTACAGATCACCAGAGCATGCGGCCATTTTATTCGGTAGATATGTAAGACTTGGCTTGTTCCAAAATTATCCCAAACAAGTGCGACGCGGCCAAAAGACTAGAGATTCCTCGGTAATTCTTACGATGGTCACGTTTACACCGTCTTCAAGACCGGGACTATTAACGACTACTTGAGCATCGCAGGCGAACTTGTATCAATTGGTTGATTATATGAGCCAGTGGAATAAACTATGTCCCATATGCAGCGACCAACCATAGTTGAAGGGATACCATCCTGGTCAGCTCAGAAGTGGCATTGAAGTCACTTGGCTACATTCGTAACCATAGCAGGTGCTACGAAAAACGTATCCAGGTGTAATAGATTGAATCCCAATTAACAATTTGAGTTACATGATGATTCTGTTGACTATGATTTAGATTTGAAGAGTGCTTTAAAACCACGATAAAACTTGTTTTGAATAGGTACGAGTGGATTCTACTTTAAAGGAGGTAATGGATCCCGCATTGCGTTCACATTTATCCATACATTTTTAAGATTCAACTTTGTACAGGGAAAGTCTCACAGGGATGATCATAAGTCGAATCACGACCTAAGTTGCACTCAGAACCTGTATGCTTTTTGAAGAGAGTGGATGAAGACTTGTTACTCATTACTAATTTCGTGAAAGCAAAATTTGTTTTCAGGAGAACTTTTGTAGCAAAACATCACGTTGTCGCTTAAACATTCAAAGAAGCGGTGTGCGCCACGCGGGAGGAATCGCCGAACGTTGGATTGGTACATCAGTGTCCAGCCAGTTCCTAAAACGGCATAAAACGTCACACAGAAAAAAATAATTAATTTTAACAAGCGCGTAAAATTTCCCCTCGTTTAATTCCAAGTCAAAGGAGCGTAAACAACGATCTCGTATGCAATCTTTTATACAACAGGGTAGATTCAAGCGTTATCTGGCTTAAATTTACATGAAATATCCCATTATTTTCTGCCAAATCTAGCATTCCCTTTATGTGCATTAGATAACGCAGAAAATTCAGTGTTTCTTTTTATCTGTGCAGCCCTTATGGGAAATTCCTGAAAACAAAGATACTAGACCACCGTTGTTGTTGTTTCCTCACGACCAAGATGAGGACATCTACATGACTATTCTGGACAATGTTGTTGCTTCACTCAATCAGTGTACAAACTTGACGAATCGTTGTACGGAATCAACGATAAACTGAATCATTTCTGTAGATGGGATTCATGAGGTCACACAGCGCATAAGGCCTGTATATGAGATGCAAGTAAGGGGGTGAGCTATACATACAGGGTGCGGCAGAAATAATGCGAAAATGTTCAAACTTGAGTATTGGGTTAATTCGTGTAGCTAGTGACTAATTTCGCTCGAAATTGTATTTGTTTATGTTTACTTTCAAGTGCTGCATCCAAACATTCTATTTGATTCATCGAAAATTCGTCAAAATGTTCGCGAAAGAAGTGATCACCTATTTGTTGCTCACCCAGAAGAGGCCGAAAGAGATTGCCAAGGTGGTAGGGTGCCATTTGGCAACAGTTTACCACATAAAAAAGTCCCTGCAGAATGGTCCTAAGCAGCGGAAGCCGGAAAGCGGACGTCCGCGCTTTGCACGCACGCCGAACATGATCAAATCGATTCGTGCAAAAATTGCTCGCAACCCGGTGCGTTCCATAAGAAAACTTGCAAAGGAAGCCAATATTTCGGAGAAATCCATGCTAAGAATCATCAAAGAAGACCTGCATGCATCTTCCAGAGCCAGAGTGAAATGTCACTTGAATACGGACCGGGTCAAGGAACTACGAGTGACTCGTTCCAAGAGATTGCTTTCCTTGTTGAAGTAGGAAAAAAATGATAATCCTGTTCTCTGACGAAAAGCTTTTCAGCATCGATGCTGTGGCCAACAGCCGCACGGACCGGTTCATTTCACCGCAGAATATGAAGAAAACTCCGGAAAAAGTGAAATTCATATTTCAAACCAAACATCCGGCTCGTGTCATGATGTTTGGCTTGGTGGCGTCTAAAGGTTTGAAAATGCCACCTATGTGCTTCCCTGGGTGAAGGCCAACTTCTCCGAGGATCAAAACGTTGTCCTACAGCAGGATGGAGCGCAGTCCAATCGAACCCAACAATGGTTGAACGATAACATGAAGTTTTGGCCGAAGGATTTGTGGCCTCCTAGCAGTGCAGATTAAGATCCCTTCGATTATTAGATTTGGGCATATGTTGAAGCGCGAGTCTGCAAAACATCACACCCTAATTTGAAAACCCTGAAGTCAACCATAACACGCACATGGCCGTCAATGTCGGAGGACTACGTCCGAAAGCCATGCTCTGGCTTACGGCGTCAGCTCGAGGATGTTATTAATAAAAATGGAGGATACATTGAATAAATTTGTTTAAAAATACTTTATAAAGAATACTGCACTCAAAAATGTTGATTTTATTGGTTAAATTAGTTGAAAATGGGATTTGAAAGAAATAGAACAAATTTTCACATTATTTTCGGCCGCACCCTGTACACAACAAAAATGTCAAAGAAAAGCTTGGTCAACTTCGTGGTTGCGTCCAGCTCAGTCTCATTCAGAATAGTGACGCCATTCCACTCAAGGTTCTGCTGTTTCTTCATTAATAAATCATTACAAGAAATTTTCCATCAGACTGGTTGTTTGATTGAACAGACAACAAAGCATACAAAGCTTCCAAAAAATTCGATAGAACTCCCCAGAAGAAATTAGGCAAAAAGCTTTGCATGAAAATTTAATTGAATCAATGAACGCAATCGAATCAAAACAAACGTACTCCAAAATCTGATACCTGCAGCTGAAATTTCGGTGCTCCAGAATATATTAACAACTCTCTCAACTGCAACCCTCAACGCCACAGAAAAAAATCCACCATTTCCCAACATACTTTCCCAGTCCCTAAGCGTCGGTCTCTCAGCAGGAGCCCTAAGGAAGCAATTTGTTGCACTACAATCCCCAAAGCTGACCGAGCGACACCCATAAAACTCAAATTATGCTTGGCCGCAAAAACCACGATACGGTCCACTTTCGCTTTACCCGGGGTCGTAAAAAAAAGAAGAAACAGACTACCGACCGTGGCCAAGTCCAGTGGCAGCGACGACGACAGCGATGGTGACGGAAACAAAGCAAAACATTCCCGCGTACGGCGCCCACCACGGTCGAAATGAGCGAGAAAGCACTAGCTCATTAATTTTATCTGTCGCCTCATTACCCTCGTAAGTCAAACAAACTCTGTCAGCATCTTCACGCTCGTTACCCAAAGTGTCTCCCCATTCGGCTCGACCCAAAAGGAAACGGCCTATTTGCAGTACGGCCTCGGAGCCGCTCGCATAGTGTCGTTAGCGTGACCACAAACGGCTTCGCAATGCCAGTGCAGAAGTTGATTTATCAAAATTAATTGTGAAAATTTAGAAATAAATGTCACCGAAATTGCCTCCGATTGCAATTCAAAACTCGCCCAGAATCGATTCCCCCACCGCTGCTATCATCACTTTTCTGCTGTAATTAATGAGATTAGATTCATCGAAGACCTTTACTACTGCCAGTATAGACCATAAATTTCAAATAACGATCCAAAATCTTCCAATCGAAGATAAATTATTCCATTTTCCTAGAGCAGTTGGAATCATTCTCAAACGACGCCCAACTTCAACACACGCTTCTTCTGTTGAAAAGCTCAACCGAACACACGTGTCCATTAGGAAACATCTTCCGGACGGCTGATTCTTTCTTAACCCTCTCGATCGGGATCAACTGAGAAAGTTAGTACAGAAAGACGCATACCTACTTTTCGCTCGAGTGCACTCTTTGATGCACTTTTAATGGAAAGAACAAAGCGCTGAATCCCAATCCGGAGTGCAACGAAGAGTTTTTCCTAATAGCTTAGGAAAACATCGTTACCGAAAACTGTCACGTCCGGCCACCGTCTTCGTCGTCGCCGTCTGCGATCGAAGTTGATTTCCAGAAGTTCTGACAGTGCAGTCACTGTCAGTTCACCACCATCCATACCGGACAAAGAAGACCCGAAGCTGGCTGTTTTGTTGCTTGGCGGCATCGAGTTTGAAGGCGCCGAAAATGGGAAAATTATTTTTGATTAGCATAGAAATTTCCCTTCCAGCGACCACCACTCCCGGAACATCTTTCAGAACGGAGCTTTGTGGGTGGTTGAACGAGCTCGTCATGGTGACAAGGGATCGAAGACAAAGGAATTTTCGGGTGATCTAAAATATTTACCAACGTCGGAAGAGCAGCATCTAAAGCAGTAGAGCAGCAACAGGAAAAATATGACGATGGTGAAGATAATAGAAGCTAATGGTGGCGAGGTGGGGGTGGTGAAGATTTTATACGAGTCTTTGTTTGCAGTTCCGTTTTGCATGAAGGGGAATGAAAGAGGCATGTTTCAAGGACACATGTTCTTTATGATGGTTCTTTTGTGGCATGGGTTCTTTTTTTGGAAGTAGGTTGTATTTTATGCGAGCGAGGCTAATAATCACATCAAGACTCTTTGTAAATTGGCTTTTAATTCAATTAGGAACAAAGGAGATTGGGCAAAAGTGGGCCTGGAACGTACAGCAATGAATGATACCTCATTTGAAAGGGCTTATTGTGACAAGAAAAAAATTGTATGGGGCCAAAATTATGTATCGTGGGGGAAAAAAGTTATTGCGTATATTAAATACGAATTTGAGGTATTTTTTGTTGTGTTTAATCGTTACGAGCTTAACGAATCGACATTCGGGAATAGGTTGCGCGCGCGTGTGTGTATATGCGTGCGTGTGTGTGTATGTGCGTGCGTGTATGTGTGTGTGCGTGTGTGTGTGTGTGTATGTGCGTGCGTGTGTGTGTGTGTGTGTGTGTGTGTGTGTGTGTGTGTGTGTGTGTGTGTGTGTGTGTGTGTGTGTGTGTGTGTGTGTGTGTGTGTGTGTGTGTGTGTGTGTGTGTGTGTGTGTGTGTGTGTGTGTGTGTGTGAAAGAGTGAGAGAGTGTGCTGCTGGTTTATTTCTAGGTTACGTTCGTTAAACAAACTGTTTCGTACTAAAACTAGACACCAACCTGTTTGCACCGCTATAAAGCGTGTGTATTCAACAGACATAACTAATATAAAACCCTCTGTGTATTTTATAGAATGAAACAGAAAAAAACACACAGAGTGCGTGTGTCACGTGAATTCCACGTGCCTTGCAGTTCCTATAACTTTCTACTCTCTCATTTGGAGATTATCATTATCTCTTGTAATTCGCGTTGTGTATTCTATATAAACAAAGCTCCATAGGATTGATTGTTAACTTTATTTTGTTTGACGAAATTCGTTAGTCTCATCATTATACCTATATTTTGTGCCGTAGTTTGTCCATTTTTCATGTAAGCCAAAATAGTCTATGCAAAATATCTACGAAATATTTTTTTATGTCAGTCTATTCGTTGCTCTTGCAATACAGAAAACATGTTCTGCCTATTATGTAACTGTTCGGTACTTCGAAGTAAAAGGCATATGATAACAAGAGATTTCTCCGAATTACACCCTCGTGTTGCCGTTTTCATTATTAATACAGTCACACCAAATGAGGTAAGATCAGCAGAAGATTCGTTTTTATTTTGCAAATGGCTCGCACTAATGGGAGTGACTCTCAAATTGATTAGTACAGAGAGCCGTTCGACCACGACGTGACTTTTCTCACTTCACCAAGTAACAAAAGGCACTTCGACTATCGGAGAATAACCCCATATGTTGCATTGTTGAACCTTGAATTCATAGATTGTTTTTAAAACGAGGAATATCTATGTCATGTCTTGCTGAGTGAGAGCCAAACGAAATACTTATGCTGAAAATGTACATGCTGGCAACGTGGGATTCTTAGAAAATGTTTGGAATTTATTAACCAACGATGAGATCTGATGATCATTCAATGTTTGAGTGAGTTTCCAGTAAATATCCAAAACATCAATCCCGGTAGCGAACCAGCCAAAGGTTTGAAGGCTCCTATACCTAATAATAATAACAAAAAAAGACCTTTAGAAAATCAGAGATTTATTTGCTTTCTACTTCTAAGGTGATTTTACAGAGTTGTTCGAAGAATACATATGTTATAGACGTTCATTAAACTGGATGAACGTAAGTTTGGCATCCAGAAAGGAATGTCAAACGCAAATACAATCTGGGCTGTGCCAGGAAACACACACACACACACACACACACACACACACACACACACACACACACACACACACACACAAACACACACACACACAAACACACACACACACACACACACACACACACACAGAGTCCGTTATTGAATGTCGATTTGTTAAGTATGTAATAGTAGGAAACAACAAAAAACACCTTATATCCGTATCTTATACATGGAATAACTTTTTTCTCCCACGCTATATTATTTTGGCCCCATACCAACTTTTTCTTGTCTCAATGAGACCCTTCAAATGAGATATCATTCATTGATGTACATTCCAGGCCCACTCTCCATACATTTTTGCCCAATCTCCTTTGTATGATATTATATTGCGTTAGATCAAAACATGCACGAGACAGGCTTGATGGAAAACCTGTTAGGTGTAACATGTGCATTTAAAATGGAATGGTTTAAGCGCATTTTGCCAGCAATTATGGCCCAGACACAATGATAACGGAAACGGAAAACGGCAAAGCTCGATCTGAGTATGCCTGCTTGTCGGAAAGAAAACGGGATAGATCCAAACCGATTCTAATTGAACATATCGAAGTCATTTGCAGCAACTGTCAAAATTGCCGTTTTCCGTTCCTTTTCCGTTATCATTGTGTTTGGACGGTTACTCTACTACCTGGTGGTGAATCCAACTACGCATTGCTTATCGAAGCAACACTGTTATGTACAGAAAATTTTTGACAGCGTTAACAGCAACTACGTTCGATAGTTTGTTCGTACTGCCAACTGCATCCTGGAGCGATGAAGTTGGACATGTGGTTTTTGTTCGTACTAATTGTTTTTTTTTTCGTCGGCCCATTTCCTCGCATGGTGACAATCACCGATGCCAGGAAGACGACTCCACCACCTGGACCCTCCCTATCGACTCATGAATATGAGCCGACACCAACGGCTATACTTCCCTTCCGAAGCAAGACGTGACCAGATTTTTTCGCCTCGGAAAAACCACCGACGTCGACTGGGATTGAACCCAGACCCACTGGGGTACCGACGTCGGCAGTTCGTACTAATTGTGTTTTCGTTTGCTTACGATAAAAGTCACGAAACAGAGTTTCCTCCGTTAGCACGACTTCCGGGTGCTTGGACAGCATCCGAAATCGGAGGTGACGAGGCACTTTTTGACGGGAGCCCATGCGAAATTGACGATTTATAACATGATCACTCGATTAGGGATTATGGCCAACAACAAAAAACTGGACCAACGGAGCGGAACAAGGGCCGCCAAGACGAAATAGAAAGTTGCCGCCAAGAACAAGATTGACACTGGCACAAGGAAGGAAGTTTGACACATCGCAGAGCACGATGGTCAAAATCCAGAAGGTGGAGGGCGTGAAACGTTACAATCATCCAGACCAGAGAAGCAGCTGGGAGGGAAATCCCTGGGAAGTGCCGAAACCTGTACTCTTTGTACTTTAAGCTAAGCGTCACCATCGTTATGGACGACGAGAAGTACTTTACGCTATGGAACAGTTCAACCGCTGGGAACGTGGGGTTCTATACCGACGAGTTAGACACTTCACCCGATAAGATTAGATATGCCAGGAAAGCCAAGTTTAAGACCGAGATTGGCATGGCGGCCATTTTGACCCCTGGCATACCTAACTTTTACGTACAGACGAGTAGGAGTATGCTGGTCAATTTGGAAGTCTACACGAAAATGGTTGCTTTTGTGAAAAAGCACCATAAGGATGAAGCTATCGTGTTCTGGCCAGACCTAGCTTCGTGCCATTACGTTAAGGCCACTGTGGAGTGGTTGACCGCCCAATACATGCCGTTTGTACGTAAGGAAGACAATTCCCCAAACGTACCCCAAAAGTACCCCAGTATTTGTTCGAAAATGGTAGGGATCAGTATCGTCTGATGCCCAAAAAAAGTGCCCAAGCAACACAAAACTGACAGTATTGGTTGTAGCTACTTGATTGCGACTTGATTGAGTTACAGTCAAGTAGTTGCTATTGATTTGCAGAAAGTCTACTGCTAGGGTAGACCTCAAAGAGATCCAGACCACGATGGCGTACGTCCAGGGAATTTTGAGGACACTAAGGGACACTTAGCGTTATCGAGGCCGTACACAGAGTATGGTAGGAGAAAATTTGTGTATATTGGCAGCAAACCGTTCAACAAAATTCCACCGAGGTTTAAAAAGGTTTGTTGGTACATGTTCAAGAATATTTTGAGGAAACATCTGAAGGATCAAATCTTCAGTTATCTTCCTTAAAGGATGCTTGGTGAACTCTAGCATTCTGTCGGGTATATGTCTGGCCGAAGGCACCAATAGAACTGCGTCCTGAGTTTCTACAAACCTTCCAGTTTTGCAACCTTTACTACCCTGTGCCATGCCAAGGATTTTGGACTTAAGTCTGGTGAAAACCAGTCCTCTGCCAGCTCTGTAATTCTCACAACACTCCGTCATCGAAACGACGAGCTGTCCATTAGCTCTCTGTCAGCCATACCAAGGATTCTGGTCCTTGGTCTAGCCAAAGCTAGCCTTCTGTTTGGTAAGATACTACACTCCGGCATCGCTATGTGGATTTTGGAACGTCGAGCTGTTCCTCAGCTCCCTATCAACCCCCATCAAGGGGTTCTGGGCATCAGTCTGGTGTCAGCTTTGAAACTCCCACAACACTCAGTCATTGCTATATAGTTTCCAAAACGATGGGCTGGCCATCAGCTCTCTGTCAGCCATGAGAAGGATTCTGCCCTAGTACCACACTTGTTTCAACCCAGTAAAGGTGACTGTTCTGTGACTCAATTAAGTCACAATTGAGCTGCTGAAACCGTTTTTGACAGTTGTGTGCTGCTGGGGTGGACTTTGATCTGGCCAAAGCTAGCCTTCTGTCAGGTAAGAAAGAACTATGTCTTTCAAAGTGTGCCCTGAAGTTCTACAAACCTTCTAGCTTTGCAACCATTACTGCATTCCGTCATTGTTTTGTGCATTCCGGAACGCCAAGCTGTTTATCAGCTCCCCGTCAGCCATGCCAGGGGTTCTGGACTACGGGCTGGTGATCTGTCAGGATATCCATCTTCACTTTATGGATTCCGGAGGGACTGTTCATCAGATTTCTGTCACCCATGCTACGCTCCAACGACCAATTTCTTCAGATCGACAACCGTCGATCTTTTATAGCCTTATGCATTAAAAAATTAAATATGTTTCTTGTTAGTTCTTAAGCCTTAGATTTAAGCTACATTTCGCATTTCCTTAAAAGAGTCAAAACTCACTGGAAGTGCACTCTGTTGTATCTTATGTTTGAAAATATATGAAGGCTTTGCGCTAAGGGAACGTCCGTTAATTATGTCACGCAAAAAATAACTTTCTGCACTAAAGTTACGAAAAAATGCCAAAGTTTACTGTGCTGAGTATATATAGAAGAGGGTGCTACCGTTACACAAGCCGCTCCAGGTCCCTCCTCTGTTTTTGCCTGGTTTGGCGGCAGCTCATTACGCCAAAACCAGAGTACAATGGATGCAAGAAATTAAAGTAGATTTCGTTGAGAAAGACATTGGCAAATCCTGCTGATTGTTCACCGCTTTGTCAAATTGAACGCTACTAAGCTATCGCCAAGCGCAACTTCCAGAAGAGTGGTAAGGAGTGCACGACCATGGTAGAGTTTGAATAAAATTGGTCTGCGGCTTCCAAAAAATTCGACAACAATACTGTCCAAAACCACATGAGTGGAGTCAAATTCAAAACCAGAATATTCTGGGAATAATGTTGCTCTCATTCATGTTTTTCTTTAACCCCTTCAGGCCTAAGCGGTAAATTATGACAGTTTCGACGACCTAGAACTTCCTGAAGTTTACCGTGCTGAGTGTCATTACCTGTTTTGGCGTCAGCCCTTAACTGCAGTACAATGAATGCAAAAAAAAAAAATTAAGTAGATTTCGTTGAGAATTGAACGCTACTGGGCTTCCATCAAGCGGAACTTGAAGACGAGTGGCAAGGAGTGCAAGGTCACCGTGGTCTGCGGATTCCAGAAATTGCGACAAAACGTCTGTTCAAATACTATCCGATCTGGGAGATTCTTTCGGAGAAAGGAAAGCAGAAGAGTGCTGCACGATCATAAAGTGCAGCAGAAGTTGATGAGGAAGACCAACGGCAAGATGGCCTCATCATTCCTTGTCTTGGGCTGAGAGGTTGGTAGAACCGACCAAACGGTGAAGAAGGACCCGGCCAGGATGGACATTTTGACATGTCTAAGCAACAGGCAATCACCACGAAGGAGTGGCTGAAGGTGCTAGTGAAAAACATCTTGCCGGTAAAGCGTTCTGTTCATTGATGTGCATCATATTGAACTGACATTTACATAATTTCTACTTCGAACTGTGTATCATTCCCACATTTGTTTGATTTTTTTGTGACAGTATGCATGTAATCCGTTAATGGGACAATTGAAACAGACACGGTAATTTGAAAAGTTTGCATATTCTGTAATAATGTGACTTACAGCCACACCAGCAACGGATCTAAGTCACATTTGTGTATTAGTCCTTGACGCCATATTATATGTATGGTTAACTCTAACGCCATCTACCGGACCATGGGAGATCATACTGCATCTGCAAGGACATCAACTCAGGTATAAATTATGACAGTTGTTTTTCTGCGTCTCATCTTGTTTGACAGATGTGATCGACTGTAAAATCGGTCGATTTAGAAAGGGAATAGAACAAGAACAAAATACGTCAGTTCGTCATCGGTGGTCACACATTTGTTCCAAAAATAATATGGGTCTATCTCCTTTGTTTCGTTTCACGAGCTTTTGACGTTGTTTCAATAGTTTTTGTGATGTTTCGCATCACCAATCAAAATCATGCATCTCAATTTCAAGATCCGCCTGTGACTTTATTTAGTAAGCATTTGACTTATGGCAAGTTAGTTTAGTTCAGTTTGTATCACTCATGACTCAGAAATCAAAGATGAGAGTCCCGTTTCCATTCAACTATCCTTCCGACACTATTGCAACTTGCCTATTTTTTCACTAGCATCACATGTGACGTGAATTCGAACTATTACCTTCGATGTTGTTGAGGGGTGCTCTTTGCTGATGAGTGTGATTTCAAATACAACGGATCTGTTGGATAACAAAAGGTACAGCCACACAAACACGCACGTACACCTAGAAAGACGAATAGCTAGGAGTTAAACTCGCTCAGAGGTGTGTCGTTTCCTTCCTCAGACGATCTTATTATTCTCTGATCTAAAAAGGGGCAAGTATTTTGGTGGATTCGCTTTCCGAATTGAATGGCCAAATAGTGGTTTGGATATTACTGACACCCTTTGACGAGCTAGCTAGTACACGGGATTTTCATTGGCAAAAACTCAATAAATCATAAATTTGAAACAACAAAAAAAAAAAAAAAAACATAACAGATGAACTCGGTTAGATGGGTTCTGACGGTTACTTGCATCTAAATGTAAGTATACTTCCATGGTGCCAGGTAGAAATGGAACTGCTTTCGTACTAAACATTCATCGAAATAAAGCTATTAAATTTCCGAAAGAGAATGAAAGAAAAAAATAATATTATGAAAATTTAACAAAAAAAAAAAAAACAGAAACGATCAAACAGAAGAATGAAAAAGAACTACCAAATAATTACAGACAACACCCTATAAGGCAAGATATAAATCACGCACGACACTTTAAGGTTACGACAATGAATGAAAGAAAACGACAACACTGGTTGGGGCCGGAAGCAAGTTGGGAGGGGGTGGCTTTCCCGATTCCGTTTTTCACCCTCACCGATTTCCAACTTCCGAAACTCAACAAAGGCCTCGATGTGATACAGTTTCGTTCGAATATCAGCAGCAACAACAACAACAATAAGAGCAAGAAGGGGACGACAAAATATTTAAGTCACGATCCTTGGTGGCGTTAAATGAATATTAAAATTTTCTTCCGACTAGTGTGCAAGGATCGTTTTCCTGACCATGATGGGTCAGTCCTCGGAATGAGGAGGAGGGCGGGAACCGCAATTTCATGGTTTGATGTGGAAGGCTTTGCCTGCTCTGGAGAAATCAGTCTCTCAACTCTCAGCACAAAAGGCTAGCGAGTGACGAAGAAGCCGCCTTGTCGTCCCAGTTGGTTTGTAATTTACGGCCGTAAATTATGGCTTTTCAATTTGAGGGCCAAAAGTTTCGTGTATCACATCATCTGCTGTGGGCGGGGATGATGTTTCTCAGAAGTTGGGATGCGGGGTGGAATCGTTGTTGGATTGCCGCACGCGCCTTCCTTCCGTCGCTTGCGTTCTGACGGTCAGTGGGTTGAGATGAAGGAGCTATTGCTTACTTCTGAAGCGTTCGTTTTCCTCTCTATTCGAAACCAGCGTCCAGCTAGCTCTCTAGCTGTTGATGTTGATGGAACGGCAAATCCTCTAAAGAAATCACTTTCGTTTCGTTTCTTCTTCTTCCTCTTTTATCGCACGCGAGTTTCGTCGAATCTGTTTGTTTTCTTTTGCCGTGTGTTTACGACGGGCGACGCGGGAGGGGTGGGTGTATGTGTAATTGTTGAGTATAAAGTCCTGAAGTTCAAGAATTGGCTTACGTTTCGTCGGAAAAATTGGCTAACTCCTAATTCCCTATATATTTTGTGTATTTATCTCACCGGCGCTCTCTCACTTGCGCTAAACTTTTGAAGTTGATGTGGCTGATATTGTTCAAAACAATTTTCTTGTGTTTCTCTGTTGATTTGTGTTTCGTTTTTGGCTAGGCTGATTTTTCCCTAAAAATGCTTATTCCTATTTCCTAGATATCACACTTGCTTTAAAGCTCTACTGTTTCTGCTGGCTTTCACTGTTTTGAGTTTGTTTTTAGTTTTTTTTCGTCTACTTTGTATGTTCCTTTCTCCCTAGCGCAAAGTGGCTTCTTGGCTTAGCCCTGAATGTTTCTTGTTTTTTTTGCTCGCTTAACACAAGCCACCATTGACCGTCACCAAAGTTGTGCTGCTGACCAATTGTTGTGGTACGAAAAATTGTTTTGAAGGCGATACCAAGAACATCGACTTCATCATGATGGATAAGACGTCTGTGGTTCGAGATGTATGTATTTGTGTGAGGGTGTTTGCGTTTCATGCGTTCAGTTTGGCGTGTTTGTTTCAGTGTGTCGCAAAGATTTGACCCACGCGTACACGAACGTGAGATTTTCGGTTTTTGATTTTGCATTGTTTTATGTACCGGGCAGAAGGCAGACCAAGAAAGAAAAAAAGAAAGAAAGAAAAGGCGGAAAATAAGAAACTTGGGTACTGTGAAATGAAAATAATTTTACAGACGGTGTTTGTTTTATTTTTACTATTTGAATATTATCTATTTAGTTTGGTGGTGAAATTGAAGTTTGCAGGTAAATTTTACACTCCCTTTTTTGTTAGCGATCAAATCAGATATTACGTTGAAAAATGTTGAATTTTTCTATAACATTCCCGATTTTTATGAACATTAGAGCGGTTATTATTTTTAAAATTATACAAGAAAAAATAGATTGTATCAGCTTTGGCCCCACGTCCCAACTATTACTTTTATTCAATAACAAGAAAAAAAGAACGATGTGAACGTATTGCCATGACCGGTACAGTTACTCTCGCATTTATCAGGAATATAGCTGAAATAGTTATCTAAATTGCATTGTATTTAAAATTGAGTCAAATTCGACCGAAGTCCGTCAAAAAGAGAGTCACTCAAAACTTATTAGATTTGGTGGATTTTGTCGATCAGTCCTAGCCCAACAAACTTAATTTTAAATGACTCCAATGTTGATGGATTTAGGTTGAAAATGAATGAATTTCGACTAATGGTGAAGATAGCAGGATGATAAAATGGCCACCAGAGTCGATTTGCGACGCCAGAGGAAATTTTCGAAGGCAAAAATCTGACAATCTACGAAGATTTCAAATACCAAATCATTAATACTTGTATGCTGCAGTGCAGCAAGAATCTTATTAAACTTGAGCATGTAAAGCCTTTGTTCTTTCTTAGATGTGTTCCCACGAAAAAGGCAGCCAATTTTGTGTTCCAGCGACATTCACCAAAAGATCACTTGCCGTATATATTTTACAACCCAAATAACAGTTTTGATTTTATGAAGGTTCTTTAGTTCACGTACACAAATTTTTAACAAGTGCGTAAAACTTCCCCTTGTTTGAATTCTATCCAAAAAAGGTGTAAACAACGATATTGTATGCAATCTTTCATGCAGCATACAACAATGTTTACAATATTGCATACAACAGGCTAGATTCAGGCGTTAAATGGCTAAAAGTTATATGGCTAAATATCCAATTAATTTCTGCCAAATATAGCAGTCCTTTTGTGTGCATTACATAACGTAGCAAATTCAATGTTGCTTTTTATCTGTGTATGAATTGCTCTCAACTCAGCGTTCTAAATGCACTTCTACAGTTGGGAATTTGCAATTCCCGGTAGCGTTTTTGCTTTAGTATGATGGTACAATGTAGAACTATATAATGAAAGACGAGAAAATATCCAATATGAAAAAATCCTGAGCCAGACCGGAAATTGAACCTAGTCACCTACTGCATGGAGCTTTTTGTACACTCCCGTTTTATTCTACTCAATTTTTGAATACAACTGTATGCTATCTTTTTTTTCTCACACGGAAATGCTACTCAATTTTCGTTAACAAGTAGATCAACTCAACTCTTGAGTAGATAAACTTGTTACGAAAATTGAGTAATATTTCCGTGAGATAAAAAGAGATAGTATACAATTGTACTCAAAAATTGAGTAAAAGAAAACAGTAGTGTAGTTTTGCCCTTACCGATTGAGCTAATAGATAAGCTGATTCAAAATGGTAGAACTAAAGAAACTGTTTACGTGAAAAAGAGACTATAGAATTGCTTCTTAAGGGCCTGTTCATAAACCATGTAGACACATTTTTGAAAATCATAGTCCAGCCCCCTCCCCCCCCTCGTAGACTTGTCACCATACCATTTTCACGAATTTTTTATGGAGCGTAGACTTTGGTCAGATCTGGGATGTGGCCAAAAAGTTGAATCTCTCCAAGTCTTTCGTTCAGCCAAGGACCGGGAAGGGCTGCATACGTATAAATTGCAGAGGTCTCCAAGTCCGGACGAACGGCAAAATACGGTGGGAAAGTCACGGGCCTGTAATAAATTGCAGAGGTCTCCAAGTCCGGACGAACGGCAAAATGCGGTGGGAAAGTCACGGGCCTGTAAACTGTACACCCAGATGCTGACGAAGCCTCATTGTCTCATCATGGATGATAAGACTTACGTCACGGCGGAATTCCGGCAGCTTCCGGGGCTACTGTTCTTTACCGCCCAGCACAAGTTTGATGAAGCGAGGAAGCAGAAACTTTCAAAGTTAGTCAAGAAATAAATGATTTGGCAAGCGATCTGCTCATGTGATAAATGGAGTGCGCCGTTCATGACAACCGGGACTGTAAACGGTGAGATCTACCTCATGGAGTATCTACAGAAGCCTCTGTTTCCTCTCTTGAAGCAACACAAGGTTACTACGCTCTTCTGGGTTGATCTAGCTCCATGCCACTATTCAAATTTTGTCCTGTAGTGGTACGAAAACAATCAAGCAAATAGGTTCGATGTTCTGTTCGTAATGGCAGTTGCATCCCGGAGCGAAGCCGTTGGACATCGTGAGTCACTACGTGATCACCAACTATAGCCAATTTTGAAGAAAGTCGAGAGCGTTGAACGGAAAAACGACAGTGCTCCGTGACCGTAAAGTGCAGCAGAAGCTGAAGAAGAGAAACGTGGCCTCTTTGTTCCGCATCTTGGCCCGAGAGGTTAGTGGAAACGACAAAACGGCAAAAAGTACCTGTGCAAGATGGACATTGTTATGCAGAAGCTTCAGCCGAGGCACTCATCCAGAAGGAGAGGTTGAAGGTGCTTGTGCAACTTTGTGGTCATAATAGAGGATGAAAATTTACACCGGACTACAATGACTGGCAAGAGGATCGGGTACGTCTCCACCAATGAAATAACCAAGACTTCATCAAGAAGTATCACGCGAAGGAAGCTGTCGTCCTTTAGCCAGACCTGATGTCGACTCATAATGTGCAGAGATCACAGGAAGGATAGGTAATTCTTCCAGTGCGGCTGAAGATAATCGGTGTAACGAATACTATCAACAGTACCCTCTCCACTTCCCGAGAAGCGACCGATAAAATATTTTTTGGGCGGACCTCAAACGGAAGATTTACTTAAATAATTTCGATCGCCGAGGTCACCAAAGAGCTGCTACTATGGCTAAGGTTTCGGACAAATGCTGCAAGAGTATTGATATATGATACTACTGCAAACTTCTGTTCCTACACGAAGTGAAGCCAAACCTTTAAATCACTGCCGACTTGATTTTGATTCACTAACAGAATTATTGTCCAATATGGACTGGACAGAACTGCTCAATATTCAGGATGTTGACGATACGACACAGCGCTTCTATGACATCTTTTGCAGATGGCTCAACGAAAATCTTCGTTGGATTCAGTCAGCTATTAAGGCAAGTGCATAGGTTTAAACGTGAGCGAAATGTTAAACGCTCCGTCACTAATTAACAGGCTTTCATATCTGCAAGTGACGCGTACCGTCTATTGAATGCTAGGCTGTATAAATCACATGTTATACGTACAATTTAGCTTACGGAGAGATTCAAAAAGTTTCTGGAGTTTTGTGAGTTCTAAGATGAAATGCTCTTCCATCCCGTCAAATGTATTTCCAGAGGAATCAGAATCATCTTCAGCTGAAGAATCATGCGTGCTGTTTGCCAAGCCAAGTTCTCCGATGGCTTCGCATCTCAACAAGAAGCTGAAGAGTCTGCTTTTAATTTACCAGCTGATGTAACTGACACCTTTTCCATCACTTTGGACATGATCCTGGGTCTGATGGTGTACCGGATATTTGCTAGGATTGAACTACGTACTCATATACCCAAAAGTTTTAAGGCTCTACCTGGAGGAGAGGCATTCTCCTGAGTACAATACGATCAAAAATCTGAGAGGAATTCTTGTATTCCGGATTTACGTCTACAACAAACGGTTCTCCACCGTGGATAAGCGTGATCATGATTGACCGCCCGAAGTTGCTGCTCCGTTATTGCCAGATCAGCTGTTATTACACAAAGAACCAACAGGACTAGCATACATCCTCAATGTGTAAAAACTGGTGATCCCCAGCTAAGGCAATATTGGCGCCGGCCTCACCCAAATGCAGGTCAAGTAGGGAATATGTTGACGTGAAACTCGATTTATTGGAAGTCGAGAACACCTTTGCACTTCCACGAGAAATCACTGGGATGTTGTATAAAATGGTTGGGTTTACAGTGGATTTGTTTTGGTAAACTGTGAGCTGAATTCAACTTTCGTTGGCAGAGAATAAGATAGTTTACTATGTACCCGGTTTATTCACTGTACATGGATGCACATTGATTTAAGCCAACAGTAAGGATGCTGTTGGGCCACCTACAGAAGTGGGTAGTTTAGTTCAATGTAATACAAAAAACATTAAAATATCGAGTTTGACGATCGATTTAAACCAACAGTAAGGATGATGTTTTTTTGTGGGCTCACTTACAAGTGTGAGTCGTTTGTTTCAATGGTATAAAAAACGTTGAAATTTCGAATTCGAGGACCTATTTAGACCAACAGTTAACATACTGTTGGCCACTTCCAGGAACGAATAGATTATATCAATAAATTACAATATTATGTTAAAATTTTGAATTTGAGGACAGATTCAAACCACCAGTAAGGATGCTGGTGGAGCCACTCACAAGTGAGGGCGGTTTATTTCAATCGGCTTAAAAAATACGTTGAAATACAAACGGTTGTCCACCGTGGATGATATAAAAACTGCCATCGCAACGGCTTGGAATTCTGTTGAGCTGCATATGTTCAAAATCTTATCAACAGTCTGCGGTCGTTAAAAAGATAATATATAAATATAACATAGATACATATGTTAGTTGAATTTGATTGTTTCCATTGAAATATTGTTTTACATTATGAAATTAATTGTTTCGAGTTGAATTTGAATGAAACTGCATTACATTTTACCAATAACTTAGAAAAACGTGGTGTCTTATATCACCTTTGGTATTAATTCGATTTTGTTTTACTTCAACTTTATCCATGCGAATTTGAAAACTAGTTCCGATAGTGCCTAACATTTGAAAGTAATTAGTTTTTTGCGTGTTCTAGTATTCAGAGCGAAAGCTTAACAATTCGTATCAGAGACATCCGTGTCTTTTACAGGATTTTGGAAACTATACAAACTGTAAATTGCGTGTAATCACAACAGAGTTTTCACTTAAAAACCATAGATTTTCCGTATATTTTCACGCTAAACATCTGAAGCACCAGTACCCATCCTATATTTGTTGCATACACACACGTTTTGTTTTTTTCGAAGTTAATCGAAGTTAACACATCCGGTGACATCCTTCCGTTTGATTTATTGCGAGATTCAACCAATGTCTAGAACCAAGATCATAATCGTACCCCAAAATATATTCACCCCGGCACTCCATTCCTGTTGATAGGATTAAACTCCCAATTAAAGTACAATATTCCTTTCCCTCTCTTTCTACCTCTCCCGGGGAGAACATACTTCTCACCCACTCGTCCCAATCCTCGATTCAATCTGTTACTCTTGCGGAACAAAAAAGACTCCATCCAAAACAAAAGACCTCCAACCCTTGCTCTCCCGCTGCATCTGCCACCACCAAGAGTCGAGCTGACAGGCATTTGATTTATTCCTCCAGATAAAGTCAGTCTAAATTTCCGTCTCCAACCCTACCACTCACCAGGGCACACATGTTTCCCTCCTTGCCGTTCCTAGCGGACGCAAAAAAACAACAACAAATACACCAACCCATCGGAATCGAATGCCGCACACCTACCGCGCACCGATGGCTAAAGTGGTTAAAATTTATGAACATTAAATTTATTCGCCACGTCGTTTTTCAAAATACATACTCGAGCAAACGCACGCACACACCCACACACTCGCAGTCTAGAGGGGCACCTTTGTGGAGCTTGTCTTGCGCGCGTGGGTTTAGCAGAGCCTTCACCGAGGCTCATCGTGGAAGAAAACACATAAATCTAGCAACGGTTGGTCGGTGGGGAAAAAACCCGCATCTTCGCACACACACAGACACACCTGGCCCTGGCGAATGGCGGACGATTAGGCAAACAGTTTTGCGTAAACCCACTGAAGGACACGGCCGACGGGTTTCCTTCTCACGCATAAATAACCAACCCACGCGGGGTGCTACAAGATCCGACGGAGATCCTCCGGCTGGAAGGGGTGCGGAAATATGGAAATTAAGGGTAAGAGCAAGTGATAGTTGCGTAACACTGAGGGAGCTGCCACGGCAGCCAGCAGCACTTGAATCTACGGTCTCGTGAAAAGTCCGCAGACAGTTCTGATCTATGTATATATGGGTTGGGAGTGCTGGATTTTCAGATGAGGTTTCGCACATCTGGTCGTCGTAGGGGATGTTGGGGTTTTGGTGCGTAGATAGGATTTTAGAATGACTTGCGTCTTTTAGATTGTTTGAGCGCTTGAGGGGGGTATCCTAATCATATGAACCTCATGCACTCGAATGTGCTGATGTGTTTGATGCCTATAAAAACATATTTGTACACTCAGTTTAAATGGAACGTTAGCCGAATAAAAAAGGGGCTACCGACAATAATAACACCCACGTGATCATATTTATGATTCACGCCACTGAACAATATTTATTCTAAACAATACGAAATGCGCCATACCCCAAAGCAAAATAGTCCGCAGTGAAGCATCGACAAAACCATTCACAGCCGATGCTTAAAGCAAACTCTAGAAGCAAATCAGTTTTCATAAGGCTCTCATAGTATTTTTACCCTTTTTTTATTGTTTTAAAAAACGAAAAAATACATCACATCCTGCGTTACTTGCAAAACTTATTTGCGTGGCGTTTTTGAAGAAGGGTTGTTTTTCTCCAATTTGGTAAAGTGTGATTGGATACTTCGTATTTTGTGCTACTATTTAGACCATTGGTAGGCACACCGCCCCCCCCCCCTCCTCCCTATTTGAATTGAAATAAAATATGTTGAAAGTGTTATGCAGTTTTCAAATACATATTTTTTCACTCAGTTCCTATACAGGGTAAGTGTATCAAACAAGGTAATAAATAGTATATTCAAATATTTGCAAACTGTAAACTTGCAGAAAGAATGGCACTTCTTGCGCACTAAGGAAAGATAGTACTGCGATTCAAAGACAACTTTCCTAGTGACGAATGATGTACTTCATTCCTTAACAGACATGAGGAGCGGAGAACTCAGTTCTGCTAGAACAGCGGGCAAAACAGAGCACTGTTTGCCGTCAAATGATCCGAAATACTTTAAGCAGCTGTCTACGTCACTTTTAACCGTATTACCGGAACTAATAGTGAATTATGATGAGGGTAGTTTGCCGCAAGATCCAGGTAGAAGAGGATGAAAACATGAAGAACGCGTCGAAAGTAAGTATCTCTGCGACGTCTGGACTGTAAGAGGTCCTAAGGAAACAATATACGAAAGTTCAAGTAGTATGTGGTTTGGCAACTAGTTATTTGAGCTGTGGGCCTAACTACGTAATATATCTCACAAATGATACAAAAAAGCTCTCTACGGGCTCTAAAAAAAGGTGTCTACGTTAGAGATGACGAGAAAAAACCTGCGTGATCTCAGACGTTGCGAATCAAAACAAACCCAAAAGGAGAGTTCTCTCCATGTGCGCATCAAACAGGTGCATACAAACTACGCTGAAACTATCACAGCTATCAGTAGTACATGAGCGCATACCAACGCGTTACTTTGCCTGTTGAGGTGGCAGGCTCGTAGTTCTCGACCTACCCGCAGTGGGATGTTAGGCAAAGTAACGTCCTTGTTCAGTACTACTTATCCATGCCCTTTGCTCAATTTACATTCTTGTTCTTTTCAATCTACCGTACACTGACGGAACTTTCAACACTTTCTCTGCATATCTTTCATTCTAGCAAACATTACTGTCCACTCTTGGTGCCGCATGGCGATGAGCGAACATCTCCTTCTACATAATAAAAAGCTGTTGATTGGAGATAACCTGACAAGTCATGTGTAAATTTCTGAAATAGAGAGTTGCCGTTAGCACAATATTCGTTTAATATTCCTTCCAAGGAACAGTACACATCTATACCAGCTGCTATATGTGGCCTTTTTTGGCATTTGAAAGTCAAACTGAAAGAAATTTTTATGGATTTCAAAGTAAAATACAGAGAAACTATTAACAAATGTGTATTCCCTGAAGTGCTCAAGAGAGCTTTGAATTTAATGAAATATGCTAGTAAGCGTGTGTATTTAGCACTCGACACTGAAGAAGTCTGTAAGTAGCAGACGAAATAGGCCTATCTGTCAAAAGATAAGCTCATAGTAGAATTAAAAGGAATTTGCTCGCGTTTACTAGCGAAAATTTGGAAAAGTGGTTTTATTTTTTATTTTTTAAAAAGTGATCAAATGAAGTGTTAATTTTAAATTCTCCTAGATTCCCAATCACAATCGTTCTACTAATACGCTCAAAAAAAATTTTTTTTAAATTGTGTTTAAAAAAAGTGAAAGTGATGTAGAAGTTTTTAAAGGCAATAAATGTTTCAGTGGTTGTTTGAGAACCCTCTCCATTCAGAAGGGGTGGTGGGGGGTGGGGAGGGGGGGGCTTTTTTACAAATGAAACACAAGTTTTTGCATAGCTCGAGACGTTATCAAGCAAATCGACACAAATTTGGCTTGTGGAGGTTTTAGAAGGCAAGAAATGTTTCGTAGGGGACTTGAGACCCCTTTCCATTCTAAAAGGTGCCTAACTCGAGAACTAATCAAGCAAATGGGACCAAATTCAGCAGGTGAAGGTTAATGAACGTAAAACATTTTTCTAAGGTAACTTGGGACCCATCCCTTTTCTAAAAGGGGGGCTTCCAAATGAAACACAATTTCTGCATAACTCGAGAGCTTATTAACCAAATGGAATCAAATGTTGCATGTGGAGCTCTTCAAATGTTTTGAGACTCATTCGTCCTCTCGAAGGGAGAGGGAACTCCCATATAAATGAAACACACAAAATTTCATAATATTTCAAAAATATTAGCTATGAAGTAATAGTGGCTATGTAGAAGAAATCTTTGTCGCAACGCTATCACATAACTTTTTCCGATGTACATACTATTAATTTTCTTTGTGGTCACATATGTTTAGTTGTGAGCTTAAGAGAAAAAATAAATTCCGGAAATTTAGTCATGGGCACATGCGATAGCTATGGAAAGAGAAATAAAAAAATCCTGCAGTTGCTGCGTACATCATATTAAAAAGACGGTCAAAACGAAAAACTCGCAAAGTCTGGACAAAATCGTAGAATCGTCTTGAAGGCTTAGGAACTGAGACTCGTCTGCTGAAGAAGCTAATTATGAGGATCCAGATTACTGTTACAGGGAAACTCTTGAGAAAAGTTCAGGGAAGTTCTTCAGAGAAGTTCTTTGGAGAAATTTGGGAAGTTCTTCAGGGAAGGTATTGAGAGAAATTCGAGGAATTTCTGAGAGTACGTCAGATATTTCTTCAAAGAAGTTTGGGAAAGTTCTTCAGAGAATTTCCGGAAAGTTCTTGAATGAGGAACTGCAGAGAAGTTTTTCAGAGAAATTTCAGGGAAATTCCTCAAATGAACTACAGGGATGTTCTTAAGAAGAACTTCAGAGAAGACCTTGAGATAAATGCAGGGAAGTTCTTTAGAGAAGTTCAGGAAAGTTCTTCAGAGATCTTCGGGAAAGGTCTTCAGAGATATTCGGGAAAAGTCTTCAGAGAACTTCGGGAAAGATTTTCGTAGAACTTGAGGTAATTCTTCAGAGAAGTTTGGGAAAGTTCTTTAGAGTTATTCAGAGAAGTTCAGAGAAATTGGCTTAATTCGTTCGTCTGAGGTTTAAAATTATTCCAATGTACTGGTTTTCAAAGTAGCAAAAATTTAATGCAATGTATGTGATATGTTTATTTAAAATTTGAATAGTATTTTAAATTGTGGCTGTCAATTTCATGTGATTTTGAAGAAATATGTCCATTTCATCAACACACAATGAAACCATATTTGTGCAGAAACCAGAGCAAAGACGAAAAAGTGTTCAACTACAGGTTTACTTGAGAAAAAAGAATTGTAGAAAATGCATTTTGGATTGCATCGGTTCTATTCCACGTTTTGCGAAGGACATCTGAGCTTATTTCAGGGAAAGTGTCTTTAGTAGTCCGAAGTGTGTACCCTTTAAAATTTATGAAATTTTGTATGCAGAGATTTTTGGGGCTGAGAAAGGTTCTTATAATAATAAGATACACCTCTCATCACTGTGAAGGGAGGTTCCCATACAAATGAAACACAAATTTCTGCATAACTCGATAACAAATCAAGCAAGTGGCACCAAATTTGGCATGTAGAAGTTTTTGAAGGCAAGAAATGTTTCAGTGGTTGTTTGAGAACCCTCCCCATTCAGAAAGGGGGGGGAGGACTCTTATACAAATGAAACACAAGTTTCTGCATAACTCGAGACGTTATCAAGCAAATCGACACAACTTTGGCTTGTGGAGGTTTTAGAAGGCAAGAAATGTTTCGTAGAGGACTTAAGACCCCTTCCTTTTCTAAAAGGTGCCTAACTTGAGAACTAATCAAGCAAATGGGACCAAATTCAGCAGATGGAGGTTTATGAACGTAAAACATATTTCTAAGGTAACTTGGGACCCCTCCCTTTTCTAAAAGAGGGACTTCCAAATGAAACACAAATTTCTGCATAACTCGGGAACTTATTAACCAAATGGAATCAAATTTTGCATGTGTTGCTCTTCAAAAGAGAGGAATGTTTTGAGACTCATTCGTCCTCTCGAAGGAAGGGGGAACTCCCATATAAATGTAACACACAAAATTTCACACATCAGCAAACGAAAATACTCCAACCAAAATCATTCCGAAAAAAAATAAACGCACCAGTTTTAATGAATTAGTATTCCTTTAGTTGCATGCGTAGCAAGGCTTGCACCGGGTTCAGCAAGTCCTTCATAAAACAGGAGCTCAAAAGCTTTCACAATTAGTCACGCAAAATTGACTTTATGACCCCCCCTTGTCACGTTTTTTGTATGACCTTCAAATTTTGTATGCGTCACGTTCCAACCTCCTCCTACTGCGTGACATAATTAATGAACCTTCCCCAATACAAAAATACAAAAAGTCGGTCGAATTATAAAATAACCAAATTATTCAAAGCGTATGTATACATCTTTTTTTATTTCATTTCTAGTAAATACCATTTTTCTTTGCGAGAATATGAATTCAGGATACTTGGCTCCTGGGATGCCTGTTTTGGATCCAATGATAGGCAAGGTTCTTCAGACGCAAAGACGATCAGCTGCTGTTGAGACATTCTGAAAATGATTTTATCTTCATAGGCCTGCGCAAATTTCTTATCCAAGTTCCTTGAACCCATCGCATATTTGTTATACATTGCCTCCAAAACGGTTGATTGAAAGTCGGAGTCCGGGGTTAAAATCAAAGGTTAAACATTGGGAGTGGTAGAATCGTGATCTGCCTTAATTCCTTTTTAACGTTATCATATTGAAAATACCAAATACTTAGCTAATAATCCAAATTCCCAGATCTTGGGTTTTTTTGCTAAGGAATTGCAAAGCCGAATAATACACCCACTTTGAAGTAAACACTTCGCTTCCGCCTGTTCCACTTTTCCCGTTTTCCCGAAGTTTTGAAAATTCTCCTTAAATAAATTTAATTGAACAAATTACTTAATAAATATACTAGAAATAGCCTCCGTGTAGCGACACCTCCAAGAACATAGTTAAGGAGACAGTCTTTGAATTTTGGACTAAGGTTTGCTTTTTTGATTATCATTCCTAATAAGTAACTTATTACTTATTTTTGCAGATCATGCAGATATATAAGGGCGAATCAGCTGCGTAGTCTGTTGGCGCCATCTATCGCAAAAGAAATTTACTAGCATGTAGCATATTTTCTTAAATAATCGCAGTCGAATCGGGCTGGTAGTTTTGATTTGACCGCATGTGGAACTGGCGGATTTTCAAAAAATGAAATACAAGAACAAAAAAATTGAAGAAAACGAGCAAACTCTGCCGAGGATTCCATTCTTGTTTTTGGAAGGGAAATCGTGCAGCGGTTGGATGCTGATTACGGTTTTAATGAGTTTTAACGTTGTTGTTGATGAGCCACACCCAGTAAACGACCACCACGGAGAATAACGTGACAACAATTCACGATCTCGTATTGCCAGACCGCCGATTGAAGCCTTGAAATAGCTGAGACAGTAGGCATCTCAGAAGACCACGTAGGTTATAATCTACATACAATTTTTGGCATTAGAATGTTGTCGGCGCGATGAGTGTCACGTTGGCTCACTCTGGACTTCAAGCGCAACCTTTAGATTAGTTTGGAGCAGTGTTTGACGCTCTCTAAGTGCAATCCGATGAAATTTCTGCGTCGTTTTGTGACCGTCGACGAAACATGGATCTACTAGTACACTTCAGAGTCCAAGCAACAGTCAAAACAGTGGACTTCGCCCGGCGAACATACTCCGAAGTAGGCAAAGACTGTCAGGCCTGGAGAAGGCCAAAACGGTTCGAAGAATCCACTATAGCGAATTATGGATTTGACGTCGAATTGCAGAAAAAAACGGACTCATTTTGCGACTAAAAAAAAGCTCTTCCACGATGCCAACGCCCTGGCGCACAGCACTGCCATCACTATGACTTCTTTTTGTTTTGAATTTAAAAAAAAGTCTCTCGGCGGGATTTTTTTTTCAGACGGGTTTAAAAGATAGAGCATCGCCGGCTTAAGTGTATCGAGTGTAAAAGGAGACAATGTTGAAAAATAAATCTTCTGTTTTTCTTTTGTAGGCCAAGAAATTATCATGCTCCTGTATATAACAATGGATCGCTTCAAATTCGTTCAAATTTAGGACATTTGAAGAAAATCTTCTTGCTTTACCAGTGAAATTATCACACGTCAATTTAAAAAATAACTTTCAACGTTGATATCTAACGAATCACAAGGCTTTCAAGATATCCAAATGGGCGAGCAAACGGTCCACTACAAGATACTACTTTTAATTCGCAGTAGTGTTTTGGAATTCGTGAGAAATTTACTTTTAAACTCATAATTTACATTTAGATTTGAGACCTTATTTACTCGAAAGTTATGGTGGTTTAAAGTTTGTGAAATGGTGAAATTCTCTCAATAATATTACAGTAAGTGTTGAAAAAGTTCTCTATTGCTGTTGATCATCCTGATGTCGTTGTCAATTGTTGGTTATTGCTGAATTAATGACATATTGAGTAAACAGGTCGAATGAAGAGGCTGAGCTAACATTGCATAGCCCTAATATAATTCAATTTTAACTTATGCAACAAAACAACTGGCAATTTCTTCAAACGTCGTAGCTTTCGGAAGTTAAATGTTAGCAGTGTTAATTGCTCCCCCGATTTATGGTACAGTAAACGACTATCGTAGCATAAGTAACTTCAAAAACATCACATCCAACCTCGAGGCACCCTTTTTCCCAACCTACTTATCGATTTGATCGTCGCAGTTCTCATTCCATCTGAATAACAACAATGGAACATTTCCCCAATCGATTTAGATACTCCACATGCCACGGAACCGGTTCCCAAGAGGCATACGAACGCCGACTTGAAAATTTCAATAATCCGCTACTTTACAACCATTGTGCTGCTGAGATAGCGCAAAAAGATGCTGCTACTGCTGCTTACTTTCTCATCACTAGGCAACCACTTCTTCCTCGATTCAACCAAGAAGTCATTTAGCCTTCTCTTAATAACCGAACGTTTATAATGACGCGTAATAATGGTTTCGAATGAAACTGTCGTCTTAAGTTCGCCTGTACCACTCCCCCAAAACTTTTCCGACAGAGTCGAAGAAAAGTCATTAACGCTTTGTTTCAGCTTTGTTCAAAAATATCTGATAACAAGTTTGTCGTTAGAGGATGTATAGAGTGACAATCCTCTCACTCTCTCTCCTTCTCCACTGCTGCAGACTGTCAGAGTCTGATGATGTCGCATGGGCAGGGTGAAACTCCAACGTTGAAGGTTCACCCTCAAAAAAGGAACCAAGAGCCCAAGAGCAGCCTTGTCAGCCAAAAGTCAAAAGCGAAAACAAAGAGAACTCGACACGATGGTATCACGTTAAGTTTCCTCGGTGGGTGTGTGCACTGTATATGACACTTGGTGGTGGTCGTCTCAGCATGTGAAACGTTAAGCTCCTAAAATAATATTCAAACAGATCCTACGAAAACCAAAATATGGTTACATCGGAGACACACTGTTGCCCCGCATGTGGTGCTGGTTGGTGGATGTTTTCCTATAATTTTGATATAATGGGACGATGGAGAAGGGCTGGAAATATGTGGGTTCAAAAGATTCAAACATGATTCTCAGAAGTCAAAGATGAGACACCGGATGCGGGCAGATGTTCAATCCAGCTATCAGGGTGGTAAGTGAACTAGCTCCACACGCAATGCTCTATGTCTTTCGACCGAAAACGGTTACCACCCTGGTCTTGGTAACAAAATACAGCTTTCAAGACCAGAAAATGCCACCGACGGGGAGAGGTTGGATAATTTTCTCCAGACATCTTCACTTTGCCCAAATAGTAATCCTTTCAAATGATAAGTCCCTGGTAATGCAAACTATTCCGTTCCCAATTTTGAACCGCACACAACTCGTACCTTAACGAGTGCACGCTTCAAACAAACCCATAATACTCGCGTTAGCATTCATTTCCCCGTTTCTGGAGGAGAGAGGGAGAGTGGGCTTAATCAAGAATTATAATTATTTCAAATAGCGCTTCATTTGACCGGCATGCAGCTTTAAACATCGGAATGTGCCAACCTCGCGCCTGATTAAAAGTCATATCTATCAAGCAGCGAACCAGCGACGTTGGGAAGCCCCTATATCATTCCGAGTATCCGGTGTTGTGCCAAGGGCTAAGTGGTTTTGTTCTCATTAGTTTTGGCCATGTCTCTTTCGGAGCGTCGAAAATTGCCACCTTCTGCTTTTGGTTCGCTGGACGCTATGCTAGCCAGCCCGGGGGATGCAGTCTCCGGATCTACAGTGAAAGCGCAAGAGAGTGAGGCGAGGTGGGAGATGATTTATTTCTTAGAATAAATCTTGAGAATAAAATAAATTGTATTATTTATGGTTGTGTATCTTTCGGTAATAAACTTCAGGAAGAGTAGCCGACCAGAGCGCCTTAATGGAAGAGATAAGTTAGGTGGATCCGAGTCTTTTTGAGGGGGCTGGCTGACAATGGTGGAACAGTGTTCGGGAAAATTGCTCAGAGGTGATGATGATGCTCGTCGACGAATGGAAGACAATGTCGACCGAGGCCTTACGATGAGGTAGGAAGCATAGTGTGGCGAATTATTACTGGACAAATATTTTTTACTTTTGACAGTTGGTTAGTTGTATGGTGAGTTGAAATCCGACAGCTGAGGGTTGCAATTCTAGATCAGTATCAGGCATGAAAATTAATATTTTGTGCCAGCGTAAAAGAAAATTAATTTTAGTAAAAAATAATCCTTTTACTTTACTTTTACTTTACTTTTACTTTACCTTTACTTTACTCTTACTTTACTTTTATTTTACTTCTACTTTACTTTTACTTTACTCTACTTTTACTTTACTACTTTACTTTAACCTGTACTTACTTTACCTTTACCACTTTACTACTTTACTCCACTATACCACTTACCGTACCCATTATTACTTTACTGTTACTCTTACTTACTTCTTTACTTTTACTGTCACTACTTCATACTTACTCTTACTCTACTTTAACTTTACTACTCTCGCTTTACCTATACTCGTACTCAGCTACCTACCACTATACCTCACTACTTTACCTCACTCACTCTTCACCACTTTTACCACTTCTTTACCTCACTACTACCTCAATCTCACTTTACTTCAACTCACTTTCACTACTCACTTTACCTCACTTTACTCACTCTACTCGCTTATGCTCTTTACTTACTTTCACTTCACTCTCACTTCACTTTACTGCTTTCACTCACTCACCTCACTTCTACCACTCTTACCTACTTTCACTATTTAACTTCACTTTCACTTTTCACTCACTTTACCTCACTTCACCTCACTCTCACTGCTCACTTCACCTCACTTCGTACTCAACTCACCTTAGCACCTAACACCTCACTCTCACTTTACCTCAGCTTCACTATTTACTCACTTTCACCATCACTACTCACTTTACTTCAGCCTTACTTTTACTTTACTTTTACTACTGCTACTGTCTTACCTTACTTTACCTTAGCCTTACTGACTTTTAGCCTACCTTACTACTTCACTTACTTTACTTTTAGCTTTACTACTTTTCACCACACTACTTTACTCACCTTACTTATTACTTAGTACTTAGTTTCATTCTACTTTACCTTACTTTTAACTCTACTTCTTACCTTACTTCACTTTACTTCACTTTCACTTTTAACTAGCACTCACTTTCACTCTCACGCTCACTTTACACTTTCACCTCAGTCACTTGCCACTCACTGTCACCATCACCTCACCCTACTACTCTTTCTTTTACTTTACTGTACTTCACTTTACTTTCCTTTTTACTCACTTTTACTCTACCTATACTTTACTTTACCTGTACTGCTCACTTCACTTTCACCTGCACTTACCTCACTTCACTTTTACTTCTACTTTATACTTTTACACTTTAGCTCACTTTAGCTTTACTTTTACTTTAGCACTTTACTTTACTTCATTACTCAACTTCTTACCACTTCACTTTACTTATCACTTACTACTTCACTTACTTCACTTTACTTTACTGCTTTACCTTACTTACTTCACTTCTTTACCTACTTTTACTCTACTTTTACTCTACTTTCACTCACTTTTACTTCACTTTCACTCTACTTTACTCACTTTACTTCACTTCTACTTCATTACTCTACTACTTCACTTTACTCACCTCACCTCTACTTTCACTTTTACTTCACTTTACCTCACTTTACTTTTACCTTACCACTACTTGCACCACCTCACTTTCACCTCACCTCACCTCACTTTACCTCATTTCACTACCACTACCTACTACTTTACTTTACCTTCACTTCTACCTCACTTTACCTCACTCACTTCACCTTTACCTCACTTTTACCACTCACTCACCTCACCTCACTTCTTTTCACTTCATCACCTCACTTCACCTTCACCTCACTTCTCACCTCACCTCACCTCACTCTCACCACCTCACCTCACCTCTCTCACTTCACCTCACTATTCACCTCACCTCACCTCACCTCACTTACTCACTTCTCACTTTCACCTCACCTCACTTCTACCTCACCTCTACCTCACCTCAATTTCACTTCACCTCCACCTCAATCTTTACCTTACCCTACTTTACTTTCACTTTCACTTCTAACTTTACTTCTACCTACTTTTACCTCAACTTTCACTTCACTTTTACTTTACTTTTACTTTAGCTTTTACTTTTACTTCTACTTTTACTTTACTCTTTACTTTACTTTCACTTTTACTTTTACTTTACTTTTACTATGCTTTTACTTTACTATTTTACTTCTACTTTCACTTTACTTTACCTTACTTTTACTTTACTTTTACTTTACTTTTACTTTACTTTTACTTTACTTTTACTTTACTTTTACTTTACTTTTACTTTACTTTTACTTTACTTTTACTTCACTACTTCGAAAATAGCGGTCAAAATCGTTGAGTTTCTCGACATACAACCAGCTTTAGTTTTTAAAATTGCTTTCAAATGGCGTATTTCTACGATGGAAAGTCAAAGGTATTCAACTACACACACGAGCATCGAATTAGCTTCAAAGAAACCCAAAGCCGTCATCACACATGATCTTCGTTGCCAAGCTCCCATTTGAAACCCGCAAAGTTGACGCCAGAGTTGGAACGTAATTATCAGAATCTCATTTATGCCAGGTGGCACACCGTAAGTAAGCAGCGATGTCAGCCCTCCCGTGTCGTGTGTGTCTGAGCGAGGTAGTTGGAAAATTAAAAGCACGTGTGCTATTTTTTTTTCTTCTGAGCCGTGGAAAACTTCCCGACGTCTAGCTCATAATCGTTGCCGAGCATCGCCGTACGTTCGTCGAATGCCTGCGGTTGTGGCTGGTGGGTGTTCCATCACATATAGGAATCTACACCTACTAAGCAATTTAGACACCATGCGAATCAGACTTCACGGCCGAGCGTGCCTCATCCCCGTTTGTGGGACTATGTGTTAGCGCATTAGACTGAAACAAATTTTAAAATTTCACCACACTGCTGGAACGATTTTATAGGTAAATGAATTAAAGAAAGAGAGCAAATTACTGTTCAAAGCTATGTGTATAAATGGAGTATCACAAAAGATGAGGATTCTATCGAAAATAAACTGGCAACGCATCATAAGCGTAAGTCTATCGGTAACACATTAACGCGTAAGTCTATCGGTCTGAACTTTCATTCATTCGACGCGTTTATCTGTCAACAACCTGATCTGCTCCCTAACTTTTGGTAAACAGTGCTCGTTTTCAAGGTTTCATGATAAGGATCTCTCGATGAACAAAATAGCAAAATGTTTTGGAATCCATCACGACAGCGTATCTTCCATCAACAAGTTCGGGGAGCACTACTCGTTCGATAAGCTTCTGAGAAAAGGAAGAAAATCATGTCCAGCTGACCCAATATTGGATCGAAAGGTAGTCAACCTCATCTTTTGGAACAGATCGATGTCGATTCATAATTTTGCCAAAAAAAGCTGATACCTCCGTCGGAATGGTACACAGAATCACAACAACCTGAACTCAGAAGCAGAAAATAGCAAAACAATGTGCTGAGCGAAAATCCAGATCGAAAACCAGAGCCAGATAGCTATTTGCAACGACCGTCTGCCTACGCTTTGTTCGATGACGAAACATATGTAAAATAGGACTCCATAACGCTTCCAGGACCGCAATTTTACACAGGTGAAGATGTGAGCACTCCTTAAAGTCGTTCAGGGTATAAACATTTGGTCAGCAGGCAAATTGTTCCTGCGGCTCCGAGTCATCGATCTTCTACACTAAAGATACGACCAATGCCGCAGTTTACCGATTGTTTGTAGAAAAAGATCTTCCCGTTAAACAAGCAACACAAGGTCCCTCCTTTGTTTTGGCCTGATTTGGCGCCCATTGTGCTAAAACCACTGTAGATGTATGCAAGAAAACGAAGCAGATTTCGTTAGATAGAAAGACATGAATCCACCCAATTGTCCAGAACTTTGTCGAATCGAACGCTACAGGGCTATTGTCAAGCACAATTTCCAGAAGAGTTTTAAGAAGTACAATACCTTGGAAGACATCAAACGGAGTTGGTCTGCGGCTTCCAAAAAATGCGACAAAAATACTGTCCAAAACCACATGAGTGGATACAAATCCTAAACCAGAATATTCTGGGAATAAAGTTGCTCTCATTCATGTTTTTCTCCCATCCATTAAAGGGTCAAGAATGACAGTTTTGATGACCTAGAACATCCTGAACATGAAAAAGTCCAGAAGGAAGTATAAATACCGTATTAATTGAGCTAGGCGTCGTTTAGAATATCGTACATATAGGGTTATTCATAGACCACGTAGACTTTTCCAGTGGGAGGGGGGTCTGTTGAAAACATTTCGTATCTTTTTTATTGTGGGTAAAGCTACTTTCACAACATTAGATCTCTAGTTTTGAACTCCAGGACAGTTTAGATTACATACAATATCCATGGTTATCCTATATTGTCTGTTGGTCTTTCAAGGCATTAATTGAGTATGATTGAATTCATATCGTAACTTTGTATAGTGGATAACCCTACTGTTATAACAGTAGATCTTAAGTTTTGAACTCCAGGACAGTTTGGTTGACATACAATATCCATGGTTATCCTAAATTGTCTGTTGGTCTTTCAAGGCATTAATTGAGTATGATTGAATTCATACTATAGCTTGGTATAGTGGATAAAGCTACTGTCACAACTGTAGATCTTATGTTCTGAACTCCAGGACAGTTTGGAAAACCTAGCAAATCTAAAGAAAAACACCTACTTCCAACTTTTTCCATTCATTTCTATGTTATTTATTATCAAACCAAATAGAAAACAGCAAATTGTACACAGATAAAAAGAAACACTGAATTTTCTGCGTTATCTAATGCACATGAAGGAAATGCAAGATTTGGCAGAACATAATGGGATATTTCATGTAAATTTAAGCCAGATATCGCCTGAATCGAGCCTGTTGTATGAAAGATTGCAAACAATATCGTTGTTTACGCTCTTTTGGCTTGGAATTACACGAGAGGAAATATTACGCGCTTGTTAAAATTAATTATTTTTTTCTGTGTATGTATAACAAAGCTTGGAAATATTTAGATCTGAAAAGGTCAAACTAAAAGAGCAGAACTTGAATTAAGTGGTACAGTTGTTGAGCTGTTGTTGTTTATTATTATTTCATGACATGAGATAAAATGTTTCGTCAATTTGTTTTCGTAATTGTTCTTACAAATCTTGTTCAGCTTAATTCTTATTAAAATCTTTTCAATTTTGTTCAGTTCTGGGACCAATCATGCAGAGAAAGTTTTGTTTTGAAATATTTTGCAATATTTTTTTTTGCTATAAGTGAAATTGAAGCATTTATGGGCTTAGGCATTCACCACAATAAAAATTCAGAATTTCTTTGCATTGATATGATCCATGATATCAATTTGATAAGAATATGACTTTGTAAAAGAAACTTTTACGTATTTTTTCTATAGATACTACTATGAAGACTTCTAGCGTGATGAAGTATCTACTATTTTGATAACTATTTCTTGTAATGTCAATGTTGCCTGTTATTTAGAAGGTCCAAACTGGCCACCATCAACGCCAATAAAGTAGGCCAGCATCGCCACTTCGAATTTTTAAAGGTAACATTTGAAAATATTCATGAATTTCACATCATTAATCTCAGCTGAAGTACATGTGTTACAAATCGGTTGATGCAACGTATACGTGACTTATTCAAGTCACAAGCAAGTTGGTGCAACCATGTTTAACGTTTTTGTGTTGCATGTTGGCTAAGGAAATATGATTGAAGTTTGCCATTAAAATTTTAAATAAATGATTTCTCTCTTTAATAAACATTTTCTTGCATTCTTGTGATCGGCACCTAAACTTTAGAAAAATAGCAGATGCATCGGCAAAACTTTACAACCTATATTATCAAACAAATTAGCATTTATGGCCTGTTCATACACTACGTAGACTCATTTTAGAAAATCTCAGACCCCCCCCCCCCTAGACTTTTCTCCATACAAATTTTTTAAATTTTGATGCAGCGTAGACTTTGGTAAGACCCCCCTTCCCCCTGAAAATTATGGTTTATGAATAGCCCCCTAACACATTCAAAGCTGTAAACTGAGTTCAAATTTTTAAAACTTGAGTAGAATTAGTCCCGAAACTGTGGAGGAGTCATTTCAAATTCTGCATCAGCCTAAAATGCATCGGAATTCCTTATGAAATCCGTAATTTTTACCTACCCTCGGTTCTCGAAACAGCATCCAACGGCTGGCGGTTGCAAAATACCAAGTTCATAGCATAAAATTGAAATATAATAAAAACTTATTTATGCATGTTTTGCCTGGTTTTTGGAACGAGTGGCGGCGTTCGTCGGAAACGTTTATTTCAAAGTCTGGTGGTTACCATCAACGACGGCGGCGGTCTTATTCTCTTCCATGGAATCTACTCCTTGTTTTCATTCATCCGCTGCCGAAGGGGTATAAAGTTAGGAAGGCACTTCAACTCACTTTCCGCCAACATAGAGGGAAGTGTGTGGCTGAAGCAACCGAAATGGAAAGCTTAACTTTTTTTTATATTCGCCACTTCGGGTGAGCTGGTGCTGTTCACTTTGTTCGCAAGCTTGCACTCTTTGAACACTTTTAATTCTTCACTTTCGTACGCCGGTGGTGTTCAGCCGAGACAGGATGAAACAAGAGTTTGTGGCTGCCGACACCCGCCAACAGAAGCAGAAGATCATACACTTACTAGCTCCTTTCCCCATTTGTAATCGTGCAAAACAAAAACCAGGTTGACTGAATCTATCCAGGTACACACATGATAGGTAGGTAGAGCCGCAAGGCCGGGTCTTTCCCGCACTCACTTCAACCTTCAACTCTTCAGAAGCGTACGAGTTTTGATGGCAGATAAAAATAGCAACAATTTTTCTTGCCGGAGGATGCTTTAAAAAACAGAGCAAAGCACACTTGCCATCCACTTCCGGTGCCGCTCGGTCTGAGCGAAGGTTCGCATGCCAAAAGTGCCTTCTTCAAAGTCAGTTCCGCACTCACGTGAGGAGCAAAGAACCTGTTTTTCTTTAATTTACAATGAAGTTAGCCGCTTTCGGGATGGGTTGTGTGTTGAATGTTTATAAGAGGACGAAGAGTTGGGTTCCTTACAGCCGAGTTTGGTCGGTGGTGGTTCGGTGAGATCATAGCATACTTTCCCGAATTCTTTCCCGAACACATACACACACACCTCCTCCTAATTGAGTTAGATATTAAGTTTCGACGCCAAACCGCCGCAAGGTTGGTTTCGTTCTTTGCTTTCTACTCAGGTTGCTTGAGAATCTGGGGTTGCACTGGAAAAACCAACCAATGCTCTCCGGCCGGAAAAGGTATCAGGTGGAGCAAAGTTTATTTTCACTGCTCACGGGGGATGTTCGGCATGGGGTGCGATTTGTTTTTGGTGCAATTGAGTGGGTATAATCATTATTAGCTAATCAAAGGTCATCTAATAACGGAACATTAGAGACAGATTTTCTTTCTTCTAAAACCATAAGTTTCCATTGAATTACGCTTGACAAAAACCAACCCCTGAAAAAAAAGGGTTTCCCGAGTGCCATAAAAACCAACGTCTCTCTCGTGCCCAATCGCCCCCCGACTAGGACCGCACAGTTTCATTATCCTTCCACTCCACCCCGAAACGTCACGGCTTTTATCGTCCATCTTGATTTATTGATCCTTCCTTACTTTTTGCTTCCACCCAGCGCCATCAAAGCAACCCGAGCCAAATGTCAAAAGCAGCCAGTTTCCACTTCTGTGTCTTCGCGATGAATAATCGTATTTTGATTAGGAGAAATAAAACCAAGCTCATCCATTGCGTGCCGTAATTCGTTCATCATCACTCGCGCGCCCTTCGCATCCCTCGCGGATTTCGATTCTCACTTAATAAAGGCCCAGTTCTAATCCCGGGACGCAGAAGGCCCTTGGATTGGGACCGATTCAAACAGAATTCCTTTTATCGTCAAACCAGCTCATTCTTAATGGCGACGCGGCTGGATGGAAGGCAATAAAAGTGTAAGGTTGGGAATCTTTTATGCAGCTGAGCTGAAGACTATTTAGCAGGTGGAGGGGACAAGGATATTCAACAGAGTGTTCCTTAAAAGCAGTTTGTCCGGAATCGAAAAAAGAAGCAAACGCTATTTTGTGGTGTGTTGTGCCGCCGTTTTAGTGTGACGATGATGACGAGAGCGATGCTTATGATTATGTCTGCTTTTGTACTTTCCCTCCCCTTTCCCGCTGCCGCTGACTTTGGTCGCTTATCACGTCGATGATGGTGGGCTCTGGATAACTAGCGCGGTGCCTGTTCGCTCGGTGGGTGGTGGACAGAAATTTATGTGTCGTTAAAAGTTAATGATTATTATCCATCGTAAAAGTTTTCCTTCTCTTCAGCCACGCTCCTGTTGCACCGCTTTTCATTACGGTGGAATTTACGTTACTACTGCGCCATCATCGTTGTGAAGTGACGTTTAAGGTTTTTATTTTTTTCTATGTGTGGGTCCGGTGATGAGGAGATGCACTCAGCAGGAGGAGTAGCAGGGGATACTTAAAAGCACTCGGTACTAATGGAACTGCAGTTACTTCATTACTCGAGGGGATTGTTTGGATCAGTTTGTAACATGTAGGTCAATGTCGATGGAAATTGCTTTGCGATTCATTTGTCGATGTTGATCGGGAAAGTTATTTGGGCTTGAGAGTTATTGTGTTTTTGTTACACCACATTGCACATGTCCCCTGTGTGTTTCAATTTGAATTAACTGAATATAATTGCAGTAATAGTTCCTGATCTGGTAGTCTGGTTATTGACCTGCGGAACAAATTAATTCACAGTAGATGGATTATCGGATCTTCGCGAAAAAAAGTCCCCATTATGAGAATGTCACGGAAAGCGTAACTAAACTTTGAAATTTCATAAAACGAAATGAAGTTACGCGCTACAATTTATGGCTCGGGAGTCTTTCATAACCTTACATGCAAAAACCGCAGTACAAACTAACATTTCGAGGGTCAAATTAAGCGCAAACATCAACAATTTTCACCTGATTATAAATGCGTTTGATTTTACTTTGCCTACGATTAAATCAACCGTGGTGCGGTTGGTATCAATATGAGGTCTGTCAAATATACCATAAATCTTGAAGGTTTTAACAAAAACATAGTAAATTTGACTGAAATTTCATGGCAGTTGTGTAAAATTGTAATTGTTACTACATGATTTTTTTCTGTGTATATGATTGCTGGAGTAATCTAGTATTCACTGACAGCACGTCACTTTTGTTGACAATTGTAATTTTGTATTGGCCAAAACTTATGCAACTTTCTGATTTCTTCAGTGCCTCAGTGTTAGCAAACTCGCATAAAAGTTTCATTTCATAGTAAGTAAAACTCTTTTTTACTATATATCTTAGTGACACCAAGGTTAGAGTAGCGCTAAATATTTGGAGAACTGAACAAACAATTTGTGATCTTTATATTTCTGACATCAAGTGCTAAAATGGCTAGAAACAGCCTTAGAATGGAACTTCGAAAGAAAATCATCGAGTATTTCATGGGTGGATTAGAAAATACTATATATACGGCAGGTGGCGAAGGTTTTCTTTAGTCGAGTTATTAGTACAAGACACTGAAGAAGTCTGCTCATTGTAGACGAAATACGCGTATCTGTCAAAGATAAGCAAAGGTAGTTGGAATTGAATGGAGAATACTAATTTTTCTTCTAATTTCTAGTTACAGGTATTCCACTAAACAGCTCAAACTCTCTAGGATAGATGCGAAGAGCAAAGACAACTACTCCATATCATTCCTTTCCTTAAAAGTTCCAATATGTGCAGGTTTGATGGTGAATGCATGTAATCATCTACGTGGTACAAAAAGATATTATTCTACCAATTCAATGCCAACTGCAGAGCAATTTTTTTTGCAAGCCTCGTGTACTGCTATAGATGAAACTAATTTTGGAAGCAGTTGAGTTCCTTCACTCAGCGACCATAAACTATTCCAGTCATGGTTATGAGTCGAGAATGGGATTCTTCCAGAGAGCCAAAATGAACCAATTCAAAATGAATAATTGTGTATCAGTATGGACTGATGACTTAACAACTTCAAAAACCCTAGGAGATAAAATTCTTACCCCATTAGAACTGAATCAAGGATAAGAAAGCCATTATCATTAGCTAAATAAATCTGCAAAAGTTCATGAGAAAGGAATCCACGAGCTCGTAGGTAAAATTTGCCACCTCTCCATAGTTAGGAGGGCTTATTCTCATGCTGTAGGCCACATATTCTGCACTTTTATTTATTTGTCAAGTCGTAGTACGTTTGTTTAAAGGCACCAGTGGACAGAAAAAAAATCTGAATTTTTTATTCAATATTAGAGCATGTAAAAATCTATTTCATTCCCCACGAAGCATAAATTTGCATGAAATACTTCTAACAAAGATTGGCTTTTGCAGACAACATTTTCGAAAATGTATGGAATGTCCCAGAAAGACATTATAATTTTAATTTGTTTGTTTTGTGACGCTCCATTTAAGTTCATGATATTGAACAGGTATTCACACTACTTTTTCGAGCTTTAAATATTGTTCAAACAGTTTCGGAGCAGTTTCGCCCAAGTTAAGGATCAGAGCTAACTTTGATGAACCGTTCATTTAACCTTTTTGTAGTGCTTCGGTGATTCGGATCAGCGTTATGCGGTTTTTGAATTGATTGTGTAATTTTTTATGGAATATTTTGATTTTTTCAAAAGGGCTTAGCATTTACAAACATAACTTGCAAAATATTTTCCGCGATTGGCCTACAACGTATCTTAGTAGTCTTTGAACAAACAACCCTTTATTTATTGTCTATTTTGTCATTGTCATTTTCATACTTAAGATTGCTGAATACCCACCAAACTAGATGGTCACCTTAGCTGAGTAAATCCGGTTCAGCTAGGTGTCTGACCAGTTTGAAAATACTAGCTGCTGTTCGATCTTGTGTTGTCGGCAGTCTAAGTATAACCTGCCTCACTAACACAAAACTATCCTTCCCTTGAATATTAAACACGGTCTCTAACCAATGATTGTCGAACTAATCATCCTTCTCCCCTCCCCGAGGACCGAGAGGACGTGGCCGGCGCCAGTACTAATCTATAAATAGAATGAACTAGTGAACTTGTACCACAGAGAACAGACATCGAGGCTCGAACATTTTGTTTTCAATTTACTGTGTAATTTTATAAAAGCAAACTGTTGGAAAAACAACGCCGCCTAGTTTAGGTCTCACCAAACTAAAATTGACAGACTAACAAAACGCGAAGCGGGCAAGTGGCGCCATCAACATATGATTCACCAAAACTAACAGCAACGAGCTGTAATTTTAAAATGACAGTTACATAAATGTACACACGAAGGGCACTCTAGCTTGGATGTCTGTTCTCTGTGTTTGTACAGTGAAGATGTAAAGCTACTCTCAAGCTCTGGTTATCTGTGCAATTACACTACACATTACCAAAATGTCATGTAAATTTCTGTCTGCTGAGACCGACACATGCAAGCGTCTTTTAGCACATAAGAATGAGTTGAAAGAGATGAGAAAATAAATTCAATCGAATACATCTTTCGTCAAATTGCGTATGTGTCCGTTTCAAGAGACATAATTTTACACAAAATCTTTCTTTGCGTCCAGAAAGTGCACAAAAACCACTGTGCAGAACTTAATGGACGGTATGAAGGCTTAAGGTAATTGAGTGTTTAACATGTTGAGCTGTAATTAAAAATATTGCGTTGAATATATACGAATTATCTTAAGTTTTATTTTAATTTTTTTTAATGTTTATAACTACCTCTCGATACACCCCTTAATCATGAAACTCGGGGATTTTGCTTAGCTTAGCTTCTTAGACAAGATTTTGACAAATGACATGTAAGAGTTCTGCCTACCTGTATCTGGATTGTGTCACTGTCTCATTCAAATTTGATAGAAATTTATGAAGATGCCATTAGTCACTGATGCAAGGGGCTTATTTGAAGATATCAGGAACTATTATTTGTGCATTTTATGGACATATAGGTGGTTTTGTCTATCTCTCTCTCTCTCTCTCTCTCTCTCTCTCTCTCTCTCTCTCTCTCTCTCTGCATCAACGATCCGAGAATCAAAATGTGAACAGTTTTACGTCATATTTGACTTACTGTTTTGCTGTTGACAGACTTTCCATTTTCGTGCTCAATTTTGTCATTTGATCAAATAAAATTTTCTTCTATTTACATTCCCTGCAACAATCTTAAATTTCCCCACCGCACTTCACACCCGCAAATAATTACCAGAAATCTTGATCGTGTGTCCTAAACAAATATTAATTTGCTTAATGGCTTCATCGTCTGCCTGTCTGTCCTGTCACAGCAAAGCGGCTAGAATTTTCCCCGAATGCACACACTCAGTAGCCAGCAGGCCCTAAATTCAACCACAAAATCCCATTTTACTCGCACCCTTTCGACGCTCGTAAAAATAGCTTTTTATGTGGTTTACTCCAACCAACTTGAGGCGCAGACACACACAAAAAAATAACCCACAATTCGCAGTGGAACGAATAATTAAAATGCAGAAGTAAACAATTTCAATTTGCATCTCCCGGCTCCCAGTTCAGCGGAACGACGGAAAACCTCCGAATGGATGGACGGATAAAGTGCATCTTCCTTTTTGGACAAGTCGTTATCGCACCTGCCTCTTTCCCACAGGGCGATTCTTTACGAACCCAGGATGCAAATGTGGTGAAGTTTTTAAATGTAACGAGCGTGGAGATTGCAGGAAACCAGGAAGAGGGCTCAGATTTGCATTTCGACCATTAATTTCCCTAGATGGGTGTCTTTTTTTTTCCTTTCATTGCTGGCCTATTCCTACATTTTTGCACAATCTATCGTGGCTTTTTAGATTTTGTGGTGAAGAGAGCGAAATAAAATAAAAATCTTTCAGCTTTCAGATTCCTCCCGGGTGGGGATTGATGGGGAAAGCCATTTCCTTCTGGTAACGGCTCGCGCAAGTACCCACCACTGTTTACATTTCTGCATGAAAAATCACTCCACTTCTTGTGCTTTCTGGGGGAAAGTGTGTTTGCAAAGCTGTCGAAATTGTGTGTTGGTTTTTTGTCTGTTTGGCTCTCTCGGAGGCTGCAAACGATTTCTCACTTCTCGGCATTTTGGCTCAGTTTGACTACACACAGGACTGGGACAAAAAAAAAGAAACATAAACCTACATTGACTCTCTGCTTCGGAGAGGGAACGTTTTACGGTTAAATGTTGTTCTTTCAATTCACTTAATCGAAAAATGCTGCACCGCTCGGTGGCTCTCGTGGATTAGTTTAAAAAAATAGTAGGGACTGTGAAGGCAAATATTTTAGTTGCCATTTAGAGCTGGCCGTACTCATCCAGATGGAATCGCAATAGTTTAAATGGCAGAAAATGTTCCTGGACATGGATGAAGCTTTCTCGTTTCAAATCCTCACATTGTCCGAAACAATATTACATTAAAAGCTTGTTTGCATCAACTTTAGGAAAAAAGATTATTGCCAACATCTTTAAAATGTTAATTTCCACAAGTTCAAAGTCGAGTGCTTCATCTCAACATACAGCAATAGTGAAAAGTCTGCCACCCACTCCTTGGCGTGGAATTTAAAATTGTAATCAAATCCTCGACTGACCCGTTACTTGCCCTGAGTACCGCTCATCAACAGCCCGACATCAACGAAACAGTGATGAACCTGACCAAAGAATCCCTTTCATCTTGCTTTTTACTGCTGTAATTAATTCGCTATTAAAATTCATGAAAACCGATGCCACCCAGCAGCCCAGAGCTCAATACGAAGCACAAAGAAGCGAGCCGAAGAAGATTTTGCCATGGCTCGGACTTGTCAAGAACAAGAAATACTTCATTCTTGAGCTCCTTCCAGATCGATGCGAACATTAGTTCTTTGCAATTTTCCAGACGAGTTAAAATGTTGTGCATAAATAATGCAAAAAAGTTATGCTGCCACATCTTGGATCCTGTGGATACGAAATCTTCGGATGAAATGAAAAACCTCGAGGCTTTCAAGCTGGAAAAGTGAGGAACTCAGAGTCAGATCTAAATGAATTGAAAATTTTCGTGAATAATGAATAATTGATAGCACCTTCGGGGTAGAAACGGGGTAGGCCATCTTTTTTCTGGCAGAAATGCCTGGAAGCAGAGGACGAAAAGTAGGCGTTGATTAAAGGATTCTCGTTGGCATCATTTCTTCCATCCCAGTGCTCTTTTCAAGCCTTTCTCACGAACACGAAAACAACGAACTCATTGTCCCAGCCAGCACAAAGTGCTTTAAGCAGTTTTTCGTCATCAAACAATGCGGTTGGCCGTTTATGGCCGTCCGGGAATCCAAGAAAAGTGCGCTGAAGGCTTTAATTCCATTATCACCGTACTGTCAGGCCGGTGTGACAACACAAGGCGACGGTACAACACCTGAACAACAACGACAACTACTAGCATCTCTCGTGACTGGGCGATAGCATCTTAAAATAAACATCGGAATAAATTGCTTACTCTGTAGGCGCTGCCACCGACGACGACTCCGACGACGACGACGACGAGGACGACGAAGCCATCGTCGCCACGTGCACGCGATAAGTTTTCGGTGAAGACCAGCCGGATCCGGGAGATGCGGTTTGGCTAATGTCCCATTGTTGTAAAAGAGTATAAGCCGCAGCCAGCTCAGCGAGGAATGGGGCAACGATGCAACAATTTGGTTATGCTAATATTTGGTTTAATCATATTCCGGTAGTGTTTGCAAGTGGTTACTTTCGTGAGGTCGCTTGACACGAACAGGCGAAAGCGGTAGCAGAGGGGCAGGGCGGTAATTAAAGCTTTCAGAACGTTTAGTGGCATTTAGTAGAGGAGTGTTTTTAACTCAATGGGTGTGTGTGTGCGCCGGTGAACAGTTATTATATTTTTCAGGTAATCATTAGCTTGAAGGCTAATTCTTTAATTCTTACTTGTTAAATTGCAGACCCGGTAATTTTGAAACCGTTTTTAACCTCTATCTTACCAGTTCCTCCTTAAAATATGGATTTTTGAAATAACTTAGTTCGGAATTGCCAATCAAGAATAATTTCTAATCCCAAAATATAAAAAGGCATGTGAATGAGGTAAGGCTGGGACATAAATGGAAAGACTTAGGCCTACATTAAGGGGAGATATACAGTAAGAACGAGAAAAAAACTCATTTTAAAAAAAAAATCAATGGGAAATTTTTACAGAAATATATTTTTTTTAATTTTTTCCAACAAAATGGCGGCCGATGGAGTGCGTTGAAAAAGTCGTTGTATTTTGCTTGTGCCGGCTTTCCTGGTCGCAGTTTTGATCTGAAACCTGCTAACCCAAAAAAATACATTAAAAACATCACATTAAGTAGATCAATTGAACAAAAAAATTGCACTTATGACGTAAATAAAACAAACATTCGCATTTCAACATTTTTTCCGCCATTGTATCACAATTTTCCATACATAATAATATAATATTACAATAATTTTTGATTCATCTAGAAGATAATACTACAATTAAGAAATCGTATAAGTTTCAGGCTAATCGAATAATTGGTTTTCGAGTTATCACCGGGATAAACTCCAAAAATGCTGTTTTAAGAAAAACTTTATAGCCTGCTGCGCGTGAAAAAACGTCTTCGAAAAACGTTGAAAAGAAATAATTGGAGTTCGAATTTCGAAAAAAAAAAAGATTTCAGGAGCGTATTGTACGGGAAATTTACTAACTCTTTATTTTTTGGTGAATCTAACTGTATGTTCGTAAGACGATATCAGACGGCAAACCTTTGACGACAATGTTGTCGATTGTTGCCATATTGCACGGGAAAAAATAAAGGGTGTGTCTATACTTATTGAGACACTTTCAAATTTGTGTAACTTTTCACATTCTTAACCGACATTAACCAAACTATGCCCTGTTTCTTTGTAGAGTATATTGTTTACATCTGCTCAGTTGTGCATTTGTCAGCGAGATTCCGGGCGAGATGGAAGAAAATCAATTGGGTTGCCGCATTAAGCACAAAACAACATCGGATTTACAAATTGTAAATTAAGGTTGAAAAGATTCCTCAAACCATCCTTGAGAAGTTTCAGATTTTCAAAAAGCCGATTTTCTATTGATTTGATGTTTCGTATCGATTTTTTTTTCTTTATTTAGCTGCTTTTGTTTTGGAGATAATAACACCGGAATACTCGACATGATTAAACCCCGTATCGTAGAGTAATCAATGTATTTTGAACACTTCAGAACACCATTTTATGTTGTACTCTCCTAAAAAAACGAACGGAAGTGTTCTAAATGAAGTGTTTTGCTGGGGGCGACCCCGGCGTATTGGTTAACATCCATACCTCTCACGCCTAAGTCACGAGTTCGAATCTCACCCCCGGAAAAGTTACGAAAAATACCCAAGAGTGGTGTTTGACTGACTACGACGGGAGATGAACCAGCCCGAGGCTGAAAATCTCGATAATCAAGACAAAAAAAAGTGTTTTGCTGATCGTCATAAAGGCAGGACTGAAATATTTCACAAACATATATTGTGTTCCTCAACGCTTGTTCAAACGTCAACACAAATATTTGCGTATGAAGTTTAAACATTCAAAAACATGTAGTTTCCGGTTTGCTTGCGGTCTGTTGAATATTAACCAAGATTTCATCATAAAATGTGTTTCAAACCAGAACGTAATTGATTATTTTCGTTTCTTTATTATTGTGACTTTCTTTTGGCTAGTTCTTCAGTTACGGTAATCAATTCCAAGCTAAAACCAATGTATACGTTTAACTCTTTTGTATATCTTAACTAGAAATTTTCTTTAAAAAAAAACACATACTGGATCCGGTCCTTGCGTAAACCAATTCAAACAATAAACGTACTGCTATAAAAAACTACATTCAAAAATGTGTTGGGTGCATTGAAGATAAATACGAAAAACATATTTCCGCTAGATATACATTTCGAGAGTTTTTACGCAGATGGAACAATTCACAACGAATAGAAGACCGCTTTTTAAAAGCAAATTTCAAATGGCTTGAGGATTTTTTAATACTTTCTGAACCTTGGTCAACAGCTTCAGAAGCAAGTGTTAACAAAGGAGGTCGTCCCTTGAAGGAGTTCGACGATATTTGCAACCGAAGTAAGCATCGCAGAACAGAACTATAGTAATTTAACGATCGGACTTCTATCCATATATCTTAACACCAATTTGAAAGTCTAAAATTTTTTTTTGACAAATGTATCACAGTACAAAAAAATTGGTATTTTTATTACTTTTAAAATAAAACTTGTTGTGCTTTAATCGGTTAAAATATGACGAAGCAACACACATTTGAAGAGAACCTAAATAATGCTGTAGAAGGAGATGTTCGCTCATCACCATGAGGCACCAAGAGTGAACAACAATGTTTTTTGGCTAGAATGAAAGATATGAAGAGAAAGTTTTTGATAGTTCCGCTAGTGTGCGGCAGGCTCGGAAATATGACAGATGTTTTTAGGAAAATTGAGCGAAAAGGGCATGTGTACAGTGGTACTCGAACCAACGACATTTTTGCCTAACATCCCACTGCGGGGTAGGTCGAAGCACGGACTAAGTCCGCCACTTCAACAGGCTTGAAAAATCGTTACTTCTCGCACGGAGAATATATAACATAACAATTAATGTATAACTAAATAATGCGATTTTCGAATACAAAATCATTGGAATGACCAGACACACCCCTACCAACACCGCCGTTCCCGATCCAAAAGTATCCGAATTGCATGGTATTTGACAGTATTTTGCTGTTTTCGTGATACATAATGCACCATTTTAGATTGGAAAATGATGTCAAACATCGATTAAAAGTCTATATTCACCATTATTGGGGAACTATTTAGGGAACTGAAGCCGCCATTTTGAGTCCGGTCTTCAATTTCTGGCATCAAGTCACCGTCTGTATTCCAAAAATATGCATGTTACAGGACATTTGACACTACTTCTCATATTTATGGCATTCGAAACCATAATGACCAAAATTAAACCAAAATGACTTCAGACAACGATTTCCAGTAATTGTTTCCGATTCCGTTTCCATTTCCAATCTTCAAATTTCGATTTTGCAGGGTATTTGACAGTATTTCTCCCTTTTTCCATAGAAGAAGCCATCTTAGATTCGAAAACGGCGTAGGACATCGATTTCCTGGGTAAATTGGCAGTATTTGATCCAAAAATATAAATAAAACAAAATGACTTCAGACAACGATGCCCGGTAATTTTACATCGTTTCCTATGCAAAAAAATCGATATTGCGGGGTATTTGACAGTATGTCTCATTTTTTTCGTAGAAAAAATCTTAGATTCCAAAACGGCGTAAGAAATCGATTTCCAGCCTAAATTTGCTGTTTCTGATCCAAATATATCAATACTGCAGGGTATTAAACAGTATTGCTCACTTTTTGCGCAAAAAAACACCATCTTGATTTCCAATATGGCGTCATGCATCGGTTTTCAGCCTTTATACGCCATTCCCGATCCAAAACCATACATATTTCGGAATTCCACCATCTAAACTTCAAAAAAAAAACCGTCAGCCGATTAGCTGCATCCAGTTGACGACCAGGAAAAAATAACATATAATTGGTATATAAGAGCAATATCTGTCGAAAAAAGAAATGGTTATTTGCAATACCTGGGAATATTTAAGAGGTATTATTTTGGTATTGTCTTACCTTAATTTGGTATTCGTATAACATTGTGGGAACATTTCTATGGTTTTATCCTCAGATATTTTACCTCTTATGCTGCGCTCTTAAATACCAAGGCCAGTTATCAAGTTATACGCTCCTGCTTGTACAACTTTGTCGAAGATGTCATCTTCCTAGATGGCTATGATCTTGAGGTACAGCTTGTACAATAAATTCATATGTACAATAGTGCCGCGTAGTGAACCAATTATGGACTTCTTTCCATCACCCGAAAGGCCTTGACCTACTGAACTTTGGTGAAGATAGTAACTTTTCATATGGCTAGGATCTCGAGATACAGCCGAGTTTACAGCACAAGAATGGGTTTTGAGGTGGAATACCAACGTCAGATCCATTACCATGATCGCGACCATCACCTCTTGGTCAACATTTCGTGAACTCTCACAACCCTGGTCAAGCTACTGTGAACCCACTTAAGTCATTGTTTAACAGAGATCAAAACCTGCCCACGTTAAATTTCGGACACTTTTCTTTCATTGTAGATTTTGAATTATTTCTTGGATCGCTGAATCGTTTCACTTATATGGCAGCTGAAACTCTTCACTTTATTTCGTGGTACAACATATTTAGAGTCATGTTACATTCAGTAAAACGCCGTCGAATTAAGTGGAAGTGCGCTAACGCATTTTATATGAACGGTAGCAAAATCCAAATTTATCGGTACGCGAGAAACTAAACCTACCGAAAAGGACCGTGTTTTGTGTTTGAAAATCATTTGACCAGCGCTTGACTATGGATCGGAAGGTTTGAACCCAAGCAGCACAATACGATCATAATTAGTTGCAGCAACTTGATTTTGACTAAAACAAGTGACATTTATGTTATCTAAACCGAATGGTAACAAGTGTGCTACTAGGGAAGTGGAACAAATCGAAAAGTATGCTTCCGACAAAAGGAAGAATCTTCCACAAAGAAGGGTTAACATCTTAATAAACTGTTTCTTATGTAGATATAATCATATTATTGTGACATAAACAATCGGTTTTGTTAAATTAAGTGTAAACTATGAGCAGGTTTGGAGTGTTTGGCTGCAAAGATGCCTAGCAAAGATCAGCGCTATAGGCTTACGCCTCGTCAAACTTGTTTTTCTCCATCTTATAGCTGTTTGATAAGTTTATCCCCAGTGGTTTACTGGAGTTCACCCACCAGAACAACATCTTTCTCCAGGAACACCTTGGGTTCAGGAAAGGTCATTCTACCATCCACCAATTGACGCAAGATATAAACATCATAAAACGAAACAGTTCCGTTGCAAAGACATCTGCCGTCGACATGGCGTTTAGAATTATCTTTCGGACAGATCATTCTAGGCCTTCATGGACAAATCCCACTATGATAAGTTCACCGTTGATGCTGAAGTTTGCCAAAATGGCCAATTAGTGAGAGTCCAATTTAACATTATCCTTGCCGGGTTGGGGATCGATGTTGCAGAGGATATTTCCATCATTTATGAGGGTCGAGTGATTCGAGCTCTTACTCGTCACGTCAGGAAGGCATCGATGTCCAGTCAGACTATTTCAACAGCTGAACGATCCGTATCTATGCATGCATAAACCCATAAGATCATGTTTTCGCACTTTAATTCACGTTTCCAAATTTCTTCAGAGGATCTAGAAATCCGCTTAGTAACATATCGACGAATGAGAGTCGAGAAAGTAGTCTACCTCGGTCTCAACCTTCATACTTGGAATTTGTGTTGTGTAGTGTGAAATCGGTCCTCATATGAGGTGAACTAAGAAGTCCGTGAAAGAGAATTTGGAAATGTTGCCTTCCACACGCTTCTCTGATTGTATCGTTAAATAGTTCTGTTTCGTTTGTTTATTCTGTTAGTTGCTTAATTATAAAGCATTTTGTTGTTTGCCTTACAAAGTTGCAGAAAGAACTATCCGGATACAGGGTGGTAACGTCAAAGTGAGATCCCTTCCGTATAATTTAAACCATTTTCGGTTAACTCCTTGTGTATTTTTTGAAGCAGTAAATAACAAACTGAATTTGTGTTCTATACACAGAAAAAAATAGTTAATATAATCAGGTGCGTAAAGTTTCCACTCGTTTAATTCCAAGCCAAAGGAGCCGTAAACAACGAAATTGTTTGCAATTTTTCATACTGCGGGCTAGATTCAGGCGTTATCTGGCCGAAATTGAAATTAACCACACATTCATGTGAAAAATACTAAAATGGGACCTTGGATATAGGGCTTCTAAAAAACAGAGGATTTACGGATTTACGCAAGAGTATTACCGACAGAGTTGCCAGATCGCAGGTGCTGTTTAAGACGCATGCTTGTCATACAATATTTTTTTCGGAAAAAAGGGTTAACTTTGGAAGCGTCTCTGATCAAACAAGATGATCGTGTACATGGAGCAAGTCTTCGTAAAATAGCAGCTGACAAACGAGGGGTTGAACGATACCAAAGTGCTTCTGCGGAGATGGTTTGAAGTGCCATATCGTCAAAAGGCAAATTATCTCTGGTGTTCATAAAGAAGGGCGTGAAATTAAACAAAGAGTATTATTTACAATACGTCATCAAAATTCACCTACTACATTGTGCTAAGGAACTCTTCGGAGAGGAAAGTTTTTGATTCCAACATAAGTAGGCATAAGGCAGAAGTTTTTCAATAGTTGTGTAAGCAAAATTCAAAACGTTTCACCTGTTCCTCTGAATGGCTTGCATCGTCTCTTGGTCTGAACCCATTGGACATCAGCATCTGAGGATACATGCTTGGAAAACTGGGCAACTTAAAGCACATATGTTCAGACTCATTTAAAAAAAACACTCTTGGTTGAGATTTGGGATCAAAAGGCGGAACAGGTGGTGCGTGTGGTTTGCAACTATTTCGAAAGTGTCTTCGAGCCGTGATTAAACATAAAGGAGAAATATTTGAACTTCACTACAGACAATGTAAGTATCAATATATTGACTTTTTATTCAAAGTGCAACGAGTGAGAAATACAATTCTTTTTTTTTAATTTCTACCAATTTTAAAGTGTGTCATTTCTAAATTGCCACCCTGTATATTGCACAACATAATAGCCATTTACGTGTTTATCGTTTCAAAAGAGGACATGTACCGTTACAAAGTTCATTTTCCAATTTTAAACTACCCTCAGCATAGTTAAGAGATAGGTAGTCCTAAGTCGAAAAATCGTTTTTAGATTGGAAATACTATTTTCATTATCAAGTTCAATGTTTCATTTTGTTGTCATGCAGCTCAGCTTGGTAAAAGTTTGGAGTTTTAAAAAAGCAGCTTTTGACCCAATATAAAAAAGTTAATTCGTTGAAATTCCTCTCTGACAAAACACCAAACTCCATTTGGACATCCTCTCCAGTTACGCAAGGTCCGTTATTACCTTTTCGTTGCCCACTTGTTAACATCAATTCCGAAAAGAAAACTTTTCCATTTTCTTGCAACATTTCCCAAAAGCACTCAACGTTTCCAGAAGACAATAAAAATCACTCACGTGCTTCCATTTGCCATCAGCTACGGTCACCCTACCTTGAGAAAGCCACTTTCAATCCAAATGGGACACATTCATTCTCCCAAAGCACGGATCAAAAAGCAATATTTAAAGCCATCAAAAAAATGCCATTCACCGATTTTCCTCTCGCATAACAACAACACACATCCCACACACACTCACAAACCCACCCGAACGCTGGGACCTGGAAAAGCAATCTCAGCTATGTTTGCTACCAAATCGAAGACAATAAAATTAAATGACTGACCTGAATCGAAAATCCGTTGACGACAAACTTTTCCACGTTCTTCTCCCTCATTTTTCCCGCACACATCCTCCACACGTGCCCTCATGCTATCTTAAATGCCATCCCTTCTCTCTTAAATCTCGTCATCATCCACTCGTCGGTCGCGATTTGTCCCCCCCGGTACTGGACGACGGGGTCAGACAATCGATACGGACCGATTCCGGTGGGGGTAACTGCCCAGAGAGTGACAGAGTAGCCAGAGAACATCATTCCCACAACAACAAGAAGAAGGAAAAACAGGACTTTCGGGGGACAATGATCGTTTTATGTCACCATCTGCCCGCATCAATTTAGACCAAAGCAGTCAACAGCTGAATTCCTAGCAAACAGACGGACGAGCGAACCGTGAGGGACATGACTTGGTTGATCGAATCAAATCACAGCCCTTCCTAACCACTTTCCAGCAATTTTATTGCCCCAAATCTATGTCGATTCTGTAAAAGTTTCTTCCATTTTTTCCTTGATTTTGTTTTTATTTCGGCTCTTCGATTGTCACAGCCGACGACGATACACTAAAACTGGATCTAAAACAAATAAAAATGTAAATCTCGTCTCTTCTGCCATGCGATGACGACGACGACGATGACGATGGACCAATTAAAATCATTGTTAGGGAAGCCGGCATAAACTCTGGCTCGAGGAAGTCCGGGAAATTTTATTACGTAGGGAAAGTCCCTTGCAATGACGAGTCCAGGCCGGTCTGGATGTGGGTGGAATTCGTGATGATTATGATCAGAATCCGATAGATTCATCGAGGCCGTCCAAGCGGAAGAAATTCAACTCCGGATGGGATAGTTAGTTACAAGGATGTGGATGGCTCAATGGAATGGCAGTGGATGACATTTGCTTCCCCTTGGAAAGCAGCGGGGCAAGATTATCCTTCAGAAAGTCAGCCAACCGACGCGCAAGCCGGGAGACAAGTTAATAATATTGGGCGTATAAAATTTAAAGTTTTCCGGATACTTTTCCTGAGCTGCTTGGATTGTTGCGTTTCAGAAAAAATACGGGGGGTCGTACGATGGAGAAATTGTGGCATTATATGATGAAAAAAAAGTTTCTCGTGATTTGAAGCATTTTCCGGATGGGCTTTATTGAATTAGATCGAACTAAAACATCATGAGATTTTGAATTAGTGGAAGCTTGGATGATTTGATATTGATTTCAACCCGGAACAGACCATTTAGCGGTAGTTGAAATGAATGTGACAAAGATAGTATCTAAAATGATAAATTCCAAATTTGTCAGAAATTCAAGCTCTATACAAATTTCCCCTCGTTTAATTCTAAGCCAAAGGAGGCGTAAACAACGAAATTGTTTGCAACAACAATTTGTGTAATCTTTCATACAACAGGCTAGATTAAGCACTCCTCGTATTTTCACATGAAAATACAGGAGCTTCTAAGTGCTTTATCTTCGCGTTATTTTATCATCACCTTTGTATGGGTCCCTTCTCATTGTTCAATTCCGGGCAATGAGAAAGTGGACTCGCTTGCAAAGGTGGGCGCTATGGAAGGCGATATTTATGATCGACAAATCGCCTTCAACGAATTTTTTACTATTTTTCGTCAACAGTCACTCGTCAGCTGGCAGCATAAATGGAGTAAAGGAGATTTGGGGCGATGGCAACATTCTATCATCCCAAAGGTGTCGAAGAAATCTTGGTTTAGCGGGATAGATGTGGGTCGAGACTTCATTCGTGTCATGTCTCGCCTCATGTCCAATCATTATTCTTTGAACGCTAATTTATACCGGGTTGGACTGAGCGACAGCAATCTCTGTGAGTGTGGACAAGGCTATCAGGACGCAGATCACGTTATTTGGTCTTGTACTAAACATTGTGGAGTCAGATCTGAGCTTCATGATTCCCTTCGGGCTCGAAGTAGACAACCCAATGTGCCAATTCGCGATATTTTGGCTGTAAGTGATTTGGAGTACATGAAACTCATTTATGTGTTTTTGACTAACATTAGCATTAGATTGTAGTTAGTTTAACATGTATGTTTAGTTTTTTTTTATATGTGTATGTGTGTGTGTTTTTTTTTTCTTTTTCAAGAAATGTTCAAGTCAAAAGAAAACCATAAATTGTATATTTATAAGTGTTTAGATAATCTAGAATTTAAATTTAATGTGTTATGTAAACCATACTTTAAATGCCCACCCTTTTCCCATCCTTTATTTGTAATTCCTATTAACCTCGAGACGGCCGCGAGTAATCGGCTCTTTCCTCCTAACTTTAGTTTTAAGATAAATGATGTATAAAAATATGAAAATTTTTCGCTGTAAAGTTAATTCGATTGAGCCTGTACAAATAAATGATTATTTAAAAAAAAAAAAACAGGCTAGATTCAGGTGTTATATGTATTAAATTTACAAGAAATATCCCATTATTTTCTGCCAAAATCTAGCATTCTCTTATGTGCATTAGATAACGCAGAAAATCCAATGTTCCTTTTTATCTGTGTAGGTTCAGTCGAAGCAATAATTTTAATTATTCAGGGTATGTGTCCTATGCCTTAGCCCAACATGGTAATTGAGTCGTAATTGAGCCCAACTCATAGAGTAATTGAACTGCAAAAGACATTCAACTAGTAATTTACTTGCATACACAGATAAAAAGAAACATTGAATTTTGTGCGTTATATAATGCACACACATACAAAGGGAACGCTAGATTTAGCAGAAACTAATAGAATATTCCATGTTAATTCAAGCCAGATAACGCCTGAATCTAACCTGTTGTATGAAATATTGCAAACATTGTCGAATGCAGGGTTGCCACATGCACAGATTTATTTAGATTGACATAGTTTTTTTTTAATATTTTTCGGCTGCAATAAAACTAAAATTGTTACTTGGAAAGGGCAATGATCGATTTCCCCCGACAACATAAATCGCTCGTAAACTGATCCGTTTTCGTCTAGAAAGAAGGTCCGTTTTGTTAAAGTGAGATGTAAGGAAACCGATAACTGCACTTGAGCTCTATTGAAAAGACCGTTTTGTAGAAGCTTGTCAAAATAAATGTGTTTTGGAGAATGTATATCTGTTTACTGAATGCAAATCATTCTAAAACAGGATTTTTTTTATTCTGTTTCTACGACACACAGTGTGAAGATAAAACATTTGCCAAGATTTTCAGCAGCTAAACACAGATAAAAAAGATTTTTGTGGCAAAAATTGAAGATGGGAATGAAAAATGAGGTGGCAACCCTGGTTGTATGGCGCATGAAAGATTGCAAACAATTTCGTTGTTTATTAAGTGCTTCATTTCGCTTAGAATTAAGCGAGGGGAAATTTTACGCATCTGTTAAAATTCATTATATTTTTCTGCGTAGATAAGCTTAGTAAGACGCTTGTTGCTCTGAGCTACGAAAAAAAAAACATGTACTTTAATAAGACTTTCGAGGTGTTTGGATGTAATTCTGGTTTATAGTCTATTTGTGGATGTGACTTCATCTCATCTACTACACAGATGAAAAGAATCATTGAATTCTCTGCGTTATCTAATGCACATAAGGAATTGCTAGATTTGGCCGAAATTAATGGGATATTTCATGTGGAATTAAGCCAGACATCGCCTGAATCTAGCCTGTTGTAGAAATGATTGCATACATTGTTGTATGGCGCATGAAAGTTAGCCAACAATTTCGTTGTTTTCACCTACTTAGGCTTTGGGTAAATTTTACGCGCCTGTTGAATTTCATTTAATATTTCGGTGTAGGTTACAGTTATTGGAAGGTTTTTTAGGTATTATTTCCTTACAAATTACATTGTTGGCTATGTACTTTCAAAAATGATATTTAAAAAAAATCACTATTTTAAAATAATGAAATGACTGATTTGACATTAAACTGCTGAAAAAATGGCCCCATTTAGATAAGAAAAAAGTTCTCTTCCACAATGATAACGCACCGGCATACAGCTTTGCCATCACCAGGGACAAATTGTTTGAATTGGGCTAAGGTAGCTGTCTTTCCAAACTTGAAAAAGTCACTCTATGGGCAGAAATTTCAGTTGAATAAGGAGGTAATCACCGGCCTACTTTGCAGAGCTCGAAAAAACTTTTTTATCAGACGGTTTGAAGAAGATCGAGCATTGCTGGGTCGAGTTTATTGAGCTAAAAGAAGACTATGCCACTTCGTGGCTAAGAGCTTATCAAACTGCCCTCGTACGTTATTCGTACTTAACTCATGTGAGTTGAAGGCATTATAGAAAATACTTTCCAAAAGAGAAAACTATATTATTATAATGAATCCTGGTAAGTACTTCTAAGTGAGCTTGTAAGTGGAAAATCAGCAGCAAGATTAGTAATTTCAATTTACTAACCGATATCTGACTTGGTTCAAAAACTTAATACATTCTTTAATCAAGAACAGCTTTCGTACTAAAAGCCTTAATTTATTTGATGAGAATAGAAATGCCACGTGAGTTCAATTAATTGAAGCAAAAGCTGCGGGTTATAATAATATAACTAGAAAATGAGAAGAAAGATTAGTAATTTCCAACAATCTTTATTGCTTATCTTGACAGATACGCGTATTTCGTCTACAATGTACAGGCTCCTTCAGTGTTGTGTACTAATAATAGAAGAGTATTAGTACACGACAATGAAGAAGTCAAGATAAGCAATAAAGTTATGTAGTTGGTATTAAATGAAAATTACTAATCTTTGGTCTCATTTTCTAGTTAAATTATTATAGCCCACAGCTTCAACACAGCTTTTAGGAAGAAAGTTGTTCCTGATTGAAAAATGCATTTCGTCTTTGTACCAAGTCAGATATCGGGTTTTAAACATCACCAAAGGCAATATCATCAAAGATTACAACAATGAAGCTGAGATCTACTCTATTCGTTTTCCAATATATTAACTGAGCATAGGCTAAGCATTGAAACAATGAGGTTTATACTAGAACAGTTATCCTCGTGTTGAATCTTCGTAGAGAAAAAAAATACTAGGGGACACGTTGGTTGCATTAATGTGGCCTATACTCGGCAGCTGATTTTAAATTCTCTCATACTATTCATTCATCCGTCGAAGCTCTTCACTGAATGCATCGATGTGAAAACTTGGCTATCTAACTTTAATTTGATTACCTCTTCAATAGTGAATCAATGTGTTGAGTCATGATTTTCTTCAAATAAACCACATGCACCTCCCAAGGAACATTGCTGGTTTTATCATGGTTTTATAGCATTCTTGAAGTCTAATTCATGCTCTTCAGAACCCTTATAAAACCAAAATTGTTACTTGGGCTAAAAGTGTTGCTGTTTTCGTTGCCTATAAGAGAACAATTTTTTATCACAGGCAGTTCAAACGAGGCGAGAGCCGAAAACAAAAAATATTTATTAATTTTGACAAACGCGTAAAATCTTCCTTTGTTTAATTACAAGCCAAAGGAAGCGTCAACAACAAAATTGTTTGCAATCTTTCATGCGCCATTTAACAATGTTTGTAAGCTTTAATATAACCGGCTAGATTCAGGCGTTATCTGGCTTAAGTTTATTTGAAATATTCCATTATTTTCAGCCAAATCTAGTGTTCCCTTTATTTGCATTAGATAACGCACAAAATTCAATGTTTCTTTTTATCTGTGGAATACAAAGGCGGCTGTCGACAACGATCACACTCACTAGAGAAGTTTGATGCTTTGCAACTAAACTTTCAAGCCATTCTAGATAATTCTGTCGATTGCAATAGACAAACATGTTTGGAGCAAATAAATGCAAACAAAAATGGAAGGTCAGATCTGAGCACATCGCTGCAAAAATAGGAATAACGCTTGTTCGCGACAAAATCTGGACACCCCTATATACACTGAAAATTTATGTTCATAGAGTAGCTTCCACGCGTTTCGTAAACATGGATTTTGTACATAGAAAAAATGTCTCGTATATTGTATGAAACATTCATAATGCTTTTTATCTGGTGAAATGCTATCATTACACCTTTTTGTTAAATGCACGAAATGAACTTCGTGATGATCAGCCAATTGCTGCTTCTCTTTTATACCGCACTCATGCACGATGGTGTTTCTGCTGGTATGGGCGGAAATAATTTATATATCCCAAAATAAAAATCAAAGCTCTGTCATGAGCTATAACTTCATGCTCATTAATCAAGATTGTTCTCACGAGTCCGCATGGCCTAGTGAGATCAACCATGGATTTAGAATCAGCACTTTCCAAACATTCATGTTCAAACCCCATGCCTGAAACAATAAAAAAAACGCTGGACAATTCCACGTGGTTCCGCTTTTTTTGTCAATTACATTTTGAGTCGATAAAGTAGATCTGTCAGTCCTTCATGCAACCACCAGAGAGACGTTTCTTTTTAATTTGTGACAAAATATCCGTAGCTCTTTGCATTGTTTCCGTACAATGTACGAATGTTCTTTCTGTGTCAACAAAAGCTTCGTGCTTTTGACAGTTGCGCGTGCAATTTATTACGAATGTATCTTCATAAAAAGAACAAATCAGTTTCGTTGCTGAAAACAACGAATGGATTAGTGAGTATTACTTTCGATTTTGTAATATAAACTAAAATTAACTTTCAGTGTACGTATATATCTGGAAAAACTTTATCAACGCGTGTTATATTTCGCAGACTGATGAACGTATGTCCGTTCATTGTGTTAAAACAATGTTTAGTGATTCTACAAACTTTTAGATTGAAGATGGCGTCGAAGAAAGAGCAAGTGCGATAACCAATTGTGTGTGGTCGCAAATCCGGATCTGTCAGTAAGAAAACATGCAAAAAGCTTGGCTTTCGATATACACGGGAAAAAATGTGTTCTTCTAAACGAGAAAAACAGGTCATGATTCCATGAATATGTTGTGTTTTTGTGTTATGAATATACACCATGAACCATATTCATGATGTCATGAACTATTTTCCCACCGCAATCAAATCACGAATAAATCGGGTCTAAACCATGAGCTGAATTCCTGATACTGAAAACTTTGTTCATGAATCTGGCAAATCTACTTTATCGACTCTGAATGTAAACAAAAAAATAAATCCACCGTTAGGATTTGAACCTAGTGTGGATGTGGGGAGCTGCAATAGTACTTGGTGGTTGTACTTACTACGCTATAGTTATTCTTGAAAAGACTCTTGACAAATGAACCTCATTACACAGCTTTAGATTAGATGCAAAACAAGACTTCCTAAGTTCATGACTCGCATCTGTCAATTCAATAATGAAACCATGAATAAGAGTCATGAATTCACAAAATAAGATGAGAGTTCGTTTCAAGACTTTTTATTCATGAAAACAGAAACGGATTTGTTTCCGTGTACGTTTTACATTAGCCAGGAAGGCTGGGATTGGAACAAAAACCGATTTCAGGAACCACCAGATGGACGCGAAGGTGAAGCAAATACTGCAGCAGAGATAGGATCTCTCGGAATGAAGTCGCTAAAGGTGAAAACTGTACCAAACCGTAATGATAAACAGAATGTGACGGCTAAAACCCGGACTCACAAGTTCTATCGCGAATATTCGACGAAGTTTTCCTGCGTGATAATGGACGATGAAACTTATGTACTGGAAGACTTTAAGCAGCTTCCCGGAACGTCCTACTATACTTCTATGCAACGGAACTGCGTAGTGGAACATTTCCGAATAAGACGAAGAAAAACACTCCGAAAAAAAATTCCCAAAAAATATTTGGTTTGGCAGGCAATATGCAGCTGTGGTCGAGCAAGCCAAAGCTTCATTATTTAATCGATGTAGTTGAAACTTGCTCAGAATGCTTATTACTGAAAATGCGCTCACATTATGATGAACTCTTATATTATTAAGGAATATTTTAATACATCGGGATGCTACCTAATGCGGTCGAGAATATTTTTCTGGTTACTTATTTCCTTTTTTAGGCCTAATGCGTTTGAGAATATTTTGCGGATTCTTATTTCCTATTCTTAGAAATACATATATGCTGATAGACAATTTTCGGCCAAACGTCCATTCTGCCAAACATCCATATACCAAAGATCCATTTTTCAAACGTCCAAATGCAAACGTCCTAACCCAAAAAGAATGGACTCTGATTAGCTTGCCAAGAATAGATAAATACTTCGTTGTAAGAGTCTAGCAGAGTTGCCATGTTATTTAGTATGTTGCTGTTGTTTGCTATACTTATGTTTGCATAAAAAGAGTGGAGATTGAGCATCCCATGTGAAAGTGTCATTAAAATATCAAACCCCTGTAAATTTGTTGTTGTCTGACATAGCACTAGCAAACGCAAAACTTGAAAGTATAATAATCGATTTATGTCGTTAACAATTGTACGTCAAAGCACTTGTTCAATACAAACATTATCTTAAATTGCTCAATTTTTATAACATCATTTCATATAATAGGAAGGCTAAATACTCGATTTAATAAAGCAAACTCCTGATGCGACTCATAAAATTCCTCGAAAACAGTTGTTTTCAACCTCCATGCCAAAAGATGCCAAATCCTTTCGAGCAATCAGAGCACCCCCAGATTATGAGCCAGCAAATCCCTCCAGCAAATCCCAAATTGCACGTCAACCGTTCTGAGTGACAGAGCTGAGCCGAGAGTGAGTGGGACCGGAGATTTGGAGGCCAGAAATTCTAACTAAAAACTTTTGTCATCATGTACCAGCGTCAGTCAACGGTCGTCCGGACCCGAAAATACCCCAAGGGGTTCTTCTTCATCCACACGAACAAATGGACACGAACCCGGACAAGACTATTTACTTTTGCTTCCACTTGACGGAATATCTCCGATTTCGGTCATTTTCTTACGATGATGAACCAACCAACCAGCAGCAGTGTAAGGCAGCGGCAATTGGCCAGTCAGTCAGTCAGTCTGAGTCAACTTTCGGAGCTTCCGGAAATAAATTTGAAAATTATTCAAATTACCTCGGCGATGGTCGTCTTTGCTTCCGTATCTGTATGTGTGTAATTTTTATTCCGAAACTTTTTGGCAGGCGAAAGGTCGTCGGTCCGTGTACCATCCCAAGCATGATTGATTTGGGTAGCTTCGTTATGGCAAGTCTGGGTAAGTCTTCTCTAGTCGGCAGCAACTGATAAGCAACTACAGGAGCGGATTTTGTGCGGAGAATCCCATTTCCATCTTATTCCCGCTCGCTCACTCAAGTCAGGAGATGACGTTTTTACCGGTCGTAAATTTATCAGAGGATATGAAATTTCAACTGAGCGTTTAGTTTCAGGCCTTTCTCAGGCCGGGGTAAAGAATGTCGGTAAATTTATGTTGTATCAGATGGAGGCATGATTTCTTCCTTCCAAAAGTATTCAAATATGGAGGATTAAGGTAGATTTCCCGGTAAAAGTGATGAGTCTATGCTCAGACAGCAGACCTCAGCCAGGATTGAATTGTGGGGTAATAAAACCGACGTTCATGGAAACGGTTCGAGTGCCCTTCTGTTGGAAATTTTCGCTAATGAGATTACCGCTCGATAACTTTGACAGTGGAGCAAAGTTTTCCCGCTGAGTTCTCTTTGCCATTTTTACGACCCTTGCATATCGGTTGAAATTCTGCACGCGAACGACCTGGAAAATCTACCTCAGAAGACTCGGTGTGATTCTCGAAGGTGCGCTTTGCGAAAAGTTCACCCACGTTCGCTGCTGAAGGTGACAGTAAAAAAAGGACTCTTTAGAGCAGGGCGAGCACTTAATCCTGCCAATTTTCTGCACTTTGACTTCCAATGAAGTTGCAGCAGTTTCACTCGTCGCACTGTTCCACAATGAAGCGATTGGCATTGTCAGAGCAGGGACTTTGGTGCAAGTTTTTCAGAGAAATTATTCAGCTCAAGTTTTCACACGCACCTTTGCCTTCAAATCAAACGTCACTAATTCGGTTTGGATCAGCAAACCGAAGAAACAAAAACAACCAACAGCCACGTAGCGTAACTAATACCGCTTACTAAATCATGCGTTATTATCCTAAATTAATGAAGTTTACCCGAAACGTAATTGATTACGACTCATAATGAGTTTTCCACGCGCGTTTTCACGCATCTCTTCCTACTTGGGTTGGCCGCCCGGTATAGTTTTTCTTCGAATGCCTTCATCTTACTTAGCAGCTTTCACCTTCCGGGGGGAAACTGTTATGTCAAGCGCTCCCACACGCTCGCTGATGATGGAAATTGGATTTCCATCCCCTAAACCGGAATCCCACCACAATTGGGCCTAAACACAACAAGGCATCGGAAAAAGTTTTCATTACTCACTCACCCGAGCCATCCGACAGCGTCGTCGGCGTCGTCGTCGTCGGTCTGGGTGTGGCCCTACCGAGAAGCGATGCTCATTTTCTTCCACTTGGCTCATCCTCTTAGCAAGTGACTACGACGACAACAACGACGGTGAAAGTTCAGACATCACGCCCCCAGCAACACGATATTAACATTTGTGCGCGTGTGTTTGCGAATGAGAGTGTCTATAAAAAGATTAATTATGTGTGTTTCGGGGCAAAGTTTTCCTACCACGAGTCCCCCGTCCCTTTTTTTTGCGTGCTTTGAGCCAAAAGGTACCATCGAGTTTGAGTGTTCTTAGCCGCCCGGTTGATTGAGCGAGCGGCATCTTCTCGAGGCGGCACAACAGATGTTGCTGATATTGCACAGAAAGACGCGTAACGCGAATTGATTGAATATGGTGTCCTGGGCTGGAGAAAAAGTGCTTCTTACTGAAGGCGAAATTCGCAACCCCGTGTGTGGTGTAGGGAAAGTTTTTTTTTCGTGAAAGTGAGAGTTTCTTCCGAGCGTTGTTGCAAAATGTTGCTGTTTAGGGTCGATTAACGGATGGATTGCGGCTGTTAAGGTTTTTTTTTCCTTAAGAAGAACTTGCACATTATTTGGCTGATGGGCGCGAGAAAATGGACGATGATTGAGTGAGTGGTTGCGAGGATGTTGTGGCAGGAAGATGATTTTCGGTGTTCTGGGATTTTATTGGCTTTAATTTCTATTATCAATGCTTATATGGAGTTTAACTCATTTAGTTGAAATGCTGGTGTTGGTGAAACCATTCCGTTGACCTAAACCCCAAAATTGAAGGCAAGGGTAGAACTACTCATTAAGTATAAGTACGCATTTTAAAAGAAAAATAACGCATTTTAAAAGAAAGAAAAAAGATCTGTGTACTCTACACAGAAAAAAATAATTAATTTTAACAGGCGCATAAAATTTCCCATCGTTGAATTCTAAACTCTTTGAAGTGAAGGACATCAGACTTTGAAATAACACTTGAGTACACAGAAAATGAAATTTTGTTTAAATTACGGATTTAAAGTTTTTTGCAACCATACTGATTCAAACTATCTATTAAGCGTCCTATGTATTTAATACCAAACCTGCAATTGTTAAGAGTACGAAGCATTTGTTGACACAGAAAAAAAAACGGTCGTCTTATCTTCTTGTTTGGCATTTCAAGATTGTTGCACTCACAAAAAGCTGCTTGCTCTTCCACAGTTATTAATTGGGAGCTCTCAATGACAGGTACCACATTTGCTTTTGTATGATTGTGTGGCACGTACAATCATATTCTATATGCCCAGGGAGTCGAGAAATTTTCCTTGATGAATAATTCCTGACTAGACCGGGAATTGAACCCAGTCACCTCCAATATGGTGTTGCTTTGTAACTGCGCCTTTACCGACTGAGCTAAGGCAGGATCCATTAGAACATTCGTGCAGAGTACACAAAATAATACGAAGAGCTGCAAATCTGTTGTAACAAATAAAAAAGAATCACCTCGCTGGTGGTTTCATATATGAATAACAGATCTGTTCTATCGACTCAAAATGTAGTTTAAAAATAAAAAGCGCAAGCACGAAGAGTTGTTCATCGTTTTAAGCTCTTCTGACATGAAGTTGGATCCTATACTTAGGGGCAGAGCTGTTATTGAAACCGTTGTTGATCTTACCAGGCAATGGCAACATTCAAAAAATTACTTGATTAATTATCAATTTTCGGCAACCCAACCCAGAAGCAATACCAACAAGCAACTTGTACGACTGAAGCGGAGCAGCAATTAACTGGCCTTCACAAAATTTATTGCATAAATTGTACAAAAAGGTCTAATGATCGCATTTTGAATGTTTCGTAGCATTAAAGTAACATTCATTTTCAAGTGATCTAGATTACTCGAGAACCCTTCACACAGGTCTATACTCTTTGAGATTTTACACGTTTCTCACACAGTACGGTTGGTAAAAATGTCGGTTTCCCACGTCAAGAGTACGAATCCCGAGACAGTGAAATGTCTTTTTGGGTAGAAAATTCGTTCCACTACCGTTGAGCACAAATGTATCATTGTGCTTACCATACATTAACCGATTGGATGCCCGAATTTAATGGCCAAAATCTCACAATCAAAGACTGTGCAAATGCTTCAAAAAATACGAGTTTGAGGAGGAAGCTAAGTCCTCTAGGGCGTATGAAGCCTAATTCAAGAAGGTAATCGTACTCACAAGAGTCACAAGTCATACTGGTTTATACACACACGATGGAAGGTCTATTTTGGATCTATCAACGTTGAAATGTTAAAGTTCATCCATAAATTCTTGGGAGTATAGACCTTGTGCTGCATCACAAAGAGTAAGAGCATAATTTTGACTCAAAGGCACACTACCGTCGTGTTTAAATATTCCAAATCTAGAGATAATTTCTTGAAGTAAGTTCTCTTACATAGCAATACTAATGAAAAAAGTTCTAGCAACCCAACATTAGTGTTGAATAACCGCCTTTTCAAACAAATTTGGAGAAGTTATTCAGCATTCCAGAACAGAAAGCTGAACAACCTCTCCAAATTTGTTTGAACAAACAGTTATTCAGCATCGATGTTTGTTGGGAAGTTTTCGAATTTCATCATTATTGGTAAATTCCTTCCCTATCAAAAATAAAATGGCCTAAAGACAATGTAGACGGAAACGGAATAGCAACGGCAAGTTTGATAGTTGTGGCAAATGAATTCGATATGTATAATAATAATCTCCAGTGATCCAGCCGTTCTTTTCCTACAAGCAGGCTTTTCCGTTGCCGTTCAGCTACCGTTATCATTGTGTTTGGCCATAAGACCCCTATTTTTTACTTCCGCCATTAGTGTGACCATATCAGTGTTAGGGTGGCCGATAACTTATGAACAAATGAACCAATTTTTGCGGTTGACAGTTGTTCATAACAGTTAATGACTTATTATTTATATTATATATTTTATTATATTTTCAATAAGAAGATCAGTGTTGCAGCTGATGTGTGGTTTATATATTGCGGAAACATATTTTTTCTCTAAGGAAATATGCATCTCCGATTGAATTATGTGTTATATGAAGTAAAATTAAGTGAATTTCGAAATTCTATTGAAATTTTTTAATGAATCTTTAATCTCTTTTCAAAACAACGGTAAAAAATCTCACATTTGAGGGGTCCGATGTAGAAGAACATAGAGCGGTTCAAAAGTAATGATTTTTTGAGAAAAAAAATATTTTTCGGGCCACTTTAACACGGAAACGATCACCTCAATTGAAACTTATAAGTTTTCTTTTTTGATAAGGAAGAAGTATTCCAATTTCGACGCAATACTGAGTCTCATATAAGGTAAGGAACGGCCTAATCTGGGCTGACTGTATTAATTGGTTGTAAGGAAATAGGTTTTAAACTCCTACATCTTCCAAATTATTTAATTTTTAATGATGCGAACATCACCTCTACCTATTGGGCTAATGATTCGAGATATAAATCATGATTGATTACCAATTAATTTTTGTCATTTTGAATATTTAAAACACATCATCTAGAAAACCATCAGTTTCCTACCTGCTGAAAAAGTTTGCTTAAATATTGCCTGCGTGTATTTTGTTTTTGTTCGCGTGTACCGGAGGAAATGCCTTCATCAGCTCCTTCTCACATTTAGGCTTGTTGCTAGAATGTGATGTTGAATATTTAGCTAAATTTATTTCATATTTTGATGATCTGAAATCACTTCCTAAAGGGTGTATTCGATAAAAATGGCACACAGAAAATCTTCTGTAACTTTTGAATCGTATGAGTAAAAAACCTAGAAATTTGAGTAGATCTTATCCATAGTGTATTATTTACATCTGCCAAGTTTCATAGTTATACATTCAGTAGTTCTAGTCATGTCGTCGAAACAAGAAATTGACCGTGAGAAAATTTTGTGCACTCACAATCAAAATCCAGGGGCGTCCCACCGGTGGATTGCTAAAAGGCTTGGAATTGCAAATACAACTATGTCTCGTGTAATAAGAACCTTCAAGGAGCGTCTGAGTGTCCAAAGGAAGGAAGGGAGTGGTCGTAAAAGTGGTCCAATGGACAGTAAAATGGCCAGGAAAGTCGTACAACATTTCAAGAACCGTCCAAACATGTCAATTCGAGATGTCGCTAAAAAGTCTAAGGTGTCAGTCGGTTTTGTGCAGAAAACCATGAAGCGTGTTGGGTTACATGTTTACAAAGTGCAAAAAGCCCCAAACCGGAATGAAAAACAAAACATCACTACGAAAACCCGCGCCCGGAAACTTTACACGAAGCTGCTCACCAAATCCGGTTGCATCGTGATGGATGACGAAACATACGTCAAGGCCGACTTCCGTCAACTTCCTGGGCAAGAATATTTCGTTGCCAAGTCGAAGTTCAATGTTCCGGAGGATGTTCGAAAGAAGAAACTATCGAAATTTGCAAAGAAGTTTCTAATCTGGCAGGCGATTTGCGGATGTGGTGAAATAAGTGCTCCCTTCATCACTTCCGGAACAATAAACGGTGCGATTTACACGGAAGGGTGCCTTAAGAAGCGTCTATTGCCATTCATTAAGAAGCTAAAGGATCAACTCTGTTTTGGCCTGATCTAGCATCCTGCCAACGGAGTCAATTTTGTGCCAAAGGATATGAACCCACCAAATTCACCGGAACTTCGTCCAATTGAAAAATTCTGGGCAATTATGAAAACGGAACTTCGCAAACATCCCAAAACTATAAAAACAGAGCTAGAATTGAAGAAAATTTGGGTAAAAACAACAAAAACACTGGGAAAATCGGTTGAACAAAATTTGATGGGTGGAGTGAAAAGGAATGTGCGGGCATTCGGGATGGGAGACGAAATTGAATAAAACAAATGTTGTTAATCAAAATTCATTAGTATTTCTTCATTCACTGAAAATTTCAAGAAAATCCGATAATCAGTTTAATTTTGATGAGTATATATGTGTGTGCCATTTTTATCGAATACACCCTTTATTACATATTTCTTCCAGTCATTTGAAGTTGATATATGATTATAATTATATTGTCCATTATCTGGCACTATGTATAAAGCAATAAAAATATATGTTTCGGAGCTGTTCAATAGTACTCAACGATGAATAATGCTTCGCTGTTGAGCGGCAGCTACCCTAGTAGCACACAAGTTGCCATTCAGTTGAAATAACATAAATATGACTTTCTAAGTTACTATCAAGTTACTACAACTAATTCTGATCGTAGTGTGCTACTTGGGTATGGCATCACTGTTTCTTTTGAGAGAGCCCTTGTTTCCTCTCTTGTTTGTTAACCATGGATATGGCACACCGGTATTGTAACGTGGAGCCTGCAGTCTCTTATACTTGTTTGTTATTAAGCGAAGCATCCCGTTTGTCGTCATAGACCCTTTGTCTAACATTTCCGTAAGAGAAAATGAAATAAGAAATATACATTGTCAATCTAAAGATCAATGACAAACTAAAATTTTGGTCGTGTACGTCTGTCTCATAACCTGCTTGTAGACGAGTTTGTAATCGTGGCAATCGACACGTTTTGGTAGATTGTTTTCGAGAGTGGATGGGTAAAACGAAGGAGTGGGTTGAGGAAATTAACGTTTGCTGCAAATCGAGAACTGGCCTATTTCTTTTTGGCTTCGCACACATGCAGGGAATTGCACTCATTCAAAAGTGTTCTGAACATTAACAGATTGCGGAGCTGGAGAAAATATTTTCATGATCGGAAAGCAGTCCGCATGCTTTTAAGAAGTCCCTGCAATTGGGAGAGCTTTATTCCATGGTTATGAAATTTTCAGAGTCTAATGCTGATTGCTAAAGGTAAGTTCCGATTGATAAAAAGTAAGGAGGGAGTGGCGAACCAGCCCAGGAGGCTGAAAGCCACTTTAATAAAGATAAAAAAAAGTAAGAAGAGACATTAACGTCCGAATATTGGCAGATCTTATCATAGGTTACATACAGCTTTATCAAATGTCCCAAGTGCTGAATAAACTACTTAAAACCCGTCCCGTACCGTACCATTCAGGGTTATCCGAGAACGTAAATATACGTAGGTCTGTAGATTTTGAAATCAACTACTGTAAAAAGTGGGTTTCATGACGAATCGTTCAGCATCAAAGCTGAAAAAAAAATGTTAAATGTTTAACTTAATTTTCGAATTTTCTTTACTTCGAGAACTACTCAGAGTATGTAAATCAACAAACTCACATGCGTTAAAGTGAAATGTATATGATCCGGGAACCTCTAGAAGTATAGAATACAGCTAGTTCCAGAGGAAAAAGTTTCGGAAAAGCGCGCACTTGGCGATTTCATGGTATGGGAAATCGTCAAAGAAGACTGTGGATCAAAGTCACGACCACGGAAACAAACACAATTGATAACTAGCTGTATTTGATAGTTTCAAGTCGCAAGCTGCCAGAGGATTTCAAATTCAATAAGTGGACAAAGCCGTTGATCCGGTTCATAAACAAAAGTACGCTACATAAACTCAGTCAAGTGAAAAACGTGGCTAACAAGAACAAAATAGCTGCTCTTGACGAAGCATCCCGTCAATGTTATGGTGATTGGGTTGGTATCCTTAGATGGTAAAAAATTGACCGTGTTTTTAGTCCAGAAACGAACACAGTGATGGACTGGAGCCGAATATGGGTGAGGACGGGCCTTCATGCCACCTCCTGAACCGCTCTCAAAAGGGGCTGAAGGAATATCCGTTCTGGGCGAAAATTTTGTAGTCGTCATCCAGACCCTGTCTTAATCCATTGGATTATTCAGTATGATAAGTCATAAAAGCCAAGGCAAATGCTCTCGGATATAGAGAGCTTCAGACAAACTTTCACTCATACCCGTGGTAAGATTGATCCGGATTATTTTATTACAACCTATCGTGCGCAGGCGTTGGCGTGATTTGTCAGTAAAATTTATAGACAAACATTAAGTTTTACTATTCCATCGCGGAATGTGACTGCCTAAGAGTTAGACTTCTATTTTTTTCAAAGTTACAATTTTAGAGTACGTATCAGGCAATTGAAAGGGATTGCTCTAAGCGAGACAAATTGCCAGCTTAGCAGCAGAAAAACGAAATGTACACCAGCAGTACTGTGTATGCTGATGATTTGACGTAACTTTTATTTTCAAAAACAACATTAATGAAACAGAGATAGGTGAGATGTTGCAAGGCTTCATGCAACATTTTACACGGCCATGTATCATAAATTTGGTTAAACATAAAACAACCGATCGCAGCAAGCGATCGGTTGGTGTTTCGTGGGCTGTCAAGGTTTTTCTGTTTAAGGTGAATCACTGCTCTGTATTTTTTCCTATCTTTTATCTCGCTCTCGCTTACTCACCTTGCTATTTCAAATTGATAAATCTCAATTGTCAGTGAATGAACATCGAAGCGAACTCTATTAGATTACTCACAGCAAGTAAGCATACAAACTGATGTGATTAAATTTTCAATATCTAGTACTAACTCTGAGTTATATCAATTCTAAATGTTGAGGTCATCAAGAATGATTCAGCACAAGCCCTTAACCGCGATTGTACATTTTGAAGATTTAGTTAAGAAACAGTTAATGCCCCAAAGAGTGATGTGAAAAACAGAAAAAGCGGTCATGTTCATGCTCTTGCTCCGCCTTGCTTTTTCAAGATTCAATTTTTTTAATTCGGATCCTAAAAGTTTGACCCAGCATTAAAAAAATCTGATGCATCAGTTTCAAATATCAATGCCAGAATATTTAAATTATTACTTCGAATTTATGAATTAATTTCTTGTACTGGCTGCATTTGTATTAAATTAGATTAGATTAGGATCGGTCAGGAGTAGTTTATTCACATTTCAAATTTCTGGTACATTTTGAGAACAGTGCAAAATTCAATAATGGAATAACTTATTAAAACACACTAGGAATAAGGTTCCAAGCGATCAACAAGTTCCGACAATTTTATATTAATCGATTTCTTCTTCCAGTCGCCAACTATGTCTTTGGATCTACAGAAGAACGTTTCCTTCGATCCTCCTGACTGAATAAATCTTCCGATTAAACAAAAAGAAGGTACCAAACCGACGATGGTTCCACTAAGTAATTCCCCGTTCCGATCCTTCACCTTTCCATTTTCCCGAAATTAAGACTAGAAAGAACCTGCAGTGAAAGTTTTTAATTTACTCGAATCACACCTCCCAATCCCCGCCGACCGAATCCGACCATCAAAGTAGGTATCACCCATCTCCTGGCCCAAAAATTTCCGCGAGTGCCAAGAGATGGAATTAAAAACTGCTTTCAACCTTTTCTCGTGGTTGATGCTGCTGGTACTGACGTTTGTTATAGTAGGACTTATGAAAGGGGGGGGGGGGGGTTGGTTTTATTTCACTGAGTGTGACGACGCCACTATATCCGGTCTTGATGGTGTTGCGGTGAGCGGAAGTGGGACTGTGGTAAATTTGAATAATTTTTAATTATTGTAATTATAAGAGAGTTGAAAAGCGGGAGGAAATTACACTTTTGTCAGCGGTTTCTCGTCAGCGGTGGAGGAATTTTTGTGCAATTTTTCATAAGCTGTTCAACTCTGTCAGCGACTGTTGTTTTATGTGAATGAGTTTATTACCTTCTTAGGTAATTCGCTAATGGAAATATGCGAGTAAGAGTGAAGGAAAAATGTTTCGTTCAGATTGAAGTGACATTTATACACTCAAATTCCGGTTCATCGGTCCGGATGTGCGCTCTGCTGAATGAGCACTTTAATGATAAGCTGGAACTTTTCCACATAAGAGCCGTAATCTCGGCCCTAAAACGTACACCGACTGCCACCGGTGTCAAACGTCGTCGATCGTCCCGGCGAGATTGCGTTTTTTAATGCGGGATTTTCATTAACGTTCCGTAACAGAGTCATAAAAGCGTTACGATGGACAACACAGAGCCAGGGTTGCTTCCAGTGGATACATTTGATGCTCTTTGTAAGAGCTGGCAGGAATAGAATATGTAAAGTTGGCATTCAGTGAGTCACAATCGTCAGTGTTTTGGAATCTGTATTCAGAACCGCTGATTGTGAATGGGATAAGTTCCGTGAGTGAAATTTAGATTTCTTTCTGTAAGCAAAATCAAATTTTGTAATAAATTGCATAATATGATCTTTATGATCAGTATGATGAAAAAATAAACGGCATATCTTCAGCATTGAAACGTGGCCTACTATGACACCCAAGCAGTTTAAAAGCCGAATAGTATTGTTCTTCGACTCTTTGTTTTTGTTTTTAGCAGGTATAACTTTTTTTCAATAAATTCAATGTTACACACTTTCAGCGGAGAACATGGAAACAACCCTGTAGCGAGCCCATGTTAAATGGCCGACCGACAAAAAAAAAACAATGCGATAGCTGAATCAGCAACTCTCGCAGTAGTCGTCGTCGTCGTCGTCGTCGTCGTCGTCATGACACTAGTCGAGTTCGGGATCCACCAGAGGGCAAATGTTGTTCATGGTCTTGTCCCTACCAAGGGCAACCAGCATCCGTTAAACAGTGTGAAGCGAGATTTCAATGCTCTATGCTTGCAGAACAAAAAAAAAACCTTAAAATTTGATATTCACTGTAACACACACGTATTTTTATGCAAATGAAAATGAACGTTTGCCTGAAGCTACTAGCTTGCCACTAGTAGTGACGTGGCGGCGGTGGTCGTTCGTTCTTCGGTTGCCGCGCGAGCCAGACCAGCCATGGCCAGTAATGGGATCCAGCAGGAAACGAACTCATTGCTGCCATCCCTTCCGCCTGATCCGACTAACGAACAACAGATTCAAACCAAATCCAGTGAAATCTCTGACCGAATGCAGCGCATTGCAACGCTCCTGGTGGTGGCCCCGCTGATTTCCATCCAACTTCCCGGTGGGAGTGAAATGTGCGCTGCATTCTCTAGTTCTACACCGTGCAATCTCTCCACAAAGTAAAACCGAATAGCAACAACCTCATTCAGCAGCTTAAACCCGGAAAAACGGAAAGTTTCGCCGCACTCGGGTATGTGTTCGGAATTTTAGGTGATTTCGTTTTTTTTTGTTTCACTCGCTCCTATTCTCGTCACGCGGTGCAAGTTTACATCGTTTTTCGGTGCCACTATTTTTTTCTGTCACTTTCGGTAAGCTGGATCAAGTAAAATTCTAAATTCAATTTAATTTTATTCAGCGGCGAGGATTTCGAATGGTGTGCCAGCGTTGAATAGAAGCGGCTGCTGGTTCTCTCTCTCTCGCTCTGCCGTGTCGGAAGTAAATGGTAGGAAATTGTTTTAAAATTGGTTTTCCAGTAGTTGAATGGAGTTTTGAAACGGACGGAATTGAATGTGTTGCTTTTTTTCCGTTCACTTTGTTGAGTGGAAAAATAAAATGAGTTGTAATTTTACAGTTTTTACTGGAATAAATATGGTCCGGGGAGGCGGATGAATTCTTTTGAAATAGTGTTAATTGAATTTAATTTGATTTGTTTTTCTATTTGGTTAGTAACATAATCAATGACAAAAAATGCGTATGAGATTGAATTATTTATTCATATGGGAATTTTCTGAAAACGTATACTTCATTACTGATGAAACGTTGTAAAATAAAAGCACAACAAGCCCTACACTACAATTGAAGTATTATATTAATTATACGTCGCTTATTTCAACAAACAAAAAACAAACTTTGATTAAAATGTGTGACTTCTTCAACAATCTGAACTTGACAATTTGATTTCATAGGAAAGACTAAAAAAATGGAGTGCTTTCGCTTAAATTTCCAAAATGTCCTACAAATCGAGGGAAAGGCTAACTACATGATTTCAATTTTCTTCCGTCAAATCAGCATACATTTGATTATATTTCTTAATTTTATTTGTATTACTTAAAAGTCTTGAGTTGAGTTATCATCAAAAATCGCTAGGGATAGGAAAATGTGAGAGTATGCCTAACCAGGATTGGCACGAGGCATTTATTATGAGTATGCCAAGGAACAATTTTAGTTTTATTCCAAACATATGGCACTTTTCCAGTCTTTGTTGATAAAACTACATTAAAACCTGTTTTGTTTACCAACACCTTCTGTCTGCTTCTTTAAAGCCGAAACTTGTATAATACGGCTAACTCTATAGACGGTTGTGAAAACAAATTAAGAAAACTTTTATAAGACAATACAGATTCTCAAAATTTTCTAATGAAAGATCCTTTGACCACTTGAGAACCGTCATAAAACCTATTGGCTGCCATAAAAACCACTACACTGTGATATCGTGGTTGATTTTTTGTTGATGAATTTAAACAAAAACTTTCGATAAAGGAAACCTGAATTTCCTAAAAATTAATGGAATTCAAACTATTTGGTCTTTTTTTTGCCGTTTTAAAACAACATTGACGCTAACAAGATCCTTCGAAGCCAAATTTAAACTGCTTTTTTAACTGATAATAAAGGGTGCTTCGATAAAAATTTGGTCGACTTAAACTTGACGCATTTCCTTTCATCGTGCATTAAAAAATTTTGCATCGTGCATTAAAAAATCCAAACAACACTCGCGCCAAGTTGGCGAAATTGTTAAAAGTATTCGGTGAACGTTTGTCATCAGTCAGGAAAGCTGAACCGGGGGGGGGGTAATCGAAAGCATGATGCCACCACGACGATAAAAAGAGTCCTCTCCATCCGAGATGTCGCAAAGAAGCTGGGAGTGGCGGCTTTAACCACGGATAGAGCTAAAAAACGAGCTGGACTGTCGACTTACAAGAAAGTGGTGACTCCCAATCGCTATCATGAACAAAACACGTCAGCCAAAGCACGATCGCGAAAGTTGTACTCGACGATGCTGACGAAGTTTGATTGCGTGGTACAGGACGATGGACCTTACGTTAAGCCAGACTTTGAATAGCTTCTTGGAAAGGAATTTTACACGGCAACCGGGCGGGGAAAGGTGGCAAATATTTTCAAGAACATTAAACTGTCTAGGTTCGTGAAGAACTATATGGTGTGGCAGCCCATCTGTACCTATGGTTTGAAGAGTAACGTTCACATTGCGACCGGAATCTTCAACCAGAAAATTTATCTGAGCGAGTGCCTACAAAAACGTCTACTGCCCTTCCTGAAGCGACACAATTGTTCCGTCCTATTTTGGCCGGATTTCGCATTTTACCATTACGGAAAAAATACCATGGAGTTGGAAAAAATACCAACAACGTTCAAATTGTGGCCAAGGACTAGAACCCACCCAACACGCCAGAGCTCCGCCCAATCGAACCCAATATTGGGCCACTGCCAAGCGGAACCTTAAGACAAAGTTGTATTTGTCACACAATCATACTGATGCAAAAATGGTATTGGAATCGAAGGCTCTTAATTAATAACTGTGGAAGTGCATTTAGAACACGAAGTTGAGAGCAAGCAATATGCAAATTGCGAAATCAATAAGTATGAAACGCTAAGAAGAAGAAAGAGGAGTAGAGGGAATTTGAGAAAACGAGGTTTTAAGATCATCGTAACAAGCTTTGTAAGTTCGTATAAACGAGAATAAAATGTGAAACCTATTGGCACCTCTTAGCGCCATAATAAAACAAAACTTGATTCTAGTGGCTTTCATAAAACATAACAATTTTGTCTAAGTGTGGGATGTTAAAACTCTTATATCTATGGCGTGAAAGCTTTAATTGCAGCTATGTATGTTAGATGGATGCGGAGAGTCGCGGCTGAAACGCTGTCAAATCGGATGAAATCGACAAGCCGTTTCACTGCAAGCCTTGCGGATCAAAACATGGCTAGAAAAGCTGCCCTGCGTATGGTAAGCAGTGTTTGACCAGCCAAGGAAGTGGTCACTTTGCGAAGTGTTGCCTCAAGAACAGAGATGGCATTTCGCACTATTGTTACAACCATATCTCACCGCAGATAGGGTAAAGTGCTCTTTTGTTCGGTGGTAGATAGACAGAGTGAAAATGTGCGCCTGTGATGGGATGACTTGGAGTGAGTGAATCACTCTCTCTTTTAAACGACTGCTCTCCCGTGCTCTCATCTGTCTTCGCCCACGTGCGATCAATTGTGCGAGGACGTGCCAATGCTCTTTCTGTGATTCGCCTGTGCGATTGAAAGTGAAAACGTTGTCGGCGTTGTAGAAAATGTCCAAAAAAGGAAAAGGGAAGAAACATTCTTCTTTCTTCCTCTGTTATGTAGCGTTAAACCGAATTTGCAATCACTGCTGTATATTAGCAGAAGAACCCACGCGTCAGGGAATTTCTCAGCATTCGCTTCTGTGAATTTGAGAGCTTTTCTTCTCACTCAAGAGCGATCGAGTGTAGTGGGAATAAAAACCATTTTTGTCCACTCTTATGCGCTACCCGCATGCAAACACGGGGATGATCATAAACAAGAGAGAAGAGCTCTCGTTGAGGTAGGAAGAGTGTGTGGAAAAGTTAAAATCTCTCTCGACCACACTGAGAATATGGACTTCTCACTGCTCAAGAAGAGGATAAAGAACAATGAGGGAGAGAAGAAGGCGAAGGACAAGAAAGCTGCAGCCGTAGTGATAAGTGATGATGAAGACTCGCCTGAAGAGGAAGTGGATTTGTACCTGCATGCGATCGAAGTCTACGAAGACGACAACAGTGATTTGTTTGAAATGGCAACGATCGGAAAAAGGCAAGTAAAGTTTAAACTAGATTGCGGAGCACAGTGCAATGTCTTGCCCTTAAAGGGGGCTTCAAAAATCGCCAAGAAGCTGCAAAACTCGCTCCTACCATGAAAAAAACCAAGGTGGAAGGAGAGTTAACGGCACCAGGTGTTGTAAACAAGCGCAAAACCGTTTACGTCCACGTTCAAGGTCGTCGATTTAGATGTCGTTCCAATCCTGGGATAGAAAACCTGTGTTGCTATGGGAACAATTCAGCGACTCCATTAGTAGTCGCGACGGCATCTTTCAGGAACTGGGCTGTTTCAAAACTTTGAGTACGAGTTGGACCTGAAACTGGAAGCTGTGTTCGAGATCCGACCAACAAGCCAATCTCACGCAAGATTCGAGAGGAAGTCGATAGCAATCTCATAGTCATGCGCAAGAATAATTATATCCCGTCGTGTACGCGTCAAAGTCGCTGATTACGGCTCAACGAAATCACTCAAATCTAGAAGGAGGCATTTGCTATACGATCCGGTTGCCAAAAATGCCATTAGTTCATCTTTGAGAAACCAGTTGTAGTTCAAACCGATCACAAACCCTTGGAAGCGATCTTTAAAAAACCTCTCGACCTCCCGATTATTCTCGATGTTCAGCCGTATGCTCCAGAGATTGTGTACGTTCGAGGTGAAAATATCCCCATTGCAGATGCTAACAACCCACCACCGGAGGATGATGAGGAACTGGAAGTGCACGTGGTTCTCAACTTGTCCAAGGCATGGATGGAGGACATGGTTGCAAAAACGAAAGAGACGCCACGCTACATAAACTGATTAGAATTATCAATGTAGGTTGGCCAAATCAACCGGAAGAGGTCGAGCTCGTGCTGAAACCCTACTGGAACTACCGTGATGAGCTGTCTACATACGAAGGATTGATCTTCAAGGGAGATCGCTTACTGATTCCCGAAACCTTACGCAACAAGATGTTGAAAATAATCCATGCTGGACATTTCGGAATGCAATCCAGCATCAAGCGCGCCAAACATCTTGTGTTCTGGCCATCCTTGGGTTGAAACATTGAACGGTTAGTTGAACAGTGCAGCGTTTTCAGAAATATAGCCGAAGCAATGTGAAAAAACCAATGATCATGAAACGAGTTCCTGAGTACCCATTCCAAATCGTTGGTTCAGGCGTATTCCATTTCAACGACGCTAACTACATCGTCATCTTGGACAACTGCTCTGGATGGATCGACTTTAAAAAGCTGAAAACAATGGAGTCATCAGAAGTTATTGCACGGTTTGGTGTTTTGAGAGCCCCTGAGGAATGCAACAGTGACAATGCTAGACAATGCACCTCTCACATCTTTTCCGGCAATTCTCAGTTGAATGGAAGTTTGAGCACGTAACATCAAGTTCGTATTATCCGTATTATTATGCTGAGAGGAAAAACATCTTGAAGATTGCTACGAAGATAACAGGTCAGTCCATCGTGCGTTACTGAACTATTGCAACATTCCACAGAATTCGAAACTACTTTCTCAAAATCAACGAATGATGAGCCGATTGCTGTCCACAAACTGAAACCAGCTGTGATTGAAACGTCAAGTTAAACGACTCAAGCGGATGGACTACTATGATCGATCAGCTCACGCGCATCAACCCGTCGAAGTCGACAATCTGGTGCAGTTGCAGAATCCACTGACGAACACAATTGCAAATCGGTCTACCTCCCAGGTTGCTCTCTTTTCATGTAAAAGCGATTGCGGCTATTCATCAGAAATCACGAAAAAAGCCTGTTACTAGACCGATTTAGCATCATTAGAGGTAGTCAACATTGTAATGGAGTGGAACAAAACGAAACAAGTTAAGATCCTATTGAAAACCTCTCATCCGTCCAAATAATATCCAGAGTTGTGCTCAATTTTAAGAGATTGAGTTTTAATGAAACGGAGGCCGGCAAAAGATGGTGGCAAGTATTTAAATCCAACATTTTGATATTTTGAACATTTGGATTAGGTACGGCTGATAAATAGTGAAACATTGAAAGGAAGAAGCGCTGCAACCTACTTTCAAAAAATTAGAATGCGGACGGTATCTGTAGAGTCCCTACAAAACCCTTCCGGCTGCAGTAAGTCGAGTATTCAATGATAATGCAAAACAAACAACGAAATGTTAATTCGCTTCTCATTGATTTGAATCGATGCCTTCATTATGATAATGCCATTTAAACATGGCTGAGAAATTCTCGAATAATCTCCCATTTAACATTCCCCATCGAATGTATCAACAGGCGTCGTCGAGTTCTCAGTAGTGCTGAGCCGCTTTAAGGCATTGTTACTCATGTTACAAAAGCTCCTGGCCGACAGCATAGAGAAACGACAGCTGATCACCACCTCATCAAACGAGGCGACAGACAGCTCCATTACACTCAATCCACCGCTCATACATAAAGCAATCTAGCAAATCGTACAACTTCGCCATGAATGTTTCCATCTAATTATGAATTCCATACATTTCATTACCGAGTCATGGGCAAAAATAAAGCGGAGCACATGGGAGCCTCCTCTCATCAAACAAACACTCACACACACACATACGTGTGTGCAGGCATTCGTCTGTCTGGCTGAGTCCGCTTACATTGTGTTACACAGTTTCCCATGCTCGTGCTCATTTTGGAGTACTCACTGGAGTCGCGCGAACGCTCGCGTTAGCAATTACTGCAATTATGGATACGTGAATAAATTATATTCCTAATTATTTAATTGAAGCAAATGGCGCACTCTCACACATACCTTCACAGTGAGCACACTGGCAGCGGTGAACGGTATGGGATTTGTCAACACAGAGGGAATCCCCTTTGCCAAGTCGTTGTCGTTGCCGCTGTTGGCACCAGCCAAAAAGTTGCTTATTAATGCTTAGGCAAATTTGAGAAATCCCCTAACAACCGTCCAGGGAAAGGAGTCGAACCCCTTTTTCGTGCCTTAAACTTTCAAGCCACTGCCATCGTCGTCACTGCAAAGGACGGCGTTTGTGGGAATTGCGGTTTTAACAGAGAATTAATTTGCTCCACTCCATCCTAGGAGCAACGGCGGAGATCAGCATCATCTTAATGTTTCTTTCCGTGTTCCAACTTGGACTTGGTCTCTCAAGCATTAAAGTTAAATAGCGACACTTTGTCGAAATGGTTCCCGAATTGAAGTGCCAGCTCACACAATTCCCAGTTGAATTTTTATGCATACATTTCGAGCGTACTTTAACTTTTTCCCCGAGCAAGTCACTCGAGTGCAGGAAAGAAACTTTTCCATTTTCAGAGAGCGCTAACTTTTTTGTTTTGTTTTGAATGTGTACCACACCTCCTTCCGTCAGAGAGAAACAATTTCGAAGGAAGCCCCATATGCCACTACTACCCGGGCTCCACTGTCAGATTTGCAATTGTTTCGAAATATGAGCTGTTCTCCGGTCTTTCAATTGCCCACCATGAAGAAGATTGTTTTCTCTGGCGTCCCAAGAAAAACATAATAAACACATTATATTTGAAAGTGATTTGCATTTTTCTCATTTTCATCATGTTCATCTGAGCTTGGTTCACGTGAGAGTCGACCATCCGCCGCCGCTTGGCTGGCCGGCGAGGAAAGCGTCCCACAGCTGGCTCCCTGCCATTAGGAGCTTTAAATTAATTTTTCAAAATAAATGTATTCTGAAAAAAAAAAAAAGTTAACGCTAATATTAAACGGCACCAAGGGACGAACGGTTGATGTCCTGGGTCTCTGGGATCTACCGGGAAAAAGTAAACAGCTTAGAGCGAACCGAAATTAAATGAGTGAAAACGGAGAAGAAAAATAGCCATCGGCAAAATGAGTGACAGGAAAATTGCCCCGCTCGTGCAAAGTTCTAGTACCTTCACCCAACCGGGCTCGTCGGCTGTGGTTGAAAATACATAAAATATAAGCAAATTATTTATTCATGACACCAAATTTTATTTTTTATATATCTACATATATAAACAACATTTTCATTTACATTGCACTCGTTTTACCCCAAAACGGCGTCGTTGTCGCCAACATCATCATCATCATCGTCGTCGTGATCATCAGCATCAGCATCGTCGTCATCAACATCAACATCACCATCAGAGTTGGGAGTCAGCGATTCCGACTGCTCTGCATAGTCATGCTCGTATCATTTTTATTTTATTTTTCTGGTCTTGTTTGCCTTCTTGGCTGCCAGAGTTTTAAAAGCTACATAGCAGCATGTATATTCCTATAAGCCATCCAGACACGGGGGAAAAAAGCGATGTAATCGTTACCATTTTCATGCTGATTTTATGCGGCTCTGTTTTGGCTCTGATTTTCCACGAGAGCCACGCCTTGGGCAGCGGACTGCCCGCTCTGGGGTTCTGGTTTAATGGATCGGAACATTGTCTTGTCGAGGGTAGTTATCTCTGTTGATTTGGGATTTGATTTCTGCCAAATGTGCTGCTTCATAATGATGAGAGCGATGGCCAACTAATGCGATAGTGATGAATGTATTTTAAATTTTTATCGGGGAAAAGAGAATGGTTGTATTGACGAACCTTAGTAAGCTGCGATTTCGTAAATCCTAGCAACTATTTTGTTTTTGAAAATAATTGCTCCATATGTTATCAATCACTCATGCATTCCAGCATCAACTTCACTCAAACAGCAAGATGTTGTGGGCCCATATCTCATGACTGTTTTAAAAATTCAATGTTCAAAATTAATACTAAGCGCAAACGGTGATTCCGGATTGAACAGCAGCATACTTATCAGCAAAATTGGTTTATCGATCAACGGAAGGCTCAAGGCTTGCTGAAGATAATGCTCATTTGCGAAGGAAACCAGCAAGGGTCAAGACATGGATGATAAGGTCAAATTCCACGTATTACGCATCATATATTCAAGTATGAAAATTTCCAATCAGACTTCAGTTCAGAATGAAGCTCGAGATAAACTACAGCATGGTTTCTATGAAAATGGCCTGACGTGCATGACCAGATTGTTCAAGAAGTTATCTTCGATTCGGATGGTAAATTACCGGAAGATTACGGCGTATGTTAATGAACTTCTGTTGACGTCCGTCCTACAAGCTTGAAAGCATCGGAATCCAAGTGGGCGTTTCCTGGCAGACGGCTTAATGTTGATGGGAATTTCGGAACTTTGCGAGCTCTTGATAAAGGGTCTGGTACTGCGTTGATGTCGGACGCAGGTAAAGACAAACAAATTTAGCAGATCAGTGGAAGAGAATGAACCAAACCAAAGCTGCCAAAAACAACAGGCGTGATTTAGTGAAGTGTCCATTGAAACTTCAGTCTACGAAGAGGAAGTAAGGTACTGTGCATTGTATTTATGGCGATTTGAGCCAAAGCCGCTTTCTATACAGGGTGAAGCAGGAAAAAAAATGCGAGAATGGTTAAGCTTAAATAGTTGGAATTGCTTAGTTCCAACTTCTAAAAATGTTCGTCAACGAAGTTTGTTGCTCGCCCCCAAGATGCCGAAGAGGATTGCCGAGGTAATAGGATCATTTGACCACAAATTATCGCATCAAAATGTCTCTACAGGATAGTCCAAGACAGGGAAAGCCGGGATGTGGAAACCCGCGGTTTGCACGTACGCCAAACGTGATCAAATTGGTCACTGTAAAGATTGATTGCAACCCGGTATCCATCATTAAGCGAATGATGAACCACGAGCTTGCCCAAATCTACGGTGTTCCCATCATATCGAAAATGGCGAAAGCTGGAAGGATACACTGGTTAGAGTATGTTGCAAGAATACCGGACATAAACCCTACAAATATGGTGTTCGTCTCTAATCCGTCCGATACAAGAAGACGTGGAGCGTAGCGAGCAATGTTGGAGAGAAGTAGCCCTGATCCGAGTACATCGACGAAATTTTGTAGACGAGGTTATGAAATTGTAATGTCGTTTCATCAAAAATATGAATGAAGAAGATGAAACGTACGGCAGATTCCAATATTAAAAGAGGAAAAGTGCGCTTGGGGGTGAAAGGATGCTTCCAGACACCATTCACCAACTACGATATTGTTCAGCCTCCGGTTGTCCGCCTGGATATCGATCAAATCAGCGTTGATAGCATTCCTACAAGAGAAACCTTTAGGCCAAGTGTTCAGCATGGAGCAATCAGAATGAAATCAAAGCAGAAACAAGACAAAACATGTGTTTTTCGGTTACGGAAGATGCTTCACGGATTTTAGCAGTCCAGTAATGTATGTAAACTTCACTTAGATGTAACTTTACAATATTTTTACTTAACAAGTTCCTTAGTGGATCTTCTTGTTGCGATACTACTTGGCTTCAACTACCTATGTAATCTTAGCTGCCACTCAAATATGTGTTCTTTGCAGTATACGACTCTTCTCATTTGAGGACTTTCTTCAGCATTACTAGGGATCAACTCGTATTGTTTACAAGTTGACTACTAGTTTCTAGTTGACTAGTTTCTTGAATTACCAGCTTAAAACGAAGGACTTTATAGAGACTAAATTTTGTCATGACTTGCGAATCAAGAAAAACTGAAGTATTTAACGGGTGGTCAACAAACAATTGAGTGCAATACATTTTTATCTGATCAATAATGTTTTCACACACCTTCACACTTTCAGTTGTTTTCAGATTGGCGGTTTCAAAAACCTTCATATACCGTACTCTGACAACCATGAAAGTAATTCGAAAGAAGATTACGGATAAGAAGACGCTCCGATTGCTGCGTAATATGTTCAACAACAAGCATTCGGTGATCCAGTGGAAAGCGACCAGCAAGTTCAATTATATGGAGTCGTACATCGGCAAGACTCTCGAAGAGGATGAAATAGTATGTCGAAAGAAAACCAGATCCTCAGAGTACAAGGACAATCGAAACTGTGTCAATCCGGCAATACAGTGAACAGTCTTTCATTTCTGGATGACGAAACCTACTTACCCCTGTCCAAGTCCCAGATATTCAATAACGACTGTTTCTACACCTATAACTCCTCCGAAGTTAAAGTACAAATTCAATATTCTAGCACACTTTTGAACAATAATTGATGCTATGTATCGCAATTTCCAGTAAGGGAATCTCGGAGCCGTGGTTCAAGTGGCTTGGCCATCAACCAGCAAGTCTACCAAAGTGTTTGTAGAAAGTTCTCATCCTCACACAACGCGTAGAAGACGATAACGTCCCTGGACAGCCAAAATATACCATTTGTGCCAAACGACCGGAATCCGACTAATCTGACGCGACGATCGAGGATATTTTTGGTCTTTTAAGTGCCACTGCATACAAGGGCAATTGGAAGGCCAAAGACACGAAGCAACTCATTAACATAACGCTGCGCTCCTATGTGATCTCTATCACGCTCGGTTCCTCAAGCCAACAGATACTTAGTCTTCGACGCATTCACCTTCAAGGAATCCTTTTCCGCTACACGCTTCAGCTTGGTATACTGGAATGTATCCCTGATCCTAACTATCATTCGATGCAGACAAGTCGCCAACTTATCCGGGCCCATTTTTAGAAATTCCGCTCCAATGGAATCCGTCTCAGCTGCCTTGTTATTCTAAAGCTGTTTGATAACATCCTTAACTTCACTCATCGTGGAAGTTGGTACGTCACCCGCGTCCACCATACTGATGAAGCCATTCATCCTGCTGTCTTGGTATTCCGCCTGTGTGCCATTCAATTGTTCATCGTAGTGCTGCTTCCACCTTTCAATCACCTCACGTTCATCCATCACGATACCTCCATCTTTATCCAGACACACTTCAGCTTGCGGTACGAACCCTTTACGGGATGCGTTGAGCTGCTTGAAGAATTTACGAATATCTTGATAACGAATATCTTCGCACTCCAACTCCTCCAGGGGACGCTTCTTATCCCGAAAGAGATGAGTTTGCTGTCTTCGTTTCTGTCTGTATCGCTCCACAATTTGACGAGTTGTCTGCTGCAGTATCAGCGCCCACACTGCATTCTTCTCATCTAGAACCGTTTGACACTCATCGTCGAGCCTATCGTTGCGGCGATTTCCTTCCACAAACCCTATGACGTCTTTCACTGCGTTGTTGATGGCTGCTTTGGCGGTACTCCAGCAATCCTCAAGATGTGCTACGATTAGCTATTCCTCTTCCGGCAACGGTGCTTCCAGGCTTTGCGCGTAATTAGTTGCAACTTCGTATAGATTCAGTTGCCGGCGGGCTCCAGTATCGAATGTTGTTTACAACGCAAAGTCTTCGGCGCACTTTTCCATTGCCAGATAGCGGTCTGAGTTGATTGGTGCCGCGATAGATCCTGACGTCGATCATATCCGGGAAGTGTCTTCCATCAATCAAAACGGGGTCGATTAGTGATTCGGTATGTTGTGGTGATCTCCAGATGTACTGATATGGGAGGCTATGCTGGAAGTAGGTACTACGAAGGACGTACGTTCTAGGAGGCAGCAAAATCAATGAGTCTGAGGCTTTCTCATTCGTAAGGTGGTGGGCGCTGAGCTTTCCTATAACCGGAAATTCCTTCCCCTGGTGTGCATTGAGATCTCTGATGAAGATTTTGACGTCATGGTTTGGGCAGCTGTTGTATTTCCGTTCAAGCTGCGCGTAAAAAGCGTCCTAGTTGTCAGCGTCACTTCCTAGGTGAGGGCTGTGCACGTTGATTATGCTGACATTGAAGAAACGGCCTCTGATACTCAACTTGAACATTATGTTGTCGATTCGCCACCAACCAATCACACGCTTTTGCGAGCTGTCCTAGCTCGCGTGTATTGCCGCTGCTCTGGTAGGTGGTATAACCATCCCTATACGTATGTACTGTTTATACTTTCCAAGCAAACCTCGATGTCGAACTTGCGGATCCTCAGTAAGTCGAAAAGAATGCGGCTACTTTTCGAGAAATTGAGGGACTTACAGTTCCATGTTCCGAGTTTGCAATCGTTAGTCCGTTTTTCGGTGCCTGGGTCTATGCCGATTTTTCCGGTCTGTATTTATATCGTGTGCTTCCATTGCTATTATTGTTTACGGCAGGCTTATATAGCCTGCACTAACCCCACCATGCACAGCTCTGCTTAGAGTCCCACGCTGGCACAAAGACGATGATCAGCCGCCCCTAACATGGAGAATAGACGCCATTTTTAGCCACCCCTGGAGAACAGACGCTCAGGTTGGTGAAGGCCGGGATCTTTTACGCTTATAGCGGGATGACTCCTAACCTCCATATCTGGGGGCCGTTCATGATCCGCAACCCACCGGGTTGCTTGCAGCTCAGCTCCGTCAGTCTCCATCTACTGAACGGGTTGCCCAGCCCGGGGGTCATATTTTTATGCTAATATTCATCAAAGTTCATTTGATAACTAATGTCCTTTTTATTAGAAAAATCAGATTAATCAGAATTTCTTTGTAGTTCTTTCCCCGCTACTTGGTTGCCACCCGTTACTACGAAAGTTGCATTTTGGTTTTAACTCCTGCTATAGTTTGTTTGGACAATTCGTTGTCAGCTGCCACACAGGCTGAGGGTCTTGAAACAAACCCAATTTCCTTACGACAAATGAATGATTGCCTTACGTGTTTGGCACAAGGAACTAGGCCAGAAAATAATAACGCTGTAACTTAAGTCAGTCAAATTTGTAGCAACTCTGAGCGCAGTCATTGGAACTCCGTGAGGTGGTTTAAGTGGAGTACCAGTGGAGATATATGCAAATTCTAAGGATTTTTCGGTGAAATCAAAAAGGTAATCTGTCAGAAACTCTATTTTGCACAGTGTGCCATGATTTTTATGCTCTATTAAAGAGACCAGTAACAGCAATGTTGCCTGCTGAGCAGTTGATTGAGCTTAATTATTAAACGCTTGGGGACAAGATTAACAGTTTTGGTTCCTTGTATTCAATCACAAGGTTATGCTCTGTAAAGTTGTTTCTAAAGAAATTGTCTTTGTGTAAGTCTGAGTACTTTAACAGCTGCTTGGTTGATTTAGTTTTTAGATTCAAGAAAACATCAATTTTAGGTTTTCATAAATTAGTTCCCATACCGGTTGGGCGCAGTCAGTTTCAAATTGAATTAGTTCAAGTTATGGAAACCTTTAAGGGATCTCATTTGAAAAAGTGTAATCGTACCCCTATGATTTAGCGTAAATTTTTAATTTTGCATTGCTTAAATACAAAACTTTGTCTTATCTGCTAAATTGTTTTTTAAATGCAATCTTTGTTAAGTCTAGTGTTATAGTTTTGAAACATTTTGAACAAACGCTAATTTCACTTCACTCAAGACAAAGTTTTGAAAAAGTAAAACTAGAAAACAAAAACACATATTTTAAAATACTTAACTTTTATTCGCGTATGATTTTTTTTAAAACATTAGAAGTTTTGTAACACAGATATTTAAGGTTAGGTTTTTGATTAAGTAACCCATTTAAACACTGACCATTTAAATTCTTTTACAGATCCGAAAATTTTACCAATATTTACATTTTACTTAAATAAAAAAAAGTTGGAAACTTTAAGATACATATATCCCTAATATTAGAAATGAAGTTTGGGTTAACATTAGACCCCATAATCCTATAACAAGCGCACCAATTCCAAGGAAAAACCTAGGAGATCGCAGTAAGCTTTACTAGCGGGTGGTTGATTGTTTGTAACCTGTTACGGTTTTTTCTGTTAAAGACTGTATTCGATGAAATTTAGACACACGCAATTGTTCGTAACTTTTTAGCGTGTGGGTAAAAATTATTGAAATTTTAAATGAATGTATTTCATTGTGTTGTGTCAATTGTGTAATGAGTTTCGTGAAAACCGGTCGAGTGATTTCAGTGATGGCTTCGAAGAAATAGGGCGCCAACACATTTTGGGCACTCACTTCGAAAACCCAAACGCTTCTCATCGATCGATCGGAAAACAGCTCGGAATCGCACATTCAACCGTATCTCATGTGATCAAAACGTTCAAGGACCGCAAGACAACCAAGCGGATAAATGGTAGTGGCAAAAAACGTGGCACATCAAATCCGGAGAAGGCCAGGATGGTATTGAACCAATTTAAGCGTTATCCCAACATTTTGATCAGGGATGTTGCGAAAAAGGCGAAAGTTTCAGTTTGTTTTGTGCAGAACACAATGAAACGTTCTGGATTACATGTGTACAAGGTCTAGAAGGCACCGAACCGGAGCGATAAACAGAACTCGGTGGCCAAAACTCGTGCAAAAAAACTGTACAGGGAGTGGCTCACAAAACCGTTCTGCATTGTGATGGACGATGAGACCTACATTAAAGCCGACACCAAACAAATGCCAGGACAGGAACACTACGTCGCCACCTCTAAGTTGGACGTTCCGGAGAGTGTACGGAAGAAAAAACTGTCGAAATTCACCAAAAAATTCCTTGTCTGGCAAGCGATCTGTGGATGTGGCAAAATGAGTCAGCCCTTCATCACCTCTGGGACCGTCAACGGACAAATTTTACATGGACGAATGCCTCCAAAAACAACTTCTGCCCTTCTTGAGATCTCACAATGGCCCGACACTGTTTTGGCCGGATTTGGCATCTTGCCACTATGCCCGGCCCGTCTTTTGTACCAAAAGTCGTCAACCCTCCAAACACTCTGGAACTTCACTCAATTGCAAAATTTTGGGCAGTCATGAAGGCAAAGCTCGTTAAAACTCCAAAACTGATAGAAAATGAACTTGAACTAAAAAAAGTGTTGTTAAAAGTAAGTAAGCAAGTCGGTCTTATCATTGTCCAAAATTTGATGAAAGGGGTCAAGGCAAAGGTGCGGGCATTTGGGTTGGGAGAAGAGATTCAATAATTCAATGATGTCAAAACTCAACCATTTAGTAGTACATTATTTCCAACAAAGTTTGAAAAGAATCGGGCACAAGGAAAATTTTTGGTGACCTATTTTGTGTGTCCAAATTTCATCGAATACAGTCTTTATCTCGCAGTGGAAAATTTGAAGATTGAAAGTTTAAGTTATGTTTTTGCTATATATGGATGACCTGAAGAGGCTGATCATGCATTTACCCATGCAATTCAGGAGAGTGTGGTGACAGCATCCAGCAGTCTGTGGTGTTTTAAAGTTTTGGTGAAACAGTGTTAGAATACAGTCAGGATGAAAGTATTTTTTTTAATCAGGGATAAACCTTCGATTAGTCTTTTTTTCTGTCCACCGATCTGCAAAATATAGTGAATTTATCGAAAGGTTATTCATTTAACATAGTTCATCACCCGTTCTCCTACTTTTAGAAACTCTTCTCTTTTCAGAGAGCGAGTTATGTTGCTATAACCATTAGCCATATAGAGCTAGGACTTTAGTTAATGCTCAGGTCCCAGCCGTTTTAAGAGATCAATCTAATCAACCTTCTTAGACTAGATGCTCCTACAACCAATTGTTTGATTATTTTTAGTTTTATATCTTGTTCTATACACCAAACAAGGCATTCTTGCGGTTGCATGGACGTGGCCAGGTAAGCTATCGAGGAGTGTCTTCGCGGAGATTATTGTGTGAAAAACCTATCAGTTATTCGATCCATTTTATGGTGACATGTAATGTCTTCAACGAATTATTCCTCATCGTAGCTCCATCCACGAGGTGAGCAAACGAATACTAAAAGTACAACCGTCTGTTAGATCTCTCGATTAATTTTGAAAGCAAAACTCAAACCTTCAATAGCAACAAAAAAAAAAAAGAACAAAGATCCATCCAACTCCATTACACAACTACCTCCTAGCGCACCCAGTCCGGGATTTATAATCCACTAGTAGGAGAAAAAAAAGCGAACATCCATACCGAACTTACTCCATTTTAGGGGGGAACTTTGGAGTCCACACGAAGGGTGAGATTTAATATAAGGCCAAACTTAATCCTCGAAACAAAGAAGCAATTCCGGGCATCAGCAGCACAGCATCCAGCTGGAACGAGCAGGTGTAATGAAGAATGACAGTTGTAAAACGAAGAGGCAACTCCTCAGCGAACAGGCAGGAGAAAACCGGGATGAGCCTCATAAAAATGCAAAGCTGTGTGCAAGAGGGCCGTCCGTCGTTTTGACTAAATGAAAGAAATTAATTTTCCGCATTAAGAAAAGTATGAAGAAAAATCAACGCTCAAACAATTATGAAAGTTGCAAATTTCTGTTGGTGGATTGTTATAATGTTTTTTTTTTTCGTTCCTCCATAGAAGTTTTGCACAAGTGCAACTTGGCCTTTTTTGGATCAGGGGCGGTAAGTTTGAGGGATTTCCTTTTTTCGTTTCGTTTGTTGCTTCAATTCCGGTTCGTTTCAGTGAGCAATTCCTGCATGGAATTTACGCCCTCTTCCTGCTTTCATGACTAGCATTCATGGAAATTAACACTAAACCCAGATAGCGTACTTCTTTTGTTCGCATTCAGTCCCCCAGCGCACTGAAAGGGCCATTTCGGCGGCCGACCAAACGTATTGTCCCTTTTGAGTTTTGTTGGGGGAGGCGCGAATGTGTCTCTACTTTTTTTTCTATATAATAGCGTCTGAAAGCAACACATCGTCGGCTCGTTCCACCTTTTGCTGGTCTGGCTCTTGTTCCAGCAACGAAAACATAAAACCATAAAATTTATTACAATTCTCACATGCAAACTCAATAAACATTCATAAAGTGTAAACTTAATAAAAATGTCAATTATTCACTTTTTACGTTTGCCCCTACACTTTCCTCGTGGCCGGTAGGGGGCCTCCACGTTTACTCCTTTGTTGCGAGGGATCTTTGAAAGATTTCCAGACGTGGTTGGTCGACTGACGAGACCGGAAATGAAACTGACTGAGGGGGTCAACAGCCATTGCACGGACAACACCCACGCCCACGGAGGGAAACTCTCTTACACACACACACGACTCGGCCTTTGGCCGCATTTTACTGCTCTGTCCTAGCAGTTTTATGGAATGCTTTTAGCGATGGATGTCTAAGACGTGGCCGGACGACTGATTGTGAAACATTGTTGAAAGGTTGTTGGAAGTTGCAAGAAGTTGTAATGTACAAATTGCGGGTGTCGTACTTATGTAAGGTGGTGTGAATTGCGAGCTTAAGGTGGTTGAACATACTTTGAAAACAAAGTATCTCACTCGAAATGAGTTTGACTGATTGAAGAAGCTTTTGTCAGTGCCATTTAAAAATTTGACATAAACTGTGTACAACTTGATGGTATCTTCTTGATATATTTTGAGATTTAGATTGACATTGCGAGAAATATATTCAGACAACATTCTCAAAAACACAATAAGGCATATCATAGAATAAACATAGTCGACAGAAACTATGTTTCATAAGTTCTCTCTTCCAAAGTATTGGAAAATCACAATTTCCACGAAATTCACATTTTTTAAAGATGATTTGCAAAGCATAAAAATTAGTAATAAAACTGAAACTTATCTAATCAGTCTTGAAAATGCTACGTGAGATCGATCCGAAAAAAAAACAATCAATATCTCGTCATCATTTTCGGCACTTCCTCGTGAACCGCTGGGTACTTTTGCACTGTCATCATTAAACAACGAAGTACCTACCGTCCTTTTATGATCTCGCAACGCCAGCCAGCGCTCCTTTCAACAACCTCCCACACGCCCACTCGGATTAAATGCTATGTTGGAAACGTAATTAGATTTACTAGGTCATTGGCTATCCGGGTCATCTGTTATGTCTGCTTGAGTGCTGAAAATAAGTTGTTAAACCTCCCCATCCATGACTTCCATCGGGGCATCGCACCGCCGTTGCCCTGCTGTTGTGGAAGACACGTATTACTGCTGGCGCTCGTACCGAACTAAGCCAGGTTACTGCTAGCAGCGCGTCGGCCTGGCTTGGAGAAAATTGATTTTACTCCTTTTGCTCGGTACGCTTACCAGAACTCGGCGCCGGATGCCCTTCCGTCCGGCTAGGCCCCGACGCTGACGGGTGGAAATAGTGGAAATCCCATTACACACTTTTACACGCATCCTTTCATTCGTAGTCTAATTTTCCCGGTCCATGAGTTCCTCTCCTGCATGAGCCGCCATAATGGTGGAGTACATGTTCTTCTATTTTAGGTAAGTGGACTCTCCCTTGATGCTTTCCGAGCCAACGAAACGGGCTAGTAAATCTAATTATCCGAATAATTATCACAAATTGCCAAACTCAATTATAAGCGGCGGTGAGTGGATTCTGTCGGCAGGAAAATCTGCTCTCCACTCTCGCACTACGGCCAGGAAAAACAGAGAAAAAACAGAGTGCTCACCAACAACCAGTTGACAGTGAGAGCACCCATCTACCCACCCACCTTCCTGTCTGTCCACTTGTGGAAAATCGTTTTAGAGACAACCATTTCTCACTTAATATGTGTGTATGAATAAATGAGGAGCACTTGAAGGCTGTATTTTTATTTCCATCCACACTTTTTGCACCCATGAGTCAGTCATTCGACCAACTGCAGGGAATGGATGGGAACAGGCAACTGGAAAATACACATTTTTCTCCTATTTATAATTTATGGAACGGAAAATGGCTTTTCGCACATACCAACTTCACCACTCAGAGCCAGCGGAGAAGCGACTGCAGTTGATGTGTAAGCAGCTCTTCACAGTAGTGTAGGAATTTTCCAAAGCTGATGGATGCTCGTTAGCCCTCGTCTTGTGAAGGCCTGTTGAAGCCCAGAGCAGGAAAGAAAGAGACACAGACAACTTGTTAATGTCCGTTGGACACTTGCGCTTTTCAAATGGAAAGGAATTTTAAAGTGCTCCAGTGAACGGTTTATTTGATCAGATGCTTCTCCTGGTTCATGCTCCTTCGGGAGATACTCTTCAGCATCCAGCTGAAGGGATTTCTTTTCGAGAAAAGATTTCGGTTGTGTAAGGTAGAAGCACTCTTCAGTACGAGTGATGGTATTTGTTGAGATCTCAAAATAAAGTAGAAAATAAAAAAGCAAAGCAAGGGATGGAGTGAATATTTCGAAACTTATAGATGATGCAATATTTACGTATTGAATTAAATAGAATCGTGCTTATGGTAACCAATGTTTGTTTGACGCGCCGAAAGAGACGTCGAAGAAGCTAATGGCATTCGTTTTGCAGAACGATTTTGATTATGCATAGCCAACACTATTCAGTTTGGTATTAATGGTTTTGATACCCATAATATGATTTTTTTTATTGAAACCAGATCTATCAAATTAATCAATGGGAGCTGTTGTTACTGGTTGAAGTGACCAACATTGGCAGTGTCCGTTTTGCGAGTATCGAAGTGTGCCATGATTAGACTCGTTTGCTGTCAGTCGTAGGTTTGCTTCTTACTCTGAAAAAAATTCTATCGTTATACCGACAATTAAATCATGGTCAGGATGACTATCGCATATAATGGTTACAATAACCATGAAAATTGTTGAATTCCCCACGTTCGTGGCATTCTTGACTATGATCATGGTAACAAGGACTATTCCGACATTATGGTAAATGTTAGATCAACTATTTTTAATGGTCGTTTTGACCATGATCATTGTCCGTTCAAAATCACTATACAGCAATAGTCATCCTAAACCCCAATAATGGTAAAATTGACTATCTAATTTGTCTCTGTGTATATCAATGTTTGCCTGTTATGTCCCAAACACAATGTGGACGAAAACGGAACGGCAATTGCTGCAAGTTTGACAGTAGTTGCAAACAATTTTGATTAGCTAAAATTAGCTAAAAGCTTATTAAAGCCGATTTTTTTTGCAACAAGCAGACTTACTCATCCGTTCAATCTCCACACTTGGTGTGATCGGACACATTATCGCCAGCGCTTTGTCCTGTACCTATTATTCCGCTGCTATTGTTCTCATGATCTATCATCGATTTTTCAACTAGCACCATTGATCCTACGCCGACGATTACTGGTCAGAAACGGATTATTTCCACAGACACATCAAACGGTAAGGAGTTGAATGACTCAAACCAAATGAAACATCGTCGCCAATGGATTCCCAGAGTTCATCTGCCCTGATTAGTTTGCCAAAGAAGGACACACTAACCACCACGTGTTCTAACCTCAAATTTGATTAAAACGTCACTACTTCCAACCCGTTCGGCACTTTGGCTTTCGGTGATCCCAACACGCTTCCTAACACGCAAACGAAACCCGCTAAGAATGGAAAGCACAAAATTCCAATGGTCACGATTACCGAGACCAACAGTCCTGCTGTCCATGATCAGAGATGGCATTTTGCACTAATGCACTAATACGCTGACGCTTGAGATTTGTACCTTCTCAGTGGATACAACCATAACTCACCGCAGATAAAGCAAAGTGCTCTTTTATTCGGTGATAAATAGATAGAGTAAAAGTGTGCGTCTATGATGGGATTGCTTGGAGTGAGTGAATCACTCTCTCTCTTTTGAACGACCGCTCTCACGTGCTCTCATCTGTCTTCACCCACGTGCTCTCGCCTGCGATCACTGCCGCGCACACTTGTGCGAGTGCTCTTTCTGTGATTCGCTGGTGCGATTGAATGTGAAAACGTCGTCGGAGTTGTAGAAATGCCCGAAAAAGGAAAGCGGGAAGAAACGTTCTTCTTTCTTCCTTTGTTCTGTAGCGTCAAAGCGAATTTGCAATCACTGCTGTATATTAGCAGAAGAGCCCACGCCAGTGAGCTCACTGAGACGCACGCGTCAGGGAATTTATCTGCATTCGCTTCTGTGGATTTGAGAGCTCTTTTTCTCACTCTAGAGCGATCGAGTGCACGGCCAGCCGTTTCAACTAAGTTTTGAGTCGTTTTTGAATCATTTTCGTCAATAGTGGAGTCACTCAAATTAGAGTAAATGTTACTGGCATTGACAAGTCGACAAATCAAACACATCCATTTGATTTGAGTCGATGTTTTTGATTTGTCGACTTGCCAATGCCAATAACATTTACTCAAATTTTAGTGACTCCACTATTGACGAAAATGAGTCAAAAACGACTCAAAACTAAGTTGAAACGGATGGCAGTGTGTATTGTGAATAAACACCATTTTTCGCCACTCACATCCGCTTCATGCAAACACGGGGGTATATATAAACAAGAGAGAAGAGCTCTCATTGAGGTAGGAAGAGTGTTTAGAAAAAACAAAATCTCTCTCTACCACACTGAGGATATGGACGTCCTTGTCCATTATATTTTCCTGAAAGCAGGAGTTTCGATGTTCAACCTCAAACGCACACTAACAGGAGTCAATATTTTCTTGTACTTGAATGAAGACCACTCGAAGCTTGTTTCCTTCATGAAATATCAGAAACTAAATATCTTCTCCGAAGACCGGATGACAAAAATTGTTCTGATTGGGTTTTCGGACATGGCTTTCAAGGAGGTTTCCAATTGCCTCAAAGAAGTCCAAGTGTTTCCACAAGAATTTCGTAAAATGACGGTCAAGCAGAAACGGAACGAGGATCACGCTCTTTACCAGTTAGATAAAGTCAGTTGACCACTGCATAATCAGATTGGATTATTATTCCACCAAAACAAAAGGCTCAGTTCAATGCGGAAATTGTCAGATGTTCGAGCATGGATCTGCACAATGCTTCTGTCAGCCATGATGCGTCAAATGTGGAGATGTACACAAAACCATTGATTGCCCGCTGACAGCCAGCAGAGAAGACAGGACCATCACGCTCCCAAAGGAACAACCCAAAGATCACGCCGTGAAGGTTTCCAGTATTGATCCGAGGATTTCCCCCAATCTGATGTGTTAGGAGAGATGTCTCAGAAACAGCATGGCCAACTCTATCCGTTGTATTCCAATGTATTGTCTCATCATGGAATTGTGCCAGAACAGACACCCCAACACAGCAAAAGGTATTCTAATAATCATTCACCAGAAAACGAACTTTTCATCTTCGAAAATATCGTCGAAATCGTAACTGAGGTTTTTTCAAAACTCGGCACTTGTACGACTAAAAAACAACAGATTAGAGTGATCTTTAAAATTTCTGCCCATTATAGTTTCCATTATAATGGATAACGCGGCAAGAAACTTAACAATTTCATTCTGGAATGCCAACGGTATCCACACCAAATCTCACGACTTTTTCAGATTTCTCATAAGTAATTTTATTAATGATTCGCTCATATGTGGAACCTTTCTCAAACCAAATATCAAACTCTCGCATCCTGATTTCAAAATCTATCCTTTGGATAGAACTGGACGACATAAAGTCGGAGTTGCAATAATGGTCAATTCTTCTAATGCACATTGTTTACTTCCTGCGTTCGATCTTCAAATTCTTGAGGCAATTGGCATTTTTTTGTAAGTTGTTGAACAATCGTTTGCTAAGATTTCTGAGATTTAGGTAAACAAAGTCTTCTGATTAATATCCAGCTAGACTAGGTTCCCGTCTTACGATTTTTTTACGTAGAAAACGCCAGACTGGCCTAACCCGTTGACAACGAAAGAGTTTGTACTGCTTCCAATTCACCTGGACAAGATTTAAAACTATGTCCATGTTTTTTTGTTACTTTCCGTGCCGCTGCAACACAATAAGTGATTCCGGATTCTAACTGGACAGAACTATAAAGTTCGGATCATCATTAAGATAATAACATCTACGGGGCAGATTTCACTTATCTCTGTTTATAGTCCTGGTTCAAACAGAAACAATTACTTACTTATACAAGATATACAAAAAGTCACTAAGAACATTTCAGATTGATCAGAATCCTATAGAATTTTTTACCACAATTATGTGCCAACCCAAGCAGCAAACTTGTTGCAACTCTGTAGATTTAACCTCAATGTGACTCAATAAGGTCACAATCAAGGCACTGTAACCAATTATGACTGTTTGGTGTTGCTAGGGAAGCATATGATAGATGTATTCCCTTGTCCGTCCCTGATAGATACAACTTAATCCCACCTAATGATATTCTTCTTTTGATAAGATTTAGAAATAGTCGAAGAAGGCAATGGCAACGCAGTCGTAGAGATGTTTACCTTAAAACAGTTTATCATTTCACATGCGAGTCAGTCAAAAAACGAATTGAGGGTTTCCGAAACGAATTATGATCAAATAATTTGTTGAGCATCGGAAACTTTGGAAATTTAGCAAACTCATCAAAAACGAACACAGATCATTTCCAGCACTTTCAAAAGATTCAAAGTATCAATTACAGATAGGGAAAAATGTAAAGAAATTACTTCCCATTTTTCCAGAGCACACTTAATTTGAAGTTAATGCAATAATGAACAACTTTTTCGCCAATCATCTACAGACTAACCTTGGTACTCAATCCCTGGTTAACATTGGATATCAAATGTTTTTAAAAAAAAATGCACATAAAGAAAATACTCGATTTGATAGAAAATATGGGGATATTTCATGTAAATGTAATCCAAATAACGCCTAAATTTAGCCTGTTGTATGAAAGACTGCCAACATTCTTGTGTGACGCATGAAAGATTGCAAACAATTTCGTTGTTTACGCCTCCTTTGGCTTGGAATTAACCGAGGGGAAATTTTACGTGCTTGTAAAATCTCAATTTTTTTTTCTGTGCACGAAAAGCGCTCGTGCTTTTGACATTTATTACCATAATATGCATAGAACAGATTTACTTCCCCTTGGCATGGCCGCATGCTAAGGTGACAGTAATTCCGAAGCCAATAAAGATCACTATCGTCGTATCAGTTAACTGAGTGGTTTGAGTAAAATCATTGAAAAAGTTTCACTTAAACTGCTCAATCAACATATCTCAGACTATAATATAATCCCAGATACTCAATTTGGTTTTAGAAACGAAAATTCGAAAAATTTATCGTGATGTTAAAAAGTCTACTGAACTTGTACTGTTAGATAATGAAAAAGTTTTTGACAAGGTTTGGCACAACGGTTTAGTCTACAAAATGATTACCTTGTAGTTTTCTGCGCACCTAATTAAATTAATTCACTCCTATCTAAAGGACAAAGACTTACCATTTTCAAAATAGATAGAACCATTTTCCAAAAAACACAACAACGGAACGATTCAATCCTGCCTTGACCTACTCTGCATGGAGATGCTTGGCAAAGGATTGTGTGTTTGTTTCGAAATACTACCTCACAATGCCTTCCGTTCAATTTCAAAGACTATTTTTAATCAATTTTCACAGCAAACTATACGCTAACGGAACTATCAAAACTTTGTTCTAGCAAAAAATTGCTGTCCACTCCTAGAGCCTCATGGTGAGGAGAAATCATTTCCTTTTCAAACAATATCATCAAAATGCAATTGTTGAAAAGGAATTAAATGTTTTGACACATAAACAAAGAGAATAGTGCTTATACGCTTCAAAAACATGTGATATATGTCTCTAAAAAACGTATCATAAAAAAAACTATTGATAGCAGAATATTCGTTTTCTTATGCGCTCCACCAGATCTGACATTTTATAACTGAAAGATTGCTAAAATTTCAGCAAATATGAAGTGCATTATTACGGATTGTCCAAGTATAATGTCTCCATCATTAGTAAAAAACAGTGCATACTGTCACAGGAGTTTCAAATGTTTAATTATTACAATATTTTAATTGTTTTGACGGTAGAAACTTAAATTAAAACATAATTCACAGATTTTTTTTAAGTCTTCCTGTTTTCTTTAACATATTTATAATAATATTTAATGATTTGTTATTTTTAAATCGTTTAAGATATACGTTTCCAATAAACAAAACATCCTCGATCAATAACAATTTGATACAACTAAACAAAAATGTAGCGATATCACTGCAGAATAAATATAAACTGCTCCGAAGTAGTTCAGGTAGTGGTTAATTTAATAAATATCACTTTTTAACAAATTATTCAGGTGAATGACCTCAAATCAGTTCATTTGGGTTCGAATAATCTATGCTCTCAAATGCAAATCAATAAAAATACATAAAAACGGAAGATCTCGTTATTGGTAAAACTCTACAACCTCAAAAACCTATGTGTGAAATGCTGCGTCAGAGTGCGCATGTCGATTATGGGTGCGAAAACGTCTGAATCACTTAGCGAATGATTATTGTGTATGATTGTGTAAGTGGAGACATCTGGATTCATATAACTTAACTATAGTATTTATGCAGATAAAAAAAAAATATTTCTGCTATCTTATAAGATTTAACGCTTCTGCGTACAATCCATTGTAAACCGAGCTTAAAATGTTATAATTGTCACTACACAGAAAAAAAATGTTGTATTAAAAACTACCGTTTTACCTGACTATACCTATTTTTAAAACTACCATGCAACCGGTCAAATTTTTAAAACTACCGGTCAAATTTACTATGTTTATAGTACAACCTTCAACATTTGTGGTAAATTTGAATGAATTCATATTGATATTAATTGTAACATGGTTCATTTAACCGCAGGCATGGTAAAATCAAAACAATTTATAGTCTAGTGAAAATTTTTGGTGTTTGCGCTTAATATAACCCTCGAAATGGTAGTTTCTGCGATTTTTTTTTGCGTGAAGCATCACACCAAAAGTGGCAGCCTTCAAAAACTAACGCATCCTTCAGTGCTCCGGATTAAACCCGTTTGTTGTTAATGGCGGGTATGCTTCTTATGTAAACGTTTGGCTGTTATGCCCCAAGCAAAATGTAGACGGAAACGGAACTACAATGGCAAGTTTGACAGTTGTTGCAAATAACTTCGATATTTACATTTAAAATTGGCTTGGATCTAGCCGGTTTTCTGTGCGACAAGCAGACTTACTCAGATTGGGCTTTTCCGTTGACGTTGCCGTTCCGCTTCCATTATAATTGTGTTTGGGCGGTTACTAGGTTAGTCAGAAAGTTTTAATAGAGATATGGAACAGTAGAAAAACCAATCCATTCTACGCCATTGTAATATTAAATTTTTCATAAGAACGTGCATCAAAAAGAAAAAAAAATTCACATAATCAGTGGAAAATATCCACTAGAAATTCACTTAACTTTCATGTGATTCAGGTAGTCAAACGTGCCTTGCAAAATCAGGTGAATCTTAACTGTCCAGTGATATTTTTTTTTTTTACGAATTCATTTATTTGTACAGGCTCAATCGAATCAACTTTACAGAGCCAAGTTTTCATGTTTATATACATCAGTTATCTTAGAACTAAGGTTAAGGGGATAGAACCGATTACTCGCGGTCGTCTCGAGGTTAATAGGAATAACAATTTTAAGGATGGGAAAATTGGGGTGGAAATTTTGAGCAAAGCATAAGGAACAATGGTTTTCTTATATCTAGAACTTCAAATTACATTTTTTTAATTGGATAACTCACTCACACACACACAATCACACTCACACACACACACACACACACAACCACACTCACACACTGGCGCACACATTCCTCACAAATTTAACCTAAACAAGTTAGTTAATCAAACTACAATCTAAGGTTAATGTTAGTCAAAAACACATAAATGAGTTTCATAAACTCCAGATCGCGCGCAGCCAAAATATCTCGAATCGGTACATTGGGTTGTCTACCTCGAGCCCGAAGGGAATCATACAGCCCAGATCTGACTCCACGATGCTCAGCACAAAACCAAATAACGTGATCTGCGTCCTGGTAACCTTGTCCGCATTCACAGAGATTGCTGTCTCCCAGCCCAACACGGAACAAATGAGCGTTTAAAGAATAATGATTGGACATGAGGCGAGACATCACACGAATGAAGTCTCGACCCACATCTAATCCCCTGAACCAACATTTCTTAGACACCTTTGGAGTGATAGAATGTAGCCATCGCCCCAAGTCTCCTCTACTCCATTTATACTGCCAGCTATCGAGTGATATCTGACGAAAAATATGGAAAAATTCGTTGAAGGCGATTTGTCGATCATAAATATCGCCTTCCATAGCGCCCACCCTTGCAAGCGAGTCCGCTTTCTCATTGTCAGGAATCGAACAATGAGAAGGGACCCACACAAAGGTGATAATAAAAGAACGTGAAGATAAAGCACTTAGAAGACCTCGTATTTTCATAAGAAAATAGGAGGTGTGCTTTACCGGCCTCAAGGAGCGAATAGCCTCTATAGAACTAAGACTATCCGTGAAAATGAAGTATTGATCCGGTGTAAAAGAGGCAACAGTTTCTAAAGAAAAATAAATTGCTGCCAATTCCGCGACAAAAACAGAACAAGGTGCTTGAAGTTTACGAGCGACGCTATAATTTTCATTGAATACACCAAAGCCAGCGGAGTCTTCTATCAAAGACCCGTCTGTGAAAAACGTTTTGGTGGAATCAACTAGGCCAAACTTTGCAGCAAATATCACCGGAGCAATCATAGGACGATGATGCTCTGGGATTCCATGAAGCTCCTGTTTCATGGATATGTCCAGTGATATGTAAATGATAAGTCAAGTAGAATTTCTTTTTCTATGTGATATTCATGTAGAAGTCACTTCTTTTTAGTGATGGAAATCATCTACATGTGTTTCCAGTGGTAGCTAAGTGTAATATTTTTTCAGTGTACTCGAAATTTTATTTTGATCTGTCAGTTATATTCAGCAATGGGCATTTTATACAAAACAAATCGATTTTGCTGAAACAAAAATAGATCCGAGAACAAATCGACTGTGGAAGAATCGATTCGAGGAAAATCGATTTGAAATTTATATAATTACTTATAAATTTTCAAAGCAAATTTTAGGTAATTTGTTAGATTTCCAGAGGACAAATTCCATGTTTGATCTTTTGTTTTATTGTCCTATAGAAAACAGCTTCGTGTGAATAAATTGTCATCAGAGGCTTATGGCCCAAACACAATGATAACGGCAAAGGCCGATCTTAGTATTCCTGCTTGTTGGAAAGAAAACAAGCTAGATCCAAGCCGATTCTAATTGGACATATAGAAGTCATTTTCAGCAACTGTCAAAATTGCCGTTTTCCGTTCCGTTTCCGTTATCATTGTGTTTGGGCAGTTATCCAGCGAACTCATGAATGTCAGGCGTGCCATGCGCTCAGGTTTTAGCATATACCTCTTATGTATTCTCAAACGCAGACAAAATATCGTAAATAAAACCGGAACGACAAAGAAAGGGGTGGGGCATAACACGAAAACAGCTTAGCAGGTGATACTGCGAGAGGTTTGCTGTGCGAAGCGAAAGAGCGGGAGCGAGGCGAAGAAATGTCAAAGTTCAAAGTGTACCTAGTGCAAGGTGAGGGCGATTCTTGATCTTGATCAATGTCGTACAGAATAGGTCTGTCAGCTTGTAATACAATTTGAACATGTTGCACTCTTGTTGAGTCACTGTTTAAATATTTCGTGAAAAATAAGACTACACGCTAAAATAAGATAACCGAAAATAAGGTTTTTATTTTACCGAAAATTAGGTTTTGGTCGCAAAACCTGAAGTATCGGTAAAACTTACCGAAAGAAAACGTTTCATCTAATCTTCTATTTTAGTATTGTGGATTTGCAAATGTTATCGTTATACTTAGCTTAAATTTGGTTCAAAAGGCTCTCATTGGATTGCAAGCGATTTCGGTAAAAGAAGCGTAAATAAATAGTAATGTTTATCGTCTTTTCCTGCTTTCCAATACCGAAATTTCGGTCATCCAAGTTTACCGATAATTTTAAAATGTGCACTTTTGTGCGGTTTTCGGTACTTTTTACCGATTTTTTCCGTATTCTAAGCTGTCGAGTTTGAAAGTCGATTCTCCCACTAAAAAATCGATTGAGTCAAAAATCGAACAGTATAGGATCGATTCAAAATATCGATTTATCAAGCCCAAAAAAACGATCCAGTAAAAAAACGGATCGAGATCGCCCATTGTTATAATTCATTCTTTGTTTACAAGCCATTTGAAGTTGACGTATCAGTGAGTTGTTCAACAGTGGAAAAATCCGAATATCGTGCAGCACCTTCACTGAACTACCTTAAATTAACTCAAACAAGACCACTTACAGCACTACGCAGTAAATTTCACACCTCCACCTCATCGGCTCGGAAGCTTAACCATACTCGGTATTGATTTCTAATCACCAAGACAACGCACAAAACCACCGAACTTCCACATCATCATCAGCACACCGACAAATCCTTTGAAGAACATTCCGAATCTTCCCACACGCGCCTAGAGTCGGTAGTTTTTGATCTCCAATTTCGTAAAGTTTCCGTGGCGCGCTTACCTCAGAAGTGCGGAAGGGGTGGGAGCCGGGTGTGGTTGCCACCATGGAAACAGATCTTTCCCGGGCAAGCACAATTCATCATCATTTTCCGGGTGAAAATCATATCTCGAGTTGACTTTCTGTCCAACTTGGTACGCATTTCGGGGGTTGCTGCTAGCAACGGAATTCAACAAAATGGAAGAAATGCCTGTTTCTTATCATCAGGAAAGATTTGTGATTTGCTACGTTGTCGTCTTGGTGCGCTGTTTGTTTTGGTCGATTGCAAAAGAGGTGTACTGGGGGCTGGGTGAAGGGCACAGACGACGACAACGACATTCGGTTGTCAAGTTTCGGAAGCGCAAAGATCGACAGATGATGGGGTGGGGGGTGGGTTGCCAAGGTGATGCAGATTCGCATGAACGAAGCAAACATTCATCTTAATAAAGGGCGAATGGACTCACATGTTTTTTTTTCTTTTTCTTTTTTTTTCTTCGACATTGGAAGATGGTGTCGTTTGTGACGCAAGGGTCGGGAAGGAACATGAATTTCAATTTTTGTTCCGTTGCCCTGGTTTGGCTTGTGTCCGCTGTCATATTTCAAAGGGGGGTGGAAGGGAATGCAGAAACCATGAAAAATGAGTTGCTTGTGCGATGGTACATCTTTTATATCGCTCTTCTTTGTAAATTGAAGACTAGGACGCCTTTGCAAGCGTGAAACGTTTTTATTGACGTTTATTCATATTGATTTCATTGCCTGCCAGCAGATCTTGGTGGAATTTTTTGCTGAAGCATCGCATAAATATTAGCTTGTTGAGATGTGGTGGCTCTGAACTGGGTAACGACGTGTTCAGGTCGGGAGTTGTGAATGGAAGGGACCTCATTCGGCGACTAGACGACGCCCTACTGCGACAGGTAGAGTGGGCGAAAAATCGATTTTCGAACTGACAGTCAAGCGCGAAAGGAACGTAATTTTTGCATATTTAATATCCTGATTGAAGCCTGCAGATAAGGAGCAATTTAATTTCCAGCAACCTGTCCTATCCAAAGTAGGAGTTTCCTCAATGCTGTAGGAATGACAGCGGCAATGCTTCCAAAAGATATCGATGGATTGAACACGCCGATGAAATTTGATTGTTTATGTCATTGAAACGAATGATGATTAATTTAATAAATTACCGCCTCGGCAAATGAACAATTTGCCGAGTGAAAACCATGCTGAAAACTCACGCAAAAAGTACACAAAACTTCCAATTTAATGAAGATCGATTATTGTTTGTTGAGTGCAAAACATCGTTCTCCAAATCTGCCACTCGCACAGATAATGAGCATCCCATTATGAAAGTGGTGGAACCGCGAAACACGAATCAAAGTACCTAATTTCAGCAGTCCCTCCCCTCCCAACCGTAATCCACTGGCCGTTCTCGCCATCCCGCCGACGGAAGAGGTCTAATCAGTTTCGCGTTTTGATCGGAACCCGGTCCGAAACAATGCCAGCTTATTTAAATTTCATCGAAGTTTAATTCAATTTAATTCCTCCTAAGCCGCCTCGCGCGTGGCTCCAGTCTGGCGGGCGACGCTGCCTCCCAGAGGTTAATTTTTAGCGCATAATTAAAGCCACACAGCTAGACACAATCACACACATAACAATAGATCCCCAGCGTTTTCCATGGCGCTCAACGGGAGGCAATCAAACAGCCCCAATTCAAGCTCTCACTATTGGTGTGCCAATATATATCTCTCTCTAGCTCGCTCTTCCGGCTCATATGCAGATAGATAGATAGTTTGTTTTAAACGCAAATAAAGTTAATTAAAAATACATTAAACGATGATTAAATTTTAAAAGAGAATCATTATTACATTTTAATATCATTATACACAATTTAATTATTGTCATTTTTCTTTCGCCACCCGCCTGGAATCAGTAGCGCTGTCGCGGAATAGGAATGACTCTACACTTGGGACGGAAAACTCGGCAAATTGCACTGCAAGTGTTCTAAGTGTGAGGGTGCGTACGGATGACAACTACACTGCACTGGAATCGTTCCGGCTTGCAGGGGTGTGAGTGTGGAATAAAATTTGAATAATGCACTCATGTGCATAATAGTCTGGTGAATATGTAGCGCTGCTTGCCGGAAGGAGAATCAACACAGTGGCATAGAAACCGTTTCCCCCGCAAACGAGGGCGGCCGCCTCACTTAGAAGTAGGTGGCTGATGATGCTGTTGCTGTTGGTTCGGGCTATAAAATGGTCATTACATTATGTTTTCCGGAGCCTTCGGCAAATGGGTGCTTGTGTTGTCCCAGTCTGGTTGGCGATGCTGGAGCTGCTGCTGCTGGTGCTGGTTGGTTAAGAAGAATTTTCAAACTCAGTTCAGTAGCAACTTTTGCGTTGGTTGAGAAACCAAAATTAAGTGGTATTTTATCGCAAAATATTATGATGGTGCATTGTTTTATGAGATTAAACTTTTTTTTTATTATTGGGAATTACAATCTTGTGACGCCTAACAGCGCAAAAATCGATTTATGAAAAGAACGTGTTTCTACGGATTCGAATATTTCGTAGAAATATCCAACGGTGAAACCATTGAGGTTCGGCTGGAAATCATACCGTACTTCTACGAAGGATGGCATTGAAATTGGTTGTTGTTTTTTTTTGCCGAAATTAAAGGATCAGTGGAAGGCAATTGTTTTACAAATGAACCACTTTGGGTCTTGATAATTCATAGTTCTCAGAAAGGTATGACGTTTTAATTTATAAATAAACTTTACACAGTGTTGCCATACCTATAATTTGTGTAGCTGTGCATTTCTATTAATATCCAAAAACAAGTTTCGGAGCTTTTGTTTCCATTGTAGAACATGAGCTATTTAGGAGTTTCATAAGAGCACTGTAATGATCAACAACGAAAGCAACATCCTAACTAATTATTTAGGATTAATGCAACCCATAGTTGTTTACATTTATCATTTCTATAGAAACTCCATTCCATGTGTTTTTTTTAAGCAAGGAAATTTTTAATCATGCATGGTAGTTACTTCAAATTGTTTTATACCAACATCAAGGATGTTGTTGAGTCCCTTTAGTTGTGGAGATAACCACTTCAAACCGAGTTTAACGAACAGTAAGATGCCACTCAAGAAGTGTGATTGTAGTTTCCTTTATCGGAGATACAATGTTCAATCAATGTTTTCCCGCATTGAACCATTTTAAATCAAGTGTACGAATGCGAAACTGAAAAACTTAAAAAAACATTGGGAAAATGCATTTTTTTTAAAACTAAGCCCAACAGTTTAAACCAATTGCAGCCAACTGGAAGGATTTCGTTTTGACTCAGCATAAATTTATTGAGCCTCATAATTTAGACTTAAAAAAAGAGAGTTCAAAAGCCTTTTTTTCGTATTTACATGAATTTCAGCCTGATAGAGCGCGAAACACGAATTTTACAGATACTTTTTGTCTCACCCAACGTCACCGACTAGAATTGATACCAGACCGACTGGGGTAAGAGGCAACAATGCGTAACACGACACCGCCGGGGCCGTCATCAAAATAAGTACCTCACACTTTTGAATAACTCTGTGGGAGACAAGTTTTATTTATGATCTCTCCGTCTTAATTTGCATTCTGGACTCAAAATTTATTTCTTTGACATTTTCGGAAAAAGTGAGTTGTTCGTGCTATAATGGGATCGAAAAATTAATTTTGAAACACATCAAGTGAACCTAGACGTTTCAGAAAAAGTTGAGCAAAAAATTATCACAATAATACCTGTCAAAAAAAAATACCTATTGTAGAGGTTTATTGATACATTTTGGGGAATATCCCATATGCAATCTTAAAAACTTATTTTTAAAGATTTTTTGATTTTTCAACTGTTCTATCGAGTTGTAAGTTTCATTTAAATTCATAAAGTTACGCAAGAGGTCGGAGTTAGATTTCCTCAATTAAGTAATGTATTGCAAAATGACCTTTTGTTCGTTGCGCGAGTGATCGAGTGAGCATGAAAAGTCGTGGTTCGCCGGGTAAGATGGGTCGTGATTCAAATTATTCGTTCGCCATGCTCGTCGGGCCACCCTTTCTTGGAACAAATAAATCACAGTCCCATTTTTAAGTGACTACGGGGGCATCTGTACCGTTGGTTTATATCGGTCCAAATTGGCTCTCAGGCGTTGAGATGAAATGATTTGTTTTCTTCATAAAATAGCACTATCACACTCTGTGAGTGGCCTCTATAGCATCCCTGCTGTTGGTTTAAACAGGTCAAAATTGTTTTTTCAGCATTATTAAAAGATCACTTTGAATTGCCAATGAAAAACAACAATCACACTTTGTGAGTGGCCCAATAGCATGCTTACTGTTGGTTTAAATCAGTTCAAATCGGACATCGGTACTAATTTTCAAATACTTCACTTGACAGATTATCGTTAACCAAAACAAACCCTGCTGCTACTCAATCCTGTTACCCAAAATCCCAGTGATTTCTCGTGGGAGTGCAGAGGTGTTCTCGGCTTCGAATAAAACGAGTATCACGTCAACATATTCCAACCCTTTCCTTACTTGACCTGCATTCGGACGGGGCCGGCGCCGGTATTGCCTTAGTTTGAGATCACCAGTTTTTACACATTGAAGATGTATGTTAGTCCCAAGCATCATCTGTTGGTTCTCTGTGTAATAACAGCTGATCTTGGAATAACGGAGTAGCAACCTCGGGCGGTCAATCATGCTCATGCTCATTAAGTAATGTATTGCAAAATGTCATTACAACGAATTCCAATAACTCAAAATGAAAGGAGTATCTTGATATCAAATACCATGCTCATTATTTCCAGTGAAAACTAGATGTATAGATGCTAATATCAAGATTCTCTATATCACGTTATATGAGGTGTTGTGTGAACGGGATGCAATGCACATACATAGAATGTTAAATTTAGAATTAATTCATCGGAAACTTCATGTAAATTTATGCAAGATATCACATTAATCAGGTCTGCGGTACAAAAGATCCTAAACAACATCTTTTTTTGCGCTTTTTCATTGATGGTAGATGTACTGTGTTTTGATATTATTTCCATAACATTCTACAATTTTCGTTACGATTCGATTGAACACAACACAAACCGTTGGAAAAACAACGCCGCCTAGTCTAGGTTTCACCAAACTAAAATTGACAGACTATCAAATGTCGAGGCGGGCAAGTGGCGCCATCAACATACGTGCGATTAATATCACGCTAGTAAATACAGTCAGACACCATTTGCAAATGTTTGGAACTGTCGGCAGAAATAGAGCGCCATTTTATCTGTTTTCTTTCCTTCGCAAACGCATGAACTGTACCTATAAACTGTTGGTTGTGTGTGGGCCCTAACATTTTGCAACAGACAAGTTTTTTGCGAAAATGTGTAGTAACCACCTCTGCGTTTGTTTTGGCTTGTAATTGAAATTGGAAGGAAGTGAAGAACGAACCGATCGCTTCAAGGGAATGATTACTAATGATCTATATTTCTATTCATTTACATTTTAGACTACTGTGATTGATAACAGCTTCAATGACGGGTTGCTTGTACTCCTTCACTCCTCCTCAAGCAGCAATGATCGAAGTCTCATATGGATCCGGAAAGTTTCCTGCTTCACCCTCGACAACGGTTTGGTCAAGGCATCGGCGATCATCGATTCGGTGGGGCAGTAAATAACATTGATGACGTCACTGCTCACCAAGTCTTGGATGAAATTGAACCGCGTGTCAACGTGCTTGGTCCGTTGACTTCCTCCTTCGGCACGCAGCATTGCTATGCAGCTTTGGTTGTCCTCTCGTACTACGATGGTCCGGTAGACTTCTCACCAAAGTCGTTTATCAATTTCCGCAACCACAGCAGCTCGTGGCAGGCCTCGGCTAACGCCACATATTCCGCTTCGGTTGAAGAAAGGGTAACGCACTGCTGTTTCCGAGCAGCCCACGAAATCAGTCCACCTAATAAAAAGATGATTCCAGAATTTGACTTACGGTCTTGGTGGTCTCCAGCCCAGTCTGTATCAAGGATTGCTCACCTTGCGTCCCAGGATTGACGCGCTAATGGCAATATCGGATCTCGTGTTTACCACAACAAACAGCAAAGAACCAATTAAGTTTTGAAAGTCGTCCTTCCTTGGCATTGGTTCCTCCTCCTTTTGCTGTAGCTTCTGATAACCAGGGTCCATTGGGATCCGAGATGGCTTTGCGTCTACTTGTCCGTACCTTGTAGCAATCATACGGATATACGAGGAATGATCCAGTGAAAATCGTCATTCCTGTCCTCGTTGGCTAAGCATTCCGAGATAGTTGCTAACGTCTCCTAGACAAATTATCCTAGGCACTTTCAAAATAGCCTCAATCCTTCGTTTTGTCATGGTAAGTGATCAGCATATCGTCCACGTCCAAGCCAAAGGAGGCGTAAACTTCCGACTTCCGATCTCGGTGATTCTATGGTTCCATATCTCTGGATGAATCCTTGAGCGACCAGCCTGGGCTTGTATTGGATGACTTTGCCTTTACCGCCCAGCTTCCACTTAAACACCCATTTGCAGCCTACGGGTATGCGATCGTTGGGCAAAGGAACAATTTTCCAAGTCACATTCTTGTGCAAGGATTGGATCTCCTCCTCCATAGCACGCTTCCACATGTCACAATCCGGGCACCTAATTGCTTCTTTGAACGATCGAGGCTAACGGTACTCCTGGACAGTCAAACCAACCATGTCACCGTACCTCTGCGATGGGATCCCCTTGGTCACGCGGCTCGATCGACGAACGTTCGGTGTAGCACCAAACTCCTCCTGTCCCTCGGTAGTGTCTGGCTGTTTCTGCTCGATAGCATCGGTGTCATTGTTGGAGATGGTGGTCTCGAAACCGTAGAAATCTGCCTCGCTTGTTTCGTCACCATCTTGGTCATCGCTGCTGTTGCTCTTTCTGACATCAGTCGTACATCGTCATCATCGTTGTTCGAACGTCGGCCGGAACGTCATGATGTCATAAAGCGACAGTCTCTACTCGTGACCCACTCGTACGTGTCAGGATCGATAAAGCAGTAGGCCTTATTGTGCAGGGAATTTTCTTGGATGTCGCCTCGAACTTTGACCGCTTCTAGGATGGAATCCACACCTAGGCCCACGAGCCGAAAATTTTGAGGTGGCTGAGATCAGGCTTGTATCCAGTCCAGAGCTCAAACGGTGTCTTCGATATTGGCTTAGATGGTAGACGTTTTGCAAATATGTGGCCGTATTTACAGCTTCGGCCTAGTACTTGTACGGCAGTTATGCGTCCAGAATCATGCCGCACGCCATCTCCGCCAGTGAACGATTCTTACGCCCGGTAACCCCATTTTGCTGCGGGGTGTAGGCATTTTGAACTGCTGGCTGATACCCTCCTTATCGCAGAATGGTTTCAGAGCTTCGTTTTGATACTCACCACCTTGGTCCGATCGATTCATCTTGGGCGTGCTCTTGAAATGATTCTTCACAAACTGCACATACTTCTTGATCCGTTCAGTAACTTCCGACTTCTTTAACAGAAAGTATACCACGGTATAGCGAGAGTGGTTATCGATCATCGTCAGAGAGTAGCGACAACCCCGTGGCGTTGGCGTGTTCATTGGCCCATACACGTCGGTATGGATTAGGTCCATCGGCTGCTTCGACTTCTTCTTGGAATGCTTCGGGAATGGCAGACGTGCCAATTTCCCTTCGACGCAATACTCACAAGTCCGTAGCACCCGCAGCCCTTGATGCGGATTCCAGTCGCCCGCTCATTGATTTACAGATCCCGAATGACATCTGACTTACGATACCCCAGAATCCAGAGCCAAGTGTGTCCCCCTGACGTGGTTGTGTCTCTAATTACCTTGTCGTACTTGAAAATGCGTCACCATTCCACTTCGAACACACGCTTGGCACCTTTGGCAGCCAGTTTGTTCACCGAAATATGGATGGTCTCAAACTGTGGGACGTACGATACATCTGAGAGGAGAACAGAGTGGTGTTCACCCTCTGGTGACTTCCAGATCAGCCTGCACGAGCCAACTCCTTCTGTGGTGGTCTTCTTGCCATCCGCTAGGTACACGTTCTGCTTCACGTCCTGCTTCAAGAGGTTCGTGAGAGTTCAAACAATGCAATCTAGCTAACTTTTACTAATTTCCTTCTTTTTAGTTACTGCCATTGAAAATAGTAGTATATAAATCATTTGTAAAACTTTGAAATAGTGCTGACAAATGTTGTGGTTGAAAAATAATAATTTTTATCAAAAAAAAAACAGTAAAAAACTGTTATTTTGGTCTTCCAAATGCAATATTCTGAATTTTGACATCCTTTCGAATTCGAGTTACATATTTAGTTTGCGAAAAGCGTCACAAGCGGAAATTGCTCCTCCACTTCATCGTAATCGCATGAACGACTGGTGACGCCACTTACCTTTTGTCCATCAAGTCCACAAAGGCCAGAAAATATTGTTCTTTATCTAGAAACAACTATGGCCCGAAGATAAATCTTATTCTAATTCTTCGAATTCTGCCTTTAAAACAAAATGGTACTCATGCTGAAAATAACTATTTGAATAACACTTCACGCCGATTTGCTGGTGTTATCACAAATTACAAAAGGATGATTCTATGAAGATATTTCAACTTCTACATAATCAACTTTGTGTCAAATTGCATTCCTATCTAATTGCACTCTACACAGAAAACAATCTTGTAGTAAAAACAACCATTCAACAGCGGTTTTTTTGCGTGTAGCCTTCGAAAATTTCGATTTAAAATTAACGTCAACTTAAAAACCCAGCAAGCACTGAAAATCACCTATCGGCTCCCGACTGTCATTCTCTAATTTCGATCGGTAAATGTTTTCAACCCATTTGCTTAGACTCAATCAACCCTAGGTCCTTTGTATTGGTCCAATCACCTGAGTGCATTTGGCCATAAAAATATCCCTGCATGGCACGAGGAAGGAAGAGGGACACAGACAGCCGACGGTGCTCTGGAGACAGGTTCTTTCGCTTTCATCGCACACCGAGCACAAGGAAGTCCAGCGCAATAAACATGACAGCCCCAGTCAAAACCCTTTGACGTCCCCAAATGGGGCTAAGCTGCTGAGCCCCATGGCACTGGAATTTAAATTAATTAGAAAATTGCATGTTTCGGTCTGAGCTCTGTGCCCGGTTCCAATCCTTCGGTGGTTTCTTCATCCAAGCTCTAAGCTTCAATGACTCTCGGGCCGGTTGGTAATAAATTAGAGCCTCCGGTTCCCCTGAATGTGGGTGAAAGGGCAGAAGTTGAAAAAAAAAAAAAACAGTGCACTGCTATCAAGATTAAATGTATCTGATGTCGTACACGATATTTTACAGAACCAGTTGCAGGGCGGCAAGACGAAACGGCTACCTGCTATCGGAGCAGAGCTCAAACTTCATGTTATTTTGTCGTTCCGTTACAAGCCACACTCACACAGGATGAATCGATCCGGTCGATTCCACTCGTCATCGTGGCAGAAGGAGATACGGAATAAAAAATTTCAATTGCTGGTATGGACGATTTTCAGAGCAAGGTTGTGATGGGCGGCGGAAGATTGACGGACTGACAGCCACATGGATGGACGGATGGACGGATGGACGGATGGACGGGTTCGTTACGGCACAAGTGGGTGGATTTAAATTCTCGGATTGGACACGATGCAGTTTGTGCCCGGCAGGGCGAGAATCGAAAGCCAGACCGTGTTTCGCATTTTTATTGATTGTTGTTATTCCAACTTGAAAGGTTTCTGCGAGGGGCGGCCTTCACGTTTCACATGAGCCGACTTTTTTTTTCTTTCTAATCCCCCCGACAGCGATCAATTGCATCGGTTCCCTTGGGTGAGGAATTTAGGTGATTTTTATCGGCGAATCCTTGGATGTGGCCAAAGTCGGTCTTCGTCGACGGTTTGAGTTCCACTCGCAAGCGGAAAAAACAAACACAACCGAGAAAAGGATCAACTGTCCGGTAAACTACGGAACTTACAGCTTTTGTCAACTAAGCTGCTGTAATTACGAGTGATTTGTCTCGTTCTCCGTGCCGTTTTTTCAAGGCACCACTGTTGGACTTGAGCACTGCGACACTGTAGGTCCATGTGGTCGTGGCCGAGGGGGGCAGTGAATTGCAGTCTAGATTTGCATTGCTCGGTTTCGTCTGATGGAGCACCACTCCGGAGAGTCTCTTGAGCTGTTTGCTCTGGGCTAGGGAGTGAACGAAATATATTGCCACGGCAATTAATCATACGAGCGGGGTATAAATTGTGTCACACTGCAGTTGATTAATACACTGTTGTTGTTGGTGGCGTTGCTATTGGTGATGGAGGGTGGGCCTTATCTTATAAACTGCAACAGTGCAAATGTTGTTTGGAGTTATGTTCAAGCTACAGTGGATTCTCTGTTTTGATACCTCTTCCTCATGTTGGTGTTTGTTGTGTTGAAATGGAAGTGCCGGATTTTTGGAAGTAATTATTTACAGTTAAACTACTTCCCCGAAACATTGAGGAACATGCTAGATTGAGTTATGTAATCCATCAACACGACTGTTTCTTCTATCAGAGCTTAATATCGTCTTACTCTGCTTGTCACACAATAGGCAACAATTTCATGCCCAACTCGGTCAAACAAAGTGAGAACTCAATTAGGAAACCATCTAATTAAAATGTTAATCAGAGTAGAATCCATCCCATGACAACGGCACCGACATATGTAGATACGGATGAAACGCGTGCTGGGTAGAGGGAGAGTGGGAGATAGGTCAACTACTCCACTGATTGGACTGGCCTCGGGAGCCTATCATCCAGGTCGTCGCTTCCAGCAATGGAAGGCAAAGTCTCTTCCGTTGTATTACCTACTACACTGCCAGTGAGAAAGGATTTAATTATTTCATTTCCTTTTTCCAGCCTTCAATCAAAGTCATGAGCCCGGTCGCATTTCTTAAGAAGACAGAAAGTCAGTTTCGTCCAAGACGACATAAGCTTCTGGTGACATCAGACAACAATCCTCTCAACCTTCCGAAGGGACGGAACAGGATCTCCCCTAGCATATAAACACACTCACAAATGCAAGCTGTCATCGTTGCTGACTTTAATATTGATTGAAGTCCTTACCGAGGAAGACGGAGTGATGCTGGTTCCATTCTCTAGCCGAAGGAAGCAACGCCGCACACATACACAACACCAACCAGTCGTATGAGCTTGCCGAGAGGATAAGTCATGATCCGAGCCGGAGTGAAAACTAAGACCAAGATGAAGTGGAACAATGTAAATTGCATACAAACTATTCTGTCCTGCATGTTCCGTTCCGTTCCGTTCCGTTCGTGCTCCAGGTTGCTGCTGGCACCTCCGCTGCTTCTGACGATGCTGACAGGCTACCCCAGAGACCAGGCAATGGAGGAACAATCCTGACCGCCCCCGATGCACATGAAGCATATTAAAATTAAAGGGAAAGAGATCTAATATATCAAATGTCAGAGCCAGTGCATGTGTTAGCTCTTCCTTGGTCTGGATTTCTTTCCTCTGCAGAACGAAAGATATGATACCAAAAACCCAAGCTCCCGCTCAAGAGCAGAGATGAATTTTGAGCTATCGTCGACCAAATTGGGGGTTTTACATACATGCTCACAAAGCTGATTATGTCTTCACCTCCACTAACCACCCCATGCAGTCAGTAACTTGAAGCGCCGAGGAAGTGAAAAGATTCAATTTTGAATAGCTCCGGTGCACGTGAGGTTACGCTTCCGAGGGCATTAACAAAAGCAAATTAAGCCATTTGTTAGTGCTCGTTCGCTCGCGGAAAACTGCACACTGGAACGCGAGGAAAAACAACCGGCAAAGTCGCGAAGAAAAAGAACTCAGGAAACTTCATCAATTTCTTTTGAATTTTAATAGAAATATTACCGAGCGTTGACGTCTCCACGTCTCCTGCCCGGAATCCGCCGCCATCAAGTGGGATAATACGTCTAATTCGTGCTTGTCTGCCATCGCGCTCGAGTACCTCCAACCAACCGACCGACCGACGACGAAGGCTCTCTATTGTGTCTGTGCCTGCCTTTTCTTTCCACTCGATGGCAACAGCAGCGAAGAAGGAAAAGCGCTTTTCCGTCTCCTTTTTGCTGTTTTCCTGTAAAACAGCTTGATCGATGGATTGCACTTGAAGAATGAAAAGTAGTTTTCGTATGGTTCGGCACGGCTTACTCGTTGTCCTCGTTGCCAAAAGGGGGGAGAATGACTCAAAGTTGCACCCAAAGTGGCATTTTGTCGTCCCCGGTGAAGGGGGGAAGGGGAAGGGGGCATAGGAGGAGGCTGTCCGCGGTGGAGGTTAAAAGGGGTGATTGTTGCCTGTCAAAACATTTCACACGAGTGTGCATGGAAGAAACAGGGATTCCGAGGTGTAATGAGAAATAAATGTAGGAGTTTTGCTCTGTTCTGAAAGCGAGTTCCTCCCAGAAAGGAAATGTAACTATGGAGGACACTCGGGGAGGGTGCACTTTATGATGAATTGCAGTTCAGACGACAACAACAGTGGTGCAGTCGTCGTTGGAATTTGCTGGTGGAGACGTGTGAAAAATTGAGTACGAGAGGTGAGCGTCCTCAACAATGACGACGACGACGTTGATGATGGTGTGATGACTGGGTGAGAATGAAGGCACCACACGCCGTCGTCTCGGCAACAATGACTATGGCGACGATTACGCTCAACGAGGACGGTACGAGTTGGAAATTCCACTCCAACAGCTAGTTGCAAGTTGGCATGCCTGCCCAGCCACCAATCTCTGTACCGAAACACTTGAGCCTGTCATAATACGGTGCGGTTTTGTTAAACTTGTTCTGCAACAACAATTTATTACGTGTTTAGTGCGGAATAAGTTTCTGAAATTAAGGGAAAATGCACACACAATGGACCCGGGAAGAACTGGCTTGACACAATGTCACATCAAGCAGTGTCATCCGGCGGGTGAGAGGAGGGGGGGGGGGAGTTGTTTCTTTGAACTTTAGGAGAACAATTTTCTGCTTTCACGATTGAGGGTATACCTACTTTTGGGAAAAGTGTGCTGCATTGTTAAGAAACAGTTGCAGTTAAGCATAGTTTGATGTGAAAAGGCTGAAGCTGATTGGGTATTTCAAAAGTTGTGTCAAGATTTTTATGTTCACGTTGAAGTTAAGTTAAAGCTGTACCTCCAATGAGGGTTGCTTCGATGAAGACCCCTCTTTTACCAAGCGGTACAGCGATGAAGACAAATGGATATGTTATCAAGCAATTTGTGTCTGGCCCGTCGCTCACGCATACTTGTATGACTTCATTTATTTCATTGAACACTCTGTGCATCAATTGATGTTTTCCAAGTTATGTGGTTCTTGTTGCACTGCAGCATAAAAGTAAAAGGAAGACCCCTTCTCCTTCTGGAAGGGGGTTTCCTGTACAAATGAACCACAAATTTCTACATAACTCGAGAACTAAATGGAACCAAATTCGACATATGGAGGGTTTAGGAGGCAACACATTTTTCTTTGGTGGTTTGAGACCCCCCCTTCTTCTGGCTTCATTTATTTCACTAAACACTCTGTGGATTCATTGATTTTTTCCAAATTAAGTGGTTCTTGTTGCACTACAGCATACAAGTAACGGGTGGCAACTAAAATTTTGGAATGTTATCAAGGGCCCTTTTCACAACAACAAACAAGGTCAGAGAGAACTGAGAGTGTGTATGTGTTAGCTCTTTTTTTTCTCTCTCTCTCTCTCTCAAACTCTCTCTTCTTTCTGCTAGCAGTTTTGTTCTGTTCATGCTTGCTCAGTTTCGAAACAAGAAGCATTTTGCGCACGCGTTTTTTAGTTCTACGAACAGAACAGAAATCTCGGCATAAAGCTAACAGTACAGCATTTGAAAGCGAAAATGTTGCGGTTTCGACAGTTTACCGTATCTAAAGATCCCCAACAACTACTTGCAAGCAAAGCAATGAAGACCAGCCAATATTGTGGACACTAGAAGAAGCTACGCCAAGAAGAGCAACGCCAGCAAATCTTAGCGCCGTGAACGATAATCCTGGTCAGGCGCACAGATGAATCGGCAAAAGGCTTGGAATCCACCATTCCACCGTGTTCCGCGTTGTGAAGATGTTCCAGGAGACAAAGACCATCGAGTGGCGCGCTGGAAGTGGCCGAAAATCGAAAACCGAAAACGGAATACCCAGAGAAGGCGCGGAATATTAGGCAATACTTTAAGAATAACCTGAACCTTTCCACGAAGTGGTTCGTCCAGCAGACCATGAAGCGGGCTGAGCTACGTAAAATAAGCGGCCTGACAAGCAAAACACGGTGGCCAAATTGCGTGCGCGGAAGCTTTACCGTGGGTGGCTGGTCAAGCCAGGCTGTCTCGTCATGGACGACGAGACATATATCAAGGCGGACACCAAACAAATCCCCTGCCTCGAGTTTTTTATCGGTACGTCCCGCGTGGAGGTTCCGGAAAAGTTTCGCAAGAGAAAGATGGACAAATTCGCGAAGAAGTACCTGTTGTGGCAGGCGATCTGCGAGTGCGGACGGTACAGCAAGCCGTTCGTTACAACCGGCACCATAAACGGGCAGATTTATCGAGAGGAATGCTTGCGAAGCGCTTGCTGCCCTTCCTCCACTCTCGCCGTGGTCCCACGCTGTTCTGGCCGGATCTCGCTTCGTGCCATTACGCCAAGCCTGTAATAGATTGGTACGAAGCGAAGGGCGTTAATGTGGTTCCAAAGGAGCCGAACCCGCCAAATACACCAGAACTTCGTCCGATCTAAAAGATTTGGGCGATAATGAAGAAGAAGTTGAAGAAGAGCGGAAAAACATTCAAAACCGATAAAGCTTTGAAGAAAAACTGTGCGAAATTGTGTAAGGAAGATGGACAAAGTCTCGCTCAGATCACATGAGCAAAGTTAAGAGAAATGTACGAGCATTCAGCTTGGGAGAGAGAAATTCAATAAACAAATTGTGCCAAAACATAGCTAATATATAGGTTTTTATACCATAAAAATTTGAGAAGTATCCAATCAAAAATGCATTTTTTGTGATCATTTTTGTGTATCTCATTTTTTCCGAGTCCAGTCTTTAATTGAACATTAGGCTCTGTTATGACGGTACTGTTATGCGTGCGTATGCAACGAAAATCTTAAAATTTGCCATCAACATCAAATACGTCGTTCTGAATAATTCGTCAGGAAATGACTGAGCATTAAATGGTACATTCGCGAAAAACGTCACAAATAAATTTGTCTGTTTAATTGATCATCCACAAAGAACACGGTTTTGGAAAGACAAATCCTGCGTTTTATGGATAAATGCGTACACTTTTACTGCCAATCTGAATGCATCTCACAGATGCATCGCTTAAAAGCTTTGTATCACAAAGTTATATCACTGTGTCCTGTGGGATTAAAACCTGATGATGTTAATTCATGACAATTGTTCACAAATACGCTCGTGAAAACTGAAACTAGCTTAGAGTGTAATGTTTACGTAATTTCATCACAATCTGACAACTTGTTATCAAGATGGCATCAAAACTATCAATCTGCCAAGAAATTATGTGCGCTGTCGTGGAAGATCTGACTGTGTTCCACAGATAGATTGGAAATACCTAGGATTTCACCATTCAGCATTCAATATTAAACGAAGACAGCTGATCCAGGGTGTACAAGAAAGGTGTTAAATCTGTTCAACCGTGGAGGTTCCATCTGATTTGTCCAAACAATTGATGAAACGTGCCGGCCTCCACGTCTTCAAGGTCAAGAAGGCACCAAACCGGAACGACAAACAAAACACGGTCACAACCTGCGCCAGGATGCTGCACCGATAGTGGCTGATAAAACCGAGGTGCGTCTTGCTGGACAACATTTACGTTGCCACATCACGGTTGGCCATTCCTGAGAAGGTAAAGAAGAAGGTGGACAAATTCGCCAAAAAGTTCTTGGTTTGGCAGGCCATTAGAGGGGTTTTCGAGAGGTGAGTCAGTCCTACAACACGACAGCTATCATGAATGGGCAAATCAACTGAGACGAGTGCCTTAAGAATCGCCTGCCACCCTTCCTGCGGTCTCACGGAAGTGACTGAATTTGGCATCCTGCCGCTACGTTTGGTTATTGCTAGTGTTGTTTTTGCACCAAAAGACTTCAACCCACGCGAACTCACCGGACCTTCTTCCGAATGAGAAGTTTGGGGCCATCATAAAGGCTAAACTTCGTAAAACACTTAAACTAGATGAGAACAAGCTGGCTCTGAAGAAATAATGTATAAGAGTATCAAAAAATAAAGTCGGCCTCACGATTGCCCAACACCTGATGAGTGGTGTCAAAGACAAAGTGCGGACATTTGGACATTAAGAGAAGATTATGTATATATCAAAGAAATAGTAATGGCTACCCAAAAGTGAGTAAAGACTGTTCGTAGTGGTAACGTAACAAACGGTCAACATCGGGTTGAATCCGATCGATGTTTGCTTATTGTCAACGTTTTACTCATAACCATTTTTACTCACTCTTAGGTAGCCATACTTCCGACGAATTTGAGTCCATTTTTCTCAAATTTGGGTTGTTTAGAAATAGCGTGTTAGTCTAGTAGAATTTGTTTTTCTGTGTGATGTTCACATAAAAAACACTTTTTTTAGCATTGGAAAATATCTACATGTGCATCCAATAATAGCTAGGTGAAATATTTTTTCAGTGTTGATTCAAACCGGTTGTGAATTTCACCTCAGGCGATCGCAGCAAGCCGTGCATTGAAGCTGACATGTTTCGCTTTTGTTGCGCCGATTTCGCAAAAAAAAAGAAATCCAACAATTTTTCGTTATTCAACTTAAATAAAAAGTGATTTTATAAAATCTTCATGTGTAGTGAATAAGACGTAGTGATTATAATCTATGCACTCTAAAATGTGTTGTTGTCGCGTTTATTCAGTTGATTTGAGCGTTGGTAGTTTTTTCTCCTTGTTTGCTTTTTAGTGCTCTGCCCTCGCACCTGAAGGAAGTGTTATATGGAAGAATCCAAGTTGAAAAAGAAGCAGACACCGACTGATGATAAATCTGACAGCTCCCATATTAAAGTATAGGACGAAAATTTTCGAATGCTTCTAAAAAATTCAAATGGAATTCAAATTAAAAGCGGTTTTCATACATACATCAAAACAATGGAAGAAAAATCCAAAACTGTACAGTAGGGGCATTATTTTTATTTAATTTTTATTTTGCTTAAAATGTCTTCATTGAGTAGTTTGGGATTTTTTTTCCAACAAACAACAAGCAGCTTTGAATGAGAATTTCATTTGAATTTTTTTGAAGCATTTGAAAATTTTCGCCTTATTCTTTAACATGTGAGCTGTCAGGTTTATCACCACTCGGTGTCTTCTTCTTTTTTCAACCTAGCTTCGTCCATCAGCTTAGTATTGTTTGTTATTGGCCACCCGGACATATATTGTTCACGAAATGATATGTAAAATGAGCATCGTTGGAACGTAGAAGCGGAGCTTGCAGTTTCCTTAATTTTGATTTGTTGTGACGTGTTTTGGAACCGTTGAGATTTCTTTCAATTTGATTTGTGTGACAAGATTTTCTGCATTGGAGGCCGTTTAATGTTATAGAAGATATATTTTAACTAAATACACGGCCGAATCACGGATTGACTTGTTTGATTCTGGAAGTTCAATATTCCTCACATATCAATTTAATATGTGAAAATTGTCATGGATTATTGAACATGAACATGACTTCAAAAAGAACGTGTACGAATGGGCAGCATCAACTAATGTAGACTAGTTTCATCCAAAAAAGCACTACCAGCCAGTGAGAGATTGATTGTATATACACACCCATTCAAGACGATAGTAAGCTCCACCTCGATTATTGGTTTGTTCAGAAACTGACATGCTGTTCAAACTCTCTGTAACTAATGAACCCAATTGGTGTTATTTTTACCAATTTTTAGGAGCCTCGTTGGATAAATGCATGACTCATGCGGATGAGATTTTCCATTAGCTCCTAATTACATAAACTACTGTTGTCAATTAGTCTCAAGAACAACGTCCTAAATACAACGTCACAGTTAAACCAGTTTTTTCGGATTTCAATCTAGCTAGAAGACGAATTACTGTTGCCTACCCGAGCAGGACCGAATAACTCGATAACTGACCTTGGTATTTATGAGCTCAGATTAAGAGGTAAAATACCTGAGCATAATAGCGTAAAATTGTTCCCACAATGTTATGCGAATACCAAATTTAGGTATGACAATACCAAAATAGTACCTCTCAGGTATTCCCAGGTATCCAAAATAGCAAGTTTTGGTATTCAAGAGATATTTTGCTTGCAATTCTGAGGTATTTCGCTAAGGTATTTTACCTCTTAATCTGAGCTGTTTTATACCAAGGCCAGTTTTCAAGATCAAAATTAGGTATTCATATGATATTGTCTCCTGCTCGAGTATGACAGAGCCACCGGTTCAGCCCTTATTGCCATTCTTTAAGCATGCTAACCACAAAGTGAGTCATTTCCTGAATGCCAAAAAAAATAGAACCGCTTTTCTGCTTGTGACAAGCTAATATGCTATTCACCGACGTTCTAAATATTCTGGGTAATACAATACTCCAGTCAACTGCCCGTCTACCGACGACGACGAACAAGACCTTACACCGAAAACGCGTTCGTATCACGTGGATCACCTCATGGTTCCCTCCTTGAATACACTAGCTTCTGCACGTTGTATAAAAAAAACATAGAAGCATAGAAATTGACCACCGCCGCCTCCTTCTTCCTCTCCACATAAACCAAATACGGAAGCGTATTAAAGCGACAATATTAACGCCACCCGGAACGTGCTCGGAAAAATGTGGACTATATTGCGTGTGTTTTCACTTTTGCCGTTCGTCTTGCCCGTTTTCCGGCAGCCAAACCTAGTCTTGTCTATTTCCGACCACCGAATCCACACCAGAACCAGTGCCCAGAGAGATGGAGCAAAACCGCAATCAAATGCAGATATTTGCGGACAGGCAACCTTGCGGCGATACACAAACAGAGATCCCCTCTCGAGGCGTTGTGTGAGAATCGAAATATCTCGTCAAATGAATTTGTTCTTTAACTCACTTTTTTTTGGTTTTGTTGAAATCCAACAAATACACAACCTCAAAAAAAGAAAATTGCCATCAAACCGACCGGCGGACATTGCTGTCACACACATGTCCCTGAACTAGCCTTGTCACCTATAATATTTATTCGATGACACATCAACACCCAGCAGCAGCCGCAGCAGGACAACGCAGGACAACACAAACATGGTCTGTATCGACACGACCAACAAGGGAGAGGATGTTTGTTCACCGTAAATTGATCAACATCTTCCCGAACTGTCGGAAGTGGCTCGAACACCACAAGAGACAGGGAGAGAATAAGAAGACCCAAAGAAAGAAACTCCTGAACCAGAGATAATGCGTTTCCACGCACACGGGCAAACCGGTTTCTTTGTTTCGGTCCGGTGAGGGGAAGAGGAGGGGAAGGGGGGGGGATCTCACATCTCTAATCGAATGTGGGTGGTATTGATTTTTTTCCTCCATCACTCGTCACTAACCCATATTGGGACCATCGTCCATTCGCCCGCCCGGACCAACTTTGGTTCCATTGTGTAGTCAGATCGTGGGTGTGTTTGTGTGTCATGCGATTCTGTTCGACAGATAATAAAATCAATTCAAATAAAGATCGCTTTGGGAGAGGATGTTCCTTATTGGAACTAGAATAGCAGCGGAAGCGTGTGGGAAGAGGGAGAGAAGGGTTGTTCGAAGGAAAAGGATGCTTTTGTCCTAATTTGATGAAAGATTTAAAGTCTTTCTTTTGAAGTGAGGAAAGTAGCCTTGGTTGATTGAAAAAATCCCAAAAGACAGGCGAATAATGGCGAGTCCGAATACCGGGGTCGATCGACGGAGAACGGTGACTTGTGTGCATGGGATTGACAACCGATGATGGTTATTTTACGTTTCCTGATTAGAGGAAAGCTTTTCTTTCGTGGCCCTTTTCTGCGTTTTCTTTGTTGGAAAGAATTGCTTTGCTTCCCACAACAGCCAGGGGAAGGGTTCCTTTTTGGGCACCTTGTTGAAGGAGTAGAAAGACTGAATGCTTGAATTTGAATGGATTTCTTTTATCTTGGGCAGTTAGATCGGAATTTTATCGGTGCGTTAAAGTTGCCACAAGTAGCTTATGTGGTTGGGAACTTCCTCGGCAATGGCCCAAAAAAGGTATAAATGACGGCATAGGTGAGCGGAATAAATTTACACAAATAATACTGGTTGATTTTTTACTCCTGGGGCAAGTTTTGAAAGGTTCGCTTAATGGTGGAATTAAACAGTTCTACTGACGATTGGAAAACCTCAAATTGTATTGATTAAACTGCGTGCTTTGATACTCATGTCTACCTAGTTTCCAACTAGTTAAGTCGAAAACCTAGGAAGTCATGAGCTTCAAATAACGCAGTTTTGTCCTGAAAGACTTCAACTTATTGGACTAATATCACATTTTGTCATGTCGCAAAGTTTTTTGACCGGTTTTTTTCTTCAAAATTGTACATGATTTACACAAAATAAAATTAGTAGAATCTTATGTTTATGGTGAATAACATGTGGAAATGCTTTCTTGAGCAGGGCTACGTGGACATGGCAGAACAAACCATCAGACGTTGAGAAGTTGAAAACCGTGTGTTCCATTGGAACATTTCTCGAGCATTTCAGAATAATACTGAAGGGTGATACAATCAAAATATAGTCCACTTAAACTTGACGCATTTCTCTTAATCATGCATTTCAATAACCTGAACACCCTTTTATTTTGTAGGTGTGTGCGTTTAGGACGATGCCTCTATTTTAATTTCAATATCTAGAAGGCCTGAATTGGGATCAAAAAACAGAAGCCGCATCAACGACAAATAGATTGGTAACTAGTCACCGGAACCTCATAATATTCGTCCGAGATGTCGCAAATAAGCTGGAAGTCCCGTTTACCCCCACGCACCGAGAATAAAAGCGAGCCGAGCTGCGATTTAGAAAAACTAAGTCACTAAAAAACGAAACGATGGACAAAACACGGTCTTAAAATTTGTTCACGAATAAACTGATGAAGTTCGATTAACAGACTTCTTTCATAGCAGTGCTGTAAAAAGTATTTTCCTCCCAATGTGATTCATTTTTTCAGAAGCTGATCCTCAAAATATAATCATATGACGTATGATTTCATAAATTCGTCTCGCAATGTGTTGCTCGGAAATAAAATTCTTAGAAGTGTGAGTGATATTCAAATAATATTCATAAGCTAATTTGATTCGTGATCATATTCATATACTCAGTTTTGAACCAAGTTATCGGTACATTAATCCAAGTGAGATGATATTACTACTTTCAGCGCTGCTGCCAAGTGGACCGCATGCTAAATAATAGGATGCAAAACCTATTTTTGATTCATTTAAGTCACAATAAAGTTACCGTAACCATTGTCTACCTTGGGGCTGGTGTGTTTCTGGGGCTGGTTTATTCGAAAATCAGCAAACATTTTCAAATATACGGAACAATCAAAGATTACTTAAAAATATCTGGTTTTGCAGGTGACATTTTCACTGCAACCATGATCGTTACCCGAGCAGACGCGACCTGGGTATAAAATTGTTCCCACAATGTTATGCGAATACCAAATTGAGGTAAGACAATACCAAAAGAGTCCTCTCAGGTATTTCCAGGTATCAAAAATAACAAGTTTTGTTATTGGAGAGATATTTTGCTTGCAATTCTTAGGTATTTTGCTTTGGTATTTTACCTCTTAATCTGAGCTCTTCAATACCAAGGCCAGTTATTAAGATCAAAATTAGGTATTCATATGTTGTTGTCTCCTGCTCGGGTAGCCAGGAAATATTCGTGAATGAACAGATTTCTGGAGAAACATCTGCTGCCTTAGCTAAAATCATACCGCAAACAACATGTAGCAAATGGTCAGGCAAAATAACTCCCCAACACGCCTGGGTCCACCCAATCTTGAAATATTGGTTCATCTTTAAGCGGAATCCGAAGAAACCTCAAAAACCGCGTTGAAAACGCGGAGCAGTTTGAAGCAAACTGTTGTGCTGTGGCGAACCAAGTAAATGAGTTGGCTGTATAGTATCTGGTGGTAGGATCTAAAGGGTAGGGCCGAACATTCAAATTCAGTTTAAAAACACCCAGTGCTCATCAGGGCCTGTTCATTTTTGAAAATCTCCTAGACTTTTCTCCACCGATTTTTTTGAAATTTTGTATTGAGCGTTGACTTTGGTCAGGCCCCCCTCCCCCCAGAAAAGTTTAAGTGGTTTATGAAGAGCCCTTTAGCTGAACAATGCTTCTTTTTACTGAAACAGTGTGAAATTCCTAAAAAAAACTTGATGTGCCAGGTTAATGATTCCCTCCGTGTTGTGAACCAAAATGTTCTGTTCCCAAGACCCATGCAAAAAAGTAGAATTCAAACCTCCATATTTTCCTTAGAGGCACACTTCTTGCAAATTGGTTGAATTAACTTCAATGTGACTCAATTAAGTCAAAATGAAGTTTTTGTAGGCAATTAAGACGGTTCTGTGATGCTTGCGATATATAGGGGAAACGAGATGAAATGTTAGCCTAGCTCCTACATTTTGCCTATGTACCAAATATGTCAATAATTCATCAATAGTCACAAAATCATGATGCTATCAGGATAACTGATTTTTTTTACAAGCAATTGAGACATTAATTATGAATTTATAGTTGTTCACTTCCGCATAATTTTTGATTTTTTAAATTTTTAAAACATCATGGCTAAGGTGAACACATTTTCTCCACGATCTTCTAATGATCTAAATTTGGCTAAATTGAACTGATTGACTGAGTAATGCAGTCTAGATATAGAGATAGAAGTTGAACGTTACAAACTAACTGTTAACATAAATAAAATAACACGTTTTTTCATGTTCGTAACTACGGCCTGCTGTATTGATTATGAAGTAAAATATTGTTATTGCTAAAATTTATATGGAAATATATGAGTTTGTGGATGTCGTGTATTGATTTTTCCCAAGCATCTTGAAAATCCTCAACTCTCTCATCGGGACATTTCTAAGTTTTCCAAGAAATACATGATTTGGCAAGTCGTCTGCTCACGTGGCAAACGGAGTGCGCCGTTCGTGACTACCGGGACTTTAACGGGGGAGATTAAGCTAAAGGAATGTCTACAGAAGCGTTTGCTTCCTTTGCTGAAGCAACACGAGGGTCCTACGATCATCTGGCCGGATCTAGCTTTGTGCCACTATTCAAATACTGTCCTGGAGTGGTACGAAGCCAACCGGGTCACTTTCGTACCCAAGGACATGAACCACCCCAACGCACCGGAACTAAGACCCATAATAAAATATTGGCCTATTATTAGGCAGGCATTACGGAAGCATCCCAAGAAAAAAATGGGTATCCGTACAGAGTGTCTAACAATAAGTGTCACGTTAACACAATGGAATTACAGCAAAACAAATCAACCAAATCATAGCATTTAATTTTTATTCGAAAGATACATGTTATTGAAATAAACCATGATACATTTCGAATCTCTCGTCCTTTTCCTTGATTACTTTGTGCAAACGCTTGGTAAGCCCATCGTAGCTGGCACGCACGATTTCCTAAGGTATTCGGTCCCAAATATCAACAAAATGTTTCTTGATTCGATCTAAAGTAAGCCCTTTTGTAGGGCCTATATGTTGAAGCATAAAACCCCAAACAAGATAGTCAAGTCGGTTGAGATCCAGTGAAGATGCAGGCCATTCTGCGCTTGTGATGAAATCGGGAAAATTTTCCGCGCACCAGCTGAGTCCTGTTGGAATCAATATGGTATATTCCCAATCAGCATTGAAGCATAAGGAACCAGATGGTCCTTCAAAACCTGCTCAATGTAATATTCAGTGTTGATTTTTACGTTAAGTTCTATGAAAAGAAGAGGAAGTTTTCCTTTTCGTGAAACGGTGCCCCATACCATGATTTTCGATACATTCCGATAGCGTTCTACAGATAGTTTACCTCTTGGAATATTGGCAAGATTTTTGCCAAAAGTTCAAAAGTTTGAAGAGCTTTTCATCCAAACCAAAAGATTTCTGCTTTTTTGGACCCTGGCTTGCTTTTGACACTTTGCCAACCCGCGAACCCGTCGTTTCTTCTACGGCTTGCATTTCAGATAATGTCTGAGGAGCCTGTTCATTTAAGAAGGGGACATGTGAAATTGTTTGCTCAATTTACGGCCAGATACGGCCGAATTGACACCTCCTTTGGGATGAATATGGACATTTCCAGTTTCCTTGAATGTTCCAAGGGACGAAAAACAAAACAGTTACTCACTTCGAACTGCTTAAGCTTTTTGAATATCTGACACAGTCTAAGCTTTTGGAATGTAATTCTAAAACTTGCTCCCGTATGGTTTCCATGGTAGCTGATGAATATAAACGAACAGAACAGCTTGTTTATCTTCAGCGATAAGCTGTCAAAAGAATACACTCAAAATGGGTATGATCAATTGCTTTTTTAAAAATACCCATCTGAAATAAACCAGGACAGAAAAGAGGTGACACTTATTATGAGACACCCTGTACAGAAGAGGTTGCAACCAGATGTTGTACCAAACCTAATTAGTGAAGTTAAGCGTAAGGTATGAGAGTACGGTTATAGTTTTGAAGTTGAATGAAATGAATATTTTAAAAGCTTACTTATGGGTTATGTTATATTGTCTGAAAGTTTGAGAAAGATCGGCCTACTAGGTGTCTTTCTACAGGCTTTTCTTCCGTGATGCAATTTCATGAAGAACATTTAGTTTATTTTTTGGGCGATAATATTTTTTCTATCGCATTAAATAATTATATTATTTCCCATACAATGTTGTGTTTAATTGCTTTTAATGATTAATTTGTGGAAAAGTTAAGATTTGGACAATATGAAAAAATCAAGCTTTTAACATTAAAAACGATCAGACAGTCAAGTTTTTATTGCTAATTGTTGTATATTTATGGAAAATTGAGGGGTTTTTCAATGGAAAATTCCGATGCTCTTACGGATATTATTATGTACGATAGAGTGCTTCTATTGCTTAAAAATCAATTGAGATATGAGCATTTAATTTTTATTTGGGAATTTAAATTGTCTGCATTGCCCATACCCCTTTCAATATTATGGCAATTTTACTTTGTGTATCTTCCATGTTTTATGAGTACCCGTGGTTTTCAAAAATTGATACAAAGGTCAACATCTTCTTATACAACGCATATCACTTACAAGAAGATGGCCAAATTGATAATTGCAGTCATATAAAATTTTAAAAAAAAGTTTTTTAACGGAGCCTAAAGACTGTATTCGATGAAATTTGGACACACGCAATTGTTCGTAACTTTTTAGCGTGTGGGTAAAAATGATTGAAATTTTAACTTAATGTATTTCATTGTGTTGTGTCAATTGTGTAATGAGTTTCGTGAAAATCGGTCGAGTGATTTCAGTGATTCAGCTTCGAATGAAGAAATAGTGCGCCAACCAATTTTGGGCACTCACTTCGAAAACCCAAACGCTTCTCATCTATGGATCGGAAAACAGCTCGGAATCGCACATTAAACCGTATCTCATGTGATCAAAATGTTCAAGGACCGTAAGACAACCAAGCGGAAAAATGGTAGTTGGAAAAAACGTGGCACATCAAATCCGGAGAAGGCCAGGATGGTATTGAACCAATTTAAACGTTATCCCAACATTTCGATCAGCGATGTTGCGAAAAAGGCGAATATTTCAGTTTGTTTTGTGCAGAAAACAATGAAACGTTCTGGATTACATGTGTACAAGGTCCAGAAGGCACCAAACCGGAGCGATAAACAGAACTCGGTGGCCAAAGCTCGTGCAAGAAAACTGTACAGGGAGTGGCTCACAAAACCGTTCTGCATTGTGATGGACGATGAGACCTACATTAAAGCCGACACCAAACAAATGCCAGGACAGGAACACTACGTCGCCACCTCTAAGTTGGCCGTTCCGGAGAGTGTACGGAAGAAGAAACTGTAGAAATTCGCCAAAAAGTTTCTTGTCTGGCAAGCGATCTGCGGATGTGGCAAAATGAGTCAGCCCTTCAACACCTCTGGGACCGTCAACGGACAAATCTTCAAGGACGAATGCCTCCAAAACGGACTTCTGTCCTTATTGAGATCTCACGATGGCCCGACACTGTTTTGACCGGAGTTGGCATCTTGCCACTATGCCCGGCCCGTCTTAGACTGGTACAAAGATAATAATGTAGTTTTTGTACCAAAAGACGTCAACCCTCCAAACACTCCGGAACTTCGCCCAAATGAAAAATTTTGGGCAATTATGAAGGCAAAGCTCGTTAAAACTCCAAAACTGATAGAAAATGAACATGAACTAAAGAAAGTGTGGTTAAAAGTAAGTAAGCAAGTCGGTCCTATCATTGCCCAAAATTTGATGAAAGGGGTCAAGGCAAAGGTGCGGGCATTTGGGTTGGGAAAAGAGGTTCAATTAACCAATGATGTTAAAACTTAACCATTTAGTAGTACTTTATTTCCTTTTATTTTATATATTCTTTATTTTATTTGAAAATAATCGGGCTCAAGGAAAATTTTTGGTGACCTATTTTGTGTGTCCAAATTTCATCGAATACTGTCCTTATAATAATAATTAATGACCGAGAAATACCACATGGAATTTAATACATTCACTGTCTTAGGCTTAAAAAATTATCACGTTTCTCACTACTCCGAATGAAATAAATATTCATCCTAATATTCCATCCTCGGGGTCTCATAATTCCCTCTCTCATTAGGTAAGGTGCTTTATCAAAGGGATTTTTTTCTGTCCTAGTTTTTCTTCCAAAATGTTTCACGTAGTAAAGATCACCCAACATCATCTTGAAATTTTCTAAAAGCTCCTCTTTCTTCCAGCGGTGTGCACTGAATGCTTTATTACCGCAAAGATCACTAATAACAATCAGAAAACCACAACCCTTATAATTCACCCACGCACACACAACCCTCCCACCGACGACGTTTCTTCCGAACTTCATTGCAATGCAGAAGAGCACTGGAGTGAAAAAACAACACCCCCGCTGCCATCGAAAGAACCCATAGCTGATTTGTAATTCATAAAACATGTATGAGCAAATCTTGTTGCTCATAACGTTCAAACTCGAACCCCCTCGCCTCCCTGGGGGGGTGTTTCTGAATGGTATTCGAACATGATTTTCCTATATCGACACAAGGCCCTCAGCCATCAAAAGGCATGCAAATATAATGACGCCAAGGATGAGCCCCGCACTGACAGGCACTCTTTTGCCGCTTTTGTCGAACACGAGGGGAAGATTCACCTTGATCGAACGGAGCACGCAAAATTGATGATTATGTTTATGTATTTTTTATGTTATTTAATTTGTAAATACATACATCACAATCAATTTCGTGATTTTTATGCTCGACTGAAGATGGAAACACATGTGAATCTGCCTCCCGTGCTGCTGCTGCTGCCTGGTCGTAATTTGGACTGCAGTTGTACGGAAGAGCATAAATTTTCGAAAGCGCGGAGCCTGCCTTGATTACATAATTTATCTTCATTAAAGCGATGAGCGAAAACGAAGTTGAACCGCGAAAGTGAATGGGAATCCCCGGGAGCTGGCATTCGTCTTCGTTCGTGGATCAGAAGTTGTTGGCTCGTTTTTTTTTTCATTCTTCGCCAAAGCGAGTGAGTGGATGGATTAGAAGGTAGCAAAGAAACGAAGGGATTTTTAGCGTCAATCACAGGCGTCCCACTGGGTGAATCGTAAGCTGAAGGGAAAAAAACGGGAGAAGATGCAAACAAAGGAACGCAGGATTTTTTTTCTTCGTTTTCCTAAATACGTTTGGGAAATTCGAAATCGAAAATCCGGCAGGAGAAACGAGAGCGTACTCAGCCCGTTTGTTGTTGTGCGGAAAATTAAGAACGCATTCAAAACATCTGTCGGGTATATGAAGAGGATAATCACATCTTTTGCTGGAAACTGATTGCTGTAATAATGGTGGTTGATGTACCATTCATTGACTGTCATTCATTTCCACGTGATGCAGAATCTATTTTGGGATTTTTTTTTTCAAAGTTGGAATCCATCTTAGTACCAGGCTTATCTTATTCAGCAAAGTGTCAAAGTAGAATTTAATTTCACGTTTTGACGCACACGGGTGGGTTCAGGGCACCAATAATCGATTTTAAACCAATCTCAGGAGGATTCGACTAAAGCGCCTTGCTCGACGCTATTGAGGTAAGTTTGCTGAACTCGCCGAGTTTCCCAGGTTTTTATTTTTTGCAGGTATTACATTGTATTATGGCAGTTCAACAGAGCAGTGCTTCTTTTTCCCTATCGGGCGATGAATCCAGTAAACATATGTTCCCAAGCATGATTACGGTCGAATATGCTCCAACAGACGGGTAAGTACGTGAAGGGTACTCAGACAGGAGAAGAAACAGTATTACAGATAATCACAAACATTATTGCCAAAAAAAAGGCGAAAAGACGCCCCGTAGAAGCTGGAGAAGCTCCTCAGTATACCTTACTCGTACACAGCATGGAGGCAGATAGAGGCATACATGGGTGGCTTTGGAAGAGATTAGGCAAACATCCACGTTTGGAGCCATAGGAAGTGTGTGCGTGCCTTTTCTCGCTCCTCGTTGCCACCCCGTCCAATCGACCTCCACGCCACATATGTGTTTGCTCGAGTTTACGTAGGTTTCGCTGGGATGAAACGAAGCAGCACCGGTTTGACGTGTTCCCCCCTCGCATTGTACCGGGGCTGTCAGTCGAGGTGACGTCGAGATGGTGTGAGCTCGTTCTTCGCACTTTAAGACACCCGCACCACCACCAACGGCGGGGAGCGCGCGAGGTTGGTAAGCTTCATTTTCAATTTCAATTTTCTTGTATAAGCTCGGATGGCTTAGTGGAATCGATGCACTGGGGGGACAGGAAAGGGGTTCGTTTTCACCGAAATGCCACATTTTAGGATAGATGGTACACAATGGGACGTACTTGGGAGTAGATTGAATTTTCCCTGAATTTATTTACCCTATTGACAGGTTTGCGCAGATTTCTTCTGAAGGCAAACTATGCCCGCTAAAAGATTGGGGTGGATATGCCTATAGGTTGGAAGCAAAACTTTCAAATTTAAAGGCTGTCGGTGCTTTTAGCTAAAGTTTCGGGAAAAAATCGAAAAAAATGAAAATGTGTTACATCAGCGACATAACCGCAAGGTAAACATAGTACTGCGTTGGTGTATAAAGGATGTTTCGATCAAAATTTGGTCGACTTAAACTTGACGCATTTCCTTTCATAGTGCATTAAATAATTGAAAATGTGTGCGTGTAGAATCATATCTCTATTTTGATTTTGAGATTAGCAGTTCAGTTATCAAAATGTTGCCGAAGGAAGCGGAGCAACGCATCAAAATTTTGCACCAGCATGACGAAAATCTAAACTACTCTTTCGAAAAGTTGGCGAAATTGTTGAATGTGGCTAAATCAACTGTTACCAACGTATTCAAAGTGTTCGGTGAACGTTTGTCGACAGCCAGGAAAGCTGGATCGGGGGGAAGTCGCCAGAGGCCACAGCGACGACAAAAAGAGTTGCTCGCTGTTCCGAGCGGAACCCCAGTTTCTCCGTCCGAGATGTCGCAAAGAAGCTGGGAGTGGCGCCTTCGATCGCGGATAGAGCTAAAAAACGATCTGGACTATCGCCTTACAAGAAAATTGTGACTCCAAATCACTCTTGTAAGCGAGAAACAGTTCAAGGCAAACTGGCGTTCTGCGGCAAATAAAGTGGACAAGGAGACTGTACAAAATCTTATGGCAGGTGTTAAACGAAAGATTCGGTAATTCGTATTCGGTAAAAAGAAAGCTTTGCTGAACATTTCAGTTGTATTCTGTATTAACTGAACTTGGAAAAGAAAATGAGTTTGACTTATTTATAAAAACGTTGATCGACTCACACACATTACTGTTTGACCAAACTTTGATCGGAGCACCCTTTAGTACTAATGGTATCATCTTATTTACGAATACCACAACATATGTGTTAATAATAAATTGTTTTAATTTCAGTAAATATGTGAGTATAAATGTGTTTGTATAATTGATGAACTCTCAAATCCCAACTCTTTTGGGCACCTAAAATGAACCGTTTTAATCATTTGATGCCCCTGGGGTGGTCCTTACAAAGCCTACTATCATAAAGTTCCAGATTTTCTTAAGTCTGATGGCTTGACTGGTGATTTATAGCCTTTAACTAAATAAATGCAATAGCTTCATGATGATCCTGAACAGATATTTTTATCATTGTAGAATGTATGCATTTTTAATTGAATATCTTGTATATATGTTGTGTATGTTGGTAAACATGTTACGAGTTTATCGAAAACAGCAAACTATTTGGATGAGAAAGGGCAGTGTAATAATACTAAATACTTCTCATTTCCTGTCCCGATAACTTAACTAATTAACGATCGGTGGAACCAATCAAATTGTGGGTTAATGTTTTGGCCTAACTACAACTACGTCCATATCGTACGAAACAATAAGTGAAACTCATTTTATGCAAATGAGTCCCTAAAATGTAGTCCCTAAAATGTAGACCCACACCCACAACCCGGTCTTGCTCTGTCTCCCATACAATTGCCCGAGTAGGAACGAATAACTTGATAACTAATACCAAAATAGTACCAAAAAAGTTTTTCGAGAGATATTTTGCTTGCAATTCTCAGGTGTTTCGATTAGGTATTTTACCTCTTAATATAAGCTCTTGAATACCAAGACCAGTTATCAAGATCAAGATTAGGTATTCATATGATGTTGTCTCCTGCTCGGGTGGGTGGGCAAAGCCCTGCCCGAACCACTAGCTGAGAGCTAGTGTCGAACACTGAAATCATTTCGGTTTCCCTCGCACTCTATAAACTAGCGTCTAAGAGAGCCACGAAAATGCAGTACGAAGCAAAATCCGAAAGAGAGGACGGGCTTCAGATCAGGGTTGCCACATTATTTTTCGTTTCCATCTTTTCTTCACATTTCGTGAAAAAATAAAACTGATCTGTATACGAGGGATTAATGTTCTCGGGGGAAATTGCATTTAAGCCATTCTGACAGAGCACTAATCATATGATAATGAATCATGTGGTGTTTGTTTTGTTGAATTTTGAACCTAGTTGTGATGTTTATATTAGCTGGTTAATTCTTTCTTTCCCCATTTGGCATCCATGATGTCCGTACTCAGGCGGTTCCGGATATCGAACTTATTCATATTGTATAACGAGAAAAGTCACTTCTCTTCTTCAAAAGCCTTGAAGAAAAGGCCATCCTCCCATCTGCTCGTTTGAAATACAGACGTTTCCATCAACAAGTTTCGAAGTCTTCTGATTCTTCCACCTTGTTGTCCTTGCAGATGGTTACCGTCCTCAGCTCACGAAAATAATTGTTAAAGGCCTGTTCAAAGAATTTTGGATATTGTTCAATCATCGAGTTGAACTCCTTCAAAGGGCGCAGCTTTTTGGGGTCAATGCTCGGTGCAGTAGTCAGAACTGGTTCGTTGAGATCAAAGCGCTTAATGATCTGTTTCATGCGGTTTACAAAGCACAGCAGATCGCGTAAAAAGCCTCCATCCTTGTATTATCGAGAGTTCCGGAAAGCATTTCTCCACATTTCCAACTTCTTAGGAAGATGTTTCTCGAAATCTGAAACCCCTAAATTCGTCAGATGCTTTAGGCAATAATCCTCACAAAAATTGGCAAGGAGCACCATCAGCGAGACTTCAGCTGATTACAGGATTACATTTCCAGGAATTCCGTAGCTTTTGATTGGAATATACCATTCACTTTGTTGATAGGAGGCATCACTTAGTTTAAGAAGTGGATAAGTGGCTGCGTCATTGGCTGATGATAACAATCAAACCGTGGTTTCATTTGGATTAGAACGTGAAAACCAACACGAGCTCTAAAAACCGTTCCATATTTCATTTTAAAACTGACTCCAACGATACCCATCTGGTGGTAGACGGATGCAGAACTGTGTAATCTGGAATTTCTGGGGTCATTAAGCGCTGCAGAACAAGTAACTGCAGATACGTCGCATCATTTGTTCCAGGTACATTTGCAGATTTTTGCATGTGAACTTGCTCGAAGAGCCAAAAAGTGGCAAGTATATTCGATAATTATCAAATCAGGACAGTCACTTTACCGCAGCCTTTTAAAGATCGGTCAGAGCAAAGATTATATTAAAGCTAACAAAAAATTACTTTCGAAATAACTATGCTTCGCATGGCAAAAATAACAATCAAAATCATAATTCTAACTTCCCAAAATTCTTCTCAATTAATGCATTGAAGAATACTTCCTAATTAGAAGAATTGTAGAAACAACTGCAAGCAATTCTGCAACATTTGTAGACCAATCTCTTGCGAAACTTTGAAACAACCACTTCACAAGCGGAATACTTGAAAAAATATTGAAGTAATAACTGGAGATCTATATGTAGTAATCCTTGCAGCATCCTTCACAAAATTTAAATAATAATTTTACAAAAAACCCATTCCAAAATTTTTTAAGATAAAAATTAAATATATGAGATTGTAGAATTCATGCACACAATTCTTCTTACATTTCTCCAACAAATAAGAACTTTCATTAAGAACTATTCCAAGAATAATCGTAAGATTTTGTGTAGTTCTTTCAGGTGTCCTCCAGGGATTCCTTTAAAATTATAAATCTTCCAAATATTTTATCACAAAAACTGCTTATGCTATGCCAGAAGAAACTCCTGAAAAATCCCAAGAAGAATACATACAACCGTCTGTAGAATACCTAAAGAAACGCCAGAAGAAATATCTAAAGCAATGTCTGAGAATCTTTGAGAAATTCTATAAATTTTTCTTCAATAATTATCTCAAAACATTTATTAAGAAATCATTTGGAGGCACACATACAAATTGACTTTTAGATTGTGATCTGTCACGGTAGTGTCAGTGTCAATTGGTTTAATTTGGCTTAGTGGGCCAAAAACAGCACACTGAAAAAAAATGTTAGATCCTAATCTGTACTCGTATTATGAATTTGAGGTTTTTGAGCGGACAAGCAATTGCCAAAAATCTTAAAAATTTTGGTTTTTCTCAAAAATCCTTAATCTTTACACATAGATATCTGTTTGAAAAAAATGTTAAAAATCCGTGTCAATCTAGATAAATCTGTGCATGTGGCAACCCTGCTTCAAATATGATTCCAAACACCGTCAACAATGCAAAATTATTTGCAAAGCAACATTATTAACGATGGAATGGAATCTAGTGAAATAAAAAGAAGAAGACAATTTGAACCATTTGCCAACCGTTTTAGAGGACCCACAAAGGGTATGGGAGTATACGAAGGTCATTTCTTAGTGAAATTTTAAACTTGATATTCTGAAAGCACTGGATTCTAACTTAAATGCACAATTTTTCTAATCAAATGGTGTATGAATGAAGTAATTCTCTTCAGTCAAATGAGAGTTATAACTTATAAGCATTCAAAAACCTTACACTCTAGCGTAACGCACTCAATTTTTCAAAAATTTGGTATAGAACAGAGAAACGTAGTCCTTCGTTAAAAAGTGTTAGTGCGCTGTACCATCAAATTGCATGTTTTTGCAACTTCTAATCGAATTCACATTCTTTGTATATTTAAAAAAAATTGTAGATTTTATGACGTATTGCCAATTTTAAATAATGAGATGAAAATGTTCGTACCTTCTAATTGAAAAACAGGTTTCTCAATAATCCGAAGGATGATACAAAAAAAAGTCAATACAATCGAATGTTAGCATTCCATATGATTCAGAGTAGGCTTTGTTAGTGGAAGGACGCCTTATTCGCGCTTTCACTGTTCCCATCATTTTTATTCTCCTGGTTATGAATTAACTCATTTGAATATTTGAAATCAGATGTTTTGAAGTTTGCACCTGAGGTTTAAATCGATTGTAAGAATTGGTTGAATTTAATACTGTGATATTTTTGTTCCCGTTATGTTGCTGAGCTGGCAGCAATAAATCACGTATTGGGGATTATTTCCGACATGCTCATAGACCATTATTTCATCTTCTCGGATAGTCTCAGTTCTAATGCCCAAGCAACACAGCTTGTATTAAACAAGTTTGAAGTACTGTCAACTGACAAATACAGTGTATATCTTAAACCTTATTTCAAAAATTAAAATGATCCAAAAAGCACAAAGAGTAAAACCTTATAAAACTTAGTATGGAAAACAATTATCCTCATACAAAAATATATCATCGCCAACCGTGGGATTTGAACACTAATCCTTGGTGTGATAGGTTTGTAACTTCTTTGCTAAGCCAGCTCCGATTGAGGACGAAGGAAAAAGCCAAGTTCCCAAAAAATATTTGATTTGGCAGGAAATATGCAGCTGTGGTCGGGCAAACCAAAGCTGCATCACTGCCGGAACGGTAAACAAGGAAATATAGCGTGAAGAATGCCTAAAGAAGCGATTGTTACCATTTCTAGGCTGTCATGACGCTCCCTTGATATTCTAGCCTTATTTGCATCTTATGAAGTTTCCAAAAAAAAAATCCAAAACTTTAAGAAAGTTTTTTCCAGAGTTTATTGGAAAACCTTCTTAATTCTTTTGGAATTTTCTTCTTGAACTATTAAGGATTCCTCTTCTGAGCTTTATGAAAGTTTTCTCCTGAACTCCGGGAAAGTTTGTTCCTGAATTTATGAGAAATTCGTGCTTTAACTACTACGAAGTACCCGCGAAATATTTTTTTCTGTTCTTCCTGTTTTTCTCGCAAGTATCTACCTGAACATCTGATAATTCCTGAATTTCAAGAAAACCTCATTCTGAAATTCAGAAAGGTTGGATTATGAACTTCAGGGATGCACTCTAACACTTCTGGAAAGTTCCAAATGAAGTGTGGGGATTTTTGTTTTTTGCGTAATATCTAAGGAGTCCTCTCCTGAATTCCTGAATTATTTAAAAAAATGCTTCTTGAACTTAAAGGTAGCTTTAGTAAGTTGCTTCCGGTAATTCGGGGAAGTTTTTTCCTGAGCATGTTTTTTATAAACTCTTGATAAGTGCCATCTTGAACTCCGAGGAAACTTTTTTATCGAAACTTTGGGAAAGTGATCTCAAGAATTTTTAGGGAAAATTTAATTACATTTGTTCCAAGATTCTTCCTGAACTTTTGAGTAGTTTTCTCATTAACTCCGGAGTAGTTTGTTTCTGAACTTCTGAGAAAATGTTGCCCACCCAATTAGGAAGTACCCCCTTTGCTTTTGGAATATTTTTTTCTGTTTTTTTGAGAGGTTGCTTAACTTCAAGAAATCCTCATTCTGAAATGCTGAAATATTCTGTTCTGAATTTCGGGAAAAATCTCTAGTACTTCTGGGTAGTTCAAAATAATCTTTTGGGAGATTTTTTAAGGAATCTCTGAGAAGTTTTATCCCAAACTCCAGAGAAGCTCTAGGACATATCGTCTTGCGCTATGTTGAAGTATGTAACTGAATTTTTGAAAAAGTATAGGTAGTGCCTTCCTTGGAAAGTTTCTTCCTGAACTCAGGCAATGTTTTATCTGCTAAACTTCTGCATCTTGAATTTCTGGGAAGAGCTCCTTAACCTCTGGAAAGTTCCAAACTTCTAAGATGTCCTCTTCCTCAAACTTCTTCCTGAAGTTCTGAGAAGTCCTCTTTTGAGTTTCGAGGAAGTTATCCCCTGAACTTCTGGGAAGTATGATATTGATCTTTAAACTTTGTTTGATCCTGTTTTTTGTTTTGGAATCTTCCTGCTTGAACTCCTAACAAGTGCTCCCTATACTTTTGCGAAGTTTCTGCCTGACTTTCGGAGAAGTTTTATTTCCTTCCAGGAAGTCACTTCCAGATGCTCTGAGAAGTCTCCTGAACTTTCTAGGATGTGCCCTAAGTTCTGGGTATTATTTTTCTATACTTCCAAGAAATTTCCAAATCTCAAGTGCAAGTGTACTGAAATGATGCGTTTAGAACTATTTTAGAAAAAAAATAGCTCATCACTCTTATTGTTGTTCTGAGTTTCGGTGTGGAATTCGACCTGGCTTGAGAGCCAGTGTCAGAATCACAAAAGGTAATAGTATTCAAATGAGAAAATAAAATTACTTTTTGTTATTCCGACTCAAGGCGCCTCGACCAAGAATCTCTTGGTCTCTTGGTCAATTTCCTAACAGTTCTGCTTAGCATTTGTTTTGCTGACTCCTCGCCACAAAAAGCTGTGGAAGCCTCTGCAATTTTGTTTTCTAATATATTTTAACTAATTGATTTGAAAGCATTGCCTTTTGCAATCTGAAACAACATTGCGAATACCGTTTTAGGTGGGACATGTTATTATAACACAAGTGTAGTCATTTTTCCGTGTTAACCGTACTAAGCCAAGAAGAAAATATTTAACAAAATAAGAACATCGTTGAGCTACATTTGCATTTGTGACTTGAAAATCAACCCCACCTTCCGAATAATCCAGAATGACCGTTGAAGAGACCAGATCAGGGAACTATTATGAGCAATTATGGAAGCTTCCTTCGAATGTTTTGGAAACAGACAGATATTCGAACAGCTACTAGGTGGCCTTTTGAACAACCCAAAACAACTGTATAATAGCCAGTACATTTATTTGGCATAGAAGCAAGGTCAAGGCCACCTGGTTGTTTTGAATAACTGATTGTGAAATTACTCGTAATCGATTTATTTACTTTCAGAACTGCTTTGATCTTTCATTTCTGTTGGAGAGCTTCAAGTTTTTCAAGCAGTGCAGAATTTCTAAACGGTGATCAAACATATTTTTTTAGATAGTCTGGTAATTGTTCTAGTGAGGATCGAAGTAACCCGCGCTGAAAATCGGACGTGTTATTTTTTTTTCTGCTGCGTTTTTTCTCTCTGGAGAATGCATATTTTTTTATATTGATTTTTAATTAATCAACAGTCTGTACAACAGTGAATACTGTAAGTCATTCGCTTACCAATGCATTATAAAGTTAAATTTGGTTGGTTTTACGATTAAATCTCTCCACGACGTTTGCGATTTATCTGAAGAAAGTTTGTGAGTGCTGCGGAAAATAGCAGTTGCTAGCGCACGGATACCGTTTCAAAGTGAAAACGTATTCAGAAATGTTGAAGGCCACCAGGAACGCTGAATAACTTCCATCGTTAGTCGGAAGTGCATGCGCTGCTACCCAACCAAGTTGCTGTGGCCGATTGGACTTCGGGTTTGACAGCAGAAGAGAAGATTCGAATTAGCTTTTAGCAGTAGAGCAACATGTTCGAACCACGTTTGGCCAAATGGATAAGCGGGACAGTATCGAATTGAACTCAGCTAAGTACCCTTTTTATATATTTACGTTTATATGAGTTGCGACAACACTATTTCTTTTTCCCATTCCATTCTATCTTGCACTCCAAAAATGTACCATATCCAAATTATTTCAAAACACATATACCTTTTTTCCATAAGGTTCTTCACATGAATTTCATTTCAAAATCCTATAAATTGAGTTCATTGTGATTATCACATAACTTTGAAAAGTTTCATGTTTGAAAGATCCAAATCATAGAATATAACAAATATATACAAAGTATATTCTTCTATTAATGGATGAATTTGATTCTGCAAAAAATATTAAAAGGCTATGCACGTACAACATATAAATATATGATAACTAAGTGATAAAAAAAAACTAAAAGATGCATATTGACAAGCAGTTTGTTTTACTTACCATTGACAGTTATTTATTCTAATATTACATCTATACTTCTCCTATGTTGACGTCTATATGCATACATACTTCAATGAAATTCCGGTGGAAGGTTTAGACTATCGATGGGTACAATTTCAGCAATAGGAAGTTTCAAGTGAAATGTTTCTACTTTATGCTATAGGCTTTTTGTTTTGCTGCGTTTTAAAAACACATCATTTATTCCACTTCAACTATTTTTGAAGCTTCGGCTTAAGTTCTATTTAGAAATGTTTTTGATACAAATTGCTATGACGAATTAGCACAAATCTGGCTATACTCGTGTGACAACCAACGCCTGAATCTGTTGCGTTTTGTTTAAATTTAGAGAATTCTTCAATTAGCTAATTGTAGCTCCACTTTCTTTTATACTTGTCTTCTTTATCATACCTGCTGAAAAGATGTTATTCAATTTTGTTAGAAATTCTTCTGGGACAGTTTCAAAATTCTAATATATTCGATATATCGAGTGTCGATTGATTTGCGAACTTCAGCAATCATTCATTTCAAATTAATCTGAATAGAACCATATTGGAATAACCATTTCTTTCATGTTCTTGCGTTTGATTTGTTTCCATTTTGTATAATTAACAAAGTTTAAAAATTAAATCAACTGTCTCCATTTCTGCAGAACGTCGATTTTTTCTAACGCATTGTTTGATTTTAAAAACAATACTATTTGAAAGTTCAATGGCATTAAAGCAAAAAAACTTTTTGACATATATTAAGAGACAGGGCTAAACTCAGAGAGAAGGTATACAAACTGTATCAAATATGAGTTTACTCGGATAGCGAACTATCCGACAAAAACGTAGGCACTTTTATAGCACATCGAAAATTGATTTTATACTTTATGTTACAGTGTGGGGTCAATTTATAACTTTTCTCGTTTCAGAGGATTAACGCAGGGATTTATCCAGGACACACGGAAGTAACCCCCATCACAGTTTTTCTCTTTTACTAATTTCAGAGAGCGAACAAAGGCGCTTAAACCTACGGTCATCAGCCAGGACACGGGGTGGAAATACCTTTGTCGTTCTCAAAGAAGTCAGGACAAATGGAGTGACATTAACCTTCTTAGCAAAATCACTCCCAACGGTTCACATAAATATATAAAATCGAGACGGAAGGACGGTTGTCCCCGTTTCATCTTTCTTACGATATAAAAATATTTGTTGATTAACTTATTCATCAAATGGATAATTTAATTGCCGTTTATTTTTTAATCTTCTTATACCCCCAACGCTACACAGTGGGCCTGGCCGTTTTAATATTTTTGTCATATTTCAAATATGCCACAAATATTAATGTTGCTAAGAAAAATACTGGTTATAGTATTTTCCAGGATGCTTTCGATAACTGGCTGTGTAAACGTTAGAATAGAAACGTTAGAATAGAATAGAATAGAATAGTCTGGTAGTTGTTCTAGTGAACATCGTGAACCTTGCCCCTAAGCACAGTCATAATCACTGAAAAAGCCAGAAAAGATAATGTTTGATTCCAATACCTGACTGGGGAAACCCATCATCTGTTCCTTCTAGAGTTCTGAAAAAAAAATCAATCAAGCTAGCCACCCCTTCAAACACTTTCATGCCAGAACCCCTGAACTGACATATCATCAACCCGTTATCAGCTGAAACCCACGACCAACCCTTTCTAGGGCATCCACTCACCTTTAGCTGTCCAAGGGTGCGTTTGTGCAGTACCCCAGCTCAGCGAAACGAAATTCCACCACATGAATAATTTATTCAAATAAATAATTTGCCATCAATTTGCACTGATGAGGATCATGAAAGTTTTATAAGATGCTAAGATAAGTGGCACCATTGCAGCACAGCTCGCCCATCAAACCAAAAAAAGAACGAAGAGAGGTAGGTACTTGCGCACGAACGGGGCAAAGGAGAAAGTTCGTCCGAAAGTGAAACGTTCCTCCGCTTGGAGTTTTCTTTCGTAAAAAGTATTGCTGGGAATTCCCTCATCAGTGTCACATCCTGACACATCACCGACACCGAGATGCAAAAGATGGAATTGTCTAGATCTCCCACCGAGCAGCCATAAATTCATCATCTCTATTGAGCGACAGCAAGATTGGCGTTTTGTGCCCAGCCCATGCATGTAGACCGGAACATTGACTGAGCAAGGGTTTATCTATTCGTTAAGGTTTAAAGTTTCCTTCGGCAACAGCGGGAGCTGGTTGATTTGGGTTTCGATCGAATGAGGGTTTAGCCAATTAGCCCCTTTTCGAGCAACCTTTCGAATAGTGTTTTGAGCGTACAACAACGTAACGTCCAAATCCTTGGCAACCCGTCAACATCAGACTTCAATCTTCATTAGATGTAGTATGTGTTTGTGTGTGTGTGAGTGGATAGGTATATCCTTTTCCCTCATGTTCTATTCTAGAGTGTTCTCAATACCTGTTACTCGCGGTTTGAAGCGCGATTGCTTGCGAGAAGGAAGGAACAATAATTGCCTTAATCCTTTCTTCGTTCGCAATAAGCTTCTGGCACGAGAGCACTCGTACAGGTGCCGTGAAGAGTTGAGAGTCACTAGCTTAGATTCATCGATGCGGTGCTGGTGAAAGCTGTCAGCATGACTGATAATTTGATGAAATTAGGATGGTTGAAGTTGCTTTTTCTCTTGGAGTGTGCTCCTCTTCCTTCGGGGTTGATTCTGACAGGCTGTGTAATACATAGCCAAGTGAGACTTTTGAGTGACAGCCAAGCCCCATGTTCGGAGTGTGCCAACTTAAGAAGCACTTGAGACCGGCCGATTCGAAGGTGAAATGCGGGAAATATGTTGGAAGTAGTGATTTGGAAAGAAAAGGATTAAACTGTCATCAGCAGGTGTGTCTGCGGAAGCAAATCGTCTAAGTTGGCTGTGCCTGCAGCGAAATGAGGGAAAATCGTCAAGAATTTTAAAATTTCAATCTTAAATTTTCGGAAAATTTAATTTGATGAGAAACCGATGTGTGGAATACTATCCCTACACGGTAAGCCTTATGATTGCCCTCATCTGAAGTGCAACCATCTTTCACACTCTCACCGAGCTTACCCGTCAGCAAACTAATGTCGAAAGATTAACTTTTAATGGCGCTTTGTTGCACAGGTAAAAAAGCATAATTTCGCATTATAAATAATTGCCTCCAATCAAAAAGGATTCAGTGGCAAGCAGGGGTGAAAAAAATCCCCACACATCATTGATCGGCGGGTTCGGTGCAATTGCTTTGATGTTCCACCGCGCCCTCCCCGGCAGAAATGAGCAGTAAAATTTCAACACATTACTCGCCTGATTGCAGCCATTAGTGATGAACGGCTGGCTGGTGGCGGAGCAAGCGTTTGCTCTAAGCACATTTCCGGAATAGCCTTCCTGCCCCACGTGTGGCATAGTGGTTGAACCCGAGGGCCACCACCGTGATGGTGCATTTATGCTTCCCTAGCAGCAAACGAAGCAGGCTGGAACAATTCCATTCAAACGTCGACCAGCAGCAGCAGCACTTTTGAATATTTTATGAGATTGTCAGTCATTTGCAGAAACCTGTCGAACGAGTGCAGCCAACCTACCTTCCAATGCTTTATGCTGGGATCCCCCAGGATGCGAAGCACCAAGGTGTGCGCATTTTAAAAGTGCAACGCAACAGTTGGAATGGCACTCCGGCTGGGACGGAAATTCCCCCTTTTCCGAATAACTTCTGTGCCACATACACACAAACACACACAAACACGCACGGACTGTCAGACAGGTGATGTGTTTTTATGACTGTTCCGAAGGGCGCATTGGGACGACAGTGGTTGCCAATACCGCAGACGACTGTTGTTGCTTCGAAGAGTGCATTTGGTTTGGGTGCCCTGCTCGGTGCGGCAATGGCAAAAGCGATGATTGAAATTGACTGCGGTGAACGATTGTTTGCGGGAGCGGAAGTGGCCAAATTAAATTACGATTGATATTTCAACAGTTTCCATTCGGATCGCTTCCGTGCATCCATCCATCTGTCGACTGGGTGGGGGAGAAGCGACATTGTTGTGACGTGGACAAACAGATTGGTTTACCTTGTAGTGAATGAGGGAATGGGGTGTATTTTTGGGATTTTTTTGTTGGTCAACTGTTTATAATTTAGTTATAACTTTTCATAAGGTGTATCGAAACAATAAACAGGAGCACTGCTTCATTGTCAGGAGTTAGACCCAGAGATAAGCTAGAAGTTTAAGCTTTTGAATAAAGAAAAAAACATAATAGTTGAGAATTGATAAATAATTTATCAATAATAAGATCTTAGGTAGCTGTAGAGGACTTGTTATTCAGAACAATTTTGTTGAATACAATTCCTTATCAATAAGCAAAATATCGTACCTATATGAACTATTTTAAATGGCTGACCGTTCTTCTCTATCAAGGAAAATTCTCAAGTCTAAGCAAGTAATTTAAGTGTTTAAATTTCAGGCAAGACATTTGAGACCAAGTGTGGCAAGTAATTTGAAATCAAACTCAAATATTGTGCTTCCATTACCTAACAAGCGTCATTGATAGTTACAGCGTCTTGATGCTGATTTATGTTAGTCACAATTTTGCAAAAAGCAAGCTGTTTGGGCTGAAGTGAGTAAAAATACGTATTTTGTGAGTGAAATCCTACTCGATCTTAGTCTTGTTTCACACATAAGTCACTTCACAGTTTTTCAGGCTACCTCTTTTTGCGCATGTGGCGCCATAAGTGAGAAACGTGGCAACTACTACATTGTAAAAACACACGCTACCAAATTTTTGTTATACCTATCACAATATTTCAAAAGAACTCAACTGGCAAGTTAAAACAATTCACAAATTGTAAACTTAAGACCTAACTAAGGGATTAATTTCCAAACAAGTCGCCGCACCACTGACTTCCTGCAACCATGGTTTGCTGCAACTTGAACAGGATACGACAAATATCGGTTGCTAAGAAGAAAACAAGATTTACGGGTTGCAACTATTATTTTTGATTACCATCGAATGATTTTCAAATATTACGAAATAGAGAGATATTTTGATGCAATAAGATAAAATTTTGGCCTGAAAATGATCCCCAATTCACGACTTCAGAACACTCAACAATTATTTCTTTAAGTCTTAGTTGCCTATAAAAACATTAGCAGTTTTTTTTTGTTGGCTTACAGTTAAAATAAACAAATGTTGACCTACTCTTTTGTTGCTAGTTTCGAACCTAGTAAAGCTTCAATAAGAAACTTGATTCATTACTTATGGTTTTCTGAATTTTTTGATGCTTCGAAAAAATTGAAAATTTCCAATGGAAAATGGAAAATTTGTAACACTGATTTTTTTGAAATTTAACTTTCATTCATATATCTATAAACTCTCCCTGTGGACAAAATTTCAGTGACCTTGGAGAACCATTCGCCCATTTTGTACGATTGAAAAAACCGCAATGTCTGAGCTAACTAGTCTGAAGGAATATTCAACATCTATGAGCAAGACGTTTATTGAAGAAATCACGATTGAAGTCCGTTGTAGTTGCTAAATCAAAACGAAAAGAAACATTCTAAACTCTTTTATAAAGGACTCATTTTCAAGGAAAACTGAGATTTCCGAGGGAATTGCAGATTACATGAGTGTATTAAATTTGCTTATCTATGAGTATACCGTGTACATGTGAAATGAGGCATACTTTTCACTCATTTTTATAATATGAAAATGCATAGTTTGCATGTCCGTGGCAAAAAAAAAGTTAAAAATGCGTCAAATCTGTTGACATTATTGGCGCTGACGTTTTGAAAAATGTAATTATCACCTCGATTAAAGAATAAGTTTATAAGTATTTGTCTAAAAAAATAATACAGTTTGGATCCTGGTTTGAATAAAACTAGTTTTGAACTGCTTCATTGAAGTGGGTAAAAGAAGATTTTTTCTAGGATTGAAAAAAGCACAATGTGGCGAATCGGCGTTTTCTCAAATGTGAGCCATAAAAAGACTATATTAGATTTACCGTGTAAACACGTTAAGATAAAGTGTACCAAATGGAAAGTAAACATACATTTTGAATGCCTGTTTACCCTTCTTACATCAATAGAAGGGTATTAAGATCGCTTGAAAACTCGACTTTTTATCCGAGGCCCACAGGGCCGAGTGTCATATACCATTCGACTCAGCTCGACGAACTGAGCACATGTCTGTGTGTATGTATGTGTGTGTGTGCGTGTATGTGTGTGTATGTGTGTGTGTGCGTTACAAATAATGTCACATCGGTTTCTCAGCCATCTGTGAACCGATTTCAGTTCTGTTGACGGCAAATGGAAGCTACAACATTCTCATAGAACGCTATTGATTTTTTTTCATTTGGACATTTCGTTACGAAGATATGAACGAAACAGTACTTGAAGGCCTATTATAATAGTAATCAAACAGTTTAGTCTCAGATTACATACTGAGCTATTTGTGCACCGATTTTAGTTTTGTTGATGCCAAATCAAAGATATAAAATCTCCAAATAACTGGTCAAAATTTCATTATGATTGAATAATCTTTCATGGAGATATGACCAAAACAATACCTGAGAGCACATAATTGCGAGATGAAAATATACTCGTTGCAGTGCAAAACCAAACAAGACCAATCACACCAATCGATGCCGCTTGCATTCTATTGTGTCGCATCTGGTGCGTTGTATAGCACATACAGCGGACTAGCCACACTATGCGACTGTAAAGAAATAGAGCAGGATCGATTGGCTCCAGGGGTCTGGTTTTGAACTGCAACGAGTATATTCGAAAATTACACAAAGTCTCCATTTACTATTTTCAACGAATATGTACTTATTAAGCATCTTGAATCCATATCGATGATCGAAATTGATACTCAAGATTGTCTAATAATGCATTCTATGGACTAATTGTATGAAATTTCTAATATTTATGTAATTTCCTCTTCTATATGAATAACATAAACAGGTCATTAAAGATTAATAATGGTAATATTTTAATCACATCGATGAACAATCCGTCTAGGATTGACAAATAGTTCGTTCTAAAAACTGAATGTATGACATATCGAATATTCTTGGATCTTCCTGGAATTGCTGATGAAAATATGTATTCAGTACAACATTGGCCACATTTGAGTTCGTAATTCTGATGAAATGTAAGAAGGGTTCAGTCTCACTATCGGAGGATTAATGCGGGTTTTATCACTAGGTGGTGCTGTGGCAGCGCTACAAAGGTCGCCGAACATGTGTATGTGGAAAATGGAAGTGACTTATATTGTTGAAACGTTCAAAAATATTTTTTGAAATCTTGATGTCTTCTAAGTCCTCCAAAATGCCCTTACGTTAAAATCTTAGTGGTCCTTTGACACAATGTGGTTTGATAAGTATGTTCCCGAGGTTTAAAATACATCATCAGTGCCTTAAATAGCTATATGAAGACTTTTGCGTCTATTGATGGTTACGATAAAATATGCAATGTGCTCCAAACTATCCTGGAGCCATGATCTTGGACTTCTGAAGGCTCAATAAAGCTTCAATACTTCTTACTTCTTTTGCATTTCAAGCTTATTGATTTTAAAATTGGCTTATTGCTTGCTCTCAACTGAGTGTTCTAAATGCCCCTCCACAGTTATTAATTGAGAGCTTTCGATGCCAACTTCCATGTTTGCATTATTATGATTGTGTGGCAAGTACAATCATACGCTAAGCCCAGGAAGTCTAGAAATTTTCCTTGAAAAATTCCTAGACCAGACCAGAAATTAAGCCCAGCCACCCATGGCGATGCTTTGTAGCTGCGCCTATATCGATTAAGCTAAGGGAGGACCCTTAAAGCTTCAATAATATACTGTAAATATGTACATGTTCAAGAAGTTCAAGAAAGGCTTTTGGCAGCATACATATTATGAAGCGATGCTAAAAGGATATTTGTAGACCTTCAAAGTATTCTGGAGTTTCAATCGTGGCGATCAATGTTCAATGAAGTAATTAATAATGCCCTGAAAGATTCAACGCGTACGTGAAGTTCTTAGACAACATACTCCTAATCGAATCAAAGATATTTGATTCCTTCCAAAATATTCTGAAGATAAGATATTTAATACTTACAGGCTCAATTAAGCCATAAGCAATATTTTTCAAGTTTATATGAGTTCAGAAAGCTTATTAGAGCCTTCTGAAAATACATGCATCATTAAAACGGTTCAATACGACATTTAAGGCTCTCCAAAGTATTGTGGAGCTCAGATCTTAAGGAAATACCAGCTCAGAGAAGTCTTGAACATTGTCTAAAAACTTGTTTTTGAGTTTGTGAACTTCCAGAGAGCCTCCTGGCAACATGCACTTAATCTAATCTTTTCAATTCAGGAATTTACTATAACTGTTATGGGATTTTCCAAAATAGCTAAGATACTTACAGGATTTTCATTACCTATTTTCAAAATTGTTCTGCAATGCTCATGCATTCCATTGAGAGGTTTTAAGAAGGTTTTTGGAAATTCCAAGAATATTTTTCTTTTTTCAAGCTTATTGCTTCCACAATGAGCTTATGGCTTGATATCATCTTAATATTCCGAATACAATTTAATAATTGTACTGGAAAAAAGTGCAACGCTTTCTTTTTTGAATAACTTTTTATTGCATAAGTATAAATTGGTGAACATTTGGGTTTAACTAGTCTTAATATTTACTAGCAAAATCTTAACATGTGCAACATTTCTTCACAATCTGTCATAAAGTTATCAAGATGACTTCCAAGCAAGAAGTGCTTCGACAAAAAATTATGGGCACGGTCGTAAAAAATCCAGGCCAGCCCCACAGGTGGATCGTGACACAGTTGTGCATTGACAATTCGACCATATCCCGTGTTCAAGGAGACCCAGAAGACCCAGCGGTGAGCTTGCAGCGGAAGAAAGGTGAAGAAGACCGACCCTGTGAATGCAAGGGAGGTGAGGGATTACTTCAAGCGCAATCCGAACCATTAGATTCGGGACGTGTCCAAGAAGGTCAATTTCACCGTCTGGTTTGTCCAGCAGGCAATGGAGGCACTTGTGTAAGGAAGGCACCTAACCGATCCGATAAACGGAATACGATGGCCAAATCCCATGCCAGGAAGTTGTTGATGGAGCCGAAATGTATCGTAATGGCCGACGAGACGTTCATTCAAGCGGACGCCAAGCAGATCTCTGGTCTGGAGTTTTTCGTCGGCAAGTCTCACTTGGATGTTCCGGAGAAGTTTCGAAAGAAGAAGTTCTACAAATTAGCAAAGAAGTACTTGGTGTGGCAGGTAATGTGTGGGGCAGCCGAATTCAGCAAACATATAAAGAAGAATGCCTCCAGAAGCACCTGCTGCCCATCCACCAGTCTCACGCAGGTGACACTCTGTTTTGGTCGGATCTGGTATCGTGCCATAACGCGAAATCGGTGATGGAGTAGTTCGAGGCCAACGATGTTGTTTTACTGCAAATCCACCAAACTCACCAGAACTTCACCTAATAAAAAAATTCTGGGCGGTTATGAAGGACAAGCTCCGGAAAATATGACAGGTCTCCAAAACGACAAGAATTTGAAGAAAGTGTGGATAAAAGTGTAATAGATAGATGGCGCAAAAAAAAATTACGAAGCATTTGTAATATTTTTCTCTACAACAGCAATGCAACAATCTAGTGTAAAGTGTCTTCTCATATATATGAAGTCGATTTGAAGGAAATATTGTCGCATCACCATGTTGTATTTAATCAAATTTGTTATTTATACCTTTGGAGTTGATGACACTTCTACGAGTTGGCCAACCCATAGTTTCCTAGTCAACTATTATTCGACCAATCCAACCATTTCCATCTTATATTTTCATACTGATCAAAGCTAGCCGTGAATTGCTTTGCTTTATTGTGCCATTTTCGAGGACAGGTTCCAAAATGTTTTGATTATTCATTTTAAATAATATACTCCGCGTCCTTTATGTTCAGAAGTACATTCACTGAATCATACCTAAGTTATGTGGCTGTCTTATTTCTTCAGATTTATTGTGCTATAGTATGTTTTTGTTTTGGGTTCGCTCCCAAGAGAATATTTATTTATCAGTTTGGTTTTGTTTCTTGGGGCTAGTATTATGCCCTTCAGACATAAATCACTTTGAGATGGGCCTGTTCATAAGCCACGTAGACTCATTTTTTGAAAATCTCAAACCACCTCCCTCAATATTTTCGAAAGCGTAGACTTTGGTCAGACCCCCCGTCCCCAAAAAAAAAGTAAACATGGTTTATGAATAATCCCTGTCATAAAACAGAAGCGACAATTTAAACTGTGAAAATTTGTTATAAAAACGGAATTTTCTGGTTTGCATTAGGGGCTGATGGAGGGATTTTTTTGGCTCGAGAAGTACAACGGTCTCTAGTTAAATGAATCACCACTGAAAACATATCTCGCAACATATAACCCCTAACATAATTTGTCAAAAAGACATTGCGAATCAAAAAAAAAACAGAGATTCTAGTAGTGAAATAATGGGGTACTCTATTATGAACTCGGGACCTCGGGACCTCGGCAGTGAGACAATTTTTAATCGCGAGTTTCCTGCTGTTGTTTACTTGTATTACGAGGTGTTCGTTATATTAGGCCGCTTTAAAGGGCTTCAATATTTCTAGGATTTTTTTCAAGAAGGCGAATCTAACAATGAGAGATTCTCTCCGCTCTCGTTCTCTTTCATTTACTACAGCACCATTATAAAACTTTTGAGGGATTATTTAGTACAGATAGAAACACAACAGTGCTGGCTAGCATACTCTACAAATAGTAGAATGAAAATCGTAAAGCTGAATGGAATATGAATCAAAGAGAAAGTAATCAAAGAGAGTCTCTCAATTGCAGGTTCGCCCTAATGAAAAAAAACCCTAGATTTTCATTGTAACGTTTTCTTGTTTTGCACCGGACAAGGCGCAAAGCTGAAATTGTTTCTTTTATTTATGCAAGGATCAATGATGTCCATGTTTGATTCTTTTGATATGTGACGATATTCATGCGGAGCTGATTGTTTATAGAGATGACTTCTAAAAGTATTTATATGAACATTCATTCTTGAAATGGATCGCTTGGATACTAAAAAAATGTATCGCAAACAAGCTATGCACGTACATTTTAGTTGTACGCGTGTATTTGTGATAGTTTTGTTGTGTTCAGCATAGCATGCTGTGCGTTTGACTGTCATCTTTCGTTTGTTTACTTGTTTGCACTGTTTAAATTCTTTGTTTTCAACATATCGCGCATTAAAACAGGCGTGTAAATTAAGGTTTTGGACACACGGCTACGTGAAAAGGGTGTTACTATGCGACCAGTCGCGAAACGCTTTGGAATTCATCACGCAAGTGTAAAATCCATCATAACCAAGTTTGAGGAACACTGATCTTTGGATGAACTGCCAGAAAGAAAATCTGGATCTTTCAACTCAAAAACCCTCCCTGGTCTACAATATTACACTGCCGTCGTACGGGAGGTAGATTCAAGAGAAGTAGTTTGGCCGAAAAGTGCTGGTATACCGGAATAATCAATGCGAAAATCTATCGATTAGAGTGTCTGCAGGAAAGGTTACTGCCTTTATCTCATAAGCATAGTACCCTTTCACTGTTTTGGACGAATTTAGCGTCAGCGTATTACGTCAAAATAGCTTATAATTGGCTCACGGAAAAGACTATATATACTTCGTCGAGAAAAACATCCTTCCGCCAAATTTCTCTTAGCTTCGACCCAACGAACGCTATTGGGCGATAGTGATAAGGGTATTCAAAAAGACTGGTAATGCAGCTGAAAATATCAAGGAGTTAAAAAAAAATTGAACTAAGGCGCCCAAAAAATGTTATCAAACACTTGTCCGGAACTTGCTGAAAAGTGTTCGATCGAAAATTCGTCAAAGAATAATATTTATTTTATCCGGTCTTTACAATGATCAAGTTCCACTCCGCAAAATAAAAAATCATTTATTTGTTTGAACAAAAATTATTTTTTTCATGATTTGAATTAAAAATATGTGGATAACCTAAATTCGATACAGTCTTTAATGTTGCTCTCATCGACTGAAATAATTTGCATGTAGGGATAACAAATCAAATTCTGACTAACACATCTTATATGTAGGGTAAGCTTCTTTTTAATTAAATCTAGTCATATATAAGTATTTTAGACCTCTATTGAACTTGTGTTTTGCTTGGGATATCGAAGAAATGCAAACAATTTTCATCCTTAAAATCACTGTCGGTCAGTGGTAGATTGATACACACGTACATATCTCCAAACTTTTCCAGAGTTTATGCGCCAAACGTTCGAAGTTATTTGAAGATATAAATTTGTAAATTAATCCAACATTTCATGAACTTGATTACTTAAATGTGATATGAGCATGGCTAACTAACAGATTAAACCATTCATGCCAACATTTTGCCTAGCACCGAACAATCTTTGAAACATTTGGTCGTTAATCCAGTGCTCCCGAACTATCCATTCACAGAAAGAAGACACATTCTGCTGTCACAATCACCGCCAACCAACGGACATTAATCAGCCTAAAAGCAGCGACAGCCCTCCAGCGCTTATCTAGAGCACAAAACTTTACAACCTGCTATTGCCTCGTTACGCAAGCTCATAAAAATCACAAGGTCGCACCTTTTTCTGCAAATAAAGAGCCTGCTAGTATCATAAAAAAAAACAAAAACAAAAAAACAAAGAAGACTCACTCATCGTGAACGAATCTGATAGAAGGGAAAGAAAAACAAAACCAGAAAAAGTTCCGCAACGAAATTGACCAATAAAAATAGCCCCGCGAAATTAGCTGCTCTCTAGTCAGGGAGAAAACAAGAGAACAAACTCATCGCTGCCACGAGCAAATTAGCCAGTATCTAATTTAAAACTGGAACCTAAGCAAGAAGAGGACACCGGGGAAAAGTTTTTAAATTTCAAACCGGAAATCGTTTCCTCGCAAGCGGAGTAGGATTGAAGGCCAGCGATTGTGTCCCGGCGGAAGAGATAGGAGCGAGAGGGCAAAGCGTGAACCTCGGCGCCATTAATTCAAATTATCTCATTTACAGTGGGAACTTGGTTATGTCGCACTAATTTTTTCCACTTGTCCACTTGTTTTTGCCTGGCGTTGTTCTCCTTAGCTACTGCTCCAGTGTTGTCGCTGTCGGTTGCACCGATGTGTGATTCGTGTTTTTGTTTTGTTTCAGGACGCTTTTCAGTCCATGTGGTTCTTCCGGTTTTATGCAAATTACAGGGCACGGGTTGTTGTGTGTATGTTGGGATGTGAATACTTCGCTGAGAAAGGAATCTTGGGGCGTAAAAATGCCAGTGGGTGGTGTTAGGATTGGACTGTTCGTTCTTGTTAATGTTTTTGATGGTTGAATTCGTTTAGGTTGTGATTCCTGGGGATTTTTTTTATGCCGTTTTATGGAGCCATAAATGCGTAATTGTGAGCGATTTGCCTTCAAAATCTCGTTCTTATATGATAGGAGATGAAACTAGATTTCCAGAACGGAGATCAACATAATCCATTGATAACAAACAATCCACCGACCGAACGCATGGAAATGAAAATTTCAGTTTCAAAGCTCAAAACCATTTCGTTGAGTGATTGGAAGAAAAAAAAAAAGCTTATCTGACGCACCTTTTGCTTATCGCCGGGAACGCACCTGACCGATCCCCCATAATTCAATCTTGTGCCTTTTGTTCAAGGTGTCCATAGACCATCCCGATTGACGATTGGTCTAATCCGATAAAAATGTATCCTAACCGGAGCCTTTTTGCACCCACCCACAATGCCATCCAATTTCCTCTAAATCCATAGGCCGACCGAAATCTCCCGATCACCTTAATCAAATCAAAATTAAGCCTTCTTTCGTGCCATTTATCTTGTTTCATCACCATCCTTCCGATGAATATGTGCTGACATTGAGGAGAGTGTCGTACATCCAATAAAGCATATTCATCAAAATAACCGCCCTCATCTGAACCACGTCATTTGTAAGACTTCGGTTTCATCATCCATCTCGAGCGCAAGGCAATATCGTTTAATCATTTACCCGAGCCTTACAGAATGTTATCAAAAGAATCACCCCCTGGACCATAGGGGCACATTCACCCACACTATATCGAAACGATTTTTCTCACTCATGTTCGTGTCTCGATGTGAGTGTGAGTGTGTGTTAGGAAATGGCATTTCATGGGAATAACTCCGTGCGTATATTTGATTTTCCTAGATTAAATTCTGTCCCTTGCCTTAATAATCTCTCCGCCATGGCCTGGATGTTTTCGCTTACCTAAATACCCATTTCACATAAGGGGATTCACCGCCACCAGAGCCAGGCGGGGGTCGGGAAGCCATGTTGCTGTTTGCTCATCGTGAATCCGCACATGGGTGACAGGAGTCTTTCGAGCAGGTAACAGCAACTTCTATTTATAACACCACCGACATCCTTGAAAGGGCTTGAAACAGCGGGGGGAGACGAGGGTTAAGGGAGAAAAATCCCCCAAAAATACGTGATTTAAATATACGATCAAATATCGCTTTCCTGCTTGGGCTCAGCTCAGCTCTCGTGCACTCACTGACTTTGATGTATCCTCTTATCCTGACGGCGGCATCTCCAAAGAGCGGGTGGAATAATCATCTGCCTCCGCTTGGGTGCTCTAATCTTTTCGCTGAGTCGGGAAGAAGACTTTTGCTCTATATACACGCATTTGATAAACCTGGGATGGAAAGTTTCCGACATTTTTCCTTTTTTTCGTGCGCTACTTTGCACGTCACCAATGTTTTTTTCCGACGACGTAAGTTTGCCCGAGAAAGGGGTGAAAATTTACTGCTTCTCGGTGCTTTTATTTTTTCTTCCTAGTTCATAAAGGCTAAACCAGAGTCACTGCGAGAGTAAGTTGTTTATCTTGCTGGTGGCTCTATACTTTCAAGCCGGGAAGAATTTTTTTTTTCGCATGGAAAAACAACACCTAAAAAGTCACCCAGTTCTTGTTTAAATTTCATTTTTCCACCGACTACGTACTGCCGATGAGGGAAAGAGGAAAATGTTGTTATTCTCCAAAAGCGAAGATTTGTCGACGCACCAGGTATTATTTATTGCCGCAAAATCCGATCGATTGATTTATTTCGCCTCGGGCTGTTTACTTACTTTGGGAAATTTTGCTCACGTCGGAAGACGGCACTGGGCAGACGAAAACAACCCAAGAAATATATTTTTATACCTATAGAGGTTAGTAGGGTAGCGTAGCGTATCTATCCGAGGAGAAGAGTCCTGGGAAAACAACTAGGAAAAAATATATATTATATAATTTGAAATTCGATACACACACTTTCACCTCGGTAGTTCGGTCAGAGCAGTAGAAGGGACGTTCGAAAGAAATATTAGTCTAATGAACACGTCGACGGCACGTGATCAAAAGACTAAGTGGGAAACGTGCCCAGGCACCACCACCGGCTGGCCAGCGAACGCAACTCCAGTCTAGCGGTTTTCGGAAGAAAGACGCCAAACAATGTACAAAACATGGAACTAACTCCTGTGCGGACAACGCAGGAAAGGAGTCGTCCAGAAGTTTCGGCACTGGTGATATATTCGTGATTCGTGCGGTTGAAAAATACATTCCTGTCATGATTAAGTCGGACTAAATTGAAAGTAATACATCAACGTGGTGTGGTTGGTAGAAGATATGAATGAAAGCTAGGAACGAGTGGCGTTGCCTAGCTTTATGAGTTAATTGAATCATGTGGTAGGGTTCATCGGGAACACAGCTATGTTTCAGAATCGACGTAGAACTTAATTTATTTTCAATAGTTAGTTGGTTCAAATTCTGAAGAGTTACTTCAATCCTTCCATCTGGCATAAAATAAAATTGATAATACCTTAAGTTAATAAAAGTTAGTAGAAGTCACAAAATGCTGAAATTATGGTGCTTTCAAACTATTATTTCTGTAAAGAAGCCAATTTTAAATAATTTGACTGAACAAACCTTCGTTACTCGTCAAATTAACTGGTGGCCAAGCATGGGAAAACTCATTCACTCACATGAGCACCACCGATTTAAAATAGCAACCCTCGGTTGCTAACAGAATATGAGTCAAGGGAGGAAATTCTTCAAACATCGCATTGTTAGTTATATTCTGTCAACGTTAAATTTCTAACGATTTTCTCTCAGTGTAGATTTTGAATTATTTCACGGATCGTTGAAACGTTTCACTAACATGACAGGTGAAACTCTCCACTTTATTTCGTGTTAACATTCTTTTTACATTCAGTAAAATGGCGTCGAATAAAAAGGAAGTGCACAAACGCATTTTGTACGAACGGCAGTAAAATCGGAATTTATCGGTACGCGGTCGTGCCAAGAAACTAAAACTGCTAAACAGTACCGTGTTTTGCGTTTGCAAATCATTTTACCAGCTCTTGACTGTGGATCGGAAGGTTGCAAGTGGTACAAATCGAAAAATATTGTAGCCATTGTTGAGAAAAATCCCAATCTCTCTGTGCGAATTGTGGTCAAAATAATACGTAAAATCATGAGGCGTTCATAGTGAAGAATGTGCCCAACCGTGAAAACAAGCAAATTTTTACTGCAAAAAGGAGTTTAACAACAATTGTTTGCAAACATTTTCTTGTATCATAGTGGACGACGAAACATACGTACTTGAAGACTTTAACCAGCTTCCGGGTATGGTATTTTACACCACAATGCAAAAAAACGCTGTCGCCGAGCGTTTCCGGACATAGAAGGTGTCCAAATTCCCGAAGAAGTATTTGATTTGGCATACCATATGTAGTTGTGGTCGCAAATCTAAAAGTTCCGTCTCTACCGGCACTATCAATTACGGAGTGAAAACATGTCTGCAAAGGCGGTTGCTACCGTTTATCAGATGTCACGACTGCCCAGCTCTGTTTTGGCCTGATTTGGCTTCTTGTCACTATGCGAAATCCGTCCTGGAATGGTATAAGGTTCTAGAGGTCAAATACGTGTCAAAAACAGCCAATATACCAAACTGTCCAGAATTTCACTCAATCGAAAAGTATTGGGCTCTAGTTAAGTGGAATCTCTTTGAAACTAAGAATTGCTTGCTGGTACCGTTAATTTCAAGAGCAGATCGAGAAACGTCGCGGCGGATGTCACCGAAAGTTCGAGAATTTTACAGAAAGCAAGATTAACATCCTAATCAACTATTTCTAATTGTCTAATTTTGTGCAAACGTTTTTGCTGCCATTGTTTAGGTCTCATTTTTCATCTCACAGAATATTTCACAAACGAAAAACAAAAAAAAACTTTTAATAACTTATTCTATATTCAAGCATATCAAATTCAAGATAAACTTAATGTATATTCATAGGCATTTTCAAAAACACAACGTTCTTAATCACGTGATTCGTACTTTGGACGTTTCTGTAAATTCAACTACAGTTGTAGGAACCAAATAGGCCTTCCATTAAAAATATTATAATTCAATTGTAAATCGCAGTGTTCCTATTGATTTTTGATGTTGCCAACAACTCCGTAGTTTAAAAAAATAAATATGATAATATGTGTGATATTTGCGTTCCTAGCACAAGATGTGACTGTCAGTAAGACAAATGATATTTTTAATTTATGATTCCTCTCCGTTTAGAGTGTACATATGAAATTCATAGCACGTTAAAAATGTTTGTGTTTAAACTTACCGCATGAAGATTAATAAGATTGATGTTTGCGCTAAAATCTATAACATCTAAAATGTTTTCACAGAACACAATCAGCGTTCAAGTTGTTCTTCCCATAACCATGAGAAAAATTTAAGTGCTTATGTACATTGAAAAAAAAAATGATTGTATAAACAAATTTCCCAGAGTTATTCTAGAATCATTCTAGAACAATCACAAATTATTCCGCAAACATCCCGAAAGAATTCTGGCTACATTCCAAATTATTTTAAAAGCATTCAAAGTTGTCCTGAATGCATCTCAAAACAGTTCAAGATGCAAGGTAAAAATATTCTGATGAAATTCGATGGAAATCAAGTAGGCATCTTGCAACTACTTTGAAAGTATCTTAGAATATTTTCAATGTATCTTGGAAGCACCATCTACCCTGGAAGCATTCCAGAACAAATCCAAAGGCTCTCCAGAACAATTTTGCCCCCAATAATCCTTAATGCATCCCAGCACAAGCATTCCAAAAATCATTCCCGTAAAAGTCCTGGAAGCAGGTTAAAACTAGTTTGAAAGCATACCAGAGTTATGCTAGATGCATCCAAAAACTTTCTTGTATCAACCGAGACGTACGTGGGTTTATCTCGGATAAATACTGAAAACATGCCTTAACTATTCTGAAAACATTCATAAGTATCCCTAAAACATCCCAAATTATTTAAGAAGCATTCGAGAGCAATTATGATAACATTTAATGAATAACATCTTAACGCTGCTATGGAAGCGTCTCAGAATAGTTTTTCCTGTGGAATCATCCCAGTAAAATATTGGAAACATCCCAGAACAGTTCTGGAAGTGTTTCAGATTAATGATGAGCATAACAGAATAACTCTGGGAAGAATTCCAGAACAACCCTGGATGCATCCTAGAAGGAAACTGTTATCATCACTAGACTACGGTTGACGTATACCAGATTAACTCTTAAAGCATCCCAGATCTTTTCTAAAATTATTTTAGAACAATTTTGAAAGCAAAACTTTTTTAAATAATAGATTCTTATTTGAGATCGTCCCAAAACAACTGAGGAAGCATTCTAGATCAATCCAGAAAGTAACATGGGCATTTTCTGAAAAATCTTATTTTATATCCTGAGTACTTCCAAGAGCTATTCTGAAAGCATCTTTGAACGATAATGACAGAGGCTTTGAAGTATTATGGAAATATCCAGAATAATATTTGTCGTATATTCGTTTCTTGGAGTATTTCAGATCATTGCAGTATATTCTTTTAAGTGCGTTCCAAAACAGTTTTTGGAACATTTTTAAACAATTTTGGGAACATTCCAACAAATCCTAGGGAGCATTCTCAAATAACCCTGTAAGCATCCCAGAACAAGCTAAATAGATATTTCAATACTTATCGTACTATTATGTTCTGCGAACATCAAAAAAACTATCTGGAGGCATCCTAGAAACATGCTGGTAGTTGTTAGGAACTATTATGAAAATTTAAAAAAAAAACTAGTACTACTTTTCTAATCTGTTCGCATCCCAAAACGTTTGCCCAAAACATTTCTCATGCCAGAATAATTCTAAAATCATCTCAGAACTGATTTGGAGGCATTTAATGAACATTCTGACAGCATCTAAATATAACTTTAAATGCATCTCCAGACAATTATAAACGCATACAAGAACTTCTCTGGAACCATCCTGGAACAGTTTTTGGAGCATGCAAGAATAATTCTCGAAGCATTCCAGAAGCAATCTATGAGGCATTCTAGCATATAATACAATCTCTGGGGGCTTTCCAATATTAATTAGCATGCATTCCAGAACAATCTTGAAGGCATAATTGAACTTTTGTGGATGCATTCAAGATTAATTCCTCTTTTTCATTTTAAGACCATCCAAGAACTGCAAACTAATCTGGACAGAATTTCAGAAAAGATAAACTTGGAATTGTCTCACAGCAGTGCTGAATGTATCGAAGCATTAAAACTTCTTTGCAATCTCTCAGAAATGTCTTGCAAGCATCCTTCATTCCGAAATAAAGGGTGTTTCAATCAAAGTTTGGTTTACTCAAACCTGACGCATTTCCTTTCATCGTGCATTAAAAATTGTTGCATACCCCTTATTGTGAAGATGTGTGCGTACTGCATTATGCCTTTATTTTGATTTTGAGATTAGCACTTCAGTTATCAAAATGTCGTCGAAGGAAGAGAAGCAACGCACGTGCATGGCAAAAATCCAAACAACTCTCACGCCAAGTTGGCAAAATGGTTGAATGTGGCTAAATCAACTGTTACCAACATATAAGAAGTGTTCGGTGAACGTTTGTCGACCGCCAGGAAATCTGGATTGGGGGGGGGAGATGGCCGATGTTTTCAAGCACATCAAACTGTCAAAGTTTGCGAAGAAATATCTGGTGTGGCAGGCCATCTGCACCCATGGCTTGAAGAGCAACGTTTACATTGTGACCAGAACCGTCAACCAGGAAATTTATCTGAGCGAGGGCCCACAAAAACATCTACTGTCTTTCCTGGAGCGACACAATTGTTCCGTTCTATTTTGGCAGGATTTGGCATCATGCTGTTGCGGAAAAAAGGCCATAGAGTGGTATGCTTCCAACAACGTTCAAGTGGTGCCCATGGACAAGAACCCTCCCAACACACCAGAGCTCTGCCCAATCGAACAATATTGGGCCATCGTCAAGCGGAACCTTAAGAAGACTCAAAAAGCTGCTGTGAGCGAGAAACAGTTTAAGGCCAACTGGCGTTCTGCGGCGAACAAAGTGGACAAGGAGACTGTACAAAATCCGGTTGCAAGACCCGGCAATTCGCATTCGGTAAAATGGAAGCTTAGTTGAATATTTCTCCTGTATTCTGTATTAACTGAACTTGAAAAAGAAAAAGAATTTGACTTATTAATAAAAACTTTGATCGACTCACACACATAACTGTTTGACCAAATTTTGATCGGAACATCCTTTAAGAGAATGAATGACCAGAAAACCTCTCATTGTTACCTTGGCCGTTTTGAAAAGTGATGCGAGAGTTCGTCTATTCGCTTCACAACATCTGTTGCTTTCTGCAAAACCCAATTTCGCATCATAAAAGCTCATCCTCACAATCAGGCCATTTTCTCTCCGCTCATTTATCATACATCAATAGGGAAAGAAAAAACGACGAATATTCATCCTCTATCAACACCCCCCAACGTATCCCTCTTTATGTCCTGACAAAATCCCTACAGGTCCAACAGGCGACTTTTTTTTGCCCTTCTGTTCCAACTGTTGGAGCAACTTTTCAACATCATCGCCTCGAAGGCAACAAGACGAATTCATCCGACCGGCCGACCAGCAAGTCCCTTCAATTTGTAGTTGTCCGTCTCGCAGGCCCATTTTCTTGTCTTGGTCGGTCCTGTCCCCTTGTCCCCTTCCGCTTACTTCTCCATCAGCGCATGTGGGAGTGTATATTTCGGTAATGTTTATGGAGATTTATTAGCATTCTCATAATTCTTCAACGCTTTTGTCGTTCACCTCCCCGTCGTCGTCGTCCTTAGTCTTCGCATACCTTTTTGCCTGACAAAAAAGGCAGGAAAAAAGTTTTTTTGGTTGTTCCAACGGACAGAAAAAAAAAGGAAAACGAGCCCAAGATCGTTTGTTGCCTGGTTCGGTGTACATAAATTTTAATAACGTTAGCAGAGGAAGGACCTCGACGACGATGGTTGAGCTTCCTTTTCTTGTTGCGGACAAACGAAGACATGCACGCGCTCAGCCACTGGCCCTCAGGAAAGTGGAACATTTTTGCTGATTTAGAGCAAAATTGTCGCCCGCCTGCCAGCCTGCCAGCCTGCCAGCCTGCCTCTCCGGGAGGGTCGTTTTAAGATTAAATATCAAATGGCACCACGGCGAACCAGATTCACTGTTTACAGACTATTACTTTCTCAACTAATGTGCGTTTCTCCTAATTTTTTTCTGGAGCTGACGAAAAACAGACGGTTGCGAACGAATTTTATCTTTTTCCATTTTGTTAAAATGGCACATTAGGTAATATATATTAGGAGAATTATTTCATTAGCGTATCGTTTATGGGCACGGAGATTGTGCCGACGCAGGGGAGAAATTGGGCCAAAATGACAGCCAAGTACACATGTACCCTCATTAGTGACAACGATGGTCGGTGATGGCGCGCGCAGACAGTAGCAAATGATGATCCTTCGTGGAAATGTAGTTAAGGTGGATGGCAAACCAGGCGGAGGGCAGTTTTGGGTGAATGTACCTTTACAAACGTTTATTGCCAATCAGCATGTCGGTAATTAGGAAGATGAAAGGCGACCCTTGATGGCGCGTGTCCCTTCCCTTGATGGCAGTCGGGGGGAGCATTTGGACTGTGTGTTTGTGTGTGTGTGTGTCGTCATTGAGACACGATGATGACCACCGAACTGGTGATATTGATCGTAGTAGGCGCGTGTGTGCGCGGGTATGTGTGTGTATGCAACAGATTTTCCCTTGGGTACATTTCGGTGCTCATTTTTACGATGTTAATCAAACGGGTTTGAATTATTAATACGTTCGAGATGATCCGGGTGCGGCGCGGGGAGGAACGGATGACTAATGACTTGGCGGTGCTCTTATCACATGTTGACTGCAGCGATTCAATCATGGCGCCGATAAGGTTGTGGTTCGACGTGATGAAAAACTACGATTTGTTTGTTTAATTCTGAACGTTCGAGGTTTTGGTCACATTCAGCACAACATTGAATTAGACACCAACTCTGCAGTTTTGATGATTTAAAAAAAAAACCATCAACAATAATCAATGTGGTTTCTTCTTCTTCTTCTTCTTCTTCTACTCAGCTTTTAGAACGCTCATTAAACGACATTTAACATTTTGCCTGCTTCTCAACTTAGTGTTCTAAGCGCACTTCCACAGTTGTTAAATGAGAGCTTGCATTGCCAACATCAATGCATGAATTTGTATATTGTGTGGCAAGCACAATTATACTCTATGCCCAGGGAAGTCGAGAAACCCAACCCCAAAAAATTCCTAGGCCGGTTGAGAACAGAACCCACCGCGGTTTAAAAGTCCTAATTTGAAACCTAAAATACATAGAAAAAAGCGCGTAAAATTTCCCCTCATTTAATTCCAAGCCAAAGGAGGCGTAAACAACGGAATTGTTTACAATCTTGCATGTGCCATACAACAATGTTGACAATCAGTCATACAAAAGGCTAGATTCAGGAGTTTTCTGGCTAAAATTTTCATGAAATATCCCATTATTTTTTTACAAATCCAACTTGCTCTCTATTTACATTAGATAACGCAAAACATTCAATGTGTCTTGTTATCTGTGTAATAAATACCGATACATATAAATTATGGTTACGGTTACATTTTCAGAATGTTTTAAAATATATTTTGAAACTTTAAAGCTTAGTCCGAGAAGCAACAAAAACAGCCACTGCACTCAATACTAGGGTTAGAAAGCCTTATATTTATATTAACCTTGCCTTTGGTTTTAAAACAATATCAGACCTAATTTTGTTCCACGCAACACTTCAAATTACAAGTTCAAGGACGTTGTCGTCCGTCAAAAATAAAAATAAAACTACTTCATCTGCATAGCTGATCGAATTTCATCACTCGTAGATGTAAATGTTTTTGATTTTAACTTTTTAAGTGTAACACGGCGATATGCAGCGAAGCACAAGGAGTTTATTTGCTCTTACTACTCATTAATCTGAACATAGCGGCAACTACTAGTACCCTTAAAGTATTATTTGACTAAGGCCAACGACTGGGTTTCACACTATTTCATTTTAAATGTCCAAAAACATTTGGAGATGAAGGACTAAAATGAACTCTAAAGGATAAGATTGAGGTAGTTTTACCTCTACAAACCATGGCATGCTGATCAAAACTGGTATCAAGAAGCCTATGAAACCAGAAATAGTATATGAAACAATGCCCTTTTTGTGTTACTCAACTTATTTTTACGTCACGTCATTTAAGTAATGATAGAGATTTTTTTCAACGACGCGTACCTTTGACAACAAGCCATGGTGGAACGGGGAACTGCGAAATCTTCGTAATCGGCTGCGAAATGCTCGTAGACGGTATTTTTGGATTACAACTGAAGAACATAAAGCTGTAGTGCATGGTCTGGAATCCCAATTCCACGCTCTTAACACGTCATGTTTTCAGCCGTACATTCACCGCTTTAAGAGCAACATGAAAGACGACCCAAAGTAGTTCTGGACCTGTCTACGTAATCGAACGACGTCTCGAGAAATTCCTCCGCTTGTTAGCTACGAAGATAACACCTCAACGACACCAATTGACTCTGCAAATCTTTTCTCTTCATTCTTTCAAAGTGTTCTAAGCAATAGCCCAGCATCATTGTCAGAATTGTGCTATTGTAGTCTGCATTCGTTCGAACTAAATCTGCCTACGACTTCATTCACGCAACAAGACGTGTACACAAAACTGCGTGGTATCGACAGTTCTAAGGGACTAGGATCAGACGGACTCCAGCCGATTTTCATCAAGAAGTGCTCTGCTTCATTGGGTCAACGAGCTTCTCTACTCTTCAATCTTTCTATTGCTGAAAGTGTCTTTCTTGTAGAGGCTCTGATAACGCCAATCCAGCTGCCTTCCAAAGGTTTTTGAGAGCATGCTGCTTGATGTTCTTTACGTTGCAATCCAGCATATTATCACTGCTGACCAGCATAGATTTGTCAGAAACCGATCATTCACTACGAATTTAATGACCTTTGTTTCAAAGCTAATCGGCATAATTGAAAAACTTCAGCAAATCGATGCAGTGTACATAAACTTTTCGGGGGCATTTGACAGAGTTCCGCATAATCTAGCAGTGGAAAAAACTTAGATGAATTGGTGTTCCAGATTGGTTGACTAATTGGATCTTCTCGTACCTGATGAACCGTAGTGTATCTGTGCGACTAGATGCGACACTTTCGGTTCTATTTGTTATCACAGCAGGCGTTCCTTAGAGCAGCCATCTTCTCTTCGTGCCGTTTGTGAATGATCTCTGCAATGAATTGAAGTCATTCAAAATAACCTAAACCTAATGACCTAAACATTTTTCGGGTCATAACATCCTTGGTGGATTGCTGTGCGTTGCAGACAGGCGTTGACAATGTCTTGAGTTGGTGCGCTAGAAATGGAATGGAGTTGAACGTTACGAAATGCAATGTAATCTCGTTAACTCGGATACGCACATCAACATTCTTTGAATATTCAATGCGAACTGTCCCGGTAGCATGAGTCACGCTAATCAAGGACTTAGGAATTACGCTTGATTCCAAATTTCGTTTTGCTGAGCACATCTCATCAGCTACAGCGGAAGCCTTCGCAGTACTAGGACTCATCAAACGTCACACCAGAAAATTCAACGACGTGTATTGTCTGAAGACATTATATATACACAAAGGTTGTTTTTTTTGCACGGGGAATACGGTCCACTTTAAGTATGGAATCGTGTAAAACAAGACTAAATAGAGTTGATAAATTCACATGCTTAAACATTTTTATTGCTTGGTTTTTTTGTATGCGTTGCCTTGCCACGCAACGGTCAAAATACCGTTTTTTAAATTTTGAGTATTTACACCAAAAATTGTGAATTTTTTGAAAAACTGCCACATGATTACTTTTGACCCAAAAAGTAAAATGTGATTTTAATAAAGTCGATAAATTGTTCCGTTCTGGAGTTATCACCGTGTAAAAAAAACCGTGCAAAAATAAACCTTAGTGTATATCTCTTGTTCGAAGCTTATTATAATACGAGGTTATAGTTTTGGGTCCCGTATCATTGATCGCATAGAACCACTGCAAAAAAGTTTCATTAGATATGCATTCCGAAGGCTTCCTTGGCAAAATCGAATCCCACTGCCGCTTTATGAACATCGCTGCGCACTCATAAATCTACCAACTCTACGAAGTCGGCGGACAAATCTGCAACAACTTTTCGTGTTTGACCTGCTCGGAAATACTTTTGACCGCTCCGAACTCTTGGCAAAGCTCAATTTCAACGCTACTTCAAGATCTGTTCGGAGAACGCAACTTCTTCGACGCTCTGCTCATCGTACACAGTACGGACAGAATAACCCTCTTGATGTTTGTTATGCATTGTTCAATGATGTGTACCACTTCTATGCTTTTAATGTAAGCAAGAAAACTTATAAATTAAAGATAAAAGATAGTTATTCAGTCAATGTCTGTGCGTTATTTTTTTATTCGAAGACAAAAATACAAAATACAAATAAATACATTAATGCTTTAATGGCAAATTACTGTCTAACGAACCGCTCCTTTAATACTAGTTTGTATCAAAGTAGGCTTAAATTTACTTGATTTGTTTAAAGAGTGTAAACACTGCCAAAAAGTCATTAAATTAGGATTAGAATCAGTTGATATTAGGATTAAGATCAGTTGAAATAGAATTTTTCTTCTCCTTTGACCATTTTAAGCTTATTGCTATCGCAATAAGCCTATTGCTTGCTCTCAACTTAGTGTTCTAAATGCACTTCCACTGTTATTAATTGACAGCAACGATGCCAGGTAGCATTTTTGCATTTGTATGATTGTGTGGTAGTTACAATCATACCCTAACGAAAAATTCTTAGACCAGACCGGGAATCGAGCCCAGCCACCTCCAGCATGGTGTTGCTTTGTAGCTACGCAAAGATTTTGTACATAGAACAAATGTCTCGCAAATTGTATGAAAGATTCATGGTGCTTGTCATTGAACAAAATGCTATCATTTTTACAATGCACAAAATGAATTTCGTGAAGACCAGCCAGTCGTTGCTTCTCTTCGATCGTACTCAAAAATGTTGGTTGGCGGGATGGCGGGAATAATTAATTTATCCCAAAATAGTTATCAAAGCGCTGTAGAGAGTTGGAACCTCATGTACAATAATTAAGTAACTTCCCACGAGTCATCATGGTTTTGTGAGATCAACCACGGATTCAATAACAGCTCGTCCTGAATATATAGGATCGAACCCCATGTCAGAAACATTAAAAATTAAAAGTGAGCAACTACTCGAGGTTGCGCTTTGGTTTTTTTTTCAAATATATTTTGAGTCGATAAAGCAGATCTGCCAGTCGTTCATGCAACCACCAGAGAGATGATTCTGTTTTATTTGTAAGGGGCTATTCATAAACCACGTAGACATTGCTGGGGGGTTTTGGCCAATGCCTACGCTCTATACAAAAATTCAAATAATTGTATGGAGAAAAGTCTACGAAGGGGGAGGGGGGTCTGAGATTTTCAAAAATGTGTCTACGTGGCTAATGCACAGGCCCTAACAAATTACTCGTACACGCAGGAAATTATCCGTACGATCTTCATACGATCGGAACTATGAACCACAAAGCCAGGGTTCAAGACTCATTCCATACGATATCGTATGAAATGATTACTGTCGCAGTTCTCGAGAAAAACGTGCCTCATATACAGTTCCAATCGACATCACTCATCAAGCGTGTGTAGTCCCGTGGGATTGAGGCTCGCCTCTAGATCCTGAGGTTCATGGTCCAAATCCAGTCACAAATTTTTTTTGTGAGAATTTTTTTCATACCGTCATCCTTTGAACTTCTTTCCAAGAGAATCGTATGAAATTTACAATGATATCTTGTGGCAAACTTCCATACGAAATTCGAATGAATTCCTCTCGATTTGTTCGCTCAGTGTAGCACTTTGTCAGGGCATTGGTTTTTCATAAATTATCCATCAAAGGAACATGCCCATTGTTTTTAGAGATTCACAAGATGTGATCTACATCGACTACCTATAGAAGGGCAAAACGGTCACAGGGCTCCCGAATAAAAAAATCTCATAGATTTACAATTGAATATATTGTAACCATACACAAGAATTTTTAGTATGTACAATTATTAGTATTATTCACAACGATAAGAAGACAATAGGATTTGTTGTTACCACAATAGAGCCTAATGTAAATTGAGACATCGACAATAGAAAAAGGGGGTTGTTATGTATCTTAACTGTAGAAAAAAGTCAGTATTTTCCGAACAAATTTGCGTCAATTACTATTAATTGTATTGTTTCACAATTGTTGAAAATCTTAGCTTATGGAGTGAATTGTAGATCTATTGTAATGACAATATACATTTAACATTAATTTGATTCATTAACAATAAGGTTTATGGTAGGAAACAGATTTAAAAGTTATTTTATATTATTGCATTGAAATTGTATGGTTATTTTTATCCGGGTTCTGTTTTGCAGATTCGACACCGAATTGCAATTAGAACGGGTTATTAAATTGGGCTACTTTTTCTCCAGATTTGACCCTGTGCGCCTTTTGTTTTGTTTACAAACTTGAAAAAGCCACTCGGCGGGCAGAAATTGGAGTCGAATTAGGTGGTCATCGTCACCACAGAAAGCTACTTTGCAAACCTCGAAAAAACGTATTTTTCAAACGGATTGAAGAAGATCGAGCTCCGCTAAGTTGAGTGTATCGAGGTTAAAAGAGAATAGATTGCCATTTTTCAATTGAATTGTTGGTTTTTCTCTACTAGACTAAGCACTTTTTGAACTGCCCTCGTTAAGCATCAGGCTTTTCAATTGTCAGCAGCCCCTTTTTTATTCGGCTACTGTTTGAATTGCGAGTGAAAAAGTTCATTTTCGAGTGCATTTGAGGAGAAATATGGCTTAACGGAATGCATTACTCTTTTCAATGTTGTTCAATTCAAGCTTGATGACCAAATTTATGATTTGACAATATTTGGTGAGGTGCTTCGATGGAAACATATATTTAAAATGAGGGGTTTTAAAATATGTTGTGGAGAATTTGCAACCTTACCAACATTTCCACCACATCGACTTGACTCATATCGATGTTTTGGATCTGGAAACTCGTAAATCCTAGTGAAATTTACACAAATTTGAGCAACTCCACTTTTGACGGGCGTTATTCAAAACTGACTGGAATAGAATCAAGTGGAGTGGGCGTTTAGCCAACCAAAGAGAAAGTCGATGAAGGAAATCGATCTACAAGAATTTATGATTCCATGGCCATAGGACCAGAGCTGGCGCGTGTCTGAAAATTTTACTGAAAAATCTCATATGTTGTTTACTGAAATACACCTGATAATCTCATGCAGGGTTGCGGCTTATCATTTTTGACTCAGGCATATTCATTTGCCAATATCTCCTTTCAGAGGGTCGATTTGATAATATGTTAATATGGTTTTGTTTGTTATTCTTCCATGAGAATATTGACAACAAGACTCACCATAACGTTGGGCATAGAATGCTCTATGAATGATTGAAAACGCACACTAGCGTTGATGTGTATGCTATACAATATGTGAGCATGTATGATAAACTTGTAGTGCATGAGTAGACCTACAACTTTGTCTAAAAGTACATTGCTCTAACTCCTATATCTTCGACATGAGAGCGTATATTCACAGTGATCTTCACGATGATAATCGTGTGATCTTCACCGCGAATTTCATCGCGAAGATCACTGCGAATATACGCTCTTATTCCTCAGATTTAAGAGATAGAGCTATGTATTGTTAGACCAAGTTGTAGGTCTACTCAAGCACCATAAGTTCATCATACATTATATTTTGAAATTGAGCTTCTGAGAAGAGCTATCGGCAAATGAATATGGATAAGTCAAAAATGATAAGCCGCAACCCCGATCTCATGGGGTGAGGAAACGCAGATTGAGATTTCTTCAAAATTGTATCGACCTTTTCGTCATGATAGAATCCGATTGCGTCATAGCGGAAAACGAAGATTTTTCATCCAGTCAAGTGTTTCTGATAGTTTTACAATTATAAACACGTGAATACTGAAACAATTGCGTTATAATTACGCCCAGAACCTAGGATAGTTTTAAGGTTTGTAATAAATATCTTTTTGTAGAAAAATTCAAAATTCGGTGTATTTTCATAAATTGTTTGTTATGAATAAAAAAAACACACACACACCCATAAGTTTTAAATTTCAATTTCAAAAACTTTCATGTAATTCATATTCAGCTGAAATCTTCGGAAGTCGATCAACTTGACGCAGCTGGGTACTCGAGCAGCACATAATCATCAAAATTGGTTGCAGCAACTTGATTGTGACTTAATTGAGTCACAGAGCAGTCACCTCTACTGGATTGGAATTAGTGTGCAACTAGGGTAGCTCATTAGTTACCCGTTTTGCTTCCTGGGCAGATGATCGGGAGTTCAAACCCAGGCCCGTCTCCTTCCCTTGCCATATGTCACTTGCCTCTTTCTATCACCACTAGATTTGAAATAAAAAGTAGTCTACTGCGCTTTCGTTGATCCGCATCACTTACCACAGTAAATCGATGATCTAAAATTAACCTGCCTCACTTACACAAAAACTACCCTTCTCTTGGTAATTGACGAGACGCAGTGGTAATCACGGTCTCTAATAACAACGATTGTCAAATTAATCATCCTTTCCCCCCTTCTCAAAACTGTAAGAACGTGCTCGGCGCCGGTACTATCTATAAATAGAATTAATTACCCAAGTAGCACACTACGGTCAAAATTAGTTGCAGTAACTTGGTTATGACTTAGCAAGTCATATTTATGTTATCGCAACCGAATGGCAACAAGTGTGCTGCTAGGGTAGTGAACATGTACATTGAAGATGTGAAAGCTCCCAAGTTCTATCTATGTGGTTCTCTGTGCAATTACACTAGTTCTGTTCAGTAACGGAGTAGAACCTACAAAACGCACAATCCTAAAAAAACCTCTGTCCTAGATATTGGAAGAAAACCGTTCAGATAGCTAGTCGATAAGAGCATTTTCTACCAAGCCGAATGCAGAGTTCATGCAATGGTGTGGACTTAGTGGAAAAAAAATCCAAAAAACTAAGTTGAGAGCAGGTGAAACCTCGTTGTTCATAGTCAAAACAGATTTCAATGATTGGGAGTGAATCAGGAGTGGCCATAAAGAGCTATATCTTGAATGAAACCTGCATATGAAAACGTTCATTCTATTGCCTTTTAAGGAGCTACATTGAAAATGAGTTGACTTTGAAGCCAAACTAAATGCACTGATGGCATTTAATTACGAATCAACATCAAAAATTTTCATTTTTCCGACTCAACAAGGTAGTGTTTTTTAGAGGTGGCGTTTGGTGAGATCTATTTGATTATAATTGTACAACGGAAAGTTATTTTCAAATCATACTTGATACATGCCTTGATTGGAAAGTTTGAATTCTAAAAATTTTAAATTTAAATTTGGATGTGTGTTACAGCACCCTTATCTATATGATATTGGTAATGTGTACATGCGGGGTTTATTGTATGTAAATGTAACCTCAAAACGGGCGTGACTCTCCAGACATTCTGAAATGGGTTGCTGGATCTGTAATAGAGCTCTAACTTTCTAGCTCCTGGATTGAATCTGTTTTCGAATGGTCACTTAATGGATTGTTGTAAACAAATTTCATTGATAATACCTTTACCAGCCAGTGGGTGTTAGATTGAACACGCACACACTGATACAGAATTCAAATATCGGTCTTTTTGTTTATACTATCATATGCATGTCAACGATTTTATTTTTGTGATTTTTGAATTGGTCTTAGGCGAAAAGTACTGCGGATTTAATTCTTAAATCAGGTTTTTCAATAGAATATTCCATTTTCCGTAACATTTCTATTAAAATGATTGATTTTGATTAAAAACAAATCACTTATTATACAGTATAACAGCATTTGCTCTTGCGTGGAATTTTCATCAAATTAAGATTATGTTTTCCAATTAATAAAATCCTATGAAATCTTAGAGTCGTACTTACATTGACGTGAAATCTTGTAAAGATACGTCCTCTAAATTTAAATCATAGAAACTTGCAGAAAGACAAATTTTACAGCCCTTTCGTTTGAGTGCATTTAAAGAGATCTTTATTTACATGAAATTCCGCCAGTGTGAAGATATTAATCTAAACTATCAAAGAAATTGTAAAATGTTTTAAATACTCCTTGTTAAATTATATTCCGATCCATAACTGATAAATAGTTACCAGAGAAAATACGAATATACACGAAATTTTAATCTGAAACTTTCTTACTCAAAACGCAAGAACCCTATGACATTGAAATATTTAAGCATGCTATCTTGAATAAGAACGAACAGTCAAAATTCCTGCTGGGAGCCTTCAGATGGTCCAATATTGCAGTTATCTACTTTGGTTGCAGAGCTCAGTTTGTTTTGCAATTCAGAACAAACACTGTTCATATAAAAATTAAGTATAAAGTCTATAGATGATAATCTCATATCCTTGCAAAACCATCCTTCAAAGCTGTTCAACTGCTCGTGCACCATTAGAAGTGTAAAACTGGATGATTCTCAACAATAAAAAAGTCCACTGACTTTTACCGACTTTCTGTTTGCAAATCCAGTCTTCACTTTGATTCGCAAACAAAAAAAGAAAAAGAAAAAGACATCCCGGCTCTCCCCCACTTCGAACCAAACCAAAACGAACAGCATAAATATCCTGACTTTGTCACCAAAGTACACAAAAAGAAGATAAATTGCCTAGTTTCCAAGATTGAATTTGATTTAAATTTATGATTTTCGGTGCTTCTGCCTCTCACGCTGTACACAAATAAAAAAAGGAAAAAGAAAAACTTTTCCATCCCTTGCCACCCCCTTCCCCGCAGAATCAAATCCAATTGCAAAACAAAATTTACCGCGCTTTTTGAGGCAAAGAAAGGGCAGACAAGCCATCGCACCGCCGCGACACGACCATCCGTGCGACCATCCGTGCGACCATCCGACCGAGCGAATTACTTTTAATAAATGGAAAATCTTTGTTCAATTTCCAAAAGTGCGAGCACCCTCCTGCCATCCATCTCGCGAGATTCATCTTTCGGGCGAAGGGTAGTCGCTGTGATAAAAAGCACGCCAAGTCATACGAAACCATTCGCGCCTCGCCCCCGGAGGGGAAGATTTACAATCCGGCCTACTGCGCGCCGCCGCGGATTTCCATCTCTGGTTGTCATGTCAGTTGTTGTTGTTGTTTCTTTCTTTATTATTTTTTTTTATTTGGCGATAATTGTTGGGTTGTTAACTCGAGTCAATTCGAAAGATCAAAATGGAACAAAGGAGTAAATATCTGCAAACTTCACCACCAAATTGTGAAATGCTCTCTAGCATTTTAAAGGTACTGTATTTTTTGTTTCTTCTTTGGATCAAAGGAAAATTATGAAGGAGAGAAATCGAATAACGGAGATATATGTATTACTTTGTATTGTTGATTGAAGAAGGCATTAATAGGAAATTGTTCCAACTTACCACCGCGGTTTTCGCTATCCGCTGGCTTAACTTGAATAGCACGGTTCATCTGGAAAGAGAGAGAGAGAGAGTTTTGTTAGTGGTGATGCATTGAACAGTAATTAATAGGGCAAGTTTTTCTTGCCAAGATGGAGAGGATTATAAGTACAAAGAAGCCGGGAATAATTTCGGCCATTTTCAATTAAAATTCAATTTTCCCGAGCTAAAGCATTAAGCTCTTGTGAGTTGAGGAACGCGTGGAGATCAGTGATCCTCTCTGGAAGGTGGTATTAAATTTCAAACGGTGAAAAATAAGAGCTATCTGAAATGGAGAAGTGAATCCTTGCAAACACAATATGATTGAATCGGCGAATTGTTGCGGGTGGGGTGGCGATGATGGCAGGAACGGCATCGTTTACAAGAGCTCAAGCCGACCATCAACGCATCGTAGCCGTGGCAAGCCGAGTCGAGCCGAGCCGAGCGAGAGTAATTTTCATTTTAATCCTTCTTTACGTCATTCACAAAGCCGCAGCAATGTTTTCGTTTCATTATAGGTAGCAAATTTTCGGTGTGTTATTTTCCCTTTCCTCGAGGTAAGCCGTTTATGCTCCTTTTCCCGGGAAACTTCTCCGAGGGAAGGGTATAATGAGTGCTCGCAAGCAATATTTTATATGTTTTCGCTCGCTTAAGATAAATTTTAATAGTTATTTCATCATTCGAGTTTTGTTTGCTTGGGTAAAGATGATGAAAAAAAAGAGAGTGGTGGGGGTTTACTTCTTAATTTCTTCGCGCTCGCGGGTTAATATTATCAGTAACAGACGACAAAGGCGACGGCAGATGGATGAAAATACATGAAAATGATTTTATTTCCTCTGCCACAACGCACCATCATTCGACGCAGACCGCACGCAAGGCGGGGGAAGGAAACTGCTGCGTATTAAGGTATCTACACAATCGGAAAAAGCGGCAGTAAAAGTGAATGTTTCACAGTCGTCGTAAACAAGAATGCCTTTTATCTTATCGTCACAAACAGCGAAGTAATTGAAGTTCGCCGATAAGTGAGGGAGTTGTTTACGATTGGAAGGCAGGGGTAACAAACAAGTTGTTTCCGTTTTTATTGCGAATGAATTGCGAATACGAGTTGTGAATACAACATTATTAGAATTTGTTACAGCCATGTTTAAATATGTTTATAAGTTCTGTGATGTTGAGCTCAGAATTTCAAATTAATCAGGACACCAAATTTTAAACCGTAATTATATTTGTTCTATGCACTGGAATCGAAACTAAAGAATGGTTTACCAATTGGTGAAATGCAATCGAAAAAATAGCCACAAAGACCTACGCTCCAACTAAAATTCTCGGCCTACTGCAATTTCTCAAAAATCAGCATATATTAAGATGCAAAATCGATCAACAGTCCTAGCATGTGATGGGACCACCCTACTATGCACGTTTGACAGTTGGTACATGCAGAAAACAGAAACAAAAACGAGTTTCTCGTGGAGCAACTTACGTTATTTTTTACATCATTCCGTAAGACTTTTACCGACAGTAAACGCGAAAAATAAACTTGTACGTTGATTGTATACACGCTAAGAAAAAAGTACCCACCGGAACAGTTAAGTGTGGGAAGCCAATTTCGGGTGTAATCATGTTTACTTACCGATGGGTACAAGTTACTTACTTTTGGGTAAAATTTCACCCAAACCTAAGTTATTTGAACCCTCACGGTCGGTTAACTTTGAAGTGCGTCGTGTATGCGTTAGAGGAAAACAAGGTAAGAAAAGGGCAAACTTTTATATTTCACCTCTCAAATCTACTCCGGTAAAAGAGGTTTCTGCTTTGACTGGGTGTATGCAGCCGCATAAATGTTAGCAAAGAAGAATGCTAAGAGGGAGCAGTTGGTACAAATATTTTTCCATTTCAGTGTCCTTTTTAAAAATTAAAAACGGTCCATTTGGACTGCACACACCCCAATAAACAGGCAGATCTTGTTTAGGACTGGGCGATGTCGATGCGATTGCGAGAATCGATGTTTTTACCTCTATAAATCGATTTTTTTATTCGATCTTACTGGTCGAAATTTGACAAAATCGATATTTTCAAAGATGAAATCAAAGTTTTATTAATTTGGAATTTCTCTACATCATTGAGTGCAAGAAGTTAATCGGTGTCGTCAAACCTTGGAAAGATTTGCAATATATATTGCCCAACGCTAGTTTTTATTATTTTGACAACTTTCACTATGGTTCAGCGCCCATCCTGTTTGTACAGCTTCCTCGTACTTATTGGCATTGACGGCACCTTTTTTAACACATAGACTGACAGTTGTTTATGAAATTTGTAATTGAAACGAAAGAAACTGAGAAACTTTGCCATGTTTCATGTTCAGTATAACATTTGATTGGAATATTCCTGCAGGACTCAAGGCGGATTGATTCATGCATACTGTCGTCACAGTCATTCAAGCTTAAATCTCAGCGTATGTAAAATTCCATAACCGTCAATTTGACAGGAATCACCAAACAACAATATGCAACTAACAACAAACAAATCTGTCAGTTTTGTTGCCGCTATTCGACATCTTATTGCACGTCTAAACATCGTGTCAACATCGGGTGGCGTGAGGCAAACGCCGGCATGATATGTTGACATACTTACAAAAGCCGCATCATCACCACATCAGAGAGCACCTAGACTAAGTGAACTACGCGGCATTAGCGAACAAGCGATTAATTACGCTATCAATTACTAGCAATTTGAAAATTTTCACAAACTATCAATTAATTTTGTTCCTGCTTAACCTCATGTGCTCTGGAAATTGGTTCTACTGGAGTATAACGAGTTTTAATTTTCCTATCGATTTCTTTTTAATATGCTTCTTGGTTATCATTCATATGCCGTGATTATGAGATGATCTTGTAAACCTATTCTTTTTTTTACCTAAGATAATATTTTTTTAATGTTAGGCCTAATAATAACAGAAAGAAGAATATTCCATTATCAACCAAAAGTTTCTAAAATGTAAACATGAATTTAAAAAATCGATTTTATCCGAATCGACTATTTACATTGGCAAAATGCCTTTTATACAATGCGGATAAATTTATTGGTGTTGAACATGGTAAGCGAGCATTTTATCACCCTTGCCTTCCAAAGTAATCACAATTATTGCACTTGTGCAACCCAAAATCTACATCATTAATGCGGGATTGCATTAATTCAACAGTTGTCATGTAATGAAGCGTTAGATTAGCTTTTAGAATATAGTGATGCATTACCAATGCAATAATGCTACTCTATTAATGCATAAGACATTATAAAAGATATAGCATAATAAAATATATAGCATTAGTTCGACCTAAGTGGGCCCTTTTCAGCTTTCACCTGACTTCAATGATGCACTAGATGTAATGCATATGCCCTATATATGCATGCTATTACAGCCTCGTGGTTACTTGGGTTGCCACTTGATTTTGCAAATGTGAAAATCAAGCCAGAATTTTTTACTATTAAAACATAATACATATTACAGAGCATACTCCGGCATTACTGAGGATCAATGAGCACAAGCCAGTTTGTGGACATCACCGCATAATCAGGGGAACTACATCTATGGATGGGACCTATGCCATTGACCATTTAATCCAATGAACAAAAGTTATTTCTGCATTCAAATAGTTGCCAAATGTAGTATTAATATTATTTTCACCCACATATTATTTTTATCACGGAACCGATGAATGATTCTATGGTTATTTTTTTTAAAGTCCTTCAATGATTTTCATAGCATCTTTTGCGGAAGCAAAATAAAAAAATACTCGTTTCCATAAATTTTTGTTCTCATATTTATGAGTAACTTCAACTCAAAATTAAAAAAACTTAAGGATTAGGGGATTTTTTTATAATTGTACAGATTTGGTCCGAAGGGTATAATATTGTTACGAAACGTTGTCAACTCGTAAATGAACAAAAAAAAAATTACAGTTTTTCTGGAAAACGTCAATTGAAGTTTTCCAAATTCCACGAACATCACTAAATAATATTCTGTTCGATTATTTCGCAAGGAAGATTGACATTACTGACATACTGGAGACGTTAAAATTACTTCCGGTCAAAATGGCAAACACAAGTTCTGGTCTACAAGCCGGAAAAAAACATTTTGTGAATTACGGAAAATTTTGAAACATCTCTTCTTATTCATTGATTTATAAGCTTTTTTCGAGTAATGCTCGAAAAAGAATAAGCCTGTCACCCGTTTTCATACCAGAATAAAAAAATCCAATTGAGGGTACGTTCATTTTTCACGTTTTTGAATTAAAGTTACTCAAATGTGAGTGAAACCAGATGGCCTATGTCTGTTATGAGAAAAGTTCCTTCTAGTTGTATAAATTTTATCTAATTTTCGGGTTTAAATCGTCACAGTGAATTCTGGCCAGGCTTAAAGTGAAATTGAACAATATGTTCTCACGATAATCATAATCAAAAATTTAAATTCTTTATTTAAAATTAATTATTTGAAAAATTAAGCTTTTTCCTAATATTAATCAGAAATAATGCCTGAATAAGTGTGATACTTGAAATTGGGAAACAATCATCATCGCATTTTCGTACACCTCAAATATCAGCGCTAATTGAGTCAAAAGTACTCAGTAATAACATATTCCTCCAACAAATACTTACCCGAGTACCACATCTTCATGATTTAATGTTGAGTAAGCTTCTATATAACCAAATCTAGCCATATAAAAGTATTTTCAACTGTTATAAAACATATGTGTTGCTTGGGTATGTAACGTACATGAGTAACTTAATACCTGCATACAAAAATTCAAGCAAAAAACTGATAACATTTCATAATTATTTTTTTAAACACAACTACATACAAATTGCAGCGAATATGCTTTGCAAATATGCAAAGCGGACAAAGACCGTTGACTAATTATCGCTGGTTATAAAAGCCATATAATATGGTATGTCCAAGTGCTAGACAAAGAAACCTCATGGGGTTCTGAAACGCACTTTGCGCCGGATGGAATATAAGCATTAGCATATGCCGTAAATCAATCGTAAATCTGCATTTCAGATGCTACAAGCTTTATATTAGCATAATATCAGCATCTTAAATGCAATCTGATGTAAAGTTGGATTTCGCTCAGAGATTCCAGGATCCAGTAAACGAAACCCGGTCAAGTTTTCGTCTCGAAAGTGGTAAACTTTTTTCCACGATGACCATGCGTTTCGTAAAGCCGTACAACACGTTTGTGGAGTGCTTGCTGTTTCGAAGCCATCTTTGATTGAACTGACAGCACCTGAGCGAAAATAAACATGCCACCCATTTCTAGGGAGTCCAGAGAGCAATTCGACAAAACTTTTTCATTAGGGGCCTAACTGACAAACGTAAACAATGATACATTAATTGTTATGTTATATATTCTCCGTGCGAGGAGTAACGATTATGATGTAGAAGGAGATGTTCGCTCATCACCTTGAGGCACCAAGAGTGAACAACAATGTTTTTGGCTAGAATGAAAGATATGAAGAGAAAGTTTTGATAGTTCCGCTAGTGTGCGGCAGGCTTGGAAATGTAACAGATGTTTTAGGAAAATTGAGCGAAAAGGGCATGTGTACAGTGGTACTCGAACCAACGACATTTTTGCCTAACATCCCACTGCGGGGTAGGTCGAAGCACGGACTAAGTCCGCCACTTCAACAGTGTATGTAAAACCATAAATGGTGGTAACCATTAATTATACTGGTGGGGACCAGTATCGCATCGCTTCACGGTGTTTCTCTCCGAGGTCTCTACGTTGGAGACGACGAGAAAAACTTTAGTGATCGTCAGTCGGTGCGAATCAAAACAAACCCAAAAAAGGAGAGAGTTCCTCTCCCATGTGCGCATCAGTAAACAAAGTGCACACAATAGATCGCTAGAATAACTATACAAGCCACAGTGGTACATGAGCGTCTTCCAACCGGACATTTTTGCCTGTTGAAGTGGCGGACTTAGTCCGTGCTTCGACCTACCCCGCAGTGGGATGTTAGGCAAAAATGTCGTTGGTTCGAGTACCACTGTACACATGCCCTTTTCGCTCAATTTTCCTAAAACATCTGTTACATTTCCAAGCCTGCCGCACACTAGCGGAACTATCAAAACTTTCTCTTCATATCTTTCATTCTAGCCAAAAACATTGTTGTTCACTCTTGGTGCCTCATGGTGATGAGCGAACATCTCCTTCTACATGGTAAACAATGACTTTTTCCGCGAATTTCTCGTTATTGAAAACTCGCCTAATCAATCCACCGCAGTCATTTCGAAGAGGAATAGTTCACCTATCCGATAGATTAGGAAGCTTACATGGGTAGTCTTTGTACCACAAGAAATTTACGGAAGAAGCCATTGTTTACGTTTTTCAGTTAGGCCCTAATGAAAAATCTTTTTCGAATTCTCTTGGAGAAAAAAGGCGCTTTTTACTTTAACTACAAAAAGGTATAGAAATCATTCTCATTTTTTCTTGAACACCCGTTAAAAGTTAAATTAGGTATTAAAATTGTACACAGGAAAGAGAGTCAACCGTGCGTGTCTGTGAGTTTATTTGCATGCAATTGACAGTTACGAAGAAAATGAATAAATCACTGCCACAAATAGAGACAATGAAGAAAAAAAATAGTGCTGAGTTATATTAGAGATATAACCTCAAGGATCATGTAGGACCGGGTTAGTTTATAACAATAATTTTGCTTTGAACCCTCCCTTCTTATGAGTTTTGCTCCATACTGTACTTTCGTGATCGTCAATTTTCTGAGCAGTGCTATTCAGCGCTAGTATATAGCACGCAAATCGAACCAAAATGATTTCATTAGGGACGAATAGCCAGTTTTCAGTGGCCCGAAATTTTATCATGGCTTCGAGTAGACATGGAAACCGTTAACTGTCTGATTAGACGGTCTTGTAAAACTCTGTCTCCCAAACCTCCTATAAGATCTTCCACAAGAATTAAATGAAATTTAAAGAAGAAGACTATTTGAACCATTTGTTACCTGTTTTTAAGGACCCGGATAGGGAAAAACATATTTTCAACCTGTTCCTACGAAGATTTGTATGGGAGCAAACGTAGGTCATTTTTAAGTAAAACACTGAACTACTTATACTAATAGCACATCATTTTTTTTTTCAATGCGAAACAAATTGTAAGTGTTTCTGATCAAATGGTGTAAAAATTGTATTGCACAAGAGTTATTAGCCCGACCACCACCTTTTTTTTGTTTTGATTATCGAGATTTTCAGCCTCAGGCTGGTTCATCTCCCGTCGTAGTCAGTCAAACACCACTTTTGGGCATTTTCGTAACTTCTCCGGGGGTGAGATTCGAACTCGTGACTTAGGCGTGAGAGGTATGGATGTTTAACCAATACGCCGGGGTCGCCCCGAACACCACCTTGTGATGGTCAAACTGCGCCCAAAACTTTCCGTCATCAACAATGTACGGCACCGGTGACCACCACGGTACAATTAGAGTGACTGAAGCAACCGGATGTCACCTCAACATACGCGCAGAATCTCGAGGCAGCGTTGCCAGACGAGGGTGAACTCGATGTGGCCCCTCTAGAGGGCTGCTGGAGTATAGTTAAAGCAGCCATCGACGACACAGAGTACCATCGAGCACGTGGAACGGAGTCGACGGAACGAATGGTTCGACGAGGAGTGCAGAGCGATTCTGGAGGAGAAGAATGCAGCGTGGGCGGTAATGCTGCAGCAAGGAACCCGGCAGAACGTGGAACGGTATAAGGAGAAGCGGAAAGAGCAGACTTTCGGTAGAAAAAACGCCGCCTGGAAGAAGCGGAGTGCGAGGAAATGAAACTGCTGTATCGTTCCCAAAAACACGGAAGTTCTACCAGAAGATCAATGCATCCCGCATCGGCTTTGTGCCGCGAGCCGAAATCTGCAGGGATGAAGATGGGAGCCTCCTGGCGGACGGACGTGAGGTGATCGAAAGGTGGAAGCAGCACTTCGATGAGCACCTGAATGGCGTGGAGAATGTGGGCATGGGAGACCAAGGCAACGGAGGGAACGACTACGTCAGTGCAGCAGAGGAAGGAAATGATCCAACTTCCACTCTGAGGGAAGTTAAGGATGCCATCCACCAGCTCAAAACCAACAAAGCAGCTGGTAAAGATGGTATCGCAGCTGAACTGCGACAAGGTGACGGACTCTCATGCCTACTATTCAACATCTCTCTGGAAGGTGTAATGCGACGAGCCGGGCTCAACAGCCGGAGTACGATTTTCACGAAATCTGGTCAATTTGTGTGCTTTGCGGACGACAGGGACATTATCGCAAGAACATTTGGAATGGTGGCAGAGCTGTACATCCGCCTGAAACGCGAAGCAGCAAAGGTCGGACTGGTGGTGAATGCGTCGAAAACAAAGTACATGCTAGTAGGCGGAACCGAACACGACCGGATCCGCCTAGGAAGTAATGTCACGATAGACGGACATACCTTCGAGGTGGTGGAGGAATTTGTCTACCTCGGATCCTTACTGATGGCTGACAACAATACGAGCTTTGAAATTCGAAGGCGCATCATCAGTGGAAGTCGTGCCTACTACGGGCTACAGAAGAAACTGCTTCAAAAGATTCACCCCCACACCAAATGCACCATGTACAAAACGCTAATAAGACCGGTGGTCCTCTACGGACACGAGCTATGGACCATGCTCGAGGAGGACATGTAAGCACTCGGAGTTTTCGAGCGACGGCGAGCATTGGGCGTGACCGAGGTTGGAGAGCGGCAGCCGCAAACCGATTATTGTGGCGTACTATTGTCAATTATGTCCTATCCTAAATGTGATGTTGAACATGTAATTGAAAATGTATGTAAGAGTTTTTAGCGTTCAAAAACATTTCACTCTACTGTAACGCTCTCATTTTTCAAAATTTTGAAATGACACCCGGTATGGAACAGAGAAACGTAGTCCTACGTTAAAATACGTTTGTTTTCGAAAACAAGGAACTCATTCAAACGAAAATATGGAGTTACTCTTTTGATTAGGATTCATTATTCATCATAATGCCTCAATTGATTATTATGGCTAAAATAAGTTGATCAAGTATTGGCAATGAAAGGATTCCTCGCTTAGTTTTGTTATTTTCGTTCAGTTGAATTAAATTTAAGTGCAATATTCAACAAACTAAAAACATTTCATGAGAGATAATTCCTTTTTTCAGTCATGAGCAGTTTCAAAAACTAACATTCCTTGTTGATTATTTTCTGTTGAAGTTGTTTTCCATTTCAAGCTGAGGTCAATTCTAAGTAAAAAAAACCCGCATTAATCCACCGATGGTGAGACTGAACCCTTCTTACATTTCATCAGAATTACGAACTCAAATGTGGCCAATGTTGTACTGAATACATATTTTCATCAGAAATTCCAGGAAGATCCAAGAATATTCGATATGTCATACATTCAGTTTTTAGAATGACTATTTGTCAATCCTGGACGGATTGCTCATCGATGTGATTCAAATATTAACATTATTAATCTTTAATGACCTGTTTATGTTATTTATATAGAAGAGGAAATTACATAAATATTAGAAATTTCATACAATTAGTCCATAGAATGCATTATTAGACAATCCTAAGTATCAATTTCGATTATCGATATGGATTCAAGATGCTTAATAAGTACATATTCGTTGAAAATAGTAAATGGAGACTTTGTGTAATTTTCGAATATACTCGTTGCAGTTCAAAACCAGACCCCTGGAGCCAATCGATGCTGCTCTAATCCTATACAGTCGCATAGTGTGGCTAGTCCGCTGTATGTGCTATACAACGCTCCAGATGCGACACAATAGAATGCAAGCGGCATCGATTGGTGTGATTGGTCTTGTTCGGTTTTGCACTGCAACGAGTATATTGTCATCTCACAATTATGTGCTCTCAGGTATTGTTTTGGTCATATCTCCATGAAGGATTATCCAATCATAATGAAATTTTGACCAGTTATCTGGAGATATCATAGCTTTGATTTGGCACCAACAAAACTAAAATCGGTACACAAATAGCTCAGTATGTAATCGGAGACTAAACTGTTTGATTACTATTATAATAGGCCTTCAAGTACTGTTTCGTTCATATCTTCGTAACGAAATGTCCTAATGAAAAAAAAATCAATAGCGTTCTATGGGAATGTTGAAGCTTCCACTTGCCGTCAACAGAACTGAAATCGGTTCACAGATGGCTGAGAAACCGATGTGACATTATTTGTGACGCACACACACACACACACACACACACACACACACACACACACACACACACACACACACACACACACACACACACACACACACACACACACACACACACACACACACACACACACACACACATACACACAGACATGTGCTCAGTTCGTCGAGCTGAGTCGAATGGTATATGACACTCGGCCCTGTGGGCCTCGGATAAAAAGTCGAGTTTTCAAGCGATCTTAATACCCTTCTATTGATGTTAGAAGGGTAAAAAGGAAATTAAATGAATGTTCATACAATCAGGCTGCGTAATAAAAAAAATCGGCCCAATGGCTCATTCATCTTAATGGCCTTTAACCTAGTGCCATTCAGCTTTTAAGCATTCGGCCTACTGGCTCATCGCCATGATTTTCAACCAACACAGGATCCACTGAAGACCAATTCATCCCATTCCCTCTATAGGACCCGACAATTTCACCTGCATTAAAGCTGCAGCCCAAATCTCTGCCATCGCCAAAACCCGCAAACCGCAAATGTTCCTCTTTAAAATCACCAATCCCGACTGTTTATGTGTGTGTGAGAGAGCGAGAGCTTGTCTACTCGTCTATCTATGCCACATTCAACAGGCATCCAACTGCCAGTGGCACCAATTAGCTCAACTGTCAGCTCAACTCTGCACCCGCATTTTCCAAACCAGCGAAAACCGACTTGTCATTCGAAGGCATCAGCAAGCGCTGGAAAAGTGTCACTTAAAACTGCATAATTGACGACAACTGGCACCGCTGCAAACAATAGCATCGAATGCCGACAACGTCCAACTCCGACTTCGAGTGAATCAACAGCTAGATCCTTAATGACAACATTCCACTTCTCAGCGCGGTGGCAGCCACATCTTCAGCGCAATTGCCATTGTAGTTGTTGAATGGTGAAAACTTTTCCTTCCGCAATTGTATTTTTTTTCTCGCTCTTGTTCTCGGTCCTTAATGCTTGTTGGGAAACTTTAATCCCTCTTTCCGGGTTGTTTTCTGCGCGGCTTTTCTTTTTGCCGTACTCATCTTAAAGACAATCAAGGAAACAATGTAACTATCCAGGATTGTTCCCTTCTTTCGACGGAGAATTTTTATCGTTATCCTTTTCGGTTTTAATTGTTCACCATCTTCCTTCTCCCGATGACTTCAGATGGAACCGGGGGTCGTCCAGAAAAGCGCAAAATTTCACAATCAAACTGTGAATGCCCTCGTTCTCCTATTCTCCAATTGGCGCTCGGGTGAAAGGTTGCAACTGCTCTTGTCGGAATGCTCATTAAATGCTTCTCACGATTCATGGGGTCATCCTGATGGAAGCACGCAGGTGGGGCTGGAGGAGCACGGATCTGTACAAAATCAACACGCTTAAGCGCACTGTGAACTGCATTCGAAACGAGCTCTGCCCATGATTATTTTTCCGCGGAAGGATAAGACCAAAGGAAAATAATCGGAACCCTTAATTCTTTCCCTTCTAGGAAAGAGTGAAAGAAAAAAAACGCTGCAAATAATGGAAAACAAAGACGAGGAAGGGTTTTTCCCCGGGCCTGGGAAATGAATGAGCGAACGAAAAATTTCCTAACAGAGGTAATCAGTGGAGATACAAAAGGATTTTCCCGGGGATCGATGGGGGTTCAAAGCGAGAACGGGGTATAATTTAAATTGTATTATGGCAGGGGTTGAAAGAGAAATGCTTTCCATCCCCTCGGCCGCCCTCATCGCTGCTAGTGCGGCCACTTGGAGGACCAGGAGAAAAATGTTTTAATTAAAGTCGAAGGGTATTGTGTGGTCCCTCCGCGTCGAGCTCGGAACTTTTGTTGTATAGCCGGAGACTAAGAGCCGGCAGCTCAAATGTATAGTAATGTTTGAATGTAGTACACGCTTCTGGTGCTGGCGAATGGCAAAAAAAAAGGGAAACGGAAACGAGCGGGAGACGTGTAAGGTGTGACCAAACGATTCCGAGAAGGATAGCAGACGACCGGAATCCGATTGGAACGACGCGTGATGTGAATTCTGCGATGCATTCGTTGGTTTAATTTAGTTTGTTCTGCTTTTGACCTAAATAAACAACCGGTAGTGCATATGGGGGAATAAGCGGAAACTATGAGTTGAGGTTTCTTTTCTTCTTTCCGCTCGATTGAAGACCTTTTCGGTACAACGTTGAGATGTGTCGAGTTTTATAAATCTCGCAAACCGATAAGTTCAGTTAAAGCCACCACCTGGCTTAAACGTTTCTGCAGACAATTTCCGTCTCAAGGGACATTACCGATTCGCTGTCACTGACGTTGAAATCGGAAAACAGAAGCTTGATGTATTCACCCTCGCTAGAACTATTGCGCTGCGAAGACGACGATGACGACAACGACGATTTCATCAACTCAAGTGGAACCCGACCAACTCCAAGCCCACCTTGCCTCCGCCACAAATTGCTCTCCATGTGTATCATAAATGGAAATCGAGGAAGCCACTTTTAATTATTTCCCCGGTGGATTCCATCAACATCAACCGGCAACTATGGAGGCAGGCAGCAAGCGATTCCGATATCGAGCTAATGCCACTAGCTATCAAGTTGCCTTTAAGTTTGACTGGAACCAGCAGAATACGTTTCGTTGATATTTTAATGCACTTTTTCCGTTTCCACCCTCTTTGGTTCGAATCTCCAGAGACAATTTGTTCTTTGCTCAAAGTAAATTTCTATTTGCCAAGGCGGAGAAAGTTTCCTTCCGAAGAAGTTGAAATCGCTTGAGGACGTGGAATTTGATAAATATCTCGATATAGTAGTTTCTGGAAGCATCCGCTACGGGGAGAAGGGCTGCCTTCTCGAGAGGAAGCAATACTTGGGCTCTAATTAATTAATTACCGAATCGATCTCAATTCTCCTTCTGGATCCCTGGAAAAGATAGCCTCAAGACGGTGGAGATGGCGTAATAAATAAATTTTCAAAGTGAATGATGGTATGAGCAAGCGAGCAGTGTGTCTTTGTCTGTCGGACTGGCTTCGTATCGTACTCGTATATGTCTTCGAATGGCTCATGGTGGTGAGCTGGAATTCCGGTCATTCGAAAGGCCAAAGTTGTTCACGCTTGATTGGGCCTCGTTCGGTTGAGCGAAATCGTTGAGTCGCACGTTCAGTTGAGACAGGCGAATGAATAAGTGTGGTTATCCTGGCTGACACTCGTCCATCTACACCCCCTCCCTCCTGAATTCCCGAAGTTCAAACAGAAACTGCTGTACGATGGGTACGCTCTCCCTTGCCAGACCGGAATAGGCCATTGTGTGCGCGCACACACAAATACACATCCATTAACGTAATTAGTTACCATTTATATTATGTTTCAGATTATAACAAAGTGTTCGAAATAGATAACAGTGGATGAGTTTGGCCTATTGTGTGTGCGGTTCAATACGCGAGGTCTTTCCTTCCCGGATGCATCCACCCCGCGCTAGCCGCTTTGTCCACCTGGTCCACCTGTGCAGGAAAGCATATGTCTTACTTGCACACACACACACACAAGCGGGTGGGATTTTTCCTCCTCACCGGTGGCCATCGTGGCGTAATGGTAATTTAGTGAGATTGGCTAATGGCTCTATTTGGGTGTAATAAAATATTAATCAATAGCTCTGGCAATAGATCAAAAACACTCTGCCTGTCTGTGACCGCTTCGGATCATTCCGGAGAGTTCGTCGATGTTGGCGGTTGTTGGCTGGGGGGGATGTGTAGGTATTTACTATTATGTTGTGGTGTTGGTTGGTGTTGGAATGGATACAACAAAGCCAGTGAATGGTATCGATTTTTTTCTATATCTCTACGATTAGCTGACAGGTGGATTAGGGCTAGGAAAAGTGATACTCGTAACTCGGTCGTAAGGTGATGTTATACTTGGAACGGGCGAACACAAAGGAGCACTGACATAAAAATAAATGATGACGGCATTGCGTTGGCCTGTTATAAGTAAGTGATTTATCGATTGGGATCAGCGCAGGAGTGGTTCAAGTAATAAAAGATAGGTTATCACCGTTCAACAAGAAGCGACTTCTACGCTTACTGTATATATTTAGAGCTTTTGAATCTATATTCCGTTATTACAAATAAAACCAAATCATAGGTCCTTTAATTTTTATGTTGTATGTTGTAGCATGTAAGCAAATGATCCTTGTTAAACATGACTTAGTATCACAGACCAATAGCCTGTAATGAATAAATAATTCGTTCCTCGAAATTATTCAAATATCAATAATCATCCCCTAGAACCATGAGCAATGGATTACACTGAACTGGACATGTCATTTTTCGCTTCACTTTTTGGTCGCAAGAAATCGAGTAGGCTGTGCTTTTGGGGGAAAAAACGCGTTTTTGTTCGTTAAGAAAATTAAGAAAATGTTTTGTTTTGCATTGAAATTGATTTATCAAGAGTACCCAAGTGCTACTGAACGGGTTTTCCCAATTCGTGAGGTGAAATCTATACATTACCGGTCAATTTCCGGAGGATATATAAAAATAAACGAACAGTTTTTCCGCTTTGTCGCGAGTGAATTGATGATTATTATTGCTTTTTTGACGTTGGACTAACGGATTTTAATTTTCGGCGCAATGTGGAGTGAAAAAATGTGTTTGAAGATTGAACTCGAAAAAAATGCAAAACTTTCTTTTGTTTACAGCTTTTTATTGCATGGATAAAACGAAGTTAGACGTGGAAAATTTTCCCATGGCATTTTGCCTCGCTTGATTTAAAATTTTATTTGAAGCTTATACAAATATATTATACATTTGTAGTCTTCAAACGACTCTGCAAGTTGTAAAAAAGTGCATATCTTCTTCAATAAACAAGACAGCCATTAGGTTTATTTTTCTCCGGAGTGAATATACTAGCTTCATTGTTGTGTATTGAGCATATTTTTGCTGATTCGGTTCTAGAAGTAAATCAGCTGCTTGTGCTCCACGGTGAGACTGCCGACGGTTTTGAAAAACTAACATTCATATGGCTTTGCGACCGAAAGGCTAAGAATTCATCATAAGGTAATGTTTGTTTCATGATCTCAGAGTGAATACCTCAAATGATCTGAGAAGCGATCGGACCGTTTTTGGATGATAATCGCTGAGGCTCCCACTCGAGACGTCCTTGAGATCTGGGTGAGCTCTTTCCTTTCTATACCTTTGTATCCCGAGCAGGAGATAACAACATATCAATACCTAATTTTGATCTTGATAACTGGCCTTATTATTAAAGAGCTCAGATTAAGAGGTAAAATATATAAACAAAATAGCTACACACTTAGACTTTTTTTTACAGAAATCTGTAAAGTTTTGCCGAATTCTTAACAGCTGAACGTTCGGTAATCCGGTAATTTTATGGATTTCGGTAAAATTTTACAGATCGGATTACCGAAAGTTCAGCTGTTGAGAATTCAGTAAAACTTTACAGATTTCTGTAAAAGAATCTGAGTGTGTAAGAATAACAAGCAATATGTCTTCTTATGTCGAATACCTGGGAATACCTAAAGGTTACTATTTTGGTATTGTCTTACCTCAACTTGACGTCTATTGTCTTACCTCAATATAACGTGTTTTTCAATCCTGTCTGTGCAATTCAGATGATTAGATTAGATTAGACTTGATTTCAGTAAATAAGGGCAGATTAGATCTCAATTTGTCTTCAAGGCTTTAGGATACCATTCTTACCAGAAAAACAAAATCAAAATCTGGTCTTTTAATCTTGCATAAATAATTTTAAGCAAGCATAATTAAATATATGAAACTTCCACAGCAGATAAATAACATTCCTTCAGCGTATGTCGGTTAAACCAGCATTTATCATCATTTATATTGGATTGGACTATTTGCATGAATTTATTATCGAGAAAATGTCAACATGTAAATGAAATTTGTTTTGGTGGCACTTGCAATGCGATGATCACTCATTGTTCAGTCAGTTAAAATATTGTTATTGAAATAGACTTCTTGCTTCACTCGGATTATTTCGCGAAAGACTTATTTTAAATTGTCATACAATATTTCAAACAATGCTTTCTTAATAAATTGCTTATTCTATATCCTTGAAACTCATTATCATAATATTCACTGCTATATCTCAAAAACAAATAAGCCACAGGAACAGCTTAGAGTAATATTGTGACGTGAAATTATATCTTCAATGTTGAGAACAACCTGTTCGGTGAATCTTTGTTGCTGCAATAAGAGGGATTTGATAAATTTTCTCTAACCACCCGTTCTTCTATTCTCAGACATTCTTCCTTTATCGGTGAGTGAGAAATGGCGCTATAACCATAAACCATATTGGGCTAGGACTATGGTTAATGCTAAATTCCCAACCATTTGAAGAGAAATGAAGCATCACTTAACCTTCTCAGACAAGATGCTCCCAACTACCGTTGTTTATACTTTTTTGTTCGGTACACCAAACATGGCATAATACCAGTACGGTTTACATGTGGTGCTAATTGTATGGTAAACTTACCTCGGAATGGGTGGTACACTAGAAACATTGTGACATGAGCTGCTGGATCTGAAATATAAATATCGCTTTCTAGCTTCCACATAAAAGCTGCTTTCAATGACGACTTAAAGGATTGTAGCAAACATATTTCTTGCATAACACCATAACAACGAAATGCAAGATTTAACACACGCATGCATAAATAATATACAAACACACACACCCACACGCAGGTTGTGGTGAAATTGCACAGTAGGCTCTGTCGAATCACTGGAAATGGCAGGGTTCACCGGATGGAGTTTAAGTTTTAGGGCTGGTAGTCGCAATATTCTAATCCTTGAGAGGATATGGGTGACCCCTTTCTGCAATTGTGCGTACTTTAACAACTCGAATGCCTTTATCCCGGTAATATCTAGGCTGGCCACCGGTTACGTTCGAAACTTTTCACCTTAAGAGATAAGTACTGGGCTCAGATGTTAAATACTTGGCTTACACCGATCTGGCTCTGAACACGCAAGAGAATAATGTAGAGAAAAACAAATATAATACAAAAAATCCAAGGAAAATATTAACGACGACGCCAAACCACCAGTCACCAAAAATGGAGGTAAACGTCTTCGTTAGAAGTTTCGAACCTGGTGGCCATAGCAATTATCCACAGTACGTGTCATGGTGAGCAGCAACAACAGCAGCGGCATAACGTGTGGTTGAAAGTACCTTAATTAGCGAGGATAAAGGCGGCGAAGAAGCTTGTACATGTCCGGTATGATTTTGTCAACAATAGAAATAACGTGCACAAAGCATTCAAGCAGATGATTATCAAGATTCAAGAAGCCATTGGATTAGCCATTAAACATATAAAAGCGCAGCACAGAGCGTTGAGACATCTGATAAGGAACCCTAGTATGACTTGCTGAGTTATAATCAAGTAATTACAACTAATTCTGATCGATGTGTGCTACTTGGGCATGTTCTGCTGCCTAGGCTGCTCCGGCCGTAGCTTCGAAAACAGAACTGGAGAAGATAACGATCGATACCAATAAAAACAACCTTCAGATGGCAGTAACCATGCCCTACTTCACGCCGAAGAGGCCAAGGCTTCTGACAGGAGATAAAAGACCAGAAGGCTCCAAGAAATACAAGGACGCACCAACCCGAACGCATCTTCAATACACCAAGATGGCCCCGAGGAAGGCACCGAACCAGATAGATGAATTCCATAACGAGTTACTGTCACTAAAGATAAGGAGGGGGGCATAAGGAATAAGCCCTGAGAACGAAAGTCCATAAAGGGGAACAATAAAAGCAAACCCCTCATATTCAAAGCGGCGATTCGTATGAAAAGGCCGCACCACATGCGGTCAATGGCGGAAGCTTGGTGCCGACATGCGAAAATTCAGGTGAACTCGTAAGGATCATCGAGCTGAATAAGGATCCAAAAGCTAGCAGCTCTTCCAATAAAGATCAATAAACCTTGGGTAATGCGACGTAAGTGAGAGCCTTGTGTTCGGAAGCGATGCAAGCACTTGGATGAAGTAGCTTCGGAGGAAAAAATAAGGTTAGCCATACATGAGCAATGCGAGTTTAGGGAAGTACCGATGACAACTGTCAAGGGCCAGACTATGCATTAGATATGGGAAAGATGGACATAAGGAACAACTACCGGAATGCCTGATCTGTGCCAACAAGATAGCCAAAAAATCAAGTGACAGTAGGCTCAAGATGTACGCCCTACAAAAAGGTGACGGCTATTGAACCACAAAGGAGATAGCACATATAAGAGCAGTGTCGGAATCGAAGAGCGGTGTAGGTATTATTTCAACACCATACTGAGACCCATCTAGGGATGGTTACTGGCTTGTAGATAAAGCGATAAAAGTGCCAATAGGTACGATGGGAAAACAACCTCTTTAAGATATACGGAAAAAAATCCGTGCCCGGATCCGTGAACTGCAGTCATGAATTCGACAACAAGCAAAAATACACCGTGAACTGAATCACGTAATCATGAACTATATCACGTTTTTAGGTAAAAATCCTGAAAACGTGAACTAGTTCATGGTCCGTTTTCATTTTCATGAACGCTTTTGTTTCTGTGTATTGTTTACTGCGAAGACGAAGGCTTTGTAATCGTTAAAATCAACGAACTCTTCATCTGTAGCTGTAACGATGGACTACGATGAACAATAGAGCCGTTTATCTAGATTTTACATTCACGGAAGTAATATCTGATCGAAGACCAGCTGTCATCGCCGATGACTTAAGTGCTTGAGCGGTCAAGAGGGGCAGCCGTCTCACCAACCCAAGGGGGCGCAGTTTACCAGAGGTCCTAGCAAAGTTGAATGTAGACCTAGCCAATGAAGGTACCGTCAAGTTGAAGGAAGACAAATGAGAGTAGGTAGACAATAGCGAGCTTCAACAAGGACGTGTTTGTAGAGGTACTTAGATTAGAAGGAATCCATTCGAAACTGAGTACAGACGAGTTGACAGCAACAGTAATAAGTAACAGTAATAAGATGCGTCTATGTCAAGTAATGGAAAACCAAGAAACTTTCGCCGCCTAAAGGGTGTCCACGATGAAATTGCCACACACAAAATTGATTCGCAAAATTGGAGTTTTCATCCGATTGCCATCAAATTTTCAGGGATTGAGAAATAACTATTAAACTTCATTTTACCATTTTACTCGTATTTTATTTACAGTCCATACGCAAATGCCCGCACCTTGGCCTTAACCCCGGCCATAAGATTCTGCACAACCTGTGAATCAACCGTTTTTTGCATGTAAACCCATACTTTCTTCAGTTCCTCGACTGTCTTCACTGCCTTAGGTCGTTTAAGAAGGTGCTGCTTCATAATCGCCCAGTACTTCTCGATGGGGCGGAGCTCCGGAGTGTTGGGAGGGTTGAACATTTTCGGCACGAAATTGACCTTATTGTCCGCATACCACTTCAGCACGTCCTTGGAGTAGTGGCATGAGGCCAAATCCGGCCAGAAGATTGTTGAGACGTTGTGGGCCTTCAGGAGAGGAAGCAGCCGCTTCTGGAGGCACTCTTTTATGTACACCTGTCCATTCATCGTGTCCTGGGTCACGAAAGGTGCACTCCGCTTCCCGCACGTGCAGATGGCTTGCCAAACCAGAAATTTCTTCGCAAATTTGGACATCTTCTGAGTGCGGACATGCTCCGGAACGCTGAACTTATCCTTGGCCATGAAAAACAGGTTGCCGTCTGTTTGAAGTCGGCCTTCACATATGTTTCGTCGTCCATGATGCAGCATTCAACTTTCGTCAGCATGTTGAGGTACAACTTCCTGGCACGGGTTTTGGCGGACTTTTTCTGCTTCTCGTCGCGATTAGGGGCCTTTTGTACCTTGAACGTTCGAAGCCCAGCCTTAGTTTTGGCCTTCTGGATAAAACTTCGGCTTAGGTGCAGCTTCTTAGCCACATCCCGAACGGAGGCGTTCGGATTTCGGTTGAAGGCCCCAACTACGCGGTTGTGATTTTTGGTGTTGTACGGAATACTTTTTCCTTCAATTCTGGGCTTCCGATTGGTGGTCAACCGTTCCTCGAACCGCTTAATCACTCGCGACACCGTGGAATTCACGATTCCCAACGTTTTAGCGATGGAACGATGCGAGAGATCCTTGTTCTCGTGATGAATGCGCAAGATTTTATCACGCACGAGCTGTTCTTTCGACTCCATTTCCGCGAGTTTTGATCACAGGACTTCAGAAACTGCAGGATGTAAATGAAGCACTATGAACTAAATCCACCCAAATTTTCATTAAATTCTACCCAACGGTTAAAAAGTTAGAGCAATTTCATAGTGTGGCAATTTCATCGAGGACACCCTTTAGCCTACTAGTGGAAAACGATGATTGCCGAGCTAAGTGCAAGTCACCTGCAAGTCGGGCAGTGGGGCAGTCGGGCAGTCGGGCAAGTCGGGCTTAAGAGGACATGCCATAGCCTTGAAGCGCGTGCTGAAGCACCTGGGAGTCTAGGTTTCAACGTATGAAACCAATCAGAACCGAGTAAAATTAAACAGGACGTTTCCTCTTATTGCTATGCAGGTCGTGAGCGCTAAGCCTTTAGGCATTTCCATAGCGGAGGACAGCGACTGTTACAAGCGGAAGGAAATCAGAGGTGTTTGGAGGATAGTGCGAGCGGCGTCAATGTCGAAGTGGCAGCAGAAGTGGGACACGGTGAAGAATGGTAGATGGACATACAGGCTGATACCTGTTCATTAGTTGTGGTTTTTAACGTTATGATCATGACTAGAATTACAACAGATCGTATGAATTCGATAAGAACCACGAAAATTACAATTTTACTTTTTTCATTCGTCATCTTCACCGTTTTGTCTTGCTCTTCTGTACCCGTTTTGATTTGCACTGTTTATTGAAAATGCCTGTTGAAACGCTATATTTGATTCTGCTACACGCCGTGTAACTAGAATTTTCAATGGCTTAACACAACTATCATAATTAATGCAAAAAACTATGGGAAATATTAAGTTTTAAGCGTTCCAAGTGCACAGAAAAAAACTAATTTCAAGCAAAATGAGGCATAAACAACAAAATTGTTTGCAATCTTTCATGCACCATACAACAATGTTTGCAATCTTCCATACAACAGGCTAGATTCAGGCGTTATCTGGCTTAAACGTACATGAAATACTCCATTATGGTCTGCCAAATCGTGCATTCCATACATGTGCAATAAATTCAATGTTTCTTTTTATCGATGTGGGATTGTAATGCAGCAAAAAAAATGTTATTGATGATTTTACAAAGGAACGAAAATAAACAAAGTTGGGAGGCACGTTCAGTTGAATATAATAATCCTCTATCGTAGTAAAAAGGTGCGTTTAGGTATGTTGTATATTGTGAAAAAATAATATCAGTGATTACAACATTCCAGTCGTAGATATGCCTTCTATTTCAACTTACCCCGCATTTTAAATTGCCCTGAGATACCTCTCTAACTAATTCAGAAGGATTTGTTTACGGCTGTTGAAAATAGTTTAGCTCTGCCAAAACCAACATATATCCTTATTAGATGTAAGGTTTTGGTAGAATCAATCATTATCAGAACTTTCAGAATGCAATTCAGGTGTATTTGACACTTTTTGGATTGCTTAGATTCGAATATAAAAATCCCACTAAAGTCTCACTTTTTTGCAGTTATCATAAATAAGAAGCAACAAGGGGAAGATACGATCATGAAATGCAGATAATCCTGAAGATTGAAATCATTTTTCTAGTGAGACAATTCCATTTTAAACATTTTTGGAACGAATATTTCTTTCTTTTTATTGGGAGGAGTTGAACGCCAATATATTTTAAATTATCTTATAAATGTCCAAAACATTTAATTTAAATAAAACATTAAAGCCAGAAACATAATGCTTCACAACCTCGGTAGTCTGTGTCCTAATATACTGTTGCCTCATGATCCGTAATTATCTCGCAAATTCCTTTCCCGGATACTTTTTGCTTTAAAATCAGCTACCACACTCATACATACACACCCAGCTCCACCATCCATCACCAACACCATCCCTGGCGGCGCGATTGCCTTATCGCTCCACGTTCCGAGCACTTTTGTTAAAGTGCACTGCATGCGAGCGTGCATCTCACAGGAAGGATATATTAACATGAACACAATGAGCCTGGCACCATAACAGTGCCGCCATCCATCCCTACCAGGCAAGGGCTGAAAGCGCACAAAGCAAAATTTGCAACTTCCTTCCGGTGAATCGTTTTGAAACATATGCATTCTCTCGCTCTCCGCTGCTGTTGCAGTCGGTTAGGACAGTGCAAGTGCACAAAAGTGTAGCGCGGGCGACGACAACGAAAAACGCTTTCACTTTACTTCGTTCCAGGGCTCGGTGTGTTCACGATACACGACGCCGCCAGAGGACAGAAGCCATCAGGAGGATCGCGCGTTCTCCGGCAGAGCCGGTGGATTCCACAGGACACGGGCGCAACAAGAGAATGTGAAGGATAAAATCAAAAATTATAAAATTATTCATGTAGATGATGTACTTGTAAAATTGCGTGCTTGATGGTGAGAGGAGGGATGACCAGAGGCGAGATGTGTTGCTGCTTTTTTTTATGCTCGTTCCTTCTGCGGTAGACACATTTACGGCGCAACGGGTTCACCTATCACCATATGGCACCCCGAGGATACGGCATAGGCAAACAAGCACGGAGTGCAGCGAGCGGAGTGACGAGAGAAGATATCAAGTGCAGCTTCCCTTTCGTTCCTACCATTTGAACGGAGTAAAAAAATGTGTGTAAGTGAATGCAGCATGAAAACTCTCAAGTGCATTCCATACACGGTGCAACGAGAGCATAATGTAAACATAGAGGGATGAAAAAAAAAATCCATAGGGTAAAGAAGCGCTGCAGATAAAAACACGAGCCACACACAGTGCCACGCTGCTGGATCCCTATTCTACACAAAAGCCAACGAGGGAATTGCACGTCCTTGCAGACCACGTTCTAATAACTATGGTAAATACGTGCGACAGACCAAATACGGGGTTGAATGTCAGGGAATTACCGCGTACAGTTGACCCACCAGCAAACCGGGGCAGTTGTTTTGGTTTAGTCATTCTGTCAACGCGAATCACGAAAAACCACGTCCAACTGTCTGGTTTCGGTCTGGGTTAGGAAACAGAAGCACTTGCTCATGTTGCCACGTAATTCATGTTCTGCCGCCGACTCCAGCTGCTTGCCTGAATGTTACATGTTTAGCATAGTCAGTCAATCTCCGACGGTTCCTAGCTGGCTTGTACCGATGAGAGAACCGGAAAACATGCATCCCAGAGTTGGACGTGAGAACATCCCGACGACTTTCCTACTGCCTCGAGCGCGTCTGTGTTTGTTGTGCACATTTATAAACGTCAACGCAATTGTTTACGATAATAATAATTATCATTCACACATAAACACTAACTCAGACGACAGTACGTTGGCACGCACAGGAGGAAATACTACATACATGCACCGCTCTACCTAAACAGACGGCATCGAGGCCGATGACAGAACCAGATCTCTCGACTGTCTAGTCGTCGTCGTCGTCGTCGTCATCGGAAGGGTTGGCCAACGATATTTCCTGGTTCATGTAAATAGCGGATCTATTTTCTTTTCGCTTCAGTGGCAATGACAACAGTGCACAGTTTTTCCCGGATGATGCACCGGCAGCGTTTCGACGACGGTTGCCAGTATATTTATCCGCAGGCAACTGTCAGCGACTATTTGTACGAACAACATTTCTCGCTACAGTACGGTGGTGTCATTATGTTCGTCTGTCAATAGATGCTAATGTTTGATCCCATTTGCAAGTTACAGTAATTTATCAGATTGACGCTCGAATCTAAGTTCGCTGGAATTGCAGCTGCAAACAACTTGAGGATTTGTCGGAATTATCACCATGCACCTATCAAATCACCAGCTCGACAGAACGACACCGATGACAACCGGCTAATGTTGCTGCTGTTTTCCCCCATTACTCGCTTCAATTGTCATAATTAAAATATTTATTTTAATCTCATTTCGAGCGAGATGATTTCACCGTGCCTCCGTTGTTCGTTGATGTTTACGTTAATTAATGTGTACTAGTAGCATTACACACGCTGCGTTCGTTGCTTTGTCAGGCGTGTTGTTTTTGTTGTTGGTCTTGGCAGGGACCGGAGCAGGATGGGGAAAGTGATGCTGATAATCAACTCAGGATAATACGCGCCAGCAATCCCGTTGCAGAATAGAGCCACATAGGCCAGCGGTTCGAGTCAGAGCGAGAGGGATATACTGACGGTGCATAAATCGATCCGGCAGTGCAGTTGAATAAAGAGCGATTGCATTTGCTGCTGGAGTTGACCTGAACGGAATGATGATAGAAGTGTAGGGTTGAAGTATTATGATGAGTGACGACTGCTGGGAAAGTGTGATCATGTAATTAACAGAATTGTGAAACATTTCATAACGTGGCTGCATTCTGACTGAGCGAATGACTTTTTGATGGGGTTCTGGCAAACCGTTCGCCTACATTGTTTTGGTGGCATAGAAGGAAATGATGTGTGCTGTGATTATTTCGGTTTGAATTTGAAACGATCGCAGCAAACTATCGGCAAAGCTAAGTTTTAATTAATAACGGCAAGCAGGAAACCTATGACATACACGCTATTGGGAAGTTACTCACTTTTGAGTCGAAAATCACTCAGTTCGGCCAAAAGGGAACTTACTCATGAATTTTAGTGAACATATTGGTGAACAAAACTAAGTAAGGTATACTATTTTGACATTTATATATTTGAGTGAAAATTACCCATTTTAATTGAAAGGAATTTGACAGTGTGCGTTAATGACAGTTCATTAATATATTGAAGAATAAGAATGTTCAACAGCAATTGTAATAATAATAATTTTGTATTGAAAAGTTATCTTAATATTACACTGATATAAAAACCATATCAAATTTTATAAAATTTGGCTTACGAAACTGTATGAAATGTATGTATGTTTGAAATGGTACAAAGCACGCATAAATTATTGTTTTGGTTACTCTTGATGAATTCGAATTCACCATTATCCCAATAACTCCGAGCTGATATACTTACTTCGAACACGGAGAGTAAAACAGGTTGAAGCAAATCAACTACCGGAAACCGTAAATTACATATGTAAAATTGAAAATCGTTCCACTAGAAAAAACGATTTCGTGACCCACAAGACTGTGGTGTAAAACCACACTGAAAATTAATTTTCGTTTATATTATGAAATTGGAGGTAGGACTAACATATCTATTCGTTGTTTTCTGCAACGCAACTGATTTGTACTTTCTAAGAAGCTTCCTTCGTATTTAATGCCCCATGTGCAACTGTCGAAAGCACGATGCATTTGTTGATACATTGTTGATGACTCGAGAGAATTACTTGATTATTGTGCATGAGGTTCTAACTCTATACAGTGTCGTGACCTGACCGTTGTTTTTAGCTTCGATAATGTTGCTTCACTGTTGCTGCTGCTACTGGTCTGTTGCTGTCAAAGTTAGTTACAAGAATGAACTGAATCAGCACAGTTAGCTGGTTTTATAGCTAACGGCCTCCCATATCAATGCGTTGCGTTGGTTTTGTTTACTGTTATAAAGTGAGGAGAATTTTGAATAGCTTATTACAAGTTTTATTTCGTTTCTCGCTATGTTGATTATACTCATATCAAATGATTATACTCAAATCGAAAGATTAATTTATAATCTTAAAACCTTTCAAATCATTAAACATTTCCTTCAAACATACTCTGTATACTACAGACAGCGCTTCCATTTGTATCTTGGGACAATTGAATGATTCCGGTCATCCCAGCAGGAACACCAAAATTTATGAGTACGGTCTAAGAGAAGCAGCGATTGGCTGGTCTTTACGAAGTTAATTTTGTGCATTGTACAAAAAAGGTGTAATGTTAGCATTTTGTTAGACGACAAGCAATATGAATGTTTCATATGACTCACGCAAAATTTGTTCTATGTACAAAATCCATGTTTACGAAACGAGTGAAAGCTAATTTACGAAAATAAATTTGCAGTGCACAAACAGTTAGAAACGATCCTTAAAATTAATCAAATTGATCCTTACTTTTTATTAAATTTAGCAATAAAATATTAAAAATCTACCGTTCTATATATCCAGGGATTGATAGATAAAATTGTTTGGATTACCCATAAACGTATTGCAAATGATCCATAATAGGTTCAATGACTTTCCATAACCATTCAACATTGATCCACAAAATGTAACATTGGGCTCAAACATATGTGCATAACATCCATAAATTATTAAAAATGTTCCATTAATAAATTTCCAATTGAATAATGAGCCTTAATCTTCAAGAAAAGCTTCATAACAAATCAAATTTGTACACTTAACATCACACCGAACAAATTAATTAATTTCAACAGGCGCGTAAATTATGCCGGGAGAAGCTTGCTCGTCGGACCTAACTTCAAAAAACCATTCTCCGTGTGCCTTATACCGGGCAAATGCTTGAACCAGTCGTTTGCCTGAAATTTAATCCACGCTCTGTTAACACTTCCAATGTTGGAAACATCAACCGCTTCCTGTAGCCTTAGTTTTTCATTTCTCAATACGGTTCCGCAAAAACTCCGCAGTCCTTCTCTGGTAGCAATATTTTATCCGGACACGCAATTAGGAAAAAAAATTTCAATTTTTATGGATCAAAATTAAAAAAAAAAGTGTCAAATCAGGAAAAATGCAGGCATTATTTATGGAACACACCTAGGGTTATGGTTCAGCGCAAAAATCTGAATCAATATGAATCGTATTTTTAAGGTAATGAACCTCATCTCATGAACTTCATCGTTTTATGGAATCATTGGTAAATTATTTATGAAACATTTTCAATATTATATGGCACATACGAATATATTTTATTGCACAAAGGTTACATTCTACGGATCAATTTTACATGTGTAAGGAACGGTATTGAACCTTTTATGGATCATTTGTAATTTAATTACGGGAAATCTGTATAATTTTATGAATCATTCCCTAGATATATAACGGTACATTTTTGATATTCTTCTTCTTCTTTTATTGTCTTATTGCATTCACAATTCACTTAACGCTTGCTCTCAACTTAGTGTTCTACATGCACTTCCACAGTTATTTATTGCGAGCTTTCGATGGCAGGTACCATATGGATCCTATTGATGATTTTTATGGATCATTTCAATTTTTTTGTTTCTTTTTTGCAGAGTCTTATGGGTCAATAATGTGGATTTCATCGAAGGAATGTTGACCCGTACATCATTCACACACTTTTCAGAACAGTTTTACACAGTTAACGATTCGTTTTATACTTTAAAATGAAATGACGATAAAAACATCTGAAGCATTTAGGGAACTTCTTGTTCATAGATATGAAATCTTCTCAAAAGTAGGTCCACCGCATCGGTGATAAACGTGTTGGTCAAAAGAACTGTCAACCCAGTTTAACAGCAATATTGAATTTTCTGCGTTATCTAACGCACATGAACTGAATGCTAGGTTTGGGATATTTCATGTTAATTTAGGCCAGATAACGTCTGAATCTAGCCTGTTGTATGACAAATTGCAAACAATTTCATTTTTTGCCTCATTTCGCTTGGAATCAAAAGAGGAGAAGTGTAAAGCGCCAGTTAAAATTTATAATTTTTACTGTGTTATGATTAATGAGTGGAAACTAACAAATTTCACTGATTATCTAAACTGAGACAGAATCTGGATAACTTTCACTCTCTGCAGGAAAACCAGTTTACTCATTCTGTGGCAACTCCATCCTGCTTGTAAATATTAATGTTATCTACTAAATCACTTCACGATAAGAAATTATTCCTTTACATGACGTACTTCAAATTGTATTAACGAACTTAAAAAAGAATTTCGTGTTGAGTGACGACGACGGGAGATGAACCAGCCCAGGGCTGAAAATCCCGATGATGAAGAAAAAAAAAGAATTTTGTGTAAAATTCGGTTTCCTGAAACAGAAATAGACAAAAATTGAGAAGAGGTTTGATTGAATTTTGACTGATCTGAAAGTCGTTCATACGTCGTGTATTTATCGGTTTCAGGACACCCACCCACATTTAAATTCCTTTTTGGTAGCCTATGGATAGTCTCAAAATAACGTGTAATAAAAGGGCAAAATGCTCACATCAATCGTTGTATTCGTATGTTTAATTGATCACTACTATTCCGTTTAGCACATTTTAGTTATAGTATGTTGTAGCAACTTATTTACGACTGTATCAAGTTGTGAAGCAGTTATTTTAACCGATTTATTAGAAACGTGACACTAGAGATAATACACACTACCAAAAAGTCAATTTAATTTAGTTGTCCTGAGTTTGAAACATCAAAGCGTCTTTCAGGACAAAAGAATAACTTGAAAAGTCGACAATAAATTCAATAGAATAGTTCTTTTTCCGACTTGCATATGCTTCGGTTTTGGAAGGAATTATTTTACTGAAAAGATTTCTTATCATTTCCCAATGATCGAAAACATGTATAGGAAGTAAACATTATATTTTGATCACTGTGTATAGTATCGAATACGTTAGTTAAATTGAAAGTGTACTGCACTACCGAATATGTTCATGATACAATTCGGCTACTTTCTATATTCAGATACACTGTTCACGTGTTAATAATGGACCAAATATCATATAAACAACTTGCTCTTATACTTTTTAAACTAGATGTTTTGAAAACTAAATTCATAACTGAAACAAAAATTTCTCAGAATTTTTATTGGCGTCTGTGTAGGAAATCGAAGCTGGACACATTTTAGATAATTCAAGCTTTTTAATATTTTCCGTAATTCATAAATAAGTTTTTCTTCCAGCACGCTCGTTAATCTGGAAAATACTTTGTGGTATACTCCCAAGAAAGTTCTCTAAATCTCTTGAGCTTAGCTGACTGGCTTGCCGTACCGCAAGGGCTCAGTAGGGATTCATTGTCTAGATCCGAAGCTAAGAGTCAGTTCCAAAGTGGTTATATCACATCAATTAGTTTCTCCAATGTACTTATCTATGCATTTTTCTGAATTATTACCGTAGTATCATATGGGTTTCATAATTTTGAAATTACGGTAGTGCCTACGAGATTCGCAACAAACAGTCAATGGAGTGCAATTAAACGAAGCAGAACGCCGAAATTATATAAATAGATAGTTTATTCTTCTTAAGATGTGTAATATTCCTAGTAACATGCCGAAAACCATCCAGCTTCAATAATATTGAAGTTTTATGAAAGTCACTTTGGTTTGATTATGGTACCAAGGGGTGCCAATAGATTTCATATTAAAGTTTTATGAAAGCCACTGGAAATCAATTTAGTTTGATCATGGTATGAAGAGGTGCCAAGAGTTTCATATTTTAGTCAGGTTTATGAGTTTCAGACAATTATCCCGCTAACCAAACCCCAAACCCCAAAATGTTTTTAAACATATTTTAACGACCTCTATTGATAAACAGTAGGTAAAGCACTATTAAAAGTGCTTTAACGTTTCACTGGTATTCACTTTTCTAAGTTTGTTGCTTTGCTAATCCATCTTTGTTTTATTTTGTTATGACAACAATGGTAAGGAATCTTTTCATACAATTTATGTAGTTCAAATTGCTACAATTCATATATGCTTTATGCTCTACACAACGCATGCTTGTGAAGTATGATATCATGACTCTGTTAAACAAATATGCAGGAGTTTTTTTTATTGAATTACTGAACGGTTTTATGAAAGGAGAAAATTGTTCGTCAATCATTTTTAAATACTAGATTGTTTTTAACTTCACCTGTTTACTCTTAAAGATATTCAAAAGTAAAATAATCAACTATACACCTTTCGCATCATGAAAAGCTGCTTTTAGATAAAATACCATGTCTATTGTAGTAATAAAACCCATAGAAATTAGAACAACATCAAACACGCAATAGGATTGTTACTTGGGAAGCATTCTCGGCCATTGAGTTAAAGCCTACATTTTCGGTATTTTACTTCTCATAATTGCGCTTTTGGGCGGGATTGAAATCCACTGCTGGCTGCTTATGGACTCATATGCATTCATATTTTTGGTGGGAATCTTAAGTGGTGGCTCCTTAGGATGGGGCAATATGACTTCTTCATAACTACTTGACGAAATGATGAAATTTGTCAGCAGCAGATAAATTCCCATCCACATGAGAGGCTCTAGATGTGGACAGTAATTTATTTCTATAACGAATAGAAATGAAGAGGAAGTATTGATAGTTCCGTTTAGCCTAACGGCAGGCTTTGAAATTGAAAGATACAAGTTGAAAAGCTTATGTTTTCAATCAAAAATGAACATCATTGTGTGTAAGCCAAAAGGCATCCTTAACATTGGTTCAAATGAATACTAATATTGAAATACGGATTCGTGCAGCTTTTTTAAACTTACAGAATAAAAAATAGTCTGAAAATATAGATAAACAAAAACTTAGCGTACCGTTTTCCAAAACAAAACCTGCTGTCAAAAACCCTTTTATCTAACTACCCAGTAATTTCAAATTTCACCCTCTTGTTGCTTATCCTGCATTCGGGCAGGATCAGGGCCGGAGTTTTACCGTTAAAGGACCAACAGTTTTTACATATTTAGAATGTATTTTAACGTCTGATCCTGCGTTAATCGACCCCCACGAAAACTAGCCACGTATTTGCCGACAAAGAGCTCATCAAACGGCGCAGCAGTATATTGTACTCCGAAATCAGCAGGATAACTCCTCCATAATTGACACACTCCAGCCTGTGCCCTCTCTGGATTGGACCAATTATAGAGAGATTATTTTGCTGAATTCGGCGTACACAATATAATGGCAATTTTCAATAAATTTCTCCCGGAATTTGCAGTCTCACCATTTGTTTGTCGATTTCAAGACCAGTGTACGATTCAATGAACTACATCTTCCAAAAACTTCAATAGTATTAGAATCATTCTGTTCGTCAAATAAACCACCTCTTTCGGTCATCACCAACCTCGTCATCATGTTCAGTTTAAATTCCCTCTAAAAATCCAATAATCCCACATATTCAAACAGATTAAAACATCCTAAAAGCCGGCTTTAGCATTCGCCATCCATTCGCCTCCACACATAGCACACATTCATCATTCATAATTTTGTTTGTATTTGCCGACCAGAAAACTCATTTCCAAGTCACCTTCGGCCGGATTCAATTTAGTTTCCCTTATTAGCATAATTTTCAGCTCGGGAAAACCCATGTATGAGGAAGATGAATTTCACAGACCTCAAAATTGCCGCCAGGATTCTAAAAACAAACCACGTCAGAAAATAACCCACAAAGGTTTCGCCGAGCGTTATTTATTTCCCAGTGCCACTCTCGTTCTATCGATCGGAAAACTTTTCAAATTATCCCTTGAAATTGTCAAAAATCGATAAATGTAAATGATGGTGGTGGATCTCATGCTCGTCTAGCTTAGTTCCCTCTCTTTCTGATAGCAAGAGGGTGGTCACCACCGTCAACTCTCGAAGAGTGACTGTTTTATTGCCAGGCGACAAGGAAACCAACCAATTTGGAGCTGGAGTTGATCCTCCAAAAAAGCGAGAGACTTCAAACGGCTCCAGTGCCATCCATGAATGAGAGATAGCACCACTAATAATGGCACCTCACAAAGCTATCTCCCTCTCATCTCGGCGGAGGGATCGGGAGGAGGAGCTCTCAAATTCTAATTTTGTGTCCTTTGCGGAAAGAGCGAGGAGGGAGGTAATGTGTCACGATAAAGTATTCTAATTTCGAAGCTCCCATTTTCCGAACTGATGTTGACGCCGTCTACTGTGGGTGGGACCGGAGTGAAAAATAATTGAACACTGAGGGTCGATGTTTTATATCCAAATCCGACAGAATCGTGGTGTCATTCGTCTTATTACGAAGACGGGAAACCGAGGCTTTAATAATTTAAAACTTGGAAAACGAGCAGTTTCAACCGATGATGGGTACTACCATTACGGGCTTTGACCGATTCGTGCCGATGCTGCTGCTATCAATAATTTAAATTATTTCGAGAAGATTATAGGGGTTGACAGTGAGGACACGAACGGGAACACGGCGGCGTTATGGATGTAGACGTTCAATAGACACCCTTCGCTGGAAAATGTAGGTTGGTGGGTTGATGCCATCATCATCATCGTTGGCCTGGCGCTGTTTAGATTCCAACCAACGAGGGTTTTGGAATCGAGAATTGAAAGCTACCGACGACCCTTCACCGCAGGATGGGATGGGATGGGTGCGAGAGTGGCACAAAGAAAAATACCTGAAAGTTCGTCCTTGATGTGACAATACCATACCATTACGAGGTGCCGCACATGAAATTTTCAACTGTTCCACTGAGAGATCTGAGGGTAAAACGTGGGAGAACACCCAGCACGTGTTTGACGAGTCGTATACTTTACCTACACTATCTGCATAAATTATCCTTCGTCAATGTTTATGGTTCTTGTCACCCGTACGAAAAGTTTTTTTTTCTACTCAGTAGAATTAATCATTTTTTCTACCGCGGACGGTACCAGCAACACGAACATCCCTCCAACTACCCTCGCAAGCACTGTCGGCGTAATCATTATAATTACTGGTGCGGTTCCTTCCATTGGAAGAAAGAATTCTCCGATGCCCGACGGATTGCCCATTGATACATTCTCTTCTCGCGCAAGGCCCGAAGCGGCTATTATTCCATCGTATCAATTTATTGAAAACTTTCACCCTACCCGGCGCGGGGCACTGTTTGGCACTGAGCCAAGGACTCTTGGAGGGATGTTGTAATAAATCATATCGCCGTTACATCGGGTTGTTGTGCCCGGTCTCATTCTGCAACTCAGGCACGCACCTCGTAGTTTCACGCTAATCGTTCAACGTTGGCAGCTTGCCCGGACAAATGGCAAGTGGAGCAGGCAGCGTGGAAGGGGGCGGGAAGCGATGTCATTTAGGGGGTTGTAGCCCACACTATTACGAGCGCTGTTCAACGGCAGGAAATCGGGAATTGGGAAAGAAGGGGGACCGATCCCTTTGACTATGTGGCTTGGAATAATTATGCCAGGTGACAACGAAGCTATTCCGAAGCACACTTTAGCCCGTTGTCGTTTGTTTACAGTTTCGTGTTATTGATTGTGCGGTTGCATGTACTGAGGTGGGGAGGGGGGGGGGGGATTGTCAAATTTGGTGAAATATGAAAGGGTTGTTTACACTGCTGTTGGGATATTTGAAATCAAATTATGAGGACTTTTTGCAATAGAATGAACACGTGGGTACTTGAAAAATTAAGGTCTGTATCCACATTAATCCGGACACCTTCAAATCAATGTAACTTTTGAAATATAATAAAATAGGAATAAAGGAATAAAAAATTTCACTGTGGTATAGCTAGGAGTCTATGATGAAAAAGACTATGATTGATATTTACATTTCATGTTCAGTATTCAAGATGGTGACGAAAGAAAAATAAGTGCGCAAATTTTGTACGGGCGTACGGCAAATCCTAACTTTTCAATACGGATCCTTGCAAAAAACATTGGATTTAACGGTGGAGAGGAAACCGAGAAGTGACAAAAACATTGGACGCGCTGATCCTGCCATGGACCGAAAGGTGAAATGGATATTAACGAAAGTGCAAAATCTCTCCATTCGAACGGTGGCTCGAAAAATAGGGATGTCGCCTGGTTCTGTCCAAAAATCAAAACAACGTTTGGGACTTAAGTCGTATAAAGTAAAAACAGTTTCAAATCGCAACGACATACAGCTGAGCATTTCAGAACGAAGAAGGTATCGAAATTTCCCAAAAAATACCTTGTGTGGCAAGCAATTTGCACGTGTGACAAAAAGAGTAAATCTTTCATCACTAAAGGCACAATCAATAAGGAGATCTATCAGAAAGAGTGTCTGAAGAAGCGATTGCTACCCTTCATCAAAAGTCACGAAGAAAAACCTTTGTTCTGGCCCGATTTGGCATCATGCCACTATGCTAAAACTGTGATGGAGTGGTACCAAGCAAATCAAATGAACATTGTACCACAAACCTCAAACCCGCCAAATTGCCCAGAGCTACGACCAATCGAGAGATATTGGTCTCTGACGAAGCGGAAGCTTTCTGGAAAGAAGCAAGGAATCAAAAACATCAAGCACTTCCTGCAAATTTGGACAAAGACGGCTTCTACGATTTCTGAAGAGTCTGTAAAAAACCCTAATGGACGAAGTTAAGCGCAAAGTTCAAAAATTTTATGCAAATACCGAATAACTATGTTTTGTCTTCACGAATTGTTAAAACACATCCCATGAATTTGAAGTAAGCAACTACGATGGAAATACAATGCAATTTTTTTTTATTCATGTTTTGAGGTGTCCGGATTATTGCGGATACAGACCTGACACACTAGGAAAATTTCATGTAAAATTAGTTCTCTACAGATGCACCCAAACGAAGAATTGAATTCAGGTCAATTTAAAATTGAAAACATAAACAAAAGTAATGTCTATTTCAGCGTGCGTGTTGTTGTTTATTACTTTTTTGTTTGAGAGAAAAGCACAAAATTAATTTGTTAAGTATTTGTTGAGGTAACTAAAACAGATTTTTCGCAAACCTAACGAAGCTGCAGCAGCCACTTATGACAATTTAGCGAAATTAGAATGAAGCCATCAGGCTTTGAAATGGAATTTCCATGGTTCTTAAATTCTCGAAACAGCGTCCACCTTGTGTAAAATCAAATTTAAGAACAAATCTGCCCGAATTTTGCATTATGAAAATTGAGTTCAACACTCCAGCAAAGTCCGACCAGCCCGGCAATCACCGAAAGCAATCTCGAAACCACAGCTGCAAACCGCCGTACCTCTTGGATTAGAGATCGTCACACCTAGTCAAAGCGGAAGCCAGTAACTTGTTACTTTCGCCGCTGGCACATACGAGACCACCTTTCCCCGGGCCATAAGTCATTCCTCCGTGTCCACCACCCCCCCCCCCCCCCATTCCGGCAAACAACGAAACGCTACAGGATCCCAGTGAAGGTACAACATTTCCATTGAAATAAAAGCACACCCAAGCGGAAAAGCAATTTCTTCCCGCTCTCGGGGAACACACTATAAATATACAACATTTGCGATGCGATTGCGGGGCCGGGTGGAGGAGTGGACGAACAACGACCGTGCTGTAACCGCCAGGACCAAAGTGAGTGATTCAATGAGTTTATTATGGTACACATTTAAAACGTCGTTTCCAGGCGGCGTCGTTCTCTTGGACTCACATATAGTTCCGAAAGAGAATGGAAGCCAGTCACGTGCACCTTCTGCCCAAAGTCGGGCTTGAAGGCGGATGGTCCTGATTATGGGGAAAGTACTGCCACCCCCGCACCATATCCACACGTAAGTAACGAAAGTATTTATTTGCCTTGTTTCTTCTCCGGGTGGGCTCGTCTATTTTTCTTCTTCCGTGAGTGGGGGAACGGAGAAGGTGGCCCAATCTAACTTTGGCGCGATGGTATTTCTTCATCTTACAGTTTGACCGTGTCTGGACATACTTAGCGTGGAGCGGAGTGCATATTGTTGTCGAACGTCAAAGTTAACCTAAGCTAACAGCGGAGGCCCTTCTTGTGTAGGTTGGTGGAAATAGGAAAGCGGAGGAAAATTGGCGAGAAAAAAAGCGTTTTCCTCGCCCACTTGAAATCACCGAGTAAGTGGGAGCTCTTTTGGCCTCAATAAATAACATTCGGTTTTGTTGTACACGTACTGTGCACAGGAAACACGTTGGGGAAATCGGAGGGATAGATATTTTCAGCTCGATTTAAGGCTTAGAAAGCTAGGAATCAAAATGCATTTCGAAGGAACACTGTCGTTCAAATTAAAAAACATGTATATAGTTAGTTTTGAAACGCAAAACTTCACGAAAATATCCCTACCTAGAACGAGAATCTAACGGAATCACCCATAGCATGGTCTTGTTCTTACACTGTTTAAAATAATGAAAAATAACTTATTCTGTGATTGAATATTACATTGTCAGCAGCAAGATATGTCGTGGCAAACAACTGAAGCTTAAGGCATTTTTGTTTAACGTCCAAAATGCACACTGAGTACTCGACACTGAATAAGTCTCAGAGTTGCAGACGAAATAGGCTTATCTGTCAAAAGAAAAGCTTTCTGTAGTGGAATTTAACGGAATTCGCTAGTGATAGTTTAAAAAAAAAGATTTATTGTGATTTTCCAATAACACTCGTTCTACTAATACGGATCGCAGCAAGCTCTGGCCACGAACGGTTGGGTTTTGATGAGCTGTCACGTTTTTCCGTATTTTTAGTGTGATGAAATTAATCTACATAAGAATTTCAATAATGACCATCGCGAGTGTTAGTGATTGCTGTGGTTATGACTACAAAGTCATACCTAAATATCATTTGTGTGTCCAACAGAACTAAAATCCGGGGTAAATGGATTTTGAGAACGAACCGATTGCTACACTGTTGCTGATTGTTGCGGATTACCCGGGTGAGTGCTTTCCATTTTACTAATTTATGTGCCGTTTTGCCTAAAAGGAATGGAAATTAGTTGTTGAAAAGTGCAGGTTACAATATTGAAAGCCTTGGTCTCAAGAAGTTATGGACTAACAATTTGTAGGACGTAAACTTACATCTTTTGATTCGGACTTTCTCGGTTATTTATTCTACCATATAAGGTTAATGTTGATCATAAGAACCCAAGCAGCACATAAAGGTCAAAATTAGTTGTAGCAGCTTCATTGTGACTTAATTAAGTCACAAAGCAGTCACCTCACCTGGCTTGTAACATGTGTGCTACTAAAGAATATAAATGAGTTTCGTATGTCACGAACACCCATAAGGTCTTGATACTGTGTGAAGGTCTGTCATACACTAGTAGCACACGTGTTGCAAATCAGCTGAAGTTACTAGATTGCAACTCAATTAAGTCACAATCAAGTTATAGCAACAAATTCTGTCTGTTTTGTGTTGCTTGGGTAGTAATATTTCCCCAAGAAACTCGATTGAGGGCTGCTTGTTTCCTCAAGTGATACACTAATTTATTTAACTACAATTATGGGGAAGTCTTTTAATGCATGTTTTGCTACATCCATTATTTGGTATACTTATTTGCTTTTATAGTTGAATTTAGTAATAAAGTACCTTGTATTAAGTTGTTCCCTTTCACACAATTTCAGTTGAAAACATAATTCCAAGTTTTATTGGCTGAATAAGCATTGTATTTTTGCTTCGTTATTAAAACACATAATTTATTCAACAGATTCAAATGTTCGATTGATATTTGGATAATGTACCAAAAAAATATGCAGCGGTTTGAGATCTTTTTTTGAATATGTTTGATATGAATTGTGATGATAACTGATTAAATCTCGTAGTGCATCATGTTCTTCATATTCAACCGAGCACTCCAAACACCAAACACATATCTACTAATTGTACCATGTTAGTACAATAAATCCATACTTAATCCTACCTTGGGACAAACTTCTCAATAATAAATGGAAAATAACGGCTGAATATGCGCATTCCATTCGATGTTAAACTTTTGACGAAAATAGCGATAATGAACTTTCCAACCATAACTTATACACCTAGAATTTAATTAAATGAATTTAATCACCACGATTATTGATTTTATATACAGTGTTGGGTCAATTCATAACTTTTCTTGTTTCAGAAGATTATTTTTAGGATTTTTTCAGGGCACAAGGAAGGAACACCCAGCCTAGTTTTTTTCCTTTTACTAATTTCGGGGAACGAACAATGGCACTTAAGCCTAGGCTCATGAGCCAGAACACTAGGTGGAAATACCTTTGTCTTTCTCCAAGAAGTCGGGACAAATAGAGTGACATTAACCTTTTTAGCAACATCACTCTTAACGATTCGCCTTAACCTAAAAAATCGAGGTTTTCCCGTTTCCTCTTTCTCTCGATCCGAATTATTCATCAAGTGGATAATTTAATTGCCCACCTCCCTGTCCAAATTGTTTCACTTGGGTGCCCTGATGGTCCCTTCCTTTCTTCGTTGTATGATATTTAGTATAGTATTTTTCACAAAAAACTATAAAATCATAAAAAAGTGTCGATTTTCAAACTTGAATGGTATAAATGGAGTTACAAATTTCACATTACACGAATTAAATACTTGACCATGTAAAAAGCGGCTTCAATAAGTCAACACGAGAACAAAATATGCGCATGCATAAAATATACACAGGATTGTTACTGAAGAATAATTAATAAAACTTTGATATGTATTAATATCCTACTAGTCCTGGAAAAGCTGAAAACAGAAAAGATACATAATTCCAAATATCAACTTTAAAAATTAAATAAAAATGTTCTCTGAATTCAACCACACACAGCGGAAAGAGTACCTAATAATGGGTTCAAATAACCCAGGTCGACACTCTTGAAGCGATTATCATTCCTCTTGTCATTCACTCACATGTTAACCAAATTACTGGCAACCGGGGTGTGTTCATTAATGCAGTTGGCTTTGATAGCGACATTTCCCTCAACTCAGCTTAGTATGCAGCGATCCATTGAAATTTTAATGGTAAATCATGAAGTATTCGAGCTAGAAACGATATTCAACTTGTAATACCTTTGCTTAGACATGTCACATATAACGTTTATGTTTTAAGCCTTGGCAAGCTAACCAATCAACTTCATTAATTCGCAAACTTTCGACAAGAATGGATCTAATATCGGTCTATAAGCACCATGTTGGGTCTATTCGTGGATGCAACTTCATCTCATCATTAAGGGTTCTTGTTTTATCATCTTTGTCAGCATTTCGTTTAAAGCTTAAAAAAAATCCGACGTTTTACTAAGGGATGGATCGCTCAGCACACTTTTCTCCTGTGCTATTTTTTTTGAGTGTGTCAACAAGCGTTGCAATGTTCTGGGAGTTCCCGTAATGTGCCGATGTGTTGACAGCCCAGAATGTTATTTTCTGCTGAGCCTGGCAACCAGGCAATGCATATTGACAAGGTTGCTGGTTTCATATTTCTATAAGCTCGACTGTCAAAAGCGTGTCACAGTGTACCACACATGTGGTATGGATTGAAAATCGAAGTGCCGCTGTTAGGAAACACATTCGTCTAGTGTGTGAGACATTGTGGCTGGCACACTGTTCTAAGTAACTTACCCTTGCGTTTTACCCGTATTTTTCCCCTGAGAAAATATAAATTGGATGTATTTGAGTAAATTGTTCAATCTGAAACTTTGACTTGTTTCATCTAGGCAAAATGGCGTATAGTCCCTGCTTAGCTTAGTCGGTAAAAGGCGCAGGTACAATGCAACACCATGCTGGAGGTGGCTGGGTTCGTTTCCCGGTCCGGTATTAAAAAAAATTGTTAAAGAAAATGTGTCAACTTCCTGGGCTAAGAGTATGATTATACCTTTCCACACAATCATACTTATGCATAATTGGTACTTGGCATCAAAAGCTCCCAATTCATAACTATTGAAGTGCATTTAGAACACCAAGTTGAGAGCAAGCAATAGGCAAAATGTGAATGCAAGAATAGGGTGGGGCTTATTTGAAAAAAATAATCGGGCACACATTTTCCCATGTGGAAAATGATCTTTAGGGTCCATCAGATGACATACTAAAATTTCAGATTTTTTCGTTAAGGTTTAAAGGTGCCGAAATGGGCCTAAGTGCAAAATGTCGAACGGTGGCAAATATCGACCAAAACAAATTCATCAAAAAGTAAACACGTAATTTTGTGACCTTAAAGGACAAAATTTTTGTCGGTTTTGCGGTATCTCTTAACGCTTTTGAGATATAAGCCTCAACAATGAATGTGTGTTTGTACTTACGCCAACACATTTGAACTTTCGCAAGCAACATCTTTGCTGTACATTTATAAAGACAAAATTATATACTGAAAAAAAGCAGCCAGAAAGAGAGCAAAAGGAGGAAGATTTAGAGAGAGAAAGAGAGAGAGAGAGAGAGAGAGAGAGAGAGAGAGAAAGAAAGAAAGAAAGAAAGAAAGAAAGAAAGAAAGAAAGAGAGAATGATCTTATAATTGAGAGTACACATGGATTTTGAACTTATTTCAACGTATTTATGTATTGATTAATATTGAACTCATAAAATTACGTGTCATGTCGAATACTGATTAACAATAGTTGTTTTTAATTGAAAACATAGATCATAAGCATTGTCATACTTTATAGAATGTAAGGGTGGAGCAGCAACGAATCGAATAGGCAGTTACTTTGATTGCCGTGTCGACACCAGATTTTGGAATTCATTCTTCAATCAGTTCACCACTTAATAATGGGACCATCAACAGGTCCTGAAATTAAAATTTTCAAGCAGTTTCAGCAGCAATGGCCCAAAGTAAAAAAATCTAATTTCAGTGTTCCAAAAACATATCCTTCTACGTTGAATGCAGCTCGTCGAGCAGAAAAAATTTCATTCGTTAAAAATCACATTGGTGTAAGTTATCTTCCGCTAAACTATCAAAAGCTGACCTTATTTCCTTACAAACTTTTTACAGACTAGCCAACCTCGGGACGATTACCTGGAATTGCTTGAATCAACGATAATCTTTCTTGGTAGCACTAATGTTATAATCGTGCAATTTCGTCAGCCTGGAATGAAGGTGAATGGCGGATGCCATTTAAAGCTTAAAAGTATGGCTATTTCGAGCGCAATTCAAACTTTCAAGGAAGGAAACTTCAGGACTTCTGGATATTTGTACTTTTCTGGTATTAATGTACATTGAGGCCTGGTTTTCAGCAACTCGTCCTACGTTGGCACTTATAATGGATCTTCTATTGATCTCAAGGCTTCAAGAATTCCAAACTATTAATTTGGCTGCTGCAAACAGTGCTAAAAATATGTTTTCTTCACGCATGTGGTATCTGAGCGAGAAACTTGTTGGAATCAGACTGATTCAAGATAAGAGACGAACTAGCCCAGGAGGCTAAAAGTCTCTTTAATAAAGAAAAAAAAAAAAAAAAAAAAAAAAAAAAAAAAAAAAAACTGATTCAAGATTATAATGGCAACATAACTCAAAACGAAAACCACTCCCAAAACCTTATTGTAAACGTGAATTTTCATAACCAAAACTTTGTTAATTTGATGAAGAGTACTATTGCTATACAGTATTCGACATGGCATGTAATTTTCTGAGTCCAATATTAATCAATACATAAATACGTTGAAATAAGTTCAAAATCCATGTGTACTCTCAATTATAAGATCATTCTCTCTTTATCTCTCTCTCTCTCTCTCTCTCTCTCTCTCTCTCTCTCTGTTAGCTTTTTTTCAGTATATAATTTTGTCTTTATAAATGTACAGCAAAGATGTTGCTTGCGAAAGTTCAAATATGTTGGCGTAAGTACAAACACACATTCATTGTTGAGGCTTACATCTCAAAAGCGTTGAGAGATACCGCAAAATCGACCCAGCACCCAGAAGAAGAGTTGCGTTAGCTTAGTTTTGTTTATTAGTGGTAGTAATGTGACACACGGCCGCAAGGGCTCTGTAGGGATTCTTGGTCAAGCCCGAAGCTAATAATCAGTCCCATTGTGGAAATATCACATCAAGTAGTGTTTCCATCTGCCACAGAGGATCGTGTGCCTGGTAGTAACATTTAGAATTTAACTATTCACATAAGGTTCGTAGTTGCAGTGCGTTTTGGGATTATCTTTGGACAAGATCCATCCTAATAACATGAAAGGACATTACAGAAAATAAGAGCAAAATACTTTTTTTTCTTGTTATCATAATATCATAGAAATTATTGCATATAAATTTGTTTCAGGTTATCAAAATTTGCGATGTATAGATGCATTAATTTGCATGATGTATTACAGGTCTTCCAGGTCATCAAACTTAATATTAATAGGGTAACGGGATGTAATGTTAGCCTAGCTCCTTGATTCGGCCTATGTACCAAATATGTCATTATTTCGGCGATAATCAACAAAATCATGTTGCTTTCATGATGACCAATCTATTTTAAAGCAAATGAGACATAATTAATGAATCTATAATAGTTCACTTGCGCGTAATTTTCGATTTCCTTAACTTTTCAGACACCATAACTTTACTGGTTAAGCTGAAAAGATTATCTACACGCTCTTCGATTGATCTTAATTTGCCGAAATTGAACCTTTAAACCGAATAATGCAGCCAAGATGTACAGAAAATAGTCACGCGTTATAAACTAACAGGTCAAATTGGTAAAATAACAATGATTTAACATGAACACCATAGACCCAATGTTAGGGACATATATTATTCTTGGTTCCCAAATATGGCCTGTCTTATGGAAAGCGTAATAAAAATGTTGTTATTGGTAACATTTACAATACAAATGTCTGAGTTTTAGTTGAATGATTTTCATATGGCTCATCTTAACACAAACCAAAGGAACTAAATCTGTGTAGAGCGAATTATAATGTTTTTATTGCCGAATGACCGCTAACTCATATGTTAAAATCACTTAAGTGTTTCTTAGCAGTTTAAGTATAGTTTGATTGTTTGTAAAATTGTTTGTTCGGTAGAGCGAATACAGCTGGGAACGCCTTGAATCAGAAAATTGGCAAAAAGCGTACATAGCCAACATTCAATAACTAATCTATCGAATGGGACGAATTTGCATCCATGAATAGACCCAATTTGATGCCTACAGACCGACATTACATCCATATCCCTCGAAAGTTTCTGACTTTATAAAATGAGTTGTGTAACTTTTCGTGATACATACTACCAGATGGGTTATTAAACATATCTTAGCAAGTGTATACCTAGTTAAATTTTGTTTCCAGCTGAAAAACTTTATGAGTTATGATAAAAAATGTATTTTATTGTTGAATACTAGGCTGAGTCAAGGGACACATACCCTATTAATTTAATATTATGAAATAATTTGGCATCTATTTTTTTTCTTCTTATGGCTGTCATACATTGTCTATGTTTTCTGGTTCACAAAAGATGCGCAAGTTTGTCTGCAATTGCAACAAAACAACAGTCGGTAAACATGTAATTTCCAGATCGTATTGTAATATTCATTCGTTATTTATATATATTATCCCAAGCAACACTAAACCATCATAATTAGTTGCAGTAACTTGATTGTGACCTAATTAAGTCACATGGAAGTATATTTTACTGGTTTGCCATAAGTGTGCTACTAGGGATGTTATATCACATTTTTTATTCATTACCATTACCATTCCTCTTTATCAATATCATTACCATTTCTATCATTACTTGTGTTTTCGTGATTTATAAATTAATATAAAAGTAATTTTATAATTTTCACCTAAAAGGTAAACCATACTTTTGCTTAATATGTTTTATATGTCCAATTATGATTTTGATCCATTTTTCTCCTCTTATGATTGAGAATTATCTAGTGCCTTCAATACTAGAAGCTGCAATCTGTGGTAGGCTTTTGCACTTATTACTGACTTTTTACCAAACCTGCGCTGATCTGATTCATACATCTCTGTGTGCCATTTGGATAGTGTTTGATTTCACAGTTTTTGTCATTACCGTATCAAAGCTTACAATATCATTATATTTGATAATATTGTTTTATTGATTCTTTTTCATAGATGATTTAAACATGACTTATTGTTTTTTTATGTCCATTTGTCTCTAACTCCATTTCAATTATATCTTCGATGTTTTCCTAACTCAGGAGCAAAGACTATTAGGCCAGCTAAAATAAAAGCAGGTTGCTGTTATAAAATCAGCATCAACCAGCAAATAGTAACCATGGCAACAATAAATTAAAATGTTGGTTTTGTAGGATTTCAATAGATTTAACAAACTTTTTCAGGATACCTCAAATTATGATTTTGGTGAATTGGTGGTGCTTAAGCGTGGAACCACAGAACTCTACTCTTATACATTTTACAACATTTCTTACATTTCAGGATCAACCGAATGAAGATTATATATAATAGATATGAATGCACACATGTACATGCACACTGTAATATAAATATTTCATGAGAATAGGAGGGACCATTAGGACACCCGATTGAAGCAATCTGAATGGAGAGAGAAGGAATGCCTAAAGAAAATAGAGGGCGGGAACTTCTTCCTCCGTATTGAGGAATCCTCATGTTAGAAAGCTCCCTCTTATAACCAATTGTCCAATCTTGTGGAGATTCTTTATATCCCTGTGGAAACGTATAAGTGATGTTGCCTATCCTAATCCACCCAAACCAGTTTTGGTCCTTCATACAATGACATGATTAGGATAATCAGTGGTTATTAAAGTTTGATCAAGTCTAACAGAGAGGAGAGCCTTTTGCTGTTGGTCATAGTTTCCGAGGGGGGGGTGGGGGGGGGATGTATTAGGTATGATATGGGTACATATGATACATCAAACCATGAGGCCCCAGGAGAGGACAATAATTTTTGTTAGAACAAAGATATCAAGAGAAAGTATTGATAGTTCCGTTACATTACGGCAGGCTGTGGAAATTGAATAGCAGTAGTTTGAAATTGAGCGTAAGGCATTTGTAAAGTAGTATTTCGAAACAAGCACACAATCTTTTGCTTCACATCCCCAATGCGGGGTAGGACAAGGCAGGAACGAATATCTCACCTTTACTAGCAAAAAAATGGGCGTTTGATCATGCTCATATACTACCAGTAGCTTTGTTTAAGTTTCTAACGAAATATCTGTTCACACTGTCAAATGCCTGGGAGGGCGGAGAACCATTTCAATCTTTTGGGTTTATTTTTAGAATACAACGTTTGTTATACCTACCATCCATCTCGTCGTACACAGATAGAAAAATTCTAATGCACAAAAATTGAATGCTAGATTTGGCAGAAATTAATGAGTTATTTCAAGTAAACTTAAGCCAGATGACGCCTGAATCTAGTCTGTTGTATGAAAAATTGCAAACATTATTGTATGGTGCATAAAAGATTGCAAACAATTTCGTTAGGGAATGTTAGGGAAATTTTACGCACCAGTTGAGATTAATTTTTTTTTTGTGTAATGAACGTGGTTGCCTGTCACCTCACACGGTCTGGTTTCAACTCCAGTCGGCGCCGTTTGGATTTTCTGAGACGAAAAATTTCTCGGAAGGGAAGCAAAGCCGTTGTTCTCAGCCAATGAATTGATGTATTCATCAGACAAATAAGCATAGATTGATTCCCTGGCATGAGGAACCAGAATCAGGCTAAACGACACGTAAATAATAAATAGCAACAACAACAACCCCAACGATGCGTCTTAAAAGACTTAGAACCCCGTCTGTCTGCAAATTTGCTGAAAACGAAAACGGAGCTTGTGTTTTCTCACAAAGTGACGTACATATATTGACGTAATCAATTTTCGTAGATTCTGATTAATTCAATCACATAAATAACTTTTGCCAGAAGGTGTGAATAATCCAACCACCAAAATAGTTATTAGTAAGTCGAGTTATTAGTATGAGACACTGAAGATATACGCGTATCTGTCAAGATAAGCAAAGACAGTTGGAATTAAATGGAAAATACTAATTTTTCTTCTCACTTCTAGTCACCAAAATAGTTTGCGAACAATATTTGTACTCGATGTTTCTGTTTTTCTAAGTGCTTCTTAATAACCACCCCATGCGTATCAGCTCAATTTTTCCTGTTCCCTTGACAAAATAAATTAACTTCAAAATTGTTCATAGGCATCGTCAACTACTACCGTTAAACGCCTGGTATTCACAAAACAATACCTTTCTTTTGAATGTCCAAAAATAAGTTGTCAGTTGATAAGCATCTTCCTCACATCTCTCGATCTAAGCAATCGAACGTTTGAGCCATACCATGAACGTTTAAAATAAAATGACAGTTTGGTATATTTACTCCAACCGGAAGGATCAATCCGAAGATTCGAGCTCCATTAAAAGAAGCTCACCTTCAACGTCCGCACATATTGTCACGAAAATCCCATTCCCCTCTCAAGTTGGACTAACTAACTCTTCCGATACTGCTGACTTCAGCACATTCCTTCGTCAGTCACTGCTATTCGGTCAGCTCTGCCGGGTGTCCAACCAAGCCCGTCATCTGTGCCATTTCCTCGTCGCTCTGTGTTTTTATTTTTACGATTATTCCATCCAATCATATAATTTAACGATTATTGCCGTGGAAGAGGTCACCTAAGGAAAGATAACTCTTTACACCTCCGCTGCTTAGCGCCTTAGTTCCCCCTCCTGGCAAACGACGAAGACGGCGACGACGACAACAACAATCAAGTCTTCGCCGGCAACAAACAACATTGTGTTCGAAGCGGACAGCAAGAGGCAACAAGGCTCTTTAAGGATAACTTTTCTCAATGGCATTCTTCTGGGCACCGACTAAAGGCACGTCGTCAGTCGCCGGTGAAATTGATGACGTCATTAAATGTGTGCAGTTTTTCCGGACTAACTTTTCGCTAACAATGTCAAGTTTTCCACAATAGCAGCCGTAGTCGCCGCAGTCAAACTGTCTCGCTGGTCGGTCTGCTGGAAAAGACTGGAACATCACCAAACTAGCTCGTGTTTTCAGCGCTTTATTGTGTCAGAATTTATGAGTGTTGCTTTTGTCCGAAAGGAGGTTTGGTGGAAAACTATGTAGTAACTATTATTCTCAATATTTGCCCCACACATTCACATACCTACATATGAGAAAACCGGATGAGGCACAACAATGGAGCGAGCGGCTGGCTCAACGACAAAAACGATAAATTCACCGGTTTTAGTGATTCTTTTTTGGAGCAGTTGAAAACGAATCGCGTTGAGTTTTGTTTTTATTTTAATTTTCTATTAATTTTGAGTTCCTCTATCGCCGACCGCAGCGGGAAGGATTTGCGGAGAGTAAGAATTTTATATTTATGGAGTGTTTATACATAAATCCGGTTGCCCAGTCGGAGTGGGTTAACGGCAGTCCAAAGACAAATAGCATTTTTCTGTATTTAATTTAATGCAGCAGACCCCCTCTGTTCGGTTGGTGGTGGGGGGCGTTTTATACGCTACAATTCGCCCATTACTTGGCTGTACGGTTTTATGTTTAGTGAGTGCATAAATATCCTTTCGCTCTAGCTAGTCGGCAGCGGTTGCTCTGTGCGCTTAGAGGAGTATAAACCGTAACGACATGGGAAAAACGAACAATGAGTGCTTTAACCTCCTCTACTGTAGGCGTCGTTTCCGTCGAAGGTGTTGGTGGGGGGGAGGGGTGGCCACGGACAGGATTAGGGCAGTCTGTGCAGGGTAATGATTTCTTATTTCCTATGGCGACGAGTGCGCGTTCACATTGGACGTGCTCGGTTGACGTGGGGTTTGGACATTATCAGTCTATTATCTTAATAGTTTCCACGGATAGCGACCGGGAAACGAGAGGTTGTTATTCCCAAAAGGTATGACGATTGTAGCGTGTAATTTAACTTTCAACCCAAGCATGATTGAATAGACAAATTGGGGTGAAATAGTCTAATGATAATACATTCAACTTGGCATAACAATACACGTTTTTGCCTTTGTTATGCTACTTAGATAGCCGGTGCCGGTGGGTTCAATGTTTGCTTTTTTGGTGAAATTTTCCTAAGCACCAAAAAATATGTGTTTGAATAGTTCAAGTTGAACAATGCATTAGGTCCTAGGTAACATTGGGAGACTCTCTTCGTCGACTTTCTCTTTGTGTTCCTACGGCTATGTAGAAACATGTTCAAAGCCACATTACATGGACATTGCTAGTGGAGGACCAACGGGCCCTTGGAGTCTTTTAACGGAAGGTGCTGCGTACAATCTACGGTGGAGTGCAGATGGAAGACGGAACGTGGAGGAGGCGAATGAACTACGAATTGCACCAGTTACTGGGAGAACCTCCCTTCGTACACATCGCAAAAATCGGTCGACTACGATGGGCTGGGCATGTCGTAAGAATGTCGGACGACAGCCCTGTGAAAATGGTTCTCGAAAACGCACCGACAGATACAAGAAGAAGAGGCGCGCAACGAGCAAGGTGGATCGATCAAGTAGAAGGTGACCTGCGGGCCCTGCGCAGACAGCAAGCCTGGCGAGTGACAGCCATGGACCGAATATAATGGAGACAACGTCTGTGTACAGCAGAGGCCACGTCGGCCTTGGTAAGGTAAGGTAAGTATTTTCAACGCACAGAACGATAACATAAAGTGTAATGAAGGATCCAATACGTCAAAACCATCAGCAAATCGTTCAATACACAAACTATTAACAAAAGAGAAAGTCAACGAAGACAATCTCTCAATGTTAATTAAATAATGCATTGTTCGGCTAGAGTTGTTTATGCATTCAAAAGCTTGCTTTTGGCCAGAGAATGTAAACAATACCAAGAAGATGGACATTAAGAAGGGTGAAGAGACTGAGCCCCACTTTTTTGTGTGTCTTGATACATGACAGCACAATCAAGCTTACAAATCAATGAAACAAGATTTGAACCCAGAGTATTAAAAGTTCTATCAACTAAGAGCCCCAACACTTTACTTATTCCATTGAAGTGCTTGTATTGGTTTGATTTGGAATGTGTTGTAATATTAAAAAAATAAAATTGATCAATTCGAAATATCGGGTAAAAGTAACAAATTACCGTTTATATTGTGGGAGATGATCTCAGATGACTCCACGATCACAAGACCGTGACCTGGAAATGCTCAAAGGGCTACATAGGGCTTTAGAAGTTAGTGGATCTACTCTTCGATTCAATTATGCAGTTACCTGCACTAATCGTCGCGTGTTGGTCCGATTTTCGCTTGCTAACAATCGTAACCTCAGTCTTATGATGGGCTTGCTCCAGTTTCCTGGAACTCATCCATCTCTCCACAATGCCAATGGAGTAAGAGGCCGTTAGCTCCACCTCTTCAATTGATTCACTGCATACCTCAACGGTGATGTTGTCTGCAAACCCGACGATCTTCACCCCGTTCAGGAACTCAAGCCGTAGTACCTCATCCTATATAGTGTTTCATAGCAGCGCACCCAGGATCGAACCTTGTGGGACGCCTGTATTGATCTGAACACGTTTCTGGTGTGTACACTAGCACGCGATTCTGGAAATAACTTCTCAGAATCTTGTACAGGTTAGCAGGAACATGAAGACGTTTGAGCGAGTCAGCTACGGTCACCTAACTGGCGATATTGAACGCATTTCTCACGTCAAGGGTGACAACTGCAAAGAAGTGGACTCCTCGCCTCTTTCGCTGGATTGCCACTCCGGCCGTCTTCGAGACGGACAAAATAGCATCCACCGCCAACTTCCTTTTACGGAAGCCAAACTGATTTTAAGACAGACCGCCTATACCCACCGTGTATTTTGTCAGTCTGTTGAGGATTACCCTCTCGAGAACCTTACCCACTGTATCCAACAGACATATAGGTCTATATGCCTTCAGTAGCAATACTAGAGTCTGGATTTTTCAAGCGTCCGGGAAGACGCCTTCGTCCAAACATCTTTGCATCACCACCCTTCACATTCCGGGAGCCAGCGAGATAGCCATTTTGATAGCCAGCTTCAGTATACTGTCAGGTCCCGGCGTTTTGTTTACCTTCAGCAACTTGCCTATCGCAATGATTTCGTCGTTTATAAAGGTCGCCTCATCCCTTTCATCTGTAGTGCTACTACCATGAAACAATTCTGCAGTTAAAGGAGGCAAGAGTCTATGGTCAGGGCTCGCAAAGTGTTCCCTAATGACAACCTGCAGTAGCTCTGGAGATTGCTCGGTTGGAGATGTCGTGCCCTTGGTTTTAGCCTTTACCACCCGATAGGCGTCACCCCATGGGCTCGCATTGGTTTCCGAGCACAGATCCTCTAAGCAGGCTCGTCTCCTTGCATTTATCTCTTTCCTAAGTGCAGCTTTAGTGGTGGCTAGCACCACGCATCGCTCCGTTTTTCCGAATCCGGCCGCACTCTTTGCATCCTCCTTATAGCTCGGAGGCAGATTCTCTGGAGGTCCACGAACTTCTCTGTCCACCATGCAACCGGTGACCTTCCATCCCTAGGTTTGACCTTTCTGGGCATGGTTGAGTCGCACACTCGTGTAAGTAGTGCTACGAGTTGATCACCACAAGTGTCTCTGTTCCCGCTCAAGCCCTCTTTGACTACTTCTTTATCGAAATATGACTTCCTCCATCTGCGGACAAATAAAGTGGAGCTCCTGCCTTTGCGCATTGCCTAGCGTTATAGATGATGCTATGGTGGATCGCCAGAAGGTCGCTATCAGTGTTGCCATCCTCCACTCTCCAGTTGTTCATTATCCCAAGGCTGCAGAACATCACGTCGATGATCGACTCCGTTTCGTTTCTATGGTAAGTACTTTTGATACCTACCTTGGCCAGGTGTACGTTGAGCCTAGCCAGGGCGCCAAGCAGAATCTCGTCACTTGGGTTGGTAAACGCCCAGGCATTGAATTAACGGATGACGACTGGTTAGCTCCATTGCCGTCCGATCAACTATTTGTGAGAACTGGTCAATCGACCATCTCGGTGGGGCATAGCATTGCTACAAATGAACTTTTGCGACCGCCCAACCCTTGTTTGGGGTGGACACAACCTCCTGGAATCGGGAACATGCCCGTCATCCAAAATACCGCCACATTGGACCTATCCGCAACCCAGTTTCCGTTACCGACGGGGATCCGGTATGAGTCGGATATTACTGCAATATCCGTTCCTGACTCGCAAAATGCCTGACACAGCCGTTGCTGAACTGTCCCACAGTGGTTTAGATTCAATTGAGTTATTTGCACTGTGTTTAGGGTTTGGGTTTACCCTTGTGGACCCATGCATTTGAGGGGACTCTTGACAGTCCCATGCCTTATGACCTTTTCCTCTGCACCTTCGGCATAGATCGCTCCTATCGGGGCCCTTACATCCCCGCGCCATATGTCCGCTCTCAAGACACTTAAAGCACGCCTTTGGCAGCTGGTGCAGACTTAGCGGGCAAACGGACCACCTTATTTTGAATTTTCAGTTTGAGTTTCACTCGGCACTAGTCTGGACCTGCATCACTGAAATAAGCTGTTTTAAAACAGGAACTATGTGACTTGGAAGAGTTTGAATGCAGACTGGTTAGATCCAGCAAAGGGTTTTCAGACACTCAAAAACGCGAAAAAAAACAAGTAACTATTGTCCACATGAAGTAAATATTTGTACCCAAGTCTTATTATAATTTTGCGATTGGTTCTGACAGTTACAATAAATCAAGAACGGGACATGACCCTTATCCATATAGCTCTCAGCAACATTTTCTAACACATGATAACCAATCAAATGATCACGCCAAAATGAACTAGATGTTTATGTAACGGTAAAAAGGTGGGACCATCAGGGCAACCTTATGAAACGATTTGGGTAAGGGGCATGGGGCTGCCTCCTCTTTATTGAAATGTTTCAACGAACGAGGGTGGGTTCTTGGACCCTATCTATTGGGTTTGTTTTGTCAATTTAGAACTCCATTCTAGTGCTGTACACGGAAAAAATCCATGCCCAGATCCGTGAACTCCAGTCATGAATTTGAGAATAAACAAAAATACACCGTGAACAGAATCACGTAATCATGAACTAAATAACGTTACAAAGAAAAAATCCTGAAAAAGTGAACTAGTTCTCGGTTTGTTTTTATTTTCGGGAACGCTTTTTTTTTCTGTGTTAGTGTGAACTTGCTTTGGAAGAGATTCGCTTCCCTCTATTCGTGGATTTCGCGTTAGTGCTTCTGTTAACAGGGCCATCTAAATGTGGTTGGCTTTTCATACAAGAGCTTGATGGTAATAAGTAACGATAGAATCCCGGTCAAATAGTTTTTCCAATTATTCCAGTGTTCCAGGACAGCTGTTTTGCTACAATAGATGGTAGTATCACACTGAAAATTATATTTCGTTTATATTATGCACAGATAAAACGAAACATTGAATTTTCTGCGTTACCTAATGCACATAAAGAGAATGCTAGATTTGGCAGAAAATAATGAGATATTTCGTGTAAATTAAAGCCAGATAACGATTAGATCTAGGCGGATCATTTTTCTATGGAAGAATGTTAACATTGTTGTATGGCACATGAAAAATTTCAAACAATTTCATTGTTTACGCCTCTTTTGGCTTAGAATTCAACGAGGGGAAATTTTACGCGCTTATTAAAATTAATTATTTTTTTCTGTGCGAAATCAAAAGTAGGACTAACAATCAATTCGTTGTTTTCTGCAACGAAACTTATTTGTGCTTCTTAAGAAGCTACCTTCGTATTATTGCCACACGCGCAACTGTGAAAAGCACGAAACATTCGTTGACACAAAAGAGCTTTCGTGCATTATTCGAAAACAATACTAAGAAGAGCTACGAATAATTTATTTTCAATAAAAAAAAAACGTCTCTTATTTACACGGTATTTTACAAATAACGTGTAATGATGCAATTTTTATAGATGACAAGCAATATGAATGTATCATACACTTTACGAGACATTTGTTCTATGTGCAAAATCCATGGATACGAAACAAATGAAATTATCGAAAGTAATCATCATCATCATCACACGACAGATGACTAAGCATGAAACTGAAAATCTCGATAATTAACGGCGAGTCGATTGTCATTGCGACATTTTCAAACTTGCGTTACTTGCTGCATACTTCGCTGAAAATTAACCAAATTCTGCTTAGTTTCTCTTTAAAGTGAATTGTTTGTATCCACTCAGTTGTGCAACTGTCAGTGAATTTCGGGTCGATATGGAAGAAAATCAGCAAACTGTTCGCAAGAGGATTTTGATCACGCACCTGGAAAATCCTGAGCAGAGATCGAAATTTTCACTCAGCTGGGTGAATACCATGCTCTCTCTCAAGCAGGTTGTCGATGAGAAGCGAACCATTCACATTTTCATCTCTCGTTTTTCGCCGATTATTCATTATCCTCTCTCTTGCATATGCAAAAATATCTCTCTCCAAAATTCAACGAACATATTTCCTCATGTCACATTTTTCACTGAAAACATGCTTAGATCGTATACGAGTAGCAAAAACCGAAAATAAGGCCAGGTCGGTGCACACTGGTACCACCATGGACCATCATTATAGAATTATAATTTTAGAATAAAACAAGCATGAAGACGGGTGCATTTTCAGGTGTCAAAAAGTATGTGAAACATAATTATCGGCATCTAGGATTCACTGAAAAAGAAACGATTTATCAGTTACTCCGAAAATTATAAATCACCGTTGCTTTTCTCGCGAAAACTGCTGTGAGCGTATGATAGTTTCTCGCTTCTCACATTCTCATTTGTTTGTCCAAGCGGGTGAAAAAGGACGTTACTCAAGTAGGCGAAAAGTTCGGTCTCTGATCCTAAGTTATTGCATGTCTTCCAAAGAATCATGGGAAGGATGATCATAGGTCAGAAACCGAGAAAGCACAGATTGCTCCGTTCATATCGAATCCGAACATTCCGACGCGGGACTTGGCTAAAAACATCATGTTTCGCAAAGTTTCTTCCAGGGGGACTAGCAGAACGAGGAGAGAGAGAGAGAGAGAGAGAGAGAGAGAGAGAGAGAGAGAGCTAACACATACACGCTCTCATTTCTCTCAGAGCTCGCTTTTTGTTGAGCATAGGGGTCGCAAAAAAAATCCAAAATTTTAGTTGCCACCCGTTACTTGTTAACTGTAAGTGTTTTTTCAAGGGAACCTTAAAATGTATAAATTCAATAAGCAAGTTGAACAAGCAGGCGGAGACGTCAGGGAAATCATAGTTATCATCAGATTAGTATTTATAATTGTTAAATAAGAAGTCAAATGGGAATTTTATATATCATCAAGCATAAGTTTAAAAGTTCAAAAAACACAATTAGTAATAAAATATTTGTAGAAGGATGATGGATTCATTCCCTCTTGGACCCACCAAAATTAAACCCATACACAGTTCGGCAAAACTAATCCCATGAAGTCACTTGCAGTCATTTAATTCGTTCAAAGAAAAACAAAATCCCCCGGTCATAAATATTCATCGCCGTTGTGTACCGAGACTTCATTGCAAGGCAATCATCATCCCGCAACACGCACTCCTCAGTACTTCTCCGGAGTGCTGTTCGTTAAGCTCCAATCAAAACCACTTTACTGCCGAAAGCCATGTTCCCAAACTAACCACGGTGATTCGAAAGGAAAACCGGACCCGGTGCGTGTGTGTGTATGTGTGTGTATGAAGGTACGGAATGTGAGTGATTCAAAACCAGTCAAGTGACGTACAATTTTATGACGAATCGATACGCTTCCTTACCACCCCGTATCCTAACCGCAGTGAACTGCCCGCAAAGAACCGACGGATCTGATTGACTTCCATCTTTCGTTCGGAACAGGCAATCGGAATTTATTTGTATGCCTGTTCCGAGTGTTCATCTCCGGATCGATAATGATGGGTATCAAGTGAATAAGGGAAAAACGTTCCTACACACGGAAAATCTCTGTCTGCCCTGTACGTTCCGTAAGTAGTTGATAAGCCTTTATTCTTCCGTTTACCCTTGATCCTTCCAACGAATCCTCAAGGCTAGAGCAAAGGATATGCTCATTGTTATTTCGGCAGTCAGGCGAAGAAAAATATATGTCGAAAATTATTACTTTCCTGGTTCTCGCAGCGAACGGAGTCCTTTTTATGTGCTGCTAACCTCTCCCTTGGAGCGCTTCTCATCTCTGTTAATGCATATGTATTAGTCTCGCCGGTTGTAATGGGGTGAAAATATCGGCGTGCAGAAATGTTCAAGACCACCCCACTGAAACACACCACCTATAGCCATCGAAGTAGGTTTTCTTTGCGCCACCGAAGATAAGCAGCCACAGCCGCCTTGGATGGCGGTTCGAGAGTTCACCTTCTTTTTTTTTGTCGAGTGCCCTGAGATACGCTCCTCCGGTTGGCAGCTGTCAGCTAAACGCGAATAAAATGGAAATGGAATAAAAGATTGGAGCATGTAAATGCTGCCAAAGGATACAAGGAGACAGGCGAACTCCTTCGGTGATAAGGCCGAGGACGATGATTGATTCACCTAGTGTTTAGCCTCGATTTTAAAACTCTATTGAAGTATGGTTTGTTGTGGTTGTGGATTGTTCTCAGAAATGAACGCACTTACTTGTTGTTTTTTTTGTCATTTTAAATCCCCAAATGTGGTGAATAACTCCCCGTTACCCGCGTGATGGAGTTGAGCCATCCAGTTCAGCGACTTATTTTTTTTTGCTGTCGTCTTCAAATGGAAAATGTAAATTTTACGGTGTCAAATGGCTGTTTCTAGGGTTCATATTTTATCGCATAGCACATTTTTGGAAAAGGTGGGTGGGAACTGCCATTGAGACTGCCTTTTGCCCTGACAGGAGCAACAAGAGCAAAACGCAAACGCCGAAAAGTGCTCGTTTTATATCGTGTTAATATTTTATGCTTCTTTTTTTCGCCTCCTTGTGACATTCGCATTCATTTTTTTTTCGTTGCTAACCAACGTGGGACTCTTTTAGTCGTCAGCTTATTCCAACTCGCTTCGCTGCTTTGTGCCACGAAAAAATATCTCCCCGTTTAGAAAAGCAAATATATGCGTTTGCCTGACATTACGAATCCTTCAAAAAAGATGACATAAACACTCACCGGTCGTGTGGAGCATGTGAACATCACGGATCTTACACACGTTAAGGTTACTGCATATTTTATTACGCAAAATCAATTTTTATAAAAGATTTTCGGCACTTTGCAGGCGCCGCAGGTCGTAAAAATTCATACAAAATGTTGTCATGTCATAAATATCGAATCGAACATTGAACAGTTTTGTTGTCGGATCTCCCAGATGAGGCCGGCGATGTGCGGGAAGGGAATTATATTAAGGATTACCACTTCCTGCTCGGGGACACTCAGGCAAAACCGTCGTCCTCGGCGGGAGGTGAGGGGAATTTTCCACTTGACATCGTTTCTAGGTCGTCGAATTCAGGTGTCGGAACGAACGATGCGATGGATTTTTCCGACCCCAAACAAACCATTTTCGAGCCGGGTGATGATGGTGGGCTCGTTCAATAGAAAAATCCCACCCCCAGTCGCCTTAGGTCGTCGTCGTCATCATCGTCGTAGTCATAGGTAGTCGTAGTGTGATCAACGAGCGGAACGCAACCGGAAGCGAAAGGAAGAAGCGCCTTCATTCCGCATATAAAGTTGAGAGAAAAATTAGTTTCCTATGCAAATGAAGATTAAGGTCAAGAAAATATTTAAATTTTCCAGTCTCGAGCTATTTTTAGGGCAATTGGCAAAACGTGCCCCGATGAAAGGTGAATGCCGGTGGTTAGGGCAATCACATAAGCCCGAATGGCAACGGCGGTGGTGGCCACGGAGGGATAAAACGATACCCGGGGAGGATATTGGGAAAGTCACTCGAAGAGAAAAACTGCGCTTTTCCGAGATTTGAAATTGAATTGAAAGCAGGTGAAGGCGCATGTGAATTGATTGAATTAAATGGAGGAATTGATCTTTTACGACTCTGGGGTTTCGATTTGGGGAATTGTTGCTCTTTGATTTTATGTTTTATTACTTCCGGCTTGCTTGGATGAGTGCATGAGAGCTGGTAATAAAATTAGGAAATCTGGTGAAGCTGTTAGTGTAGAAGATGGTTTTGATGGTTCGATAATTCAATTGATCCTCGATTCATCAAAAGATCCGTTATAATTCAGGAATGGTGATTTTGAATTAAATAAGGCAGAGTTGCTTTTGTCAGTTCCTTTCAAAGTGATTGATATTGTTTTACATAAGGGCTGAATCTGCATGAAAACAAGTATGAATTGTATCTTCTACTTATTGACTACTGTGATATCCAATAACGTTATAATGTCAACCTATTTTAGTTTGCACGTTTTAACCAACTAAAATTCAATTAGACTTATTATTCGGCAAATATCAAAAGTAATATGGGCAAATATCAAAAGTTATACGTTTGAGCCACCCTTTGGTGAAAATCGTGAAAATTCATGTAAATCGCTTCAAGCCGTGCTTTGAAACCAATGTGTTTTGATTTTGCTGCATCGTTATTGTGAAAATAAAATATATCATAGAATCACCGTGTAAGCAGGGTTGCCACATTATTTTTCGTTCGCATCTTGAAGTTTTGCCTAAACTATTTTTTAAACTGATTTTAACTGCAGAAAATCTTGGCAAAAATCTTTGCTTCAAACTTTGTGTTGTAAAACGTAAATGGAAAATTTTTCAGTGCCTGAATGCTAAGATATTTCTTTTTTTCAACCGTTCATTTTGATTAGCTGATGCAAACCGTTATTTCAATAGAGCATAAGTGAAACCATAGGTTTCCCTATATCACACTATAACAAAACGTTTTTTTTTCTACAGGAAAACGGATCGTACTGACTAGGGGATTCATGTTCTCGGGAGACATCGATAACTGCACTGAAGCTCTTCAGACAGGCCTGTAGTGAATCATTAGGTGTTTGTTTTGATAACTGAAAGCTAAAGGATAGGTTATCAAAATCGGAACAGAATTAACAAACGATCATTTTTACGATGTGTGTGTGTGTGTGTGTTGAATAAAGGTAAGGTAAGCTGATCAACTCCTCCTTTCGCTTTCACATAACACTTGGATCGTAGTATGCCATCCATGGTGTCCGAACTCAGGCAGCTCCGGGTTTTGTTCTTAATTTAGATGGTATTGCGAGAAAACTTGCTCCACCACTGCCGAAGAATGAGAAATTATTAGACAATTCTCCATGAACTTTCTTAGCATGAGAAAAGCATTATTTTCATGCTTGCGTTTAAAACTGAGCAGGATTTTCCAACAATTTTTCAAGTCATCCGATTCTTTCACCTCGATGTATAAAGATTATTGCCATTCTCAGCTCAGGAAACTCACTTTAGAAGGCTTGTTCCTCAACGTTTTGAAAGAAACTTGGATATTGTTTAATAATTGAGTAGAATCCATAAAAACTGTTCAGTTTCAAGGGGCCAAATTTCGATGCAACAATTAGAACTTGATTGTTCAGATCATAGCGCTCAATGATCTGTTTAATAAACTCGGTAAAGAAATCACAGCCTTCTTCCTGGGATCATTGAAAATTCAGGATGTTAGCATTTCTCCTGCAGTTACTCTGATGTATATATATTTCCGACTTCTTAAGAAGATATTTCTTGAAATCTAAAACTCCGAGATCAGTCAAGTGTTCTAAGTAATCATCCTCACAAATATATGCAAGAAGAAATATTAGTGAGACTTCTGCTGTATACACATCTTCGGGAATCCCGGAGTTTCTGACTGGAAGATACAATTTGTTTGTTGCTCAAGAAGTGGAGAAGTGGCTGTGTCACCAGGCCATAAAGATGACAGAGAATTCGCGGTGCGGTTGGATTGTTGTCGCAGTTGGATTACAACGGAAAAAAACAAAACGAGCCCATAAAACCGTTCCAAATTCCTTTTAACAACTGATTCTAACGATAGCCATATGGTAGCTGATGGATGCAGAACTTTCAAAGGCTTCATTTCCAACAAACTTTGTATCATCTCGAATTCCTTGTATCGTTAAAGGCTGCAAGACAAGTAACTTTAGATATCTCGCATCAACTGTTTCTGGTAGAATGCACAAAAAGCCAAATAGTAGCCAATTCATTTTATAATTATCAAATGAGAACAGTCACGATTCAGATGCTTTTTGACGGATCAGTCAGAACCCATCATTGCCAATGCTCCACCTGATTCAAAGCCTTTTATGTAATCGGTGCCATCGATCTGGAATTGTTTAAAATCAAAAATCGCTCAATCGCTCAAAATATGTGCAGATCTCCGCACTGAAGATTATATTGAAGATAGCAAAAATTCACGTTTGAAATAACTATGCTTTAAAAAGTGAAAACGACTATCAAGAACATCGAGAACTGCTCAAAATTTCTCAATAATCTTCTTACTTCTATATTGGAAGAACAGTATTTTTGTAAAAATCCCTGCAGGCCGAATCGACCGAAATTGGTGCAATAATCTCTTGGGGGAACTTTGAAACAAACAATCCTCTGGCGGAACACTCGAAGAAATTATTGAATTTATTTCAGAAGAGCTATAGACCGAATCTAGAAAATAATTCTTCAAAACCTCTTTAGGAATTTTGAAAGTTAAAAATTTTAATTCACGAGATTAAGGGATTTGTGCGAAAAATTCTTCTTGAATTACACCAACATATCAGGATATTTTCCAAAACTCATTTCAGGAATTACATTACAATTTTTAGGTCGTTAGTTTAGGTGCACCCCGGGGATCCCTTAAGAATGACAAAACATCACAAGTTCAGAGATTCCTCCAAAATTTGTATCAAAAGAATGCTTTGAAAAACTACCTGAAATACCTAAAAAAATTCCTGAAAAAATCCCCGGAGAATGCCTGCAATTTCCTGGAAAATAACTACAGCAACGCCAGAAGGAATATCTCAGGGCATGTCTGAGAACATTTCAGAGAATCTTTGGGAAATTCCATAAAATTTTCTGAACAAATTATTTCCAAAAATAAAAGAAACAATCATTTTGGGACACACACACAAACTAACTTCAAGACTTTCATTTGTCGCTTTAGTGTAAGTGTGGAACTTCAACAGCAGACTGACAGTGTAATTGGTAAAAAGTTCTCAAAATGTATTATTTTTTTGTGTTTATGGTTTTTTTATGGACAAAAAATTTAGAACAATCTTAAAAATCTTCATTTATCTGAAAAATCTGTAACCTTTACGTCAGATATCTTGTGAATAATATGAAAAAAATCTATGTCAATCTAGATAAATCACAGCACGTTGCATTTCTGCCTGTAAGACGTACGGAATGCAATCGATTCCATACCAAAATGTGTAATGGTACTTCCCAGTATTTTTTTTTGTTCTAAGTGCCCGCACCCGGAGAAAGTCTAATTTTGTATTTCTTATTAATTTTTTGTGATGGGTTTGTACCACCCGGACGTAAATTTTTAAGAAAGAGTATTTTTCGGCATTGTCGGGAGTGAATTAATGTTTATTAGCAGTTTGAAAGTTCCATATCGAGTTAACCCATAGCGAGAGACTTCAATAAGTGGCAGAAGGTGGAGTGAAAATAATGAAAGTTTTACCAGTGCAACAAAAAAACGGCTAATTGCTGGTCAAAAGCACCGAACAAAACCAAGAAGCTTTTAGATACATTCTCCATGTGATGAATAGACTTTTTTTTTATGTTTGTTGAATATCTAACTTGCGTTTTGGCAGAGTTAACTTTTGCAAGAATTTTGTCGCGAGTGCGTAAACATAATTACAAATCAACGTCAAATTGTTAAGCATTTTGAAATGAACAAGCAAGTGTTGAATCCTAGTGGGTTTGAGCTGTTATTTTGAAAGCAGCCTTGGTGAGATCAATCTCATTAGAAAAAATAATATAAAAATACTATTTTCAAGTAATACTAAATACTGATTACAATGATTTGTATAAATAAACTCTCAAACATAAGAAATGTACGATAGAAGTCGAAAAATAAAGTTTCTATATAACGAAGTTACCAGCATGCCTATTCTTGAAAAACTAATCGCTAGAGCTGCTTCGAATCCTCAAATATCACTGCAGCAGATAGGACAGGAACTCAACTGGAACGTTTTTCAAAAGACCATTCGTTAAAAATCAAACTGCCGTAAAGACAAAAACTCCAATCCTTAGTCCCTCTCATAATGGGAAATGTCTGAATTTCACGAAAGCCAATATCAATCAACAGTGGAACATGGTTCGTGGTCAGTGACGTTTTAATACAAAAAATGAACAAAAATTGCCGATTTTTCGTGGGTTTACCTTCACCCAATACTGCCTGACAAAACTACCCATGCAGCATCAATCATAGCAACCCATGTTTGAAGCAAACAGATACATTGATCAAAACAAAAACATTTTAATTCAAATTCATTCAACTTCACTAGAAAACTCTCTGAATGAAAATTCTCTGATCAAGTTAAACTTGTGCCCTTGAGATTACGGCCCGACGCAGTCGATCGAGGAACAGATCGTACGAGGCGCCCAGGTGCTCTGATGATATGGAGCAGACATCGGCTTCCAACATACGAACTCGACGGCCACACCGAGCTTGAAAAGAACCCTGTGAAATGTTCCGCAATCCAGAGCTGGGTTTTCCTCGCTTTCTGAGCCGGTGCTGTTGAGTCCTGTTGAAAAGCCTCTGGAACTAAAATAACGACGTGCTCACGGTTCGACGACGATCTGTATAACTAGTTCCTGCTATGTATTTCGGTTGATCTTCACTCCTTCAGAAACAAAAATCCAGCGGAGTGACTCCGGCCCAAACCATCACCGATGTTGGTCTATTTCGCCTGGTGGCCGTTAGCACATCGGCATGGGTTTGTGATTTTTCTGACGACCAAACTCTGTCATACAGCTTAATTACGAACTGCTGTACAGCAAGATGGGGACCCAAACCATACGTCATAACTGCTATCGCAATGGTTCAACGAACGAAAAACCGACGTTTTGGAGTGGCTAGAACAGTCACCTAACCTTAACCCAATAGAATATTTGTGGTCTATTTTGAATAGTTAAAGTTCAAGAACTACATCAAACAAGCATTCAGCAATTATGAAAAATAAATGCAACTGAATAGGACTAAATCACACCAGAAACGACTGCTAAGCTTGTTGAATCAATGCCGCAAAAATGCCAAGCTTTTATTGATGCCAAGGGTGGCCACACAAAACATTGAACAAAGTTAGATTATTATTTAGTTGTAAAGTGGAAACAATTTTTTCGCGCCGATTTTTCTATCGTTTTATTGATCATACCATAGTTTTTCAAAGGAGAAAAAATACCATGTGAACTTTATGAAAAAATGACAAGCACTGAATAAATCGTGTAAAAACATTCAAAGAAATAATTTACATTTCAACTAAATAACAGGAAAACTGCGGATTGGTGATTGGGGTGGGTTAATTTTTTTTTAACTACTGCATAATGAGAAGTATTTTATTGCGGCAAAACAAAGCTACTGGTTAGCGTGCCTTTAAGAGTACTTAGTATTTCAAAGAGATATCCAAGACCATTGTGGGTAATTTTGAACAGAGTAGAAATATTTCGCATTTCAAGAAAAACACGTAAAGAGCATCCAAGTAACTGACGACGATGATGCAAAACTCGTGAAAATTGACTAATATTGAAAATCCAGCGCACTGAAAGTTAATTTTAGTTTATATCACAAAATCGAAAGTAATACCCACAAATCGATTCGTTGATTTATAATTTTTATGAAGATACATTCGTTATTAATGGCACTCGCGCAACTGTCAAAAGCACGAAGCTTTTGTTGACACAGAAAGAACATTCGTACATTCTAGGAAAACAATACAAAGAGCTACAAACATGTTGTCAAAAATTAAAAAGAAATGCCTCCCTGGTTGCATGAGGCCTGATAGATCTACTCTCACCGACATGAAATCAAGTCGACAAAAAAAGCGAATCACGTGAGTTATCCAGCGTTTATTAATATTTCTGGCATGCGATTAGAACCTGGATTTTTGGAGAGCGTTTGATTCATGATTTAGGAGTATATTTGGCAATGAAGAGTGTCTATGACCTCTACTCGTAATGATAACCTTTGTTTTGTTGGGAGCAGGTTTCATTCTGATCATCGACAAATATATTTAAAATCAAAGTTAATTAGTCAGTGAAATAGAAGTATCGAGAAGTAGAAGCATAGCAGAACGGAATCAGTTAATCATGTGTATCACACAATATTTGCAACAGTTGGCAAAATCATTTATAAAACAATGAGAAAATCAATGGCCCATCCTGGTACACCTGACATAATCTTGACCGATCTTGACACAGTTCCTTGAGTTTCAACAACTTGAGTGCAATGACTGAGGTACGATTTAATAAGGTAAGTTGCCTCCCGAGAAAACATGAACTGGTTTGAAAATTTTCTGAATATTTTGGTAAATCAAGAGCTTAAGAAAAATCGATGAGAGGCAGAATTTGGCAGGCCATTTACACTTTTGGTAAAAAGAACGAATAAACGATGACATTAATAAAAGCGAGTACCTCTCAAAAGGAATATGACCATTTTTAAGACAACACTATCACAAATCTATCATTTAACCTGATTTTGCCTTATGCCACTATTCCAAACCCATGCATACCTGGAATGAGACTGATTCTGTAGATTTTGTGCCGAAAAGCATGAACCAACCTGAGCTCCGTCCATTGGAACCTACAGTCACCGCGAAAATAAATTCTTACTTTTTCCATGAACACGCTTCATCTCTGAAGTCATTGAAAAAGCTCATTATATCGTATTCATATATGTTTTCTAAGCATGATAATATTATTATTTTAAACATGCATGTGTATTTTTGCAAAATTATTTTTGAACCATACGTGGTATAAATTTGGTGTGTCATAATAAAGTGCCCAATTCAAAATATATTATGTGTTTGTAGTGCTTACATCCAAACGCCTCCTCGTATTCAATTTTTTGAAGTTTCCAAGTGTTTGTTGATCTTCTTACAGTTTCTCAGTTGCCGGTCAGAAAGATTCAGTGCGAGTTATCTAAATAATCATGAGACTATTCCTTGCAGATCCGAAAATGTGTTATTCGTGACATCGAGAAAGGTGAATCGCATCACAAGATTGGTGAAAAGTATGGATACAAAAAAGCAGCGGTTACCAAACCAAACCAAAGTACAAAACCTATGGTTCAGTAGCTGATCGTCCAGGAAGGGGAAGGAAACGTAGAACAGATTCCCGAACAGATGCGAGAATCATTCGAGAAATTAAGAAAAATCCGAAGGTTACCCACAGGGAGATCAAGGAAGTGATTCAACAACCGATATCGGACAGTACTCTACGCAGAAAAATCGCTGAACACGGTATAAAGAGCAGGTTTTGTAAGAATTTGCCTTTTATTAGCAATTAGAAATTTGCTCGGGAACATACTGATAAACCTTTAGAATATTGGAAGACTGTTTTATGGACTGATGAGTCCAAATTCGAGTTGTTCAACAGCAAAAAACGAGCTTCGTGTATGGCGTAGACCTGAAGAGGCGCTTCACGATCGACATATCCAGGGCACAGTTAAGCATGGTGGAGGGAACGTGATAGTGTGGGGGTGTTTTTCTTGGGCGGGTATTGGTGCTTTGGTAAAAATCGATGGTATTATGACAGCAGATTCTTACATCGACATATTTCGTGAGAATTTGGAGGTTTCGTTGGTTAAAACTGGGCTGGAAAACAAATTTGGGTTCCAACAAGATCCTTCCGTTTCTGCCGTATTAAAACTATGGGGGCCATTCCACAGCGTCCAGATCTGAACCCAATAGACAATCTGTGGGCCATCTTGGATTCACGAGTTGATAAGACAGGAGTTACCAACAAACATAACTATTTTCAAGCTCTTGAGAACGCCTGGGAAGATCTTGATCCACAACACCTGAAGAATCTGGCGAAAAGTATGCCGAAACGTTTGCAAATACTGTTGATGGCCAGGTGAGGACACATCAACTATTGATCACTCAACAGACAGGATCTACAACTTGTTTTTTAACAAAATAAGAAGTAGACACTATATTTTGACATGCATTATTTCTACTATAGTTTGATCTTTCTTGAAGAAAAAAATGAATTTGCAGGACAAGTGTTTTTTTTATGTAACAGATAAGAAAAGAACATAATAAATATGCCATCGAAACAACTTAGAATCTTTCACTTATTTTACAGTTTGCTGCACAAAAGGAGAAAACTGGGGTAGGTGGGCACTTTTTCTGGCAGCGACTGTATGGGCTGGCTACGAAGCAACACCATGCTGGAGATGGCTGGGTTCGATTCCCGGAACTTTTCGTAAAAAAAAAATCTCGACTCCTCTTGGCATAGGGTATGATTGATACTTGCCACACAATCATACTAATGCCAAATGGTACCTGGCATAGAGAGCTCTTAATTAATAACTAGGGAAGTGCATTTAGAACACTAAATTGAGAGCTAGCAATAAGCTAATTGCGAAAGCAATAAACTTAAAACGCTAAAAGAAGAAGAAGAAGACAACATTTAATTCATATTGAATGTTTGCATTCAAATTATTTCCATGAAATCCGCCGTTTCTTTCATGAAAATTTTACAAATTCTGTTAACAATGCCCTGCTCGAATACGGAACAAATTCAATACGCATTCCGCCCTCGCTGTATGGATTGTATCCCAAACGTATACATTCGCAATCTTCAAGCACCCGTGTCCACTACAAACCAGCTCTGGGATTCTAAATCCCTCCAGTATCGATCGTGTTCGCTTTCCTAAGCCATTCTCATACCGAGTTCAACCCTTTTACTCTAGCGTAAATGTGCACCGACCACTGGAGTGAATCAGACTGTTTCCCGAGTGACGCAATTCCCCATCCTTACCCTCGCAGCAAGACCGACAATACGGGCATTAGAGCCCATCTAGTATTTCACCGTATTTTAGAGCGGCACCAACAAATTGACACATTGATTCCGCATTCAAACCGAGAGCGCATCAGCCAAAGAGGTTATAAAACGGGAAATAAAAAAATAAAGTGAAACACTCTCAACCCCATCGGAAAAGGATCCACCCACTTTTCCTTCGGACGATGCACTCCGACCAGCCAGCCAGCAAGCAAAAACATAGTTTTGTTCTATTCGCTCTCCAGCCCCCCATGGCAAGGGCTCGAGGAATCTCAGCCGGTCGCCTTCCGTTGCTCAAGCTTGTTGGATTATGGCATATGAAAACTATTTTTGGTGTCACTCCATTCCCCGTTTCGGTTGTCTTTGGCCATCCTCGGAAAACAGGTTGTTCCAGCCCGTGCTCTCGAATGTCACGCCAACGCCTCATTTCGCCGAAAACTGAATTCTGCTTTGCACGTTTGGGGCCTGGCACGAGAATGATGACAGCTGGGCTGCCAAGCCCAGCCCGATTTGCAGCCCAAAGAGCCAACCAAATCCACGACTGCCGACTGACGGCGACGGTCGGCGGATGGCGTTGGTCGGCCCGTTTGCAATGAACGAGAGATGAAATTGGCAGAGCCAAAGCCAAGCAAATGGAGAGTGTGGTGAGAGAACCTTCCGGGAACTGGCCCACCATTGGCAGCCAGGAGAGTGTGAGTAGCTATACAAGTGAGCCAAGAAAACGGCCGAAGGAAACGAACTGGGAATAGGAAGAAAAAGATTTTCCTTCGAAGCGAGTGCAGGAGAGCCTAGCACAGGAAACGACTTCAATGCATCTTTCGAGCCTTCGCCCATTTCGAGCAGCGGGGTTGTGGACTGAGTGGAGGGAAGTGAAGGTGACTTTCCGTTTTACTCTTTTCCCGGCAAGTTGTGCGCCTATGCAGTTTTGGTGAGTGCAACGATGGGGAAAACAGCGAAATGCTTTGGAGTTGATAAGATTAGCATCGAGGTTTGCCATGGGATTTTGTTTTCAATCAACTGTCTTGGCTATATTCATTACTGCTGCACTGAATTGAGAAAGTAACATTTGTAAAACTGAAGAATGGCCGCTAAAATTGATGATATAGAAACGCATATAAGTCAATGTCATTTGGGGGTTTTATTTGAACTGTTCTCAAGTGATTTGGAAAATTGCTTCATAAGTTTGTCCAGAATTTTAAACAAGCAACTAAAAGTTCAACCATTCACTAAGGTGCGTGATTGAAGACCACATACCTGATAGAATGTGTTCAATTTAATTTTTTATTCCGATGTGAATTCAAGTTCATGTCTTTCATTTATTTTTCTTTTGATCAGAACGATGATTTAACGCCAATTCTTAGCCAGCACCCATCAATAGAAAGTAATTTGACTAAAATTAAATGATTTTGTCACGGTCAGATTAACTTTAAAAGTTGGCTTCAAAATCCATAATATGAAAAGGAAAGTAGTTCTAATTGATATCTCCTTCATTATTTACTATTATAATTTATCAATATACTTCTTGTTTGTACTGTTAAGTTGATAGACCGTTTTTGGCAAAAAAAAAATTCATAAAGTTGATGCCTCTGAACAATAAAATATTTTTAAAACAGCGGAAACACTATCCACAAATGAAATTGAGACAGACCTGCATTTCCAGGTAGATATGAATTATCTAACTATGTAACGTGCTCTCATGATGGTCATTACAAGATTTACCGAGAAATCTTCCCCTCGTATGAAACATTCTCTAACACCCATATAAACCGTTCTCATCTCACAATGGAACATGCCATGTAGTTTTAGTTATCGTTCGAACTCTAAAACTAGAAAAAGAAATCATCAAATCGTTTTTGGGCCTTGGAAAAGCGGCTCACGTTGCATTATCGCTTATAAGACAGACATAAGAAAATAGACTTTCTAAGATTTTTTTTACAATTTTTACCGATAATAAGCATGCAAAAATGCACTTGATTTCCAATAAAAGATTGGACCCAAACATGGTCAAATTCTTTGCATTTATGTGTTTCAATTTGTTCCGATTCATAGTCGGTGCAAACTTTGATTAAAACTCCACCACCAGATTTCTTATTGGATATCGATTTGTTGCGATCATCCCTAAAAACGTAAAAGCGATCGTCAAACACTTGCTCATTTTTTATACTCGTTTCCGTACCTAAAAATTTACTTGCGTTAATCCCAAGGCACTCCGATAGCACATTATTTGGCCAGATCTCGTGACGAGTCACTACGCCAAGGATAAGATTGCATTTGTGAACAGTAGTATTCAATATTCCTGTTTTTATCTTGAAAATAACGGTGATGTCAAGTTTAATTCTAAACAGCAGCCCATTATTAAAAGTAATTAAGTTTAAACAAAATGATTATGTTTCGAACAGATTTAAATGTTTAGGTCGTTAACGATTTAAACGTTTAAATTGGGTTGTTATGCCATTGAAAAAAAATGTTTTAATTGATTACTACGACCTCTATTGAATACTACAATTCAAAAATACACATCCTGTCCCAAGTAACATTGCCAAAAACCATTCAGCTTTATTAAGATTTATTAAAGTTTTATGAAAGCCACTAGAAATTAATACGGTTTTATTATGGCAGCAAGAGGTGCCAACAGGTTTCAAATTTTAGTCATGTTTATAAGAACCTACACAGCTTCTTTACAACGATCTTAAAACCTTGACTTCAAATTATCCTTTTACTCTTATCAAAGGTTTTATTTTGACTTTATAAACTCATAAAATACTGTTTTGAAATGCCGTTTTAGAACTCATTCATACATTAATTCTTATGTTATTTATTCTCCGTGCGAGGAGTAACGATTATGATGTAGAAGGAGATGTTCGCTCATCACCATGAGGCACCAAGAGTGAACATTAATGTTTTGGCTAGAATTAAAGATGTGAAGAGAAAGTGTTGATATTCCGTCAGATGCGGCAGGTAGGAAAATCTAACAGATGTTTTTTAAAATTGAGCGAAAGGGCATGTATCAATGGTACTGAATCATGGACGTCAATCTTTGCTTCAACCTACCCCGCAGTGGGATGTTAGGCAAAGATTGACGTCCATGGTTCGAGTACCATTGGATACATGCCCTTTCGCTCAATATTCAAAAAAAAAACATCTGTTAGATTTTCCTACCTGCCGCATCTGACGGAACTATCAACACTTTCTCTTCACATCTTTAATTCTAGCCAAAAACATTAATGTTCACTCTTGGTGCCTCATGGTGATGAGCGAACATCTCCTTCTACATCATAACTCATTCATATTATCTTATTATGGTCAGTTGAAAGAGCATTTTAAAACCATTTTGCCTCCAGTAAATGCATTAAACGGCTAATTGGCATTGAAGAAAGCTAACAAATTACCAGATAGTTTTATAGTAGCCATTGAAAGATTTATTGGCTTTTTGGCAAAACTGTGATTTCTTCCATATTGCCATATTTAAATAATTGAAATGTGGAAAAATAAATACACCAAATATTAAATGTAATACAATTGAACTGTAGATTTGAGGCCAATTTCGGTATTCTTTTAGATAACCCGATTGAATCCCATCAATTTTCAGGTGTTTCATGATTAATTTATCAAATATATTTCTTTCAATTTTATTTTTGTTGATGATAACTCGCATAATTTCCAAGGCGCATCAACTTTCAGCTCTTATCGTGCCAATATTCATCATAAAATCAAATGCGCATATGAATTGGAGCGTGATACGCTATAAAAAAAAAAACCTCAAATTAGTTTTGAATATTTTGCTATCAAACATAATTTCCCGCAACACTAGAACTTTTTTCTTACCCATTATTTACTGTTGAATGAATCAGAAGAGCAGAGAACTGAACAAAGCAGAACAACAAAAACCAACCACGATATCGCCGTGAAGTTTGACAGCTGTGACCATTTGGCCCTATGCTGGTTCTGATGGCGGCCAATAGGTCTTATGATGGTTCTCAAGTAGTCATAACATCTTTCACTAGAACATTTTCAAAATCTTTATGGTCTTGGAAGGGTTTTATAAATTTGTTTTCATAACCGTCTATAGAGTGGGCCACTGTGTACACATTTCGGCTTTAAAGATGCATAGAGGAGGTGTTGGTGGACAAAACAGTTTTGAATGTAGTTTCACCAACAAAGCCGGTAGGAGTGCTATACGGCTGGAATAGAACTGAAATTGTTACTTGGGGTGTGTACTGTTAGGTTCATTATTCTTTTTTGCTTAAAACCCGTGCATCTGTGTGATGTTCTTTTTAATATTATAATGTTAAATTGCAGTTTTATGATGAAACGAGGTTAAAAAAACAAGAAAGCAGCTTATATAGAGATGCATGCCTAGCTAGAGATGAAAGATCTGTAGGAGCATGTTGCATGTTCTCGTGATGACCATTACAAGATTTTAGAGATAATTTTCACTCATTCGCTACATTTTTTGTTACTCAAGACATGTTGTCTAAATCATTTTCTCCTTTTAAAGGACAATGTTTTCTTATCTTACTTACTACTCAAACTCTTAAACTAGAAATAAAAAATCAGTATTTTCCATTTATTAGTTTTATACACGACTCTGAAGAAGTCTGCAAATTTTAGACAAAATACGCGTTTCTGTCAAGAGAGGCAATAAGTTGGAGGGAAGTTGGAATTAAATGAAAAATACTAATTTTTCTTCACATTTCTAGTTACAGGTATTCCACTAAACAGCTTACGCTTTCTAGGATTCAAAAAAAATCGTCTAGACCCAGGCAAAGTGGCCCACTTTGCATTATCGCATATGAGATTGAAATCAGAACATTTGCATTCGCAGATCCTTTTTTTAGTTTTAATACCAATAGCTAGATTAAATCAACCTTTCTTTTTTTCTTTTTAGTTCAGCTGGGGAGGTATCATATGTTGAAATTGAATAAGCCAGAAAAAAAAATTTCCTCGTTAAAAACACGATATCTACCAGTTATTGTCTCAAATACCAGCAGATGCCAATACAAAATTGATCAATTTAAAAAAAAAGGAGCACTCGACTCTGCAAACGTCTGTAAGTTGCAATCGACATAGGTCTATCTGTTAAAGAATTAGCATTTTATAATGGAATTTAACAGAATTTGCGTACGTTTACTAATGACTGTATTCGATGAAATTTGGACACACGTAATTGTTCGTAACTTTTTAGCGTGTGGGTAAAAATTATTGAAATTTTAACCTAATGTATTTCATTGTGTTGTGTCAATTGTGTAATGAGTTTCGTGAAAATCGGTCGCGTGATTTCAGTGATGGCTTCGAATGAAGAAATAGTGCGCCAACAAATTTTGAGCACTCGCTTCGAAAACCCAAACGCTTCTCATCTATGGATCGAAAAACAGCTCGGAATCGCACATTCTCATGTGATCAAAACGTTCAAGGACCGTAAGACAACCAAGCGGAAATATTGTAGTGGCAAAAAACGTGGCACATCAGATCCGGAGAAGGCCAGGATAGTATTGAACCAATTTAAGCGTTATCCCAACATTTCGATCAGGGATGTTGCGAAAAAGGCGAAAGTTTCAGTTTGTTTTGTGCAGAAAACAATGAAACGTTCTGGATTACATGTGTGCAAGGTCCAGAAGGCACCGAACCGGATAAACAGAACTCCGAACCGATAAACAAAACTCGGTGGCCAAAACTCGTGTAAGAAAACTGTACAGGGAGTGGCTCACAAAACCGTTCTGCATTGTGATGGACGATGAGCCCTACATTAAAGCCGACACCAAACAAATGCCAGGACAGGACCACTACGTCGCCACCTCTAAGTTGGCCGTTCCGGAGAGTGTACGGAAGAAGAAACTGTCGAAATGCCAAAAAAATCCTTGTCTGGCAAGCGATCTGCGGATGTGGCAAAATGAGTCAGCCCTTCATCACGTCTGGGACTGTCAACGGACAAATCTACAAGGACGAATGCCTCCAAAAACGACTTCTGCCCTTCCTGAGATCTCACGATGGCCGGCCCGTCTTAGACTGGTACAAAGATAATAATGTAGTTTTTGTACCAAAAGACGTCAACCCTCCAAACACTCCGGAATTTCGCCCAATTGAAAAATTTTGGGCAATCATGAAGGCAAAGCTCGTTAGTACTCCAAAACTGATAGTAAATGAACTTGAACTAAAGAAAGCGTGGTTAAAAGTAAGTAAGCAAGTCGGTCCTATCATTGCCCAAAATTTGATGAAAGAGGTCAAGGCAATGGTGCGGGCATTTGGGTTGGGAGAAGAGGTTCAATAAACCCATGATGTCAAAACTTAACCATTTAGTAGTACTTAATTTCCAGAAAGTTTGAAAAGAACGGGCTCAAGGAAAATTTTTGGTGACCTATTTTGTGTGTCCAAATTTCATCGAATACAGTCTTTATGATTGTACTTGCTACACAATCATACTAATGCAAAAATGGTACTTGACCTCGAAAGCTCTCAATTAATTACTGTGGGAATTCAACACTAAGTTGAGAGCAAGCAATAAGCTAAATTGTGAAAGCAATAAGCTTGAACTGCTAAGGAAGAAAATTATGAACACAACTCCACCATGTAATCGACATTTAGGACAGATAAAGTTCGCCTGTGGAAAATTGATTCGGAGTACTCTCATTTTAAAATTGAATAGGAATCAGTTATGCATGAGCTATCAAAAAGGTTATAGATCCAGAAGGTGAAGATCCAGAAGCAAAGTCAAAGGCACTGTTTTGGGGAAAAAAAACATTATTGTTTCGTATATTGTGGAGTAACATTACCTCACAAATAATCATTAGAATGACAAACTTACTCGATATGCAAAGGTTTTGGGTACAGGTGAGAGTCTTACTCAAGATGAACAATTGGTATTTTGAAACGACAAAAATACGAAACTTAATTGACAGATATAGTCATATACTCATAGTAGAAATGAAATTTGAAAATTATTCGATAACTGGGTGGAAAATTTAAGTTATAATTTCTCGCCTTTTCAAGATTGTGCAAAATTATTTACATATGTTAATGATCTTGTGCCTAATAGAGAAACACTGAAGGTCTACAACATTGGCCTAATCGATTCAACTAGTTGTGATAACTTTAGATTGTCTGATACCAACGAATCAGGCATTGCACAAAGTCACAGTGAAAGGTATCAAAAAATCAAAGATATTCTTCAATCGACGATTCCAAATTGTTCAAAGCAGCTCAAATTGGCTGTGTGGCTACTGACGAAAGCAGTTTCGTGCAACATAAGGATTCGCGAGCTGTGTTTATTTTCAAAAGAGAGATAACATTTGAGTCTATGTCAAAGAAAATGGTAAGTGGAGACACATTTGTTAGACGTTAAGACGGATCTGTTCAAAAATATTTTCTTACATAAGTGTTGTAATTTAAGGTTGTTAATGTCATCAGTAAACAAGACGAAAGTTCAAATCATATTGTAAAACATTCCAATTCGTGAATTGGCAACAATACATGGTCATGAAAAATTCCTGAAGTCATGAACTTGATAAATTTGATTTTTCAAATGATAATGTTCTTTTTCTATTCAAAATAGATTTTCAAGTGTGTTAGCGTGAAGATTATTTCTAGTATAGTAAACAAAGTTTTTTTTTTATTGGATCGCAGCAAGCCGCTCTTTTGAATTGTTTCTCTTTTGCTACCTCGATTTTCCGAAAACAAGGCCTTGTTTAGCATTCGATACAAAATTTTCAAATCAAAAGTTCATCCATTGATTGGAAGTCAGCCGGAAGTGACTGTGCAAAGAGCGATTTCTGGTGTTTCGTAGTTTGTGTAAACATTCGCTACCGTTTAAGAAGCTGTGTTGGAACGAAACTTCATTGGAAGCCAAACCAATTGCGTTGCTGGTGCATCACCTGTGGAGATCAAACCTGGTTACATTCATCTGGAACCCAAAAATATTTGTCGGGAGGCGATTTTTGACATTCAAGAAAACATTCTCGCTGCGTCTTTCGTTACATTTCAACGGCTGTGATCTACAATTCGGGTGAGCTCTTTCCATTATGTCATCCTGTCGATCGAATTCAATTTGTTGCTTCCTAAAAAAAACAGCTTGATTGTTCTAGTTTAAGTCAGGTCTTCTGAGTTGTCGGAGGCTATAATCACTCAATGAAGTATTGTTATGTAGTGATGTTCCGGAACTAAGTTTAGCTTTAAATGCTATGTTGAAAGTTTTTGACCATGTCTCTACCGTCAGTGGAAAACATATTTTCAATCATTGTTCTCTTTTGGGAGAGCAAGTAATGGTGATATAACCATGAAGCTGTTTGGTACACCAAACAGGTTGAACAAAATAACCACTATTCTCTTTCACAATTCATTTTCATTTTTCTTTGAAATCTACCAGAGCAGGAGAAACTAACATAAGAATACATCATTTTGATCTTGATAACTGGCCTTGGAATTAAAGAGCTCAGATTGAGAGGTAAAATACCTAAGCAATATACCTAAGAATTTCAAGCAAAATATCTTTCGAATTAATAAACTTGTTATTTCGGATACCTGGGAAAACCTGAGAGGTACAATTTTAGGTAGGTAGTCGCATAATATTGTGCAAACATTTTCATGGTATTATCCTGAGGTATTTTACCTCTTATGAGGCGCTCTTAAATACCAAGTCCAGTTATCAGTCATTCGTTCCTACTTGGGTACTGAAGATTGTCTGGACTTTCTGCGTCTTCTTAAGGTTGATACCAAATCCTCCCTATCTTCAACGGTTGCATAGACGTGACTAGGTGAGTGATCCAGGAGTATCTTCATGTAGATTATTGCGTGAAGAAACGTATCAGTAACTGATTCCGTTTCATGCTGACATGCAATGTCCTAATGGAATTATTCCTCGTCGTAGCTCCATCCACCAGGTGTGCAAACGTCAATGCTAATGCTAATGACGGATTCAATGCCAAATGACCGATTAAAGTCGAATTTTCGATTGGGTGTCTGAGAGACTGATCATTATCCTCTGATGCAACCAAACAGTTAATTCTCGAGTATGCTTTGAAAAGGTCGCAAGAGTTTTTACACAAGTTTTATTCACACAGTTGCAACTCGAAGATAGGGGTTTGTGGAGAAAATATTTGACCCGTCGAAAAAAAAAATTCATACTAAAAACTAGATAATAAACAAAGATTAAAAAAAAACAATCAAAATGGATATCTGTATTTTTTTGCCAAAATTTTAACAAAAAAACAAGACATATAAACCCGCATTTTCATAATTCCGGCTGGATGGAGATGTTTTTAAACAAACAAATTTCAGAAGAAGCTATTTTGGGTATATTTTCCAAAACAATGATTTTTTGTTTTTTTTTTATCCCAGCAAGCCGTGCTTTGAAAATGACGTGTTTTGCTTTTGCTGCGTTATTTTCGCGGAAATAAAATTCAAAATTATTCTTTTTTTCAACTAAAATAAATGGTGATATTATAGTTTTTCGAGTAATTTGCATAGGACGTTGTGAATTGAATCCCTCTCTTTGTGTGTTATGGTCGTGTTTCTTCAGATAGATTGTGCGTCGGTAGTTTTTTCCCCATTTTCCCCCCGCTCCCGCATCCGGACGATTTTGGAAAGAAAAGGAACATTGGTGAGGTCGTTTTATATTATCAAAAATATAAATTAACTATATACACGCCAGGATCAAGAATGTCCATTTTTGATTCTGGAAGTGTGAAAACTCTTGACATATCCATTTGACATACGAAGATTTCATGCGGAGCTTATTGTATATGAAGATGACCTCAGAATGTACGTGTAGGAACAGGCATTCTTGAAATGTGTCGTTGGATTTTCAATAGAGCTGTCACCTTCAATCTCCAGGGCTAAAAATGTTTGCACATAGTGATTACATATAAATTACTGAAGGAATGCAGACAAGTTTCTTCCATAAAAGCACTGCCGGTCAGTGGGAGATTGATTGCAAACACACACACACACACACGCGCACATTTCCAAAACATTGATTTTTTTCTTGTTTTCGATGGCAAATTATGATTCCTGGGTCATAATGCATAATGTCAGAAATAAAAATTCGTAGATTCTTTTTCATTTAATTTAAAGTATCATGGTTTGACACGTGTGACTTGTGTCAAATATTGTTGGAATACAATTGTTTCGACTAAAACTGAACATTGGCAGCACAGAAGAGCTTGAAATCATTGTAGTTACTTAATTGTGGAAGAAATAAATCACAATGAAGTTATCCTTTTTAATTTGTAACATGGCAATTGTTGATAAAATTCCAATTAATACGATTTCGTTAATTTACTATGACTACTGATTTGTGAATTTTTAAATTTATTTCTTAAGCCTTCTGTCATTCCTTTTTTTTCCAAATCAACAAAACCTATCTACACTGTTTTGACTTGTTGTTCATTAAATGTGATGGTGAAGGATAAAACAGGCACTGGTTCACAGCCCCACAAAAGTTGGTCTGCCAATCCTGGAAATGTGATTGATTTGATAAACCACATCATACCTGACTGGCAAGCTGTCGATGCTCCAGTGGATGATCAATCAATTGATGTTGGTCGGTTTGAATGACGTGTGTAGGTACTATGTAATGGTTTGCGAGAACTGGAGGTAGTATTTGGAATTTCCGTAGCAAATCGAAACGGAAGTGAAACAAATATCGTTTTGATTTTTCTTGCACTGCTGAGTGTGAGCGTAAATGAAATATATGGTCTCTAATATGAACACCTCGTTACAAAAATTATTCATGAGTTTAAAAATTTTGTCATTTTTCGTGCTGTTTATTTTAAAGAGAACTGAAAAATTAGTTCAGAGGCTGCCAAACCGTTGTTGGCGGCATTGATTCCCGGTATGGCCGAGGAAATGTTTCGGGTTGTAAATATTCTTGATTTCCTAGAGCATCACTGTACTTGATACATAGTATACAATTTCATGCATTAGTAGCTGGCTCCGAAGACTGTGAATTAATAAATGTGGAAGCGCAGGCAAGTCTAAGAGTGACAGTAAGGGAACGATATTTTCATGAAAAAATCTCTCACTTGTTCACTTGCTTTAAGAGTTACGTCGGCTAACTATAATTCAAACACTGATTCAACTTGGTCGAAAAAAAAACCGAACGTGCATTCATGACCGCAATTCTCATTCCATTATTTGAATTCCAGTGGTTATCTATGGTATGTTAAAGAGATGCTTAGCGCGTTTATAGCGAACCATAATTTCAATTACATGCAATTTTTCACTTCATAATAATTGAAAAGCCATCCGAGTCCTGCTTAACCGTCAAGTACGATCATGTTCAAGTGCCGAAAAATCATTTTCCATCTACACTTTTGGACACAAACCCACACTCACACATCCAGCGAACCGAAATCACTCGCACAAAGCACTCAACCTAAAAATTTCCCACAATAAACCGTTTTTCGAACCGTTTACTGTCCTCAGCTCCGAGGCCAAATAAAAAAACATAAACCGCTCCTCACTAACCCGTTTCTAAATCCATTCCTTCCCACCTTTCCCACTTCCCCGCCCCTTGGACCCGAAGAACCCTTTCGAGACACACGGCCCAAGATTGCTTACGACGACTGGGGTTGTTTACATGGAGCCCACCGAACGGAGAGCAAGAAGAAGAAAAAAACCAACCCCGAAAACCCCGCGCTTCAAGAGCAGCATCAGCCGGGATCGCCGAGATGTTTATATAGAAAATAATATGAAAATCGATAAAATTTTAAACGGATGAATGAAATGCTTTATGGGGGTGGCCGTTCGTTACACATTCGCTCGGTACATACACGCGAACAAACCATCCGTCGTCATCGCAGCAACACGAGGGGTTAGATATTTATTTTTATTTATTTTTTTCCTATTCTTTTGGTCGACGCCGTCTTGGATGCTAGGAGACAACACATCTCGAGTCGAGTAAGGAACACGGTGGCGGCGGTGGCCTGCAGACGGCTCCAGGCTGCTGCTGGCCTTCTCCTAGAGGGTCTTGTGATCGATCATTGAAATTTATACGGCTCGTGTTATAAAGCGCAGAAGATATGGCGGCTGAGCGATGGGAAGGGTAAATTCCTGGGAAAAGAAATATTCGTCCTTATTTCATAAAGCGGACGTCCAGGGTTGGCAATAAGCCTTCACCGGAGTCTGCCGGGCGAGGATCGGGGAAAAATGCATGAAGAAAATAAATAAGCGAGCTGAAAGGAAATATGTGGGGCGGGGGGGATCTTATCAAGTCGACTAGAGATGAAGGATAAGCGTAAGAAAAAATCAACTTACAATCACTTGAGGAAAGTCAACTTTCCCTTGACGAACGATTTCTATCATGTGAACCATATGGAATGTATTGAATTCACTTGCAGGAACCGAAATTAATATTGGAATAACTTTGGCTTCTCTTTTGGATGCTTTTATTTGCTAGTTTTGCTGCTGCTATTCGTCGTCGTCGTTGTCGTCCTTGTCTTCTTCCAGAAACGATTCGAACTGCGAGAGTTTTATGTATGATTTTTTTTTTTCACTAAACTGTGTATGTTTTTCTGGCTTCTTTCAGTGTGGTTTTTCGAAAGGTTGGTTTGGGTGAATGTTATTAAATTGATTAAACTCACACAAGAGAATGCGTTTTCTCCGCCAAGCTGCTCTCACTCTCTCTCTCGCCTTATCTCGCTGCAAACGCCACACTTCCACAAAACTTTCTTTTTTTTGCTGGTTTTGGGTTGGTTGGTCTTCCTTCTGCTTGCGGTATGTATTTATGATTTATATGAGATTCTTCTTCTTCTTCTTCTTGGTATGCTGCGGTTTTTTTTTATCTGAGAAGCAGATTTTCCGCCCGCTGCAACACCCACTACTTTAACGAGCGATAAATTTCCTCGTTTTCAACGGGATACTTTCTTCTTCTTCTGCTGATACTTCTTCAGCTTAACTAGACGAGAAACAGTTTCTACTTCCTTTCGCTTCTATGCCTTTTAACGATTTATAGATTTTCTTTTTTTTATTTATTTTGCCGCTTCTCAAACTCACTTCACTCGCAATGCACTCTTCAAGTTTTGCTTGCTCGATATTTCATCAAAGACAAACTTCCCACTGCCAGATCACTTTCTCTCAGCACAATTTAATTGTTTTTCAAATCACTTTTTTTTCGGTAACTTTTTTTTCGGGATTGTTTTTGCTGCTGCTTTGCGAATTCTGCGGATGACGGAAGGGTTAGAATTTTAATGAACTTCGTTTGATAGACCGAGTTGGAAAGAATTTTGTTTTGTTTACGTTCTGGTCGTTAGCGGAAATGTTCGTGGTCAATGTTCTACAATATGTTGATATGTTTACTGCTTTTGCGAAGATTTTGAATGCTGAATTCAAAAGATTTCATGAAGATTTTCGCAAACATCTGTGCCAAACTCGAGCAGCAACGTGTTTTTTCAATCGACCATATTGTAGAACAGCTGACCTATCTGTGTGCGAAGTTGCTTGAATTTACTTTTGTTTTCAAATCACCAAATAGGTTAGGACCGTAACGATCCGTCAGAACGCCAGATCGCGCGACTCGCTTCGAAACACACGTTCTAGCCGAGCGTACAAATCTCTTGCACTTGTAGTTCAAAAACGCTTTGACTCTGCCGTTGCTATCTGGACCGGAAGGAGGCTGGAAAGAATTTTCACTCTCTCTGAACTCCCCCTCGAGAAGAATCAGGTGTCAACCTAGATTCTTCTGAAAAATCGCGATCTTCCACTTCTTGTGACGGTTTCCGAAAAACACAGACACAGCTTATAGACAGATAATTAAATATAACAACAAACAACAAGTGTATATGATCACGACTTAACTATACAAAACTCAATTGTAGACTAAAGCACGGACCGCACGTCGGTTGTTTTGTAAGTATGTAGTAACACACCGGGAAAAACGGGCGCTTCCGAATCCGACTTCGGAAATCGGTCCGTTTCTTCTCTTTTTCCTAGTTCCTATCGAGTCGTACAACACGCTAGGAAAAGCCGATGCTAGCACACCAAAAAGTCCCCTCACGCAAGCCGTGTACGTGTCGATGCGACAGTATGCGCCCACACACAGCGATGGCCCAGCACGAATACAAATGTTGAGAGGACAACACGAAGCAAGGAAAGCAATCAGCTCGTGCTAGAGCATGGTAGCACTTGAAACACGTTGCACCGAAAGGACGACGAGGGGGACTTCGACAGTCAATCGAGTCTTATCTACGACAGCATTAACTGTAAACGAATTACACCATTCGTGCAGCTACGACGGAATATTCGAGCAGTTCCCCTCCAAACAATGCACTCACACAGTCCCAATGGCGCCAACAAAGTAACACAATGTAGTACCGACACCGGCAGCACGAAAAAAACGAAAACAACCTGAAACCTTTCCACCCCCACTAGTGAAACCGTCCGTGTTCCATCGGTGCGCATGTCCGTTACCCATTGCCCACTCCATCACCCGTCCCCGCTCAGCCCTGCTAGCCTCAATCGGAACAACAGACTGTTGATTCTGTTCGAAGAATTACATAATTTTCACCCCCCGAATCCCCATCACACATACCGACGCACAACTACAAACGTCCTGATTGCATCCGAATTCGGGGCCCCAAACTTCGGCTCCCACTCGGCTCGTCGCAATGCCTCGACAAACGACCGACACATCTATACGACACCTCGATACGACGACACGGTGACCTATACAGATAGCAGCATCCTGACCGTCGTTGCTCGCTCACTTTCCGACAGGGACTCCTCTACTGCTGCACACAGAGGCGGGGTTTTCCCTCAAACACACATGCGCAGCACCTTATCACCTCGTCTCGCACACCTTGCACCCGCACTCGGTCAACTCACCCCCCCCCCCCCCCTTCCCTTCCCAACCCCTCTCAAAACACCCACCCGCGCTCCACCGCATGTATGCAACTCTGTAATTGTGTAATTGTCTTCTTCCGAACCCATCACTGCATCGAATCCGTCCACCGTCCTCGAGAGGAATCCAAATTCCAACGAGTTCCATTGCCCAGTTCCACCCTTCTGCGTCGTCATTTCGTTCACTTCCATCCTAACCATCTCGGACGATTAATCAACATCTGTTCCCGTGCAGAAGAGAGACAGAGAGAGAGAGCAGAAAAAAACCTAACCCTCACATCGATCGCTCCGCCAAAGTCGCCCAGAATTCAAATATTAATTACTTTTACTAATTGGAAAAATCGTCGCTCTTGTCCGAAAATCGGATGTCGATCACCCGTCGTTGGATCCAAAGCTCGCCGAAAGCAGCTGTCAGGTTCGCTTTTTCACAGGACTAGAAGAAAAGTGCGACTATTTTTACGTCTTCAAATATTTCTCGTGACCTATTCTCTTCGAAGCACCAAAACCACCACCACCAGCACCTCCTCCATCCCCACCGTCAGTGGCAGACTGTGTGGCTGTGTGGGTGTTTGTATGTATGGGGGAAGGGAGTTTGTGCGTGAGTTCGTGCGTAGTGGTGCATGACGAAATGCGTCCCGATAACACGAAACAGGCCGCGGGGAGTGTGAGCGAGTGTTTTTCAACGCCCTTCCCCGTCGCGAAAATCCTCCTGATTTTTCCGTGTTCTTCCTTCCGCAACTACCTACCACCATACTCTCTATGACTTCATTACGCTACGGTAGTCATTAAATAAATTAGCAAAGTTAAATTGAGAGCGAGATCTCTTCGTCGTCACAAATCGTCCCTTCGGCAGATCCATCAACCCTTCCCAGATCCGTACAGTGCCGTGTGGATGTATTTACGAGTGTGCCTGCCTCCTGTATGTGCCCCGCATGGAATGAAGAATGATTGACTGCGTGCGTATTTGCTCGGTGGCTTGGAACTTTCCTCTCACTTTTGTTTTCTGTTTTGCTTATTTCCATTCCTTGAATGCTTCATCGATGAAAACATCCTGGACTAAGATGTTTAACCACCACCCATTCCACCCTCGAGTCGCTTGGAGGAAAAAAATGTAAACTCACCAGATAGAATACACGTTTGGAGGCGAATTGCGTCGAGAAATGATCTGTGCCAAAAGTGTTATGTAATCGCTTTTGATTTATTTTGAATGACACATCGTGTGTAAAAAAAGGCCACCCTCAAAAACTCAAACTCAGTGTTTAAGATTTTCCCCCTCTCCCACCAGTCAGCTCAACTTCGCCCGGAAGAGGGTTGTTTTGTAAACAGGCGTACAGGGAAACGGGGTTTCCCTCCCGTATGGATAGGTATTTCGTATTTGGGAAACTTGTGTCGACTCTCTTATCGGCACCATGTTGATAAGCGTGGAAATCGAGTGGTGATAATATGAAAGATAGTGGATATCATTGTGAAAAAGGAATAACTAAATTGTTTGAAGATAAGGGCGCAGTTTGGGCGTTTAGTTGTGATGAGCCCGACTATTGAATTAGATTAATTATTTGGCAATTTTTGTTCTATTGAATAAGAAATTGCACCTTTTTTCGCATTTAATATGATATGACGTTGAGTCCCTACCACTTCGTAGATATCTGAGCACATATGTCCAAAACTATTTGAGCTTCATGTGTGATAGTTTTGCTAATTCAAATCATATTTTGGTTCAACCCTGTTTGTTTTTTTTTTTTGAACTTTTCAAAATTGTGAAATGATAATTAGTTTTACTTAGAATTAATTTGGACAGAAGATACCATCCCGTTTGACCTTAACTGCAAATGGGCTCGTTTTGGATTGCGTGCATTGCGAGAAGCTGACAAGCGGTGCGAATTTTTTATTTTGTCAAGAATTTGACCTACGTTTTTGTTCTTGAAAGCATCGCATTTTCAGTTGAATTACTTTGGACTGAGTAAAGTCTGTTCATGTTAAATTTCGGACACCGAAATAATAGCAGCAAAAATATTTACATAAAATTTAACGAAACCGATTGTTTACTTCACAATAATAGAGTAATATCTAAACTAGAAACAAATCAATAAGAATGTTAACCCCTTTTGGGGAAGGTCCATTAATTATGTCACGCAGTAAGGGGGGAGGGGAGGTTTGAGAAAACGTGACGATCCATACAAAAAAATTTGGTGGTCCATACAAAAAACGTGACAAGGGGGGGAGGGGGGGTTGAAAAAAGTCAATTTTTGCGTGACGTAATTAATGGACGTTCCCTTGCTGTAAAATTCTCAAACTATCAGTGGCACACCCGCCATCAGAGACAAATCTCCATCTTCTCTTGAAATCATCGGTACCATTTGCTTTCTTCTCTATTGGGCAAAATTCTGGGCAGTTTGAGTGATTAGCTGTTTTGGCACGTGGACCTCTTGTACCTTATACCATTACAGGATGGATTTTGCATAGTGACAAGAGAACAAAACAGCTAGAGATGCGAGGCTTCTGATAAACGGAACACATCCTTATTGATAGTGATAGGGATGATAACAGTATTATTGTAGGATGCTTCCAGGGTTATTCTAGAATGCTTCCTAGTATCATTCTGGGATGCTCCCAAACATTAATCTGTAACACTCTTAGAACTGTTCTGGGATGCTCCCAAAGTTTAACTAGGATGATTCCAGAATTTGCATTATTAAAATTGCCTGTGTGCCAAGCAAAGTAGGAAGTAGCAAGTAGAAAAGGATTAATTTATACTAGTTAAGAACTATGTTTAAAAATTCTGGGAAAACCCTACGTTCAATACGTCAAATGAAAGCTTTCAATCCATATTTTGAAGGAAATATTTCGAAGCTGAGCCAAAACTTTGCCACGTTTGCCATAACTGGAACACTGCACCAATTATCGCCAAAGTTTCAAATTTTGGTTCTTTTGATGGCCAATCACATGTATTCCTTATGAGTGTGGCGATAATAAAAACACATTTATTGCCAAGTGGTGCAAAAAATCTGAAATTTTAAGAAAAATGGATTAAGTGTATCTATTGATTTCCAATCAAATTCTAAAGCTTCGATGAATGGAGACTATTTAAATGTGATCTACTGAATGAAAGGTATCTTATGACGATTTGAATAAACAATTGGTGCAATTTTCCGTACATCGTACATATGCACGCTGAGAAATATATTGTTCTGTATATATTCAACATGGGTTATCTATGATTTTAATTTATTCAAACAATACCGATTTTATTTTTGATTATTAATATTTTAGTTCTAAAAGCGCTGCAATGGAGGCTTTTATTGATAAAAAAGCATTTATTGTTGAATCAAAACATAAGATTTTCGGAAACAATGCACCTTTTCATTGATTCGACCAAAGCGGTTGAATTGAAAAACAAAATATTGTTTTTTATATTAGAACCATTGAAATAATAATAAATTAAGTTAAATTTGTTGTTGATTGTTTATTCTGCAAAATTATTCTGTTGAATCAATAATGATTTCTGTTAGAAATATTAATTGACTAACAATATTGGATTCGATAAGAAATTTTGGTGTTTCAAGTATATGATTGCATTAAACTAAGACAAAGTGTGGTTTGATTTGATACAAAAAAAATGTGCGTTCAATCACCCTATATTCCTCTGCGTGTAGCCTACATCAAGTGCACTTGTTACGGCGTCTGTTGTTCTATGTTTCGAATCAAACGGAAAATTGATTGGTATAAAAAAATATAATTAATAATAATTAGATTATAATAATCGCAATAGGTTAATATTATGCATTGCATAAAATACTGTTGCGATCTTTTAGCTAGATTTATGTTATATGAATAAAACTTTGAACTTGTTTGTAATACTTTAAATAATTTCAAGACGTTTTAGTAAAGTCGCTTAACTAATATTTTTAACAGTTTTATAGTACGTTCGCACTACTGCTTATATTACGTGATATAGAGTATCTTGATATCAGCAAATATACATTTAGTTTTCACTGGAAATAATGTACATTTCATTTGATATCAAGATACTCTATATCATGTAATATAAGCTGTAGTGTGAACGAACTATTAAGAACATCCAGTAACCTGAATAAATGCAGTACAATTAGTGCAATGTTTTTCGTAATCTTTTTAATAGCTTTAAATTACTTAAACGAATTTAATTGACTAATGTTAGCAATCTTTACTAATTTCAAGTTACTCAAATGAAAATTAACCCTTATGTGATCGACAAAAATAACACCTTTAAGTGATCGACAGGGTACCCGGGTACCCACCAAATTCAAATGATTATAACTCTGGCTATTATTGACCGACTTTAATTATTTTAGCACCGTTCGATTCCAAAACTCATTGGCTTTAGGGACATTATCAGCAATGACCGTTTGAAGTCATCTGGTTTCCGTAAATCCGGGTTACCGGGGCTGTCGTCCGGTACGGAGGCACTATTTGGAAACAACTGTTACATTTTCGGAAATCGATGTCAAAATCTATGGAATAATTTCAAGAATCCATTTCTATTCCATTGTGGACAATGTGCCGACTTGTTCCTGCAACGGCCATTCTGTAACAGGTTCCCATGGGGCCTCGAGTGGCCATGAACATATTTAAAATGAAACCCTGGCAATATGGGTATCAAAATTCATGAAATCTCGCCAGTAGGATATTTCTCAACGTTAAGTGGCAATCGGATGATTTTTCCTTGGACCGGTCAATTCGGAACAGGTTCCCGTGGGGCCTCGAGTGGCCATGAACATTTTCAGTAGAAACCCCTGGCAATATGGGTATCAAAATTCATGAAATTTCGCCAGTAGGATATTTCTCAACATTTTATAGCTATCTGATGATTTGTCCTTGGACCGGTCAATCCGGAACAGGTTCCCGGGGCCTCGAGTGGCCATGAACATTTTCAGTAGAACCCCTGGCAATATGGGTATCAAAATTCATGAAATTTCGCCAGTAGGATATTTCTCAACATTTTATAGCTATCTGATGATTTGTCCTTGGACCGGTCAATCCGGAACAGGTTCCCGTGGGGCCTCGAGTGGCCATGAACATTTTCAGTAGAAACCCCTGGCAATATGGGTATCAAAATTCATGAAATTTCGCCAGTAGGATATTTCTCAACATTTTATAGCTATCTGATGATTTGTCCTTGGACCGGTCAATCCGGAACAGGTTCCCGTGGGGCCTCGAGTGGCCATGAACATTTTCAGTAGAACCCCCTGGCAATATGGGTATCAAAATTCATGAAATTTCGCCAGTAGGATGTTTCTTAACGTTAAGTGGCAATCTGATGATTTGTCCTCGGACTTGTTAATCCGGTACAGGTTCTTATGGGATCTCGAGTGGCCATGAACATTTTCTGTAGAAACCCCTGGCAATATGAGTATCAAAATTCATTAAATTTCTCCAGTAGGATATTTCTTAACGTTTAGTGGCAATCAGATGATTTGTCCTCGGACTTGTCAACCCGGAACAGGTTCCCATGAGGCCTCGATTGGCCATGAACATTTTGAGTAGAAACCCCTGGCAATATGGGTATCAAAATTCTCGAAATTTCTCCAGGAGGCTATTTATCAACGTTTAGTGGCAATCTGATGATTTGTCCTCGGACCTGTTTTACCGAAACAGGTTTCCGTTTGGCTTCAACTGGCCATGTTCATGTTTAGAAGGAAACCTTGACAATATGGGCTTCAAAATTCATGAAATTTTACCAGAAAGCTATTTCTCAACGTTTTTTGGCATCTGATGATTTGTCCTTGGAACATTCATTTCGAAAATAATTCCCGTGAGGCCTCGGGTGGCCATGAACAAACCTGGCCACAACACGTTGAGAAACGGTGGAATTTTGATAACCACATTGTCAAAGTTTCCTTCTTAAAACGTTCATAACCACTCGAGACCTGACGGGAACCTGTTCTAAATTGACAGGTCTTAGGATAAATCATCAGATAGCCACAAAAAAACGTTGAGAAATATGCTACTGGAGAAATTTCATGAATTTTGATACTTATATTGACAGGATTTTTACTAAAAATGTTCATGGCCACTCGAGGCCCCACGGGAACCTGTTCCGGATTGACCGGACCGAGAACAAATCATCATATGGTTGAGAAATATCGTACTGGCGAAATTTCATGAATTTTGATACCCATATTGCCAGGGGTTTCTACTCAAAATGTCCATGGCCAATCGAGGCCTCATGGGAACCTGTTCCGGATTGACCGGACCGTGAACAAATCATCATATGGCCACTAAACGTTGAGAAATATCCTACTGGCGAAATTTCATGAATTTTGATACCCATATTGCCAGGGGTTTCTACTGAAAATGTTCATGGCCAATCGAGGCCTCATGGGAACCTGTTCCGGGTTGGCCGTTCCAGGAACAAGTTCGCATATGTCCCACAATAGGATAGAAATAGTTTCTAGGAGTTATTCCTAACATTCCGACATCCATTCTTGCAAATTCAATAGATGTTCCGATATTGTGTCTCCGCACAGGAACACAGCCCCGGTAACCCGGATTTACGGGAACCAGATGAATTCAAATGGTCATGGCCTATAATGTCCATAAGGCCAATGAGTTTTGAAGTCGAACGGTGCCAAAAGCATAAAAATCGGTCAATAAAAGCCAGAGTTATGATCATATTAATTTGGTGGGTACCCGGGTACCCTGTCGATCACTTAAGGGGTAAAAAAAATCGAAGGTCCCCCCCTTCGGCACCCCTTGCTGCTATACGAAATGTTTTTATGTAAAAAGTTGCCTTCCAACTATAAATAGGATGTCACTAAATTTCAGCTTCCTAGCTTAAAATAAACTATGAAATTTAGTAATGTAAAACATGAAAAGGTACCCGGGTACCCTGTCGATCACATAAGGGTTAAACATAAAAACAACAACAATAACAGTTTTTGTGATGATTTTATCACAATTGAGAAATAGGGGGGGGGGGGGTGTGAGCGTTACGTTATTTAAGGGGGGGGGAGTCTGGTTACGTGTTACTTATTGTTACATAGGGGAGGGAGGGGGTCCAAAATCTCGCTTTTTTGCGTTACGTAATTTGTGCACAAAGCTTATCCAGAGTTGGTCTGGGAAACTTAAGGAATCTTGGGAATTGTTCTGAAGAGCTTTCAGGGTAGTCCAAGATACATTAAAATTTATCCTTAGAAGCTTTCAAAGCAGTTCTGAGATGCCAACTTGATTTTCATCGCATTTCATCAGAATATTTCTACCTTGCATCCTTAATTGTTCTGAGATCCTTGCGAAATAATTTGTGAATTAAAATTCAAGAATTCTTCCAAAATTACTCTGAGATTTTTCCAAATTTGTTTATTCAATCGTATTTTTATTTTTAAGCACATTAGTACATACATTTTTCTCATGGCTATGGAAAGAACAACTTGAACTCAGATTGTGTTCTATGAAAACATTTTAGATGTTACAGAATTTAGTGCAAACATCAATCTTATTGATCTTCATTCAAATTGGTTTAAACGCAAACATTTTTAACGTACAATGAATTTCATATGTACTGTACTGTACTAAACGGAGAGGAATCATTAATTTAAAAAATCATCTGTCACACTGACAGTCACATTTTTTATTAGAAACGCAAACATCACACATAATGTCATATTTTTTTTAATACGAAAATGATGACAACATCACCAATCAATAGGAACAAAGCAATTTAGAATTGCATTATGACATTTTTAATGAAAGGCCTATTTGGTTCCAACTACTGTAGTTGTACTCACAGAAACGTCCAAAGTACGAATCACGTACATGTAGCGTACTTAAATAGCATATCAAATTACATTTGATATGCTCGAATCTAAAATATATTATAAAAATATTATTTTGTTTTTCGTTTGAACTGTGAAATATTCTGAGAGATGAATAATGAGACCAAAATTATTGCAGCAAAAACATTTACACATAATTAGACAATTAGAAATAGTTGATTAGGATGTTAATCTTTCTTTCTGTAAAATTTTCGAATTTTCTTTGACATCCATCGTGACGTTTCTCGATCTGCTCTTGAAATTATCGGTACCAGCAAGCAATTCTTAGTTTCGAAGAGTTTTCACGTAACTAGAGCCCAATACTTCTCGATTGGGCGAAATTCTGGACAATTCGGTATATTGACTGTTTTTGGCAGGTATTTGACCTCTAGAACCTCAAAAAGTTTTTTTTAAAATAGTGTTTTTTCAAATAAAAGTGGAAGTGAGTGATATGTTGCTTGTCATCACAGTTGGGTACCTTTTTCACTTTGTACGCCTTCATTCCTTGCCACTGCTTCACTTTTAGTATGTATGATATAGACTTCCCAACTTTGCGAGCCACATTTTGCACAGAAAGATTGGGATTTTTCTCAATAATGGCAACCACCCATTTGTCGGGAGAATTGATTTTGCTTTGTTCTACTTCCAACTTTCCGAACCACAGTTAAGCGCTGGTTAACAGATTTGAAAACACCATACACGGTTTGGTTTCTCAGCAAGACCACGTACCGATAAATTTGGATTTTCCTGCCATTCGTACAAAATGCGTTCGCGTGCTTCCACTTGATTCGTCGTTATTTTACTGAATGTAACAAGAATGTAAACATGCTCTACCATGAAATAAAGTGGGGAGTTTCAGCTGTCGCTTTTGCGATGCGTGAAATAATTTAAAATCTACACCGAAAAAAGAGTCCAAAATTTAACGTGGACAGGCTTTAAATGCTGTATAACACTAAATTTTTGCTATCAAACAATATTTCTCGCCGCACTAGAATTTTTTCCTAATCCCAGTGAAGTTTGACAGCTGTGGCCGTTTGGCGGTATGCAGGATTACACGGCAGCCGATAGGTTTTATGGAGGTTCTCATGATGTCATATCATCAATTATTAGCATACTTTCAAAATCTTTATGGTCTTGTTTTCACAACCGTTCGTAATAAATGGACAAAAATTGCCGATTTTTATGGGTTTACCTTAACCCACACTGGCAAAACTACCTATTCAGCATCATTTATAGTAACCCATGAGTCAGCAGCCAAAATTTGACAACTCTATCAGTCGAACTCTAACCGTGATGGCAAAAACAGAGAAGCAAATCCTTTCAGAAGTGTGCGCGTTCAAAGAACGGTTCCCCGCCGCTTCGAAAACGGACATCGTATGGTACTTTGTGGACGCCGGATACGCCCGTTCCGGCATCTACAACATCTTGGCACTATTAGGCACGACCGACGACCCTGAGTGACAGGAAGCTCCAAAAGATGCTGAAGAGGAAGACCGGGGCAAAAGTGGCTGCGTGCGCTTGGCCGGAAGGTCGGTTCAACCGGCCAAACAGTGATAAAGTATCTGGCGAACATGAACATACATGTCAGGGAGCAGAAGTCGTGTCCACTGGTTTCGGAGCTGCAGGCAATGACGCAGTGGCAGCGGCTGAATAAGAAGGTCAACTCGATTTCCCCGGCGAATCGCGACGTTGCGGTGGTGATGGACGGCGAGACCTCTATCTCACCCTAGATAGCAACGACTGGCAGGGCACTTCGTATTTTACTTCCCCCACGAAGAAAGTGAGCTCCAAAGTGGAGTTCATTTCACACACCAAGTTACTCAAGAAGGTGCTGCTGTGGCTGACAATCAGCGAGAAGGGCATGTCAAAGCCGCTCTTCTTTCACTCCGGACTGGCCGTGGAAGGGGAAATATACGGCTCATAGCTCGAAAAAAATGACACCCGTCGTGAATGACGAGTAAAAAAAATATTCAGTGTGTACAATTGTCGCTCTCTTCATTTCGTTCTATTAGTCACGCAATAAATTCGTGCTTACTTATTTTGCTGTGCTCAGTCTTTCCGTTGACGATGTATTCCACACAACTCATTCACACCACAGCAAACCACATACCTGCATATTCAAGCGTTAAGAGATTTGGTTGCTTTACTGAATGGTCTGGTAACCAGTCATTCATTTTCGCGTTCGTGAGTGATTTTTTCTGCCACAGGATTTTTTTTCTTCAAATTTTCCCGAACATGGTTGAAGGCAAAGGAAGCCAAAAGGCGGAGCAATGGCCGAAATCGCTTCAGAGTTTATGGTTCGAGATCGAGAAAAGGCATTTACAGGATCGATTCGAGAAGTGTTGATTTTTTCACGTCATTGATTCTCCAAATGAATGACTGTTCTTTCTTCTTCACGATAGAACGTTGAAATTGAATGAGTTGTTTGCGCTTATGTACATTCACTGCTTTCTGGAACCACTGGATTGGGAGTTCTGTTCGATTATTATCATTTATTACCCATCTTTCATAAAAGATGAAAGAAAGTTTTTGGAAAGAAAACGGCAAGGTTCTCTCAAGAGTTTGAAAAACCTGGGAGTAATGCGTTTATTTTGTGTATCAAGTCGTTAGAAGGTACCATGAGATTCCCTCGTTTGATGGCCGAGAAAGATCCGGCTGAAGGCGTTCAGCTAGGACTTAATTAGGTATTAGGATCGTCAGGGAACGAGTTCAACGAAAATCTCATCGCTCTGTACGAAAAATGGCCACTGATCTCAATGTCTAGAAATTGACCATGACCATGCAATGTACTTAAACAGGACCTGGAATGCCAAGTTTCCAAGAAACGTGAAGCTTCACGAAGTTCCACGGATCTTTCAAGAAGAAAACACATAGCATAGTATAAAATATTAGCACAAAGCGTGGGAGAAGTCACCGAGATTTAAAAAATACAGAGGGTCATCCTCAAAAGATTGTCGATGAACACAGAGTGTACAGATGGCCTGTCCAGCAACTTCAGTTTGATGTCCGTAAAGGAAACTCAACGGTTCCATTAGGGAAGTCAACGGTGAATCAGGTCCGTCATCAAGACGGCAGAGATGGCAATCTAACACAAGAGACGGGGAGTTCGCTAGTGTGCAGTTGTTACCCTGGACTAATAAATGCGTACAATAGCGCCAATTGGGAAGATAACGCCAACTTGCTCCAACGTCTCCGGGTGCCTGGGTATCTGTATAGGTTTCTGGGCAACTACTTCCAATATAGGGTACTATTAAACAACAACATGGCGGGTCTGGAACGTGTTTAAGACACCGGAGGAGTTCCGCAAGTTTCAATCCTTTACCTGTTGTTCTAGAACACGATGTATGGCACAGTGTTGGGATTGAAGTTCCAAAATGGATGGCATAAACCTAGATGTCTATGAAGAATCCATAGCGGAGGTGGAGTTAACGGCCTCGCACTCCATCGATATTTTCGAGGGATGGATGCACTCAGGAAACTAGAACTAAGCCGACCAGAAGGGAATAACATAATTACTTCAAGTTTTGTTATTCAGTTATGCTGTTTTTATAACAGACGTTGATAGAATTTAGATCGCGGATGTAGTTAAAATAACAGAAATTGTAACAAAAAATCCTCAGGAGGTTAATAAACTACGGTTACGGTATAGCAAAATCGTCTCAGCTATTGATAGAATTAACCTATTTTTCACGCAGATTGTTCCTTCCAAGGCATTATATCTTAATTTGTCATAAGTATGTAATATAATTATCCAGATTAAAACGTCTTAAACAAATTTATATTATAATCAGTAAGTCGTAACAAGGTTTGTTAGAATTTTGTTATTTTTATGTTATACCCTTCTGGTCGGATTTCATTACGCAAATGGTGGCTCGTGGAGCAATATTTCTTAATCTGTTATAAGTATGGTATACAATTATCCAGATGAAAATGTCTTTAGCACTTTTATATCATAATAAGTTAGTCGTAGCAAGTTTTGTTATAATTGTGTTATTTTTATGTTATGGTCATCTGGTCGGGAACCCACTACAAAACGCAGATCCCGGTGGTCAACAACAAAAAATTGCACCATCACTTCAAACCGATCCCTGAGATACTTGGGGGTTAAGATCGACGATAAGCTGTCCTTTGCTAGCCACGTCGATTACGCCAGCATGAAAGCTTTTATGGCTTTATCGGAATTATCCTGCATGATGTCGAATAGCTAAGCTGTACAGGAGAGCAGGTGAAAGTTCCTGCAGTGTCGCCTTGTTCATACCGAGGTACGGCAGGTGGGGCTGATTGCTAAGAACTACCTCGGCATGCTCGAAAGTATCCACAGGCTAATGTGCCTGAGAGTGGAAAAACGCATACCGCACAGTGTCACGCTTCATGGTATGTGTCTTAGCGTGCGTGATGCCCATCGCTATCATCATAAAAACAGACGGAGAGTATTTGTAAGACCTCTAGAGTTGTATCAATGGTCAAAATGCAGTTGGGGTGGAATAATTCCATCAAAGGTCGGTGGACTTATTCCGTAGATATCCGGAAATCCTGATAGGTCGTTCGGCGACATTGGAAAGTTACCTTTCACTAGATAAATACACTGTTAGGCCACAGTTGCTTCAGACATTATCTGTAGAAGTACGAGAACGCCGAGTCCTCCGCATGGCCCGTATGCGCGGAAGCGGAGGAAACCGCAGAACATATATTTTTCGTGTTTTCTCGCGTTGATAACGCAAGGAACGGTATAATGGCCGTGAGCGGTCAAAACACGACCTCGAATAATCTTGTCCAGAGAATGTGTCAAGAACAGGAAACCTGGGACGCTGTAAAAACGGTGGGAGCTAGAGGCACGGGTGGATTTTTAGTGGGTCGAAGAGTTGGCATCCTCATCCCCACATCCTGAGTTCTTCAGTCAGGAGTCAGGATTGTATGCAGATTTTCCATCCTGTCAAAAAGAAAAATGAGAAGAAAAGGAGCAATTGCTAGACATGTCCCTGAAGACTACGGACTTGGGATAACAGAACAGAACAGAACAGAACAGAACAGAAAGATAGCAGATTTTCCATCCTGTCAAAAAGAAAAATGAGAAGAAAAGGAGCAATTGCTAGACATGTCCCTGAAGACTACGGACTTGGGATAACAGAAAGCGGATGAATGACAGGAGATGCTATTTATGAGTATCTGAAGAACATTTTTCTTCCCTGGCTGAAAAAACAAGGAATCTCGTTTCCTATTCTATTGTTCGTTGATAAGAGTGACGTGACGTTAATGAGCATTGATTTTTGCCTCCGCAATGGTATTGTTTTTCCGCAATCAAATGAATTCCACGTAAATTATTCAATAGCTTGACGTGAGCTTTTTGGTCCGCTGAAACAATACCGGGAAGACAAGATCCTCGACGAGCGTAGTCAACGTGGAGTTCAGATAATCGCAAAAGCGTAATTCTGCTCGATAACGAAACGAAATTGGATGCATTTATCGGCAAGGAGATCGCGATTAGGAATGACTTCAGGAAGAGTGGAATTTACCTATGGTATCCAGATACGGTGGACTACCAATCGCATCCCTCCAGTGCTGGTCAAGTGCCTTGTACTGCAAATAGAGACAACGGTTCTGAGCACCTGGAACCTGAAGAAGTCAAGCTGTAGGAGGCGCTTGAAAGTCGCTTGACTGTTAAGCAGTTTTGTGAGCTTCAGAAAGTCAAGAGCGATGTGATCTGGGAAGGAAATGTGGCGGATATAAATCTATTCTACTTGTGGCAAATAAAGAAAAAAGATCATTCCGCTGCTGAGGGTCCGCTTAACCGTGGTCCTGAATATTGCCTCTGACCAATGATAAAGGTAATGCTGTCTGATATTGATTTTAGTTTTTATTTGGTGTTATATTTTGTTCTGCAACAAATCCTGAATCTAGCGCTAATATTGGAGCTAGAGCAGTGCCAGGAAGGTCGCATCCAATTGATCGTGAAGATACATGGGCAGATTCTGAAGATGACGGGTTTCAAAAGTCTTTTTTCTGTACCATCGTCCGAAGTGGTAGGCTCAGGAAAGAAAACGCGAGAAATTGTTCATCCTCTTTCAGTTGCCACCAGCAAAGCATTTGTAGAGTTTATAAAAGCAAAGAGAGAGAGAGAGAGAGAAATGGAAGAAAAAGGGACAAAAACGCTGAGTAAAGAAACAGGAACTTTTGTAAGTTGGAGCCTCGCACGCGTTAACAGGTATAGATGATTGTTTTGTATTCATTTTTTAGAAATTGCGGAAAATGCGGTTGTTGCCCATAGTTTTTGAACAAAGTGGGATTTTGAATTACTGGCTATGTCCTGGATTTGTTGACCTTTTTGACCACTGGAATATGCTCACGAAAATTTGAAGTTGAAATCAACACCATTGTTTTATTATTTTATAACTTTGCAAAAGGTTGTACGGAATCAAATTGCAACACACACAAATATCCGGCCAAATCCGCCCGTTCAACCAATCATCTTCTTACATTCAGAGAATAAAATATAACATGTTATGAATTTTTTTCCATGTTTTTTTAATTCAATTTCAATGCCATATCCAAATGTACGAATCTTCTTCTTTACACTACTCATAAGGTCCTGTACAACACTTGGAGTAACTTTTTTTATGTGGCAACCCATTTTTTCTTCATATCTCCTCCGATTCCACTTCGTTAGAATGCTTCAGAAATGCCTGCTTCATGATGGCCCAGTACTTTTCAATTGGTCACAGTTCCAGTGCGTTCGGGAGGTTGAGATGCGTCGGCACAAAATTGACCACACCTTGTCCTTGTACCACACCAAAACCTCTTTTCAGTAATGGCACGAGGCTTAATCTGGAGCGATAATCGTATTCCAACAAACATCGGTGTTGAATTAGAGCTTGTTCAAGCAAATTTGGAGAAGCTATTCAGCTGTTTCTTCTAGAATAGCTGAATAGTTTCTCCAAATATGTTTGAACAAGCTCTAATTCAACACCGATGTTTGTTGGGATGACCATTGTGTGACCTCAGAAAAGGGCGTAGACGCTTTTGACAAGAAGAGATACACTTTATAACTCGTTATTCCAAAGTTGTTAAAAATTAATTTATATTTTTTTTATGCATACTCGATATAAATTGGCTATGTCCTTTCTGTACTACGCTTGAACACATAAACTTCGCATGTTTATGCTAAGCTAAATAAAATCCACGATCCACATTTGTGCCGTTTACCGAGACAACATCAAAAGAGCAGTTGAGAATGAGAATCGCATGTTTAATCAGGTTATTCTTTGTGGTGTAAATGTCACTTTTATATTAAAGTTTGTGTTGATGAATGTCTACCTATTTATGTGCTTAAATGCACCAAGAATCAAATTGACAACCTATAATATATGTTAGCCCTATTCGTAGTTTGATTTTATCTTAAGAACAACTTGTAAAGCCACCCCTCGTATTAAGATTCCCAGAGAAGCCATCAGGTGTAATTAATTTTGAATCCCGGCAATTTTACCCGCTATTGAAACCCAATTCCGTTTGCTAGATAAATAACGAAATAAATTCTAGACTATAGCCTTGAAACGCACCCCAAGAAGGCATCAAACTTTGCAGTTGAAGTGTCGCTCAAGGCTGCGGAAAAATCCGAAATGGTTGAAATGTGATATTTATTGGAACTGAAAATGAACCTGCCTTATGATTGTATACTTAAACGTCGTTGACTGCGGAGGCGTTGGAGGCCCTTCTCAACGTGAGTAGACTCTTCAGACAGCTGTTTAGATTCTGGGAAAATAACAAAACAAAAATCTGCTCTGATCAAAAACACAAATTTCATTAAAATTTGTGAACAATTCAATTCACTTTTGTTTGGGTAATTTCGTTTCACAACGTTACCAACTTCATGAAAAGAAACCCATGGTTACATCCAATTCGTCATCCTTTTGCTTGACTGCACCGCAAAAGCATCTCCAGAGCACTTCATTAACATAGATAATATTTTTTTGAACGCCATGAAAGCAAGCATCATGAATTGATCAAAACAGATTAATCTTTCCATATCAAAAGATGCACGCCTCCAATAGCGGCATTCGAGTGTCCCTAGTTACGAGGTTTTCCTTTTTTTTTGTCAATTTGTTGGGAGCCCTCCATCCAGATACCAATCTGACTGATGGTGAAAGAAGCCCAAATGACTGAACTGCTCATCGTCCTCGTTGACTATTCATCCATAAGGATATAATATTTCTAGCTCACACGTAGTCCTCGCCATCACCGTCGTCGCCATCGTTAGGTTGGCCTTTGTCCGTGTTGTCGTGTTTGTCATTCTGAATGGAGTTTCGGCTTGACTTAGTTTCGTGACGCTTTCCATCGATTGCATGAATGCGAGGCAGAAGATAGCAGCAGAGGCAGCTCAGACACCACCGTCTTGCCATATCTAACACGGAAAATCTTCAACAGCTCCGGACAAATAATGAGCGGTCTGCGAAAAATGTATAAAGCAAACCGGCCGCCTCGGTTGGCACCAACAAGTTTTCCGTCTTGGTGGGTTTTTCCGTCCTTTCCTTACTTTCTTTCAACCGGCCAGTGCTCTGGATCTGAAAAGATATATCAGAATCTTATCATGTGAAAATGATCTAGAAATGTCATAATAATTTCATCAAAGCGTGAAATAAGAAATTTTATTCCAAACGCCGACGCCGGACCGCGCTGCGCTGTTGGGGTTCTTTACTAGGATGCGGCGGACGTTAAGCAGCGAAAGTTTTTTCTTCTTCTTCTTCTTTTCGTGCTTTGATGATTTCGGTGACATTATTCCTTACGCTTATTTTTTATTGTGCTTGTTATGATTCAACGCTTTTGTTTTCCTTTTCTGTTGTGCCTGTTGTCGTCCCAAGATGAAGTTATGGATGCCTCGTTGCCTCTTTATTATACGCATCTTATCGGGCCGACTAAATCTGCGATAGAGCAGAGGTTTCTCCTTCAGCGAACTGCTTGCTGCTCAACAGTTTCGGGATTTTAGGTTTTTTATTTGTTATGTTTATTTTGCTCGAGCGTTAAAACGACAGTTCGGACTTTGAGCGCGAATTGTTTCTCGGCGGCCTATGTTTAAAATGTTCAAAGCGGGGAAAGCTGTTACTTGAGGATTCAACAAATAGCTACCAAGCTTCAATGAGGATGTATTAAATTGCGCTCAAAGTCTGCCGAAGCGAGTCAACGTTAGTTATGAAAAGATACTTTACTAGCAGTAACTTAAGTATGGCTCATGTGGTGTGTTGGCTGGCATTAGCATTAGCATTAACATTAAGTTTTGCAAACCTCGTGGATGGAGCTACGATGAGGAATAATTCGTTAAAGATATTGCATGTAACCATAAAACGGATGTCGGCGTCGGTGGTGGTAAGCGTGACTGCTACTTGGCACCCCATTGGGTCTGGGTTCAATCCCAGTCGACGTTGGTGGTTTGTTTGAGACAAAAAAGTCTGGTCACGTCTTCCTTCGGAAGGGAAGTAAATCCGTTGGTCCCAGCTCATAGTCATGAGTCGTTAGGTGGGGTCCAGGTGGTGGAGTTGTCTTCCTGGCATCGTGAGGAAATAGGCCGACGGAAAATAAATAAACACAAAAAAAAACTTGAAACGGAATCAGTTACTTATACGTTTCTTCACACATAAATCTCCACAAATACACTCCTCGATCGCTCACCTGGCCACGTCCATGCAACCGTTGAAGATAGAGAGGATTTGATATCTAACTTAAGAAGACAAGGGGGAAGCCACGTAGCATTCGGTAGATATCAAAGAATAAGGAAAACGAATAGTCAGAGAGAATAGTTACACAGAATGCCCTGTTTGGTGTACAGAACAAACAAATATTTATATGGTCGTTGAGAGCATCGAGTCTAAGAAAATTAAGTGATGCTCCATCTTTTCTCCAAACGGTTGAGACTTCAGCATTAAATTAAGTCCTAGCCCTATACGGCTAACGTTTCTAGCAACATTACTCGCTCTCTGATATGAGAAAAATATCTAAGTGCGGGTGTTGAAAGAGACCTTATGGGATTTCTCGGACAGCAGAAACAACATTGCATTACTTTAACCTATTTTGAATTTAGGTTTCTTCTCAATTTCTCTGGAAATTTTGCGAAATAAAATGCTCTGAACTAATAATTTGATCGATTGAAATTGTCAAACTTGAAGAATATTCACAAATTATTGCTGGTTTAGAAAATCACAAACATTTAAAGATAGGAGAATTTCATGGGGTGAATTCGATGCAAACCGTCCATCGCAATGAATAGCAGTAACTTGTATATGTTTGAAATCGCTTTTTTAGAAGTTTCTTCAACTGATTTAGGACAAACATGGTAATTGCAATGAACATAGTGATTGTATAGAATTAATTAATTTCAGAGTTTTCTAAATATCTGTTAAAAAATGGCCTCTCAAAATATTGTTTAGGAATTGATGAGGAAATGAGCCACAAACTCAATCGATCGAAATACAGGTTGTTGTGTTTCTTAACAAAGATATTTGATAGGTGGATCATATTTGCGTTGCAATACGTTGCGTAATAATAAAATAATCCCTAGATTGCACGCTGGTAGCTCGTATGAGACTTACTTCATCACTCTTATTTCGATTGCTCATAAAATGCTTTTTTCAAATCATTCAAAAACTATTTTAACAGAGGAGAAAACGCCTTCAGAGACACATTCCGACATATTTAAACACGTCGCCACAGTAAAAAATAATTCCATTATTTCTGGAACCACTCTCACGCATGTTTACATCATATGCAGTTGGCTGCCAATATGCATTAATTTTCAATTTTGGTTTGATAGACATGTTGAAAAACAGAAACACCTAGAGAACTTACCCCCTGTTTTATAACAATTCAAACAAATAAATTGGCCAAATATTGAGAGAACGCAAGAAACCTTTTTGATAAAAAATATGTTAACTGACTGACCAATGAGTGAGCATCAAATAGAAAGTGCCACATAAAAAAAGTTTGTCTATGTTGGCGATTTGTTTCATTTTGATATCTTCTCTTGGAAATTTCACCAAATAATGAAACATTTGATCAGAGAATGCATCTTTGCACCACAATACTTCATTTCTTAAACTTCCAGAGTGACTTATCACTGCGAATATTCTGGAACTATCAACCAAGCAGTACTAAAGACATCTTATTATAGAGTTCAAATTAGACAGGAATAATACAGTAAGATTATAGGGAAATAGGTGGATACAGAAAAATACTTAGCTGATCGATGCGTGAAGCAATGGATCATAATCAGGGAAGCAACACTGTTACTCTTGCAGGCAGTAGTCACGAACACTAATGCAACTCGGATTCTAAAAGTTCAATGCACTTTTCAAAATCACATTGATCTGGTCCATCCTACTATCACGACAGTAAATTAATCCTTTTCCCCCAGACACTTCCGGAAGCTTGAAGACCAACACGTACGCAGCAATGCAAAATAGCAAAAAAATTTCAGACAAAACAGCAACCGATCGGTCTCACAACACATCAATTTACCCTCAGTAACAAAAGAACTGAATTTCTTCACTAAAAACTATCGATTTTCGTACTTATATCTGAAGAGCGAAAAATCAAACTTGAGGTCCGTCCACACGCAAAGCTTACCTCGATTTTTGGGTTGCCAATGTTGTTATGCAAAAACTCACTGCTTTCAGGTAGACGTGAGTTAGAAGTTAAACATTATTAATTCTATTGCAAATTCAGCAACCCAAGGAAGCCTGGTATTTTATGTCTATTTTCAAGTCACCTTCATTTTCAATAACCCCTACATTTCAACAGTGCCGTTGACTGATGGTAATGACAACATACTTTCGTATTTCAAAACGAGGTATTACAATGTTTGGCAAAGATTAAAGGATTGAACATCGAATTTCAATCAGAAATAGTTAACCAGTATCTACCATCATACAATAATTTATTTGTAATCTTTCTTATTTACCATTTTTATTATATTCGGATTTGAAACGAACACGTTGTAAAGCTTCAGAAAAATATTTATTTGAAAGGATTTGCTGTAAGCATTTCGTTAATTTAAGTAGAATCATTGTCTGAACAGAAAATGAAGCCCGTGAGAGAAATTGGCGTCCTCTATGGAATTCGACATTTGTTTGAAATGTAATCAAATTAAAACTTAATATCCAATAAGCGTTTCTGTTAAAATAAGCTGTAAAGGTAGTTGGAATAAAATGGAAATTACTAATCTTTCATCTCATATTCTAGTTACAGGTATTCCACTAAAAAAGCTCACACTCCGCAACAAATTCATCGGATTGAAGAAAACCATCGCCGCACTTAGGAAAAACGTAACATAAGGTTGTACCAAGTCACAGGATAAATAGGACATCACCCCAAACATCGTCAAGGAAATTGTCAAGATGCATCAAAGACTATCAACAAACTGACCGGCAGACTTTGGAGTGCTATTCTCTGCACCTGAAGTTATCCTAAAAGTATCCCGTAAAATTCCAGGAGTTCTTTTCCCGAACAAAGGTAGCAGAGGAATGCGAATCAAATAGGAAACGAACCTCCATAAAAAACTCAACATGCTGAGAATAGTATACCAACAGATACGTATCGCACATCACACCAAGGAACAGGCCACACTTACACCCACCATCACCACAACGGCGGTGCTCCACTCCATTGAGGGACTGATTGTCAACCAATCGAAGACCGCATTACGGGATAAAACACTAAAGACGTAAGAAATCAGTACTAGAACTATCACCCTTCGCGAACCAAACACCTTTATGTGTTTTGGATGTACCTTTAGCTGACTCGACTTTGCATGGAAGAAAACTTCTTCACTTTCAGAGGTTGATTCTATAAACAACAAAATCAAGCTATAGTGCCTCGCGATTTCCTTCTTCGTTCCGGAATTGAGCTGGAATAACGAACAAATTATGGCATTGCAGATTATGCACGAATTTGAAATTCCAGATAAACTGACGTGATTGATCAAGACAACGAAGGATCAAAAGATGTTCGTCGTTCAATTGTCATTTGAACTCTTAAGTCCTTTCGAATCGCAAAGAGGGTTATGGCAAGGTGATGGGTTTTCTTGTTTCGGAGGGTGTTGTTCAAAGTGAGGGGATTAACACGAATGGTAAAATATTCAGAATTTGTGTCCAACTTTCTGGTTTCACCAACGAAATTTAAATCGTAGCTCTTAACTTCTAGTCGGTGGCAAAACCGTATATCAAAGTAATGACCGTAGCTAGGAGGATGGGACTCATAAAAAGCGTTGAAAACAGAAAAACATGAAAGGAAGAGGTTCTCGAGCATGAGCATGAGCATCAGCATGATTGACCGCCCCAGGTTGCTACTTCGTTGTTGCCAGATCAGCTGTTATTACACAGAGAACCAACAAAGGCTGCTTGAGACTAACATACATCTTAAATGTGTAAAAAGTGGTGATCCCAAACTAAGGCAATACCGGCGCCGGCCCCGCCCGAATGCAGGTCAAGTAAGAAATGAGTAGAAATATGTTGACGTGATACTCGCTTTATTAGAAGCCAAGGAGTCCACTGCACTTCCACGAGAAATCACTGGGATATTGGATAACAGGATTGGGTAGCAGCAGGATTCGTTTTGGTCAACGGTAAGCTGTCAAGTGAAATATTTGAAAATTATTACCGATATCCGATTTGAACCGATTTAAACCAACAGTAAGGATGCCATTGAGCCCACTCACAAAATGTGATAGTGGTGTTCATTGGGAAACTAGGCGATGTGTAAAAATGCTGGTAAGCCGATTTGGACCGATTTAAACCAACAATAAGGATGTTATTGGGGCCACTCAACTTGACCCCACTGGGGTCAAATTTATCGTTTTCTCTATTTTGCAAAACAGTAAATAAAACAAGATTTTGTTGTTTTCTATATCATGTGTCTTAGTATATAAATTATCATGTTTCCTACAGTGCTGACTTAGTCTCATGGACCTTTTCGCAAAACAACCAAACACCTAACCTTATGTAAGGCGCTACCCGATCACTGCGGAACTAGCAAAGCAAATCAATGCCACCTGCAAATAAATTATTTTTAATGCTCGTAAACAAATCAACGGAATTGGTTCCGTTTCATTTAGTGGCAACAGGTACCAATCTACCAAACAGAAGCACCCGATAGCAGTGGCGGCAGCGTGGCAGTGATGTTGATTTATTTTTCCTCCTGTTTAATATCCTTCCCTCATTTCCTTTTCGCTTGATTTTTTTTCCACCCTGATACCCTTCGCAGAGATGCCAACAGGTCGTTTTTGCACTATGTAGGCTGCTGGGGTGGTTCTGGTTCTGTGTCATATATATCCCGCATCAGTCAACTGACTTCCAATAGTATTCAAAACACAACACCCTATGACTATGGGGATGTATTTTCATTGTTACGTATACGAACCCCCATTTGCTCAGCAACTCCCGAACCTCCAACACTACAGGACTTACTCACATTCGGTCCAACAAGTCAAGTTCGTCAACTATGTATGTAGGGGAACGGTACAGGCACTGTTCTGTGTGCATTATTGGTTGTGTCTGACCGGGTGATAAAGTTGCACACGCACATGTGGAACACGCTCGCACGTCCTCCAGAGCACCGCTTCCAGGTCTTCTATAGCTAGGTTGGTTGCTTTATTCTGTTTTTCCTCGCATTATTACGCCGAGGAACGGAAATCAAGAGACCGAGCAGAGCATACAGGGGGGAAAAAAATCACTCCTTTCCATTCCAACAGGTTCCTCGCATCGTCGTACGCGCTTTGACAGTTGGCGAGGGGGTTGGAGATGGAAGTGCATGTGTGTGTGCGAGTGCGTTTTAGTTTTGGTGCCTGATGTTTACCGCTATCAATCTTAGTCGTTCGAAGCCGATATGGTGGAAGGGCTGGTTGAAATTTTCATCGAAATAAAACACTGGGTAAGAAGAAAAAAAAACCCACAAGCACTCATGATGGATGACGACAACGATGCAACACGGACGATGGGATTAACCCGAAATTTATACAAATTTAACTCGATTTCCCACATAGGGTTTTTTTTTCGTATATACGCGACTTTCAGTTTGAGGCTGGAATCCTACATATCCATCAACTCGTGGGCCGGGACCAACGTCTTTACTTTCCTTCCTGAAAGAAAACGTGATTAGATGTGATAAGAGATACGACTAGAAATGATACCAGACCGACTAGGATGAGAGACAATCACGCCTACCACTGCATACACGGAAAAAAATCCGTTGCCGGATTCATGAATAAAAATTCATGAAATCATAAAATGTGTCACTTCATGACATTATGACTATGGTTCATGATATCATGACAAAAACCACAATTATCATGAATAATAACAACTGCTCGCTTGAAAATGAGTCATGATCGCCACAAGCGTTATTATAAATCAATTCCCGTTTTGATGAGTCCAACTCGGAATAAAATATCATACCGCTGAGTCATGGAATCATGACCCTCATTCATGCTTTATAACTAAAATTCCAAAAATCATGAACCAAAACAAACGTATCCATGAATTTGATTCATGGTCGCTCCATAAGCGTAACGCAAAGCTGTCAACCAGTCAAACATTTTCATCAATTCAATCGAAGCATGCCTACCGGTCGGCGGTAATTTTCAGGTAAGGTTTTAAAATCCTAACAAACAGGGTTGCGGCTTATCATTTTTGACTCAGGTATATTCATTTGCCAATATCTCCTTTCAGAGGGTCGATTTGATAATATGATGTATGATGAACATGTAGTGCATAAGTTGACCTACAACTTTGTTTAACAGTACATTGCTCTAACTCCTATATCTTCGACATGAGAGCGTATATTCACAGTGATCTTCACGATGATAATCGCGTGATCTTCACCGCGAATTTCATCGCGAAGATCACTGCGAATATACGCTCTCATGTCGAAGATATAGGAGTTAGAGCAATGTACTGTTAAACAAAGTTGTAGGTCAACTCAAGCAACATAAGTTCATCATACATTATATTTTGAAATTGAGCTTCTGAGAAGAGCTATCGGCAAATGAATATGGATAAGTCAAAAATGATAAGCCGCAACCTTGCTAACAAATGCTCGAAAAAAACTAACTTGTGCTTAATTATAGTGTGAAAACATCAAGAGCACAGCTTACCGCGTAGTCGCAGCCGCAGCATCAGTAAAAGAAGCAGCAACAAAACCTAGCGGTAAGTTTTTTTTCATCTTGATTTTTATTCGATTAGGGTGAAATTAAAACGTTTTTATTAAAAAATCACATGAAACTATAAGCTATTTGTGTTAAATAATTTTTTTGAATAATTTGTGATAATTTTTTTGAATAATTTGTGTCAAATTTGATTTTTTTGTTTTTAAATAGATTGGAAATAGTTTAGAAGCCTTCTGTTAAAGAGACTCAAGACAGCTTCATACTGGAAGTGGAGGTAAGTTATATTAAATTAAAGTTCGGAAGTCTGACTTTCGAATTCCATACTTACTTCCGACCTATACGTTAATCACTGTCACTATCAATTCGCGGTCATGTCAAGACAGCAGCAATTAACACATGTAAATGTAAAGCAATGTTATGTATAGTATCATACTACACAAAATGAGTGCCCTATGTTCTTGTTAACCCCATGATTGGAATAGGGTCGTGGGGCGATTGATCCGTTCTCTACCCTCTTTGGTCGAGTTGGAGTAAAGTCGGAGAATCTGTGGCGAAGTTGTATGACAGGTTTGTCAGACGGTTTGCCAAATCTGTCGTAAGACACAGACACTCCAACTCGACCAAATTTCCAGGGGGCGGAGTCAATGTTGTACAACATTCGGAGCGTGTCTGGGGGGCCTTACAATAGTGGGGCCTAGAAGCTGTATTTGCCGATGTACACGATAGAATCAGAACCTCCTCGATCAATCTCTATAGAGATATTCTGCAGTATTCTGCAAACAAAGTTTAGAATGTTTGGAATGCTGAAAGGTATACGTTCACTGAAGACAAGAAACGATTTGACGTAAACGTGCACTTTTATTACATTTTTTCTGTTTATGTCGGAGTGAAATCAATCAATTGATGTTTCAATTTTTCTGAGAATGAGATGCATATGTGAGCATCACATGAAAAATAAAACAGTTCCCATATATTGACTAATCTTTGGTGTATGAATAAAAAAGCAGGCAAGTTTTAATTTCGCCTTATGCATTGTTTTTCTAACGAAATACAAGATTACTACTACAACCTTTATTTCAATTTATTATAGTCAACACCACCCGCCATGAGTAACTCTGGACTAGTATGTTTCCTTCGCAATCAGAGATTCCCTGGAGCAAAAATGTTGATGGCACATTTGTCAAGTGTCACTTCTCACCATCTGAACCACACAGTCATTTCAAATGCGTCCAAGAAAACTGTGGCAGAAAATATACAAACAGTAGATGTTTTGTACGCCATCTAAGAAAGGAACACAAATTGAACCGGAAGATCTCCAGATCTAAGAGGCTACATATTGCACCAGTAGATAACAGGTAATAGATAACTTCAACCATTTCAGTTTGGACACTCCCAGCAAAATCAAATTGAAGTGTCCAAATAAAAGTGGTTTTTAAGAGTGTCCAAATTACGCTGTTTACCCTAATTTCACAAAAAAATATGATTGAAGGATAATTTTTATTTATTTTGTTTTGTTTTAGCGTTGCTGATGCTTCAGACCACAGGAATGAATCTAATTCCGAGCAGTTATCAACACCACGAAATTGTGATACCATAGTTGATGAGGAGAATCAACACGAAGACTTATGGCAGGATATGCGAAGGCATCTTGATGATGATCTACTAACATCAATTCAGAAAACTGGAACAGCATTCACCATATTTCTGCACAGCTTGCCTAATTATAATCGTGCAATGACGTTTGAAGTTATCGCTTCATTGAAAAATATGGTTTTGGAACCATTGATGACGATTGCTTGTGAAGTGATAACATTTGTCTGCCATACATATAAGGCCTGTGTGTTCGATGAACACCTGGATGCATATGTAGTTGATCCGCATAACTATGAAATCGGTAAATGCGGTATTGAAGTAATCACTCATTCTACGTCTCATCTACATCACCTACCAGATGGCCGGAAAGCGATTCGCTTTCGAAATTAACGGTAGAACAAATAATTTTTTTTTAATTTACCCAAGAAACAAAACAGTTTTTTTATTGCTTTATTAACGAGACTTCTCGTAAACAAAATAGGGTTAAAACTGTGATTACGATTGTCACAAACAAATGTTTTTAAAATTCAACAATCTTTTGCTATTTTCTTGTTTAGTTCATATTTGTATGGTTACTTTCTTTTTTTTTCGTGTAGACTGCGGGTGACGTCGAAGTCAAGATCAACCAGCGGTTGGAGTTTCTTCGGACAAAATTTGAAAATGTCCAAATGCAGCCGCAAATAATCACGGTAGGAGCATCGTGACCCGATAAATTCATTATCGTGGTTTTCGGCAGCTCCGAGTACAAAGCAGAAAACATACTGCAAGCCATATGTATGTGCATGCACGTAACGTACGTGTTGAACCTGCAGTACACGCCGGATTGCAGGCCACTGTGGCTGTTTCTACAAACCTATATGTTTAAAATACCAGCGTCGATCGTGGAGCTGCCGAAGAGCACACGTGATTTGCTGAAACCTATCGATTGTTGATCCTCATTTCCTTTGTATTCATGCCATTTCCGTAATATACTTAAATTGAATCGAAATCAAAAACTGAAATAAAAAAATTAGTTTACTTATCAAACTCCTGAAAGAATCCGTTTTTTTCTCATATTCATAAGTATGTTTCATGTTACCATGCACTCGCTTCATGGTACCTATATGGAATCATGAATAATGTTCATGTTTTCATGTTTTTTTCGTAGTTCCAAACGAAATGCTTCATGATATCATGAACCAAACTGTCCGTTTTCGTCACTAAAATTGGAATCATAAATGACAGGTGCCAATAATCATGAATAGTAGTGCATGTTTTCATGAATTAAATTGATGGTTACTAATCAGATGCTTCATGATTTCATGAATCAAGTTGCCACTTTCAGCATAAAAAATCAAAAACATAACGCCATAGTGGCGTTACGTTGGATCATAGTAAGCTGATTCATGATTTCATGACTTTTATTCATGGTGTATATTCATAACATGAAAAAATACGTTTTCCATGATATCATGAACCATTTTGCTAGTTTCGAGCACCGAATTTTTTCCCGTGTACAATAGAGAATTTGATGTCAGTTTATTCATATTTTGAACTTTATTCGCAGACAGGGAGAAATTTCAATTTGAATTCCACTCAATGTTAGGTCTCTTCAATCGTCCGTGTTTATGACTCGTGTTGTGATGAAGGAAGGGAACGTGTGGAGTAGATCAAACGCAGCAAACAGTCGCTTGATATGTGGTAGGTGGATAATGGAGACGGTGAATGTGTGGTGGCAAGCGTGAATATGGATAAACATCACACCATGTGCCATCGTCGGCGATTGGTTATAACTACAACACGTGTGAGATATCGCTCGATTTGCTTCGCAACTGTGGGTTGTAACTTTAAGCTAGTATCACCTGCGACGAGTTCAAGGGCGGTTATCGATAGAAGGTTGGCATTTGTAGTAGATGCGGACTCTGATAGCTAGAGAAAGATAGTTTTTTAATTTTGCATACTTTCTAATCTAATCTAGTCTAATCTAATTCAAACGCAGCCAGAACGATAAAGTATCCTGGAAATGAATGGGTTAGATGACGCCCAATTATTTTTTGTCAATATTGATGTTTGCAGCATATCAAAAACGTAAAAGAGGCTTTAAAACGGCCAGGCCTACTGCGTTGCATTTACCGCATAAAATGATTCTGTAAAATGAGTTTGATTCAATTAAACATATTATACTAAATTTGTTTTTATTTATCCATTCTTTGTCTTACATACTAGATAATAAGTTTTAAGCGACTTTGCCCATTAGGCTCTTGAGCTTTGTTTTACTTGTTTTATGCGTTTAATTTGTTTAGTGTGTTATGTGTTTTAATTAATTATTCCGATCAGCCCTTGGGGCATTGTTTGATTCAAAATTTGTTAACCTACTAAAACTAAAACTACAACTACAATTTGAAATGCCATTAGAATTGGGTTCACAAAAAAATAAAATAAATGCCAAATATTACCTACCGTATTTAACCAATTGAAATCTTGATCTAGTTTAAACTTAATAACAAGAAATGCTTATCTTGACATATACGTATTTCGTCTACAATGTGCAGACTTCTTCAGTGTCTCGTACTAATTACTCGACTTGTACGAACTCCGACTTGTTTCCTCCAGGAATTTCATGGAGCTCACTATCAAGCCCTAACATTCTAGATGGACTTATTTACTCGCAGTGGATCGGAGGGGTCGTCTAGCCCCTTTTGCACCGGGTTACTCCTGCCACATCATACAACTATGAAGCTGCCACTACTCGGTTGGCACGTTACAAAAAACAGAGAGCAGCAATCTCACTACCGTAGGCTATGTGTGTGACGACATTCGTCGCGATGGCTACGATCCGGAACTCGCCACTATCATCAAATCGTCGGTTGCCGAGTGTGATAGATTCTGTCGACGACTACCGTGGATGAATGACACAAAGTCCCGACCAAGGTTAATGTAGCAGATCAAGCGACGAAATGGGGAGACGGTCCCACCTTCACTCCAGAAGCTTGTTGGTACACTGGACCGAGCTTTCTGAGGGAAAAAGTTGAAAACTGGCATACAGAGACATCAGAGCAGTTTACTACGGTGGTTGATCTCCGTTAAGTATTTCTTCATCACCAGACCATGGCACAGCTATTAATAAACGTGGAACGGTTCTCCAAATGGCCGAGGCTCCACAGTGCAGCGGGCTATGTGGTCAGATCGATCGGGAGATTCCAGGAATTAAGTCGGTGGGCGCCTTGACGCAAGAATAGTTGAATGAGGCGGAAGCCCTGATTATGTAACAGACGCAGATGCAGGAATACCCGGACGAGCACGCAACGCTCATCTACAACATAGAACACCCCGAAGCTGAACCGAAGCAGCTCAATAGATCGAGTGCGCTGAACAGGATGTCTCCGATGCTCGGATGTCTCCGAATCTTGGCTGCACCAATGGTAACTGTGGACGCGAGGTTTCTAATTTTCCTCCTCAAAGGTCAGGGAGTGGCGGAATTGCTTGTAGGAAATAATCACGTTCGTTATCTACATCTACATGAAAACCACGAAACAGTGGTCAACAAGCTAAGATAGCGGTTCAGGATACCTCAACTACATGCGGTAGTTGCAAAGGTGGCTACACACACTGGAGTGGACTATTTTAGCCCCATTTTCGCCAATCAAGGTCGTAGGTTGTTCACAGCTTGTCCACCCAGTCATGCGTAATGGCCATCAGGAGATTGGTGGCGCACAGAGAATCACCTGCGATGTTTTGTTCCGACTACGGGACCAATTTCGTTAGAGCAAACAACCTGTTACAAAAACAGCTCCAAGTAATGTACAATCACTGTGCAATAACATTCACTAATTCGGAAACGAAGTGGGTGTTCAATCCACCACTGGTGTCCAACATGGTAGGCCCATGGGAGCGCATGGTAAGATCTGTGAAGACAGCCATGGCGGCGATCGCAGACCCTCCACACCATCCCAGCGACGAGGTCCTGGAGATCGTAGTGCTCGAAGCTGAATCGGTTATCAATTCGAGACCGCCTACGTACATTCCTCTAGATCACCGAGAACAGGGAGCACTTACGTCAAACCACTTCCTGCTATTCGGAATCAAAGGCATAAACCAACCTCTTCCAGACATGGTAAACGATGTTACTATTCTTAGGGATAGTTGAAAACTGGCGCAGCACCTGGTCGATACGTTTTGGAGTCGTTGGATCCGGGAATATCTGCCAACGTTGGCACTACGCACTAAATAGTTCCAGCCGGATTCTTTAGTACAGATCGAAACACAACAGTTCTGGCTACCAGAGCAGGAGACAACAACATATGAATACCTAATTTTGATCTTGATAACTGGAGTTGGTATTAATCAGCTCAGACTAAGAGGTAAAAGACCTAAGCAAATTACCTAAGAATTGCAAACAAAATATCTCTCGATTTTTTTTGGTATTGTCTTACCTCAATTTGGTATTCGCATAACATTGTGGGAACAATTTTATGGTATTATCAGGTATTTTAGCTCTTAATCTGAGCTCCTAAATACCAAGGCCAGTTATCAAGTTATTCGGTCTTGCTCGGGTGCTCTACAAATAGTAGAACAAAAACCGTAGAGGTGAATGGAATATGAATGAAAGAGAATGTAATCAAAGAGAGTCTCTCAATATTAGATTCGCCCAAATGAAAAAAAAAAAACCCTAGCTTCGTTCAACCGTCAACAACTTGGGTGAGACAATACCATAGAATGGCGCAACGCTATTGGCTACTGTAAGAATTTCACTGAAAAGTGTTCTATTTTTATTTTCACTCGTCATCACACTCCGATCTCCCTCTCCTCAAGTTTGCCCTTATTTATGAAATAAACGAAGCCATGCAAGTGTTTGTCAGAGACATTTGCTACATTGATGTAGCGCCAAGTGCCTCGACAATCGAAGCAACTGTTGGGCTTTTATTCCGTTCATCTTGTTGAAGTGTTTGAATGGTTACAATCTAAAGGCTTGACGCAGGCGGCTTCGGTTCGAATCTCAAAAGTGTGTGGTAATTAAATTCATTCCTGAATTTTCCAACAATATATATGTAAATCAATTACCTCCAAATTCTCAAAGCATTAAAAAACTTGGAAGCTTCTAAGAGACCAGGTCCAGACGGTATTGCACCCGTATTTTTAATGAACCTTTCAGACGAAGTTGCCCTTCCTTTAGAACTTCGATTCAATATGTCTCTTAAGAGCGGAACATTTCCCACCATTTGGAAATCCTCTTATTTGGTTCAGATTTTCAAATCAGGCACGAAATTAGACATCCGTAACTATCGTGGAATTGCCATTATCTCTTGCATCCTAAAACTTTTTGAATCTCTCGTAAATGAAAATATGTTTCAGCAAGTAAAAAATCAAATTACAAGCAAACAGCACGGCTTTTTCAAAGGTCGCCCAACTACTTCTAATCTTCTTGAATTTGTAACTTTTATTTTGAATGCAATGGACAATGGCAAGCACGTAGAAGCTCTTTACACTGACTTCAGTAAAGCATTTGACCGAATCAACATACCATTATTACTTTTCAAATTGCAAAAATTTGGAATGGAACCTGGACTGTTAAATTGGCTGCAGTCATATTTAACGCATCGCAAACAAATTGTTCGTTTTCAAAATAAACTTTCAGAACCTATCTCTGTCACCTTGGGGTTACCTCAAGGTCCACATTTAGGCCCAATTCTTTTTATTTTGTACATAAACGACATTTCCTACATACTTAAAAAAATCCAAATACTCATATATGCAGATGACATGAAGCTCTTCATGGAAATAAATAATTCTAGTGACGCAGAAGAATTCCAGAACGAAATTAACTTATTCAACACTTGGTGTTGAAAAAGCTTACTTCAACTTAACGTGAAAAACTGTAACTCAATAGCATTTAGCAGAAAAAGCGAAACACCTCGTACGGAAATATTTTTAGAAAACCAAAAAGTCGAAACATGCAAAATATGAAAGGATTGTAAGTAAAACAAATAGCATGCTGGGCTTCATAAAGAGGTTCAGCCACAATTTTCAAGATCCATACACTATTAAAATACTGTACATTACATATGTAAGGCCAATTCTGGAATACTGCAACCTAGTATGGAATCCGTGCTGTACCATACACGACAAACGCATAGAATCCGTCCAAAAGCAATTTCTTTTATATGCTGTAAGGAAATTTAATTGGACTATATTTCCACTGCCATCTTATGAAGCACGCTGCATGCTTATCAATTTACAGACACTTAAGGAACGCCGCGAATTTGCAATGCTTTTCTACATCAATGACATTATTTCACAACGTATAAAATCAGAAGTACTACTCTCGCAATTCAACTTGTATAGTCTCAGTCGGCATCTTAGAACACGGAAATTATTCTTGGAAAAGTCATACAGAACAAATTATGCAAAAAATGGCTCCATTAATCGAATGATGCGCCAGCATAACTTACATTGCGAAATCATCGGCATCACTATGTCTAGGGAACAAGTAAAATCTAATAATGTATAGTATGTAAGTAGAACATTGTAGTCATTGTATGTAGTCTACATTGCTTGACGAAATAAATAAAAAAAAAATTTTTTGGAGCGATTTCACCCTTTGCTCTCCGTTGTCACATTCAAAATGTGAGAGTTCGGATACTGGAGTGCAAAGGGTTAACTTCTGGACTCGAATCTCATACTCAAAACTAAACAAACACTACGCAACCTCACTCACACATTTATTTTTTCAAATCGAATTGATGTGTTGCATTTTTCTCTAAGTTACGATCCATTACGAGAAATGAAACAAAATCATGCGAAATTGCATTAAAAGCTTGTTTTTTTTTTAAATTTTGGTGTATTAACTTCGCTCGAGCAGTTATGGGTCCAGATAACAAGTCCACACAGGAAGTTAAGTATCGGTGACATGTACTAACCTCCCGATAGGAAATCTGATTCAAGCTGCATTGAGAACCACAGCAGTTCGATTGGCGCTGAGTTATCCCGTTTAGAGGATTGTAGGATTGTACTCGTCTTCAATCATTATTGGATCGATTCACTGATTGGTGCCGTCAGAATAAACTTATGATCAGCATTCCAAAGTGTATGGTAATGTCGTATTACCGCATCAAGCAGCCGATTGTTTTCGACTATACCATCAATGGCGTCGTTCTACATAGAACCGACCAGTTCAGCGATATTAGGTGTTCTACTGGATCATAAATTATCGTTTAACCTCCACCGCTCTGCTGTGATTTCTAAGGCTAATCGCCAGCTAGGGTTTGTGTCAAAAATCTCAAGAGACTTCGACTGACCCGTACTGCCTGAAAGCTCTCTATTGTTCACTCGGTTATCGACCTGATCCTAGAAAATGCCGCCTTGGTCTGGCTTCCTTATCAATTGACTTGGAGCTTGAGGATGAGAAACAATACAGCGCAGGTTTATCCGGATGGCATTGCGTAATCTACCATGGCGTGATCCGCAAAATCTCCGCCGTATTCAGATCGCTGCAATCTGCTGCAATTGTATACTTTGGAACGTCGACGGAAAAATCAACAAGCGGTTTTTGTTGCTAAACTTTTGAATGGAGAGGTCGACTGCTCGAGGCTTCTCTCTCAACTCGAACATCCGAGTTCCTCCGAGAGCATTACGAAGTGGTCACTCTTCTCCAACCCCGATTCCATCGAACAGCGTTTGGAAACAACGAACCTCTAACAGCTATGATGCGAGCGTTTACGACTTTCGAAGAATTGTTTGAATTTGGCGAATCTTCAGCTCACTTTTTGGCTCGTGTTTGTAATGCCCGTTTTATTTAGTTTTAAGTTTGTGTCATGTAGACAATAAGTCCGATGAACTAAATTGATTAAATAAATAAATAAATAAATAAATAAAACGACTTTGCTTTATTATATGGCGACTACAACCAGTCTGGGTTGCATGATCTTGTGTTGGCAAATGAAGCTGTCGTTATACAATGTACCTCCGAACCTTCAATTAACCTCGACGACGATCATCCTGCACTGAAAATTACTATCAATCTATCAGTTTAAACTTTGTACGATCTCACCTACCGATTTCAAACATCAGCATTTGAACAAGATTAAAAAAAATACTAGAAAAATATCGTAAGCAGAAAGCAATAGTGTCAGTCAAATTCATCAAGAAAGCCACACCAATTATCATCAGATCGTGCACATTAGTTTTATCACCAAACAAATAACGCTTAATTACTTCGATTCAACAAACAGGGTTGTTTGTATGCCAACCACGGCAAACCCCAAAAAAGCCAGAAGTGCAAACAGAAATATGATAAATTACGATTTTCTGTACGACAAATCAAATTAATTGAAACTAGAATAAATTGGTTTCATATCCTGTGTCGTTCTCTTCTATTTGTTATGTATCCTTCGACCACTTTTCTATTTACTCCGGCAAATAATGTCCGGATTTAGTCTCTTCATGTGGATGGTAAATATTCAATGTGTGATTTTGATGGATATTCCTTTCATTTCTGGCTGCCTTCATATTGTGGACGATCCATCCCCTACACATTCGGAGTTTTGGGCTGAAATAGGCTAAAGATTTGCTTCCCTGTTGCCACTGACCCTGCGTATGTGTGTTCCGATTTTTATCCGTTTCCTTATTGATTGGAGGCCTACCCACTCCAGTGGCCAATAGTTCGTTCCGCTGGTTTGCCAGTTAGTTACGAATAAAAATCATTGCAAACATGTTTTATTCATCGTCACTGTCGAGAGAGCTCAGTCCCTTCAACGACGGTAGTCCATCTCGTTGAATAGATCCCGTAATGACAAATCACTTTTTACGTTTGCCAGCTTGCCTGCCGGGCGGAAATGCTCCTCCATGGCGAGCGGGCCAATTTTTCCTGCTGATATGATTTGGATCAAGCTCCACATTGGTTGCGTTGGAGATTTCATGCGTAGGAAGCAGATGCCCTGGATGAGCACAAACACTGCGATGATGAAGAAAAGCACTTCCGGAATGGCAAGTCAGAATGCTTCGCACAGACCACATCACTCTAAGCCAAGGCCTGTTTTTGAAATGGAAACTAATAAACCACAATTAGATTATATTCCGTTCTAGCTAAATCTGATTATACAGCTAAGCGTTTTTTTGTTTGTTTGGCTTATGGTTTCATTCGGGGCCTGTTGTTCGCTGTTCATTGTTTGCCGGAATCGGAAACAGGCCGAGTGGGATCCGTTTTTGCTCTAAATCCGGCAATCATTCGGCCAATATCAGTGTGTGTATTTACAGTATCTGTAAATCAGGTTAGGGTAAGAGCAGGATGATTCGGAGGAAAATTCAATTGTGATATGACGTAATCACTCGGGAATGACAGCGGTGTGAGTTTGAATGTGCTTTGAAGAATGAGGATAAGTATAAAATTTAAAAAATGGAAGCTTTTGTTTGTTCCAAAATTCCTACTTTGTGTCCATTAAAAACGGGGGTTTGAGCCGGAGTTACCACCGTTAGCACAACTCGTTGGGTTATAGGATTTCAGCATACTCCCTTCAATTGTCATAAATTCATGAAAAATTAACAAAATCATTTTGTCATTATTTATCGCTGCAAAGCACATGCAGTTTCATGAGATTCTTGTTTTTTTTTTTAACTTTTTGACCATCGTGACTTCACTGGATAAGCTGAACATATTACTCCATATTTTTGTTTTTCAAATTAAAATAGTTAAACGTTATCAATCATTTAGAAAAATTGTTGATCATTTAGAAAAATTGTTGATGATTTCACAAGAAACCGTAGACTCAATACCCAATAATTTATTGAAATGGTTCGTCTAAACAATATTACACGCAAATCAAATGTATAAAGGATGTATTCGATAAAAAATGGCACACAGAAAATTTTCTTTATCCTTTTATGAGTGAAAATCCTGAAAATGTTGAGTAAATCTTATTTATGGTGTTTTGTTTACATCTGTCAAGTTTAATTTCATACAGTATTTCCAGCCTTGTTATCGAAACAAGTGAAAAAAGAATGTGTCACTAAAAAGCTTGGAATTGCAAATACAACGGTGTTTTGTGTGATAAAAACCTTCAAGGAGCATTTGAGTGCTCAAAAGAAGGAAGAGGTCTTAAAAGCGGGCCAATGGACAGTGAAATGGCCAGGAAAGTGGTGCAAAAGTTTAAGAACCGTCCAAACATGTCAACTCGAGATGTCGCTAAAATATCCAAAGTGTCAGTCGGTTTTGTGCAGAAAACCATGAAACGTACTGGGGTACATGTTTATAAGGATCAAAAAGCCCTAAACCGGAAATAAAAGCAAAACATCACTGCGAAAACTCATGCCCAGAATTTTTACATGAAACTTACGTCAGGGCCGACTTCCATCAACTTCTTGGGCAATGATATGTTTTTGCCAAGTATATGTTTGATATTTTGGAGATGTCTGGGAGAATAATTAATTGAAATTAGCAAGGAAGTTCCTGATCTGGTGGACGATTTGCGGGTGTGGTGAAATAAGTGATCGCTACATAACTTCCGGCATAATGAACGGTCCCATTTACACGGAAGAGTGCCTTAAGAGTGCCCGTCTCATGCCATTGACAAGGAAGCACAAACGATCAAATGTGTTTTGACCTGATCCAGCATCCTGCCACTACACTCAAAACGTGTTGGAGTGGAACCGAGCCAACGGAGTCAATTTTCTTGCCAAAAGATACACAGATAAAAAGAAACATTGAATTTCCTGCGTTATCTTATGCACATAAAGGGAATGCTAGATTTGCCAGAAAATAATGGGATATTTCGTGTGAATTAGAGCCTATTGTATAGAAGAATGTTAACATTGTTGTATGGCACATGAAAAATTGCAAACAATTTCGTTGTTTACACCTCCGTTGGCTTAGAATTCAACGAGGGGAAATTTTACGCGATTCTTAAAATTAATTATTTTTTTCTGTGAATGAACCCAACAAATTCACCGGAGCTTCGCATAGTTGAAAAATTCTGGAAAATTATGAAAACGAAACCTCGCAAACATCCCATAACTATTAAAGTATAACTAGAGTTGAAGAAAATTATGGTAAAAAACAAAAACACTGGGAAAATGGTTTAATCATAACTTCTTGGTGGTTTTCACTCCCTGAAAAGTTTACGTCTTATTTTCATGAGCAAATATGTTTGTTCCATTTTCATCGAACACACGCTCTAATTTTTATTCAGATGTTTCGACTGTCAAATTTGCGATCATAAGTGAAGACTATTTGAGTTTTTTAGAGTAGTTCTATTTGATGTGTGTAAGTTCTATTGTATAAAGACAACATACTTAACAAGTCCAAAGTCAAAAATAAGTCAAATGAGAACTGTAACTTGGAATGATGAGAAATGAGGAATGAGAACTGTTCACCGTATAGATCGGTTATAGTAGGACTAAGAAAAAAAAATGATTTGTTTACAGTGTAATTACACAGATTGAAAGAAACATTGAATTTCCGGCGTTATCTGATGCACCTTAAGGGATGCTGGCAGAAAATAATGAGATACTTCATGCAAACTTAAGCTAGATAATGCCCAAATTTAGCCTGTTGTATGAAAGTTTGCAAACATTGTTGTATGGCGCATAAGAGATTGCAAACAATTTCTTTGTTTACGCTTTCTTAACTTCAAATCCAACGGGGGTAAATTTTTCGACCAGTTGAAATTTTTTTATCTGTGTGTAGACATGCAAATATATGTATAATTTTTTTGATATTGCAGTTAGGTCAGTTACCTGTACTTCTGAATTGGTATGAAAATATTTTCTACTTAATTCTAAATTGCTACTACAGGAGGCTTAAAAATAGTTCAATGAATCAAAAGGGTGTCCCAAATCAAATTGCATCACGGAATAAACACTGTAGAAAATTACCCATATGGGTATTTTCTCTAAAGCATTTGGGTAGAAGTAGTTTCGAGTTTTTTTTTTTGGAAAAAAAAACAGCCTCACGAATTGATTTTGCACAAGCACATGGATAATGAGACTTACGTCAAGGTGGTCTTTCAGCAGCAGCCTCGGAACTACAATTCTTTACCGCCCAGCGCAAGTTTGATGTTCCAGGTTATTAAGGAAGCAGAAACTTTCTAAGTTTGCCAACAAATACATGATTTGGCAAGCGATCTGCTCTTTTTGCGCCGTTCGTAACCACCGGGACTGTAAACGGGGAGATCTACCTCAAGGACTGTCTACAGTCTGCTTCCTCTGTTGAAGCAACACGAGGGCCTTTAAATCTTTTGGCTGGATTTAGCTGTGCCACTATTCAAATATGGTTCTGGAGCGGTACGAAGCCAACGTGGTCACTTCCGTACATAAAGCCCCCCCCCCCTCCTTCCCCAAAGAACCGGAACTAAGGCCAATCGAAAATATAATGAAACAGGCATATCGGAAGCATCCCAAGGACGTCAAATCTTAGGAAGGCATGAAGAATAAGAGTGGGCTTCTGTACAAAAAAAAAGCAGCAGCCAGGTTTTATCGCTGCAAAACAGAAAATGAAAGTTATAAAAAATACTGATATTACAAATAACAGTAGTATACAAAGTAATTTTTTAAAATAACTGTGAAGAAGCAATGTTTTGGAAGTCAACCGAACCGAAACCGGTCGCGTTCTCTATTCCATTTAAAAAAAATAGTCGTAGTCGTTGAATTGTGTGGATCGTGAAAATAACATTCTTTTAATCGTGAAAAATATAGCAGGGCTTACATTGACTGAGTGGTTGGAGAATAACGTTATCAAAAAGTCGCAAAGAACAAAACACGGAGAACAAAACGGCCCATTTTTTAACTTGTGCAAATTTTCTGTGGCTCATCGACACAATTCGTGTGTTTCTTCGATGGTTGACTGTGTAAGTTCGTGACTTCGCAATGTTATGGAAATGGTTGTCTGCTCGCTTCTCATAAATGGTTTACAGGATCCAGCAAAACTCAGCTAAGTATTATATTTAAGATGTTCATAGATGATCCAGACAACCTGGGCTATACAACATGTGGAATTGAAGGTCTAAATATGTTGATGTAGTTCAGGCCCAACTCTGGGTTTTACTTTACTTGACAAGCTTCACCTCTGTCTCACTCTCACATACCGCTTTGACGTCGTAACGTTTGAAGTTTTCAATCGTAATGCAGAAAGTGCTTTAAATGTATATTATCCATTTCAGATTTTTGATTTATTCACCAAAAATCTGCAATTTAGGGTTTCACTTGAATAGCCAATCCACATTGGACCCATCGATCTCAGATCTTATGTTCAAACTCACGGTTTATTGAACAGATGCAGCTTCGAACAGAGATAATGGAAATCAGCTTCTATCCGGTCACCTAAATTTCTCCTGACAAATCATCACCAATTATCCAAATTGGTTTCCATGCAGAGTTGAAAAATTCCTTGTCTTCCCAATAAAAAGCCACGATAACTCTTCGAAGTGGCTCCAACAGCATTCTTACAGTTGCCTTAAAGACTGCCCCAGATAGTATGGACGCATCCAGTTTTCAGTAAAAATATTACACAACTACTGGAAATTCAATTTTTATTAGATATACTTTCAACATTTGATTAACACATCTGGTTAGTGTTCTCAATACTTAACAAGTCTGGTTAGTGTTTTCAATTTATGTTTTCAATATTGTATGCTAGCTGACGTTCTTCATAAGATTCGGCACAGACCTCTTAGCGACAAGTTTTGACACTTTTCAACACTCGAAGTGTTTAATGGTATCTGCTGCCGAGACATGTTTCCTAAGATGTGTTTTCGTCAAAAATCTTCAACTGGTCGAATTTGCGAGCAATTAGAAGGGTTCATGTCCTTTGGGCAGACATACCACACATTAACAATTTTCAATTTCCATGCCCCAAGTCGTGAATATGCCAAATTTCTAGGAAACCTAGGAACACAAATAATGTCTATAAAAAACCTTAATAAGATGATATCAACAATCAATATGATAGTAGCGATTGGACATTGGTTCACTGTTGTAGAGCCCCTTGAACTAAAGTGCGCGTTGCAGTCTGCACCCAGCAATACATTGTTGTGCCTTGAGTTGAGCTTGGGACCGAGCTTGGGACCGAGCTTGGAACCGATGTGCAATTACTTCCCGAGCCAAAGACTATATCCAAGTGTGTATGTGTGTGCCTGAGGGGGGTTCGTGTGTGTCTGCGTGTGTGTTACGTGACTTGGTCTCAATGCAACATTTTTCTCTTTCCAGAAAGCGGACCTGATCATAAGGACCTGGCCAGGTGTTGTGCATAGAGATCGATGGATGAAGAGCTTGTCACACACAAGGCAGCTCTTCTGGCGCTTCCATCGTCTCTACAACAGCCTACCCAGGATTATGTATGGTCGGAAAATGCTATGCTATGCTATGCTTCCGTACAAAAAAAAGCTGCAGCCAGGACATAGGGTACAGTATTGAAGTTGAATGAAATAAATATGCCAAAATCTTATCAATGAGCTATATTTTATTTTCTGAAAGTTTCAAAGGAAAATCTTCTACAGCTTCTTTTCCGTGATACAATTTGAGGTATGGCACCCTGTATTTTGGGTACCTGGGCACTGTTGAGTCGAAGGTAATGAAAAAGCAGATTTGTTTGCAAGACGTGTTTCATCAAAACTATTCCTGAAGCCTGAGTCTTTCTATAGGGCCTCGAAATAAACCCTCAAAATGAAATTAAAGTACTGAACAAAAAAAAACAATAACAGATGACGTCTGGAAAAATAATGCAACAACTCGACAATCCAAAAGAGTTAGAACATCTTATTAAAAGTTACACAAAAACTTTAAGGTTCATCCAAAAATGAACTCATGTACTTACACCGGCCTAATAACGGGTCACTGCCTAAGTAAATATTATTAAAATCAGCTAGATAAATGACACAAGTCGCTTTTGCAACCCAGACAATGAAAACTAAGAACACTTAGTATGCTACTGTGAAGTACTTTTTCATACAAGGAGATCTTTTTTGATAGAGATTAAATTTAACCCTCAGATGTATGGATAAACTCTCCTACTAAGGCAATAATCTTTGTTCGTTATTTAATACCTTAATGAGATAATGCCTATGGTCAGCAAGTGAAAATTACTCAATCTAATTATGTAATGACACCCTGAGCTGTGGCGTAAATAAAATAAAAAAAAGGTGCTCGCCAAAACATATTTAAAACTGGTCGCAGTGGAAAATGTAACCAATCAGCAAACAAAACTGCAAAGTTTAAAGCTGGCGCTGCCTAAGCCAGCTGAAACTCATTTCAAAGTGGTTTTTAAGTCAGGTCTTCAAATTTCTGCCAAATGCATTTTCCAGCAGCCAAATGCATTGCAAGCAGCAAAGCATTCTCCAAAAATATTCACGAGGACATTTTTACCCCTCAAGAAAGGCGGTTTATAAAGCCACGCAGTGCCACCTGTCGAAGTTGACACGAGGGCCGACTCACCAAAAACCTACCGCTGACCGAGGTCGACCGTTGTGGGAAGACAGAATCTCAAATACCGAAAGCCAACAAAAAAAAATTGCTTATGCACACGAGACCTTGGATGCAAAACTATGTACTAATCATTCATTTCGGTCGAATAAAGTAATTGGAACAATTCTCTCGCAATGCAAATTAGGCATAATCGAGTTATACTTGCTGAAGAAAAACATGAGTAACACAAAATAGGTTACAGCAACTTAAGTGTGACATTATTCAGTAACATTCAAGTTAGTCCAACTAATTTGCAACATGTGTGCTGTATGGTCAGCGAACCTTTTCCAAGCCATCACCTCCCTTCGCGAAACCATTCGTGAAAATTTGTTCATGTTTAGCCAAGACACCAATCAATCTCGTGACGTAGGTAAGTTACCTTTTCGAGGTGCGATACAGAGTATCAGATCTACCACATATTTGTTTTTTTTGTAGGTAAAGGAACATATCTTATTACAATTTATGTTTTTTGAGAAATTTCACAACGCACCGTACACTATCTCTTAGCCGCCACTATGTTAGGATGAATCACGAATACAAACCCTAGTTTTGGCATGGAATACAGAGAAAGCTTAAGTCACGTCCTAAACAGTTCTGGAAATTTGTAAACGAACAACACCACGAAGTTGGCCTTCCGTCGTCTATGTCGCTCCACGGCAACAAGGCTTCCACTCCTCAGGGTATTTGCCAACTATTTTCCGAGAAATTCTCTAGCGTTGTCAACTAGGAGACATTGAGCGATGACCACATTAGACTTGCGACCAGCTACGTTCCACTTGCCGATCAAACCTTGGGCCAAGTCAACATCGATGCAGAAATGACAATCAAGGCCTGCTAAAAACTCAAATTGTCCCACAATCCCATGTCGGATGGAATTTCTTCGTCCTTTCTCATACTACACCTGGATTAGTTTGTTGCTTCACGTTTTTCGACTATCTGTGGCTGTCGGTATTTTTCCTTGCTGTTGGAAATTTTCGCACATGTTACCAGTTCACAAATAACTTCACTTGGCGCTGTTGCTTAACTCTTTGAGCTTGTAATTATATAGCTGTTTCTTGCTTACTGCGAACCGTATATTAGTACCGACCAGCACGGGTTCATGGTTGGTCGCTCCACTGCCACTAACCTGCTGTGCCTTACTTCCTACATTACTGACAGTATGCCGAAACACGCCCAAACGGATGTCATTTACACCGACTTGTCTACAGCCTTCGATAAATTGATCCAACGCATAACACTTGCCTAACTGAACAGGCTTGGTATCAACGGATGCCTGCTGCAATGGTTTCAATCGTACCTCACTGACCGTCATCTGGCAGTAGTCATAGGAGACTGTCAGTCTCACGTGTACAAGACCCCGTCTGGAATACCGAAGGGTAGTCACTTGGGATTGATTTTTTAGAACGTAAATTTGGCTGTTGAAGGACCACGACTATCGTACGCAGGTGACCTGAAAGTCTATCTTCGAGTGCATTCACTCGATGACTGTCACTTTCTCCAACGTTAGCTGAATGCTTTTGCCGACTGATGCAATTTAAATCGCATGGATGTCAACCCGGCCAAATGTACTGTTCTCTCGCACAAGAAAAGACTATTTTATTCGAGTATGTATTTTGGGCACCGAAATAGAGCGCGCAAGTCAAATCAAGGTCCTAGGAGTAGTTCTGGACTCCCAACTCACCTTTCAACACACCTTTTCAACTCGTACGCTGTCTGCAAAGCCTTCTGCGTTCTGGGGTTCATCTTCCGGATTGCTAAAGACTTCACGGACACACACTGATAGGCAAAATAAAGTGTCTACCTCATCGTTTTTTCAATTTCTCTCATTTACTTGGTTCAAATTAAAGTAAACACACTGTATTTTTTTTATTATCTTATTTTTTATATTCTTTTTAAGTTTCACTTATGGAATACTGCAAAAAAAGATGTTTTACTCAAAGAAAAAAAAATCAATTTGCGTTGAAAAAAAAAACAGTGACATAATAAAGTGCCCACTTCATTTAGGCTACAGAAAACATAAATTAAAGTAAAATAAATGCATTTGAATAATTGATGTGTCCTCCTTTGGCCTTCAGGACCTCCTGCAGGCGCTTTGACATGCTCTCGACCAGGTTCTTTAGGTGCTGCCGATCTAGCGCGCTCCAGAGCTTCAAAATAGTTATTTTTATTGGTAACACCAGTTTTGTCAACCCTGGCATCGAGAATCGCCCACAAATTCTCGATGGAATTGAGGTCCGGGCTTTGTGGAGGCCATTCCAGCGGTTTGATCCGACAAGACCGCAAGAAAGACTTGGTCTTCTTGGCAGTATGCTTCGGGTCGTTGTCCTGCTGGAATACGAACTTCTCTTCAAGGCCCGTCTGGATCAGCGAAACCTCCAGGTTTTCTCGCAGGATGTTGATGTAAGAATCTGCCGTCATTATCCCGTCGATTTTCACAATGCTTCCCACTCCACCCCACGAAAAACAGACCCCAGACCATCACATTTCCTCCTCCATGCTTCATCGTACCTTGGATGTGGCGCTCCTGAAGCTCCTCTCCCGATCTGCACCAAACACGAACCCGCCGCTTTCGGTTAAACAGCTCGAATATTGATTCGTCCGTCCAGAGAACCGTTTTCCAGAACTCTAGGGGCTTATCAGCATGCTCCTTAGCAAACTCAAGCCGTTTGGCTTTGTTTGCCTTGCTGATAAATGGGCGCTTCCGGGCAAGTTTGCTATTCAACCCCTGTGCTACGAGACGGCGACGAACAGTTCGACCGGAAACTGATAACTGAAGGGTTTTCTGGATCTCGCTGACAGTTACCTTCGGGTTCTTCTTGACTTCGCGCATGATCTTGGTGTCCGTTCTCGCATCCCTTTTCCGCTTCCTGCCTCTGCCAGGGTGATTCACCACTGATCCAAACGTTCTAAGCTTCAGAAGAATTTTGCCAACCACTGCCTTACTGATACTGTACTTCTTAGCGACAGCCCGGTGCGATTCACCGTTTTGCACATCACGAACGACCAATTTTCCGATACACAAGGGAAATGCTTTCGAAAGCACTGCGTTCTCCATTTTTTTCAATTGAATCAAATGCGATCACGTATGCAAATGCACCAGGTTGAGCCGTTTGCATCAAAACATGTCAAAATATAAAAATATAAACAATCGAGGGGTCTTCCAATGGAAACTTATCGAAAACATATCGATTTTTGAAGTGGTAAAGTGCCCTGTTTGTCACTGTTTTTTTTTTCAACACAAATAATTTTTTTTTTCTTTTAGTAAAACTCTTTTTTTTTCAGTATTCCATAAGTGAAACTTAAAAAGAATATAAAAAATAAAATAAGATAAAAAACTACACTGTGTCTACTTTTATTTGAACCAAGTAAATGAGAGAAATTGAAAAAACGAAGAGGTGGGCACTTTATTTTGCCTATCAGTGTATATTGCCTCAAATCATTGTACTGCTCTTTGTGTCGTTTTATATTAGAGTACTGATCGATTGTGTCCCATCCCATAACAACAACGGTGTCGACAAGAAAAAAATTCTTTCAAACAAATTGTAGTACAACAAGTTCTCTGAAGTAACTAAAGCTCCAAAACCACAAATTTCCATTGAAAACCTCATGTCCGTCTAAAGTAGCTTACTGGACCACTTTGCAATCGTAGCTTGCCATGTTTAGGTGAAATTCAAAAAAAAAATGTGATTGAAAATTTTAGAGTGGTACATTTTGGTACGTTAGAAACTTCCGAATTTTTTCTAGTGTCAATTTGGATCGAATTCATCGTGACCGAACGACAGATATGTGTTCAAAACTGTTCTCAATTTCAAACATCATTGAATCATTCCATGAATTCCAATCATATCTCATAGAAGCTCCAACAACAATAGCTCATAGCACAGCACAAAACATTTCAATGGGCATTTTTTCTTTGGTGACCCAATGAAAAATCACCAAATTTCCCGGCTCGGCCACGCATGATTCCGGGCCCGATATTGGAGTGCCTATCCGGTGCATTCAGTTGATGTATGATTGTTTTCCCCTTTCTTTCCTTTGGTTTGAGAATTACAAAAGCGAATAAGGACGATGCCATTGGAGAAGAACCAGCAGATCTATGATTGCGTTGCGAGCCTAGTCAAATATTTGTTTATGATCTCGTACAGTGTGCGGAAAGCACCGACCGGAAGATTGAGAGTTCCCTGGAACGAAAATGGACTCTGTGGGATGTCCAGCTACCTTTGGAAAGATACCGTCATGCGGATCAAAAGGTTGTTCCAACAATGAACGATGGTCAAACCGATGATGAACTGCAAAAATGTTGGTCCTCAACAGAGTGAATGCTTGAAGTAGGTTTTTTTTTCCAAAGATATAATCAATTTTCAGCTAGGCGAAAACAATCAATTCCTTTCTTCGCTCATCTATAATTAAAAACTTTCCCCAAAAGTTTCCCGTAAGACCATAAATTCCTTTTCTCGTTACACAAGAATTCTAAAAAGAAAGTGACATTAATCACCCACATGGTTGGAAACGAAAAAGGCTCGGGCACCTATTTTCCCATCATCAACCTTCGGGAAGTCAGTAAATATTATCGACAGAGGAGACAACCTGTCGCGCCGTCGGGTGGCACGTTGTTTATTAATATGTTATCAGTATCAAAGATATATTTAGTCGTTTGGAGTGGAATCACGAAGGTGGGAACTAAAATGTATTCTTTTCGTAACTGGGAAAGCTACATCTTGAAATAGAACTGGTTCCAAGATAAACTGACAAACGACAGACTGTGTTAATCGTTGAGCTTGATGTGGTGATATGAGTTTAATAGATGTGTCAAATCAAAACAAAAACAAAATCACAAAATCGATGTTGGTGTAACAAATACTTTTTTTATTCCGTAAAATTTGATCACTTAGCAATTGCTTGTAGAATTGAAACTAGTTGCAATCGAAAAATATCAAAATATTATCACCACATTCTTGAAAAATGTGTAGTTCGCTTGTTTTAAGTAATTTGGCAGAAATTAATTCGAATTAATACGAATCAACCTTTTCAAAAATAAAAGTATTACTTCAGGGACAAAACAGTGCAATAATTATGTTTTTCAATTTTGTTTCAGTTTTGTTTTCCGATTTTGTAGGCCCATAATTTTTAAATTTTTCAAAGATAGTAAAAGGTATTTTTTGCCACAAAAAATGCATTGAGAATGAAATTAATAAAATATTTTATAATATTTAAGAATAAATCTTGTTGATTTTGTTCTAAGCTTGACAGCATGATAAATTGTTGTTACTTTACCTCTACCAACTTTACTACGACATACTTTCGAACAACGGAACGGATCGGTCGTGCTCGCATCGCTTTCCTCGCAACATATTTTTCCCGACAGTTTTCGCCAAATTTATCCAACTGAATGATGTTATAATCAGTCTGAGAATGTAGACCCAATCAGATCACTCTCATTCTTTCCTTCGTTTAGGTAGCTCTTTTTCTATCTCTCTCTTTCTTAGTGCCAACTCAAATCAATCTCACACACATTTACCAGGCTCAGGATCGGGTTGTTCTCATTTTCTTGCTCTCATTGTAAAGCCGGTCCCGCTCGCATCAAATTTCTCACAGTATTCACAAAACTCTCTACACTCCCGTTTCAGTTTCCTCAATTTTTGAGTACAATTGTATACCATCTTTTTTTCTCACACGGAAATGTTACTCAATTCTAGCTAAGAAGTGGATCATCTTAATTTTTGAGTAGATCCACTTTTTACGAAAATTGAGTAACATTTCCGTGAGAGAAAAAGAGATAGTATACAATTGTACTCAAAAATTGAGTAAAATCAAACAGGAGTGTAGGATTCAGTATTCACGTACACGTAATTACCATATAGTCCTGCTCTTGTTTCTCGTACTTACACTGAAAGTTTATTTTCGTAAGTTAGCTTTCACACGTTTCGTAAACATGGATTTTGTTCATAGAACAAATGTCTCGTATATTGTATGAAACATTCATAATGCTTTTTATCTGGTTAAATGCTATCATTACACCTTTTTTTTAAATGCACGAAATGAACTTCGTGATGACCAGCCAATCGCTGTTTCTCTTTTATTCTCATGCATGATGGTGTTGCTGCTGGTATGGGCGGAAATAATTTATCTATTTCAAAAATAAAAATCAAAGCGCTGCCGTGAGCTATAACTTTATGCTCATTAATCAAGATTGTTCTCACGAATCAGCGTGGCCTGGTGAGATCAACCACGGATTTAGAATCAGCACTTTCCAAATATTCAGGTTCGAACCCCATGTCTGAAACAATAAAAAAAAAAGCTGGACAATTCCACGTGGTTGCGCTTTTTTTGGTCAATTACATTTTGAATCGATAAAGTAGATCTGTCAGTCCTTCATGCAAACACCAGAGAGACGTTTCTTATTAATTTGTAACAAAATATTCGTAGCTCTTTGCATTGTTTCCGTACAATGTACGAATGTTCTTTCTGTGTCAACAAAAGCTTCGTGCTTTTGACAGTTGCGCGTGCAATTAATTACAAATGTATCTTCATAAAAAGAACAAATCAGTTTCGTTGCTGAAAACAACGAATGGATTAGTGAGTATTACTTTCGATTTTGTAAAATAAACTAAAATTAACTTTCAGTGTACAATGTACTCTCTTTCGCTTGCATCACAATTATTACACACAATCACAATTATTACACACAATCATCATCATTGGCTTGCTCTCGCTTTTGCTGACTAACTAGCTTTCACGAGCTTTGTAGACTTTCCTAGGGGGAAGGGGGGGTTTGACCAAAGTCTACGCTACATACAAAATTTCTAAACATAGTATGAAGAAAAGTCTACGAGGGGGGAGGGGGGTTTGAGATTTTCGAAAATGAGTCAACGTGGTTTATGACCAGGCCCTATAGCTCCAATATTTACTCCAACCACTGCAGGATCCTGTATGAATGGTGGCAATTTCCGGCAGCTGAATCTGCTGTTGTTGGAAGCTAAAAATGGAAAGAAGCACAACCCTTTCCTGGTTGGCAAGTACCTGGATGCATTCGTCAGTGATATCGAAGGTGCAGCCACCGCAGATGACGGAAGTTCGTTTTGATAGTGCGAGATGCTGAGCAGGTGAAAAGGTTACTAGAAATGCAGTAGTTCAAGAACGACACGGCGTTGTCTGTAATGCTGAATCTTACCCTCAACAAGCGTCATTGCCGGTTTTCGTGCAACTCAGTGAAGAAGGAACCTTTCCTAAAGTTTATCTCACAATTGAGGGGATATTGACGCCGAAGTTCATCACCTGAACCTGAACCTACGATCTGTTTCACGTGCTGCAAGTATGGACATAAGAAGGATCGCTGCATGGCTTCGGCTCGCTGCTGGAACTGCTCTAACATACATGGGCGAATGCAAAGAAAAACTATATTGCCTGAACTACACGGGTGAGCACGGGCCATCCAGAAGCAAATGCACAGTTTACCTGGCAGAAACGGAGTCTCTGAGACTTCGTGTAACGAAATACATCACTTAAACTTTAGCATACAAGCAGTTCAACGCTGGAGCTGGCTCGTATGCCACAGTACGCAAGGTAAAACAACGACTTAAAAGGGCAACATCATCGAAGAACTAATGAACCCCGCTGCCAAGCTTACGTCTCGAGTAGAAGAATTGCATATAAATATAACAAAAAAGAAGCAGAAGTAGCAAATCTACCCGAATCAGCAGAAGCCGTCGGTAGAGACGAACATGGAACGTACCCCGGATCAAGCAGAACACCTGTCGAAACTTCGCGCACTACTTGGCCGGTGTGCAGCGGAAATTCATAAAAAAAAAACTAGTTTGTGGATTCTATGAGAAACTGGACTAATCCGAGTGGGCATCGCTGACCCGTGGCATCGTGATGAAGATGAATGGAGGTATTCGGATTAGTGGTAACTATAAAACGACCGTTAACCCAAAGAAGAATATTGACGAGCACCCGGTACCAAAGATTGAAACGATATTCAACAAGATGAAGGGAGCTGCCTGGTTCTACCACTTAGTCGTACACGATGCCTATACCCAATCGATAATGAATTTCACAATGTGTTCACTCTCAAAACAACGACGCATGGGCTCATTCGTCCTACGAGAGCTGTATTTGGCAGTCGCATGCATTTGCATGGAGTCCGTTCTTCAAGGCTTGGATCTCATTTTTAGCTTCTACAGCGATGTCATCGTTTCGCAAAAACTTTCGACGAGCTTACTTCAACTATGGTCACGATGAAGCAAAATAGGGCAACGGCTCAACCGATCAAAATGTATCGTTGCTACATCTTCGCTCGAATGCCTAGGTCACTGAATCGAACGTCACGGTATACACAAATCGGACAAGAACAATGATGCTATCCGTGATACACCAAGGCCGACAACCCCGAAAGAACTGCAGAACTGTTTTTAGGTAAGGCAACCTACTTCAGTGCATTCATCCTCGATCTCTCTTCAAGGGCAAACAAGTCCAAAAGTGGGCAAAAACTTATACCTACAAATCGACAAGGAGGCTTTCACCATCTCGTATGGGCGGTAAAGAAATTCTTCCACTACATTGACGCGCATAAGTTTAAGCTGATTACAGATCACAAACCCCTTTCGCAAATCCTGCATCCAGAGATGTCCCTCTCTACGCTTTGTATCAGTCGAATGGCAAAGGTGAGTGAGACTTCTTCCAAGGTTAATGATTAATCGGCTCATGGCTCAAGATCTACCCACACACGCCCCTGCAAAACGGAAACAACGCCACCCTCTATTAAGGAACCCCCAAAACCTAAAAACGACAGCTTGCCCAACCACATTGACTCTGATATGGAGTACTCTTTCCCTCAGCAACTTAACAGTGGCCTCACTGTTTAAAGAAAGTGTGTGGTCGATCTCCATCATCTTTGTCTGCCGCTTTAACAACCCGCTATTTTATCGAATTTGTTATATCTAAAAGGAAGATTATCTGAATTACACTAACTAATATCAGAACTCAATCCATAGCTCCTTGCCTCCTGAATCAAATTTTTTTCTGAACTACATTAAAGGTTATTATTCAAACCTCCATGAAAACCCAAAAAACCCGCTATAGCCATAAATTTTGATATCTCTCACTATCAAATCAATATTTCACCATATCTCATTGCAATAGCCATTAAAATTCGTCTCGTCTCAATAGTCTGTTGAGCCAAATCTGGCCACCAGTTCTTATACATGGTGTTTTCAATGGCCACTCTACTACGTGGAGTGGTCATATAAATAAAGCCCGTGATCGAATGCTCGAACAGTTTGTAGATGACAATTTTTTGATTCTGCTTAATAGCGGAGATCACACAAGAGTTTTGTGGCAGGAAATATTTTATCTCATAATATGATTTTCCGGTTGTCCTGGAAGGTGACATGATGACTGTTGGGGAAGCGATCACCTTCCAATTGTTATTTCTTTGGATAGAGCTACTCCTGTCACGACTTGCCGTTCCAGCTGGAAGTACGGGTTGGCCGACTGGTCCAGCTCCCAGAAGAAGATGCTCGATAGTTTTACTGCCAATCCACCAGAATCCCCGGAGGAATTCGTTAACAGTGCCAAAAACCACATTCCTGAAACCAGTGGTAGTCCTGGAAAAAATCTGTTCCATGGTGTACCTCGGGAGTGCGGAGTGCTGTCAAGCTACGTCGGAAAAAAAATTAGAGCCATCCGAAAAATGACAAAGGGTGATTGTAAAGAATCAGCAACTAATGTAGAGTTCAAATTTGTTAGAAATGCGGCCAGGGAAATGATTCATCAGACCACAGTGAAAGTACTTCGAAAGACCTCTGAAAAAAGATAAATCGTCAGGGAGGTAATTAAAATCACCCTTGAATTAAACTACGTATTTGCAACAATATGACCGATAACCCATCTTTTATAACCGAATGCTGTGCAGACCATTTTCCTGAAGCCTAATTCTCACATTTCTTAAATCAGATTTCTTAAAACACAAATCTATCTCTGAGATGTCTCTTCCATGCTGTCAGCGAACAAACGCTTCCAGATTTTTCCTGCGACGCAATTAATTTGTGAGTCGTTCCACACAGAAGAAAAGAAGAAGAAGAAGCAGAAAACAAATTGCGTCGTTACGTCGGTGCGTGTGATTGGCGTTCGGTCGGTTCGCGAGCGTATAAATATGGAACCCGTACACGTGCATCACTCATTCCAGTTTTACCAAGCGACACGATCGGTCGTGTTTTTCGCTCCCTCGCAGTAAAAGTTTTTTCTCCCGTTTTTCCCCCTCGCCCGCTTTCTCGCGATTGCGTGTTCGGTTCGCGACCTATCGCCTGCGCTTGCTCATCTTCTGATGGTGGCAAAACAGAAAAAAGTGTTGCAAAGTTCGGAAACATTTCCCGCTCGACCTATTGCCGTGGCAATGGGTCGAAAAAATCGACCAACGGTGACATCTGCTCCCGAATCTTTACCGCAGCCGGGCAGCTCCAAGCGGCTGCGCCAGGATGACGCTGATCCAGTGGATCCGAACGCTCGTCTACTAGCGAGCAATCAATTCGCCGTGCTTCCGGTACAGGAGGTGCCAAAGAAGGTGAAAGTTCCCCCGCTTTTCACCACATCCAAGGACATTGCTGCTCTCAGGACCGAGCTTGCAGCTATCCAAATCCATCCGCTGTACAAGCTGTGCAGTAATGGCATTAAAGTAATGTGCTCGTCGGAGGCTGACTACCGTGCTGTCGGCGCTCACCTAGTCGCCAAGCAGCATGAATTCTACACGCACGATGTACCCGGAAGCAAACCTATGAAGGTGATCCTGCGTGGTCTTCCGGAACTCACTCCGGAATCAATCTTTGCGGAGCTGCAAGCGGCGGCACTAAAGCCTCAGAAGGTGTTTCCCATCAGGCGCCAGCAACACGGAAACTACCGGGACCAACTTTATCTGGTCCATCTCGAGAAGGGATCCGTCACGATGGCGGAACTGTTGAAAACACGGGCCCTTTTCAACGTAATCGTCGAGTGGGACCGGTATCGTCCAAGACAAAACGACGTGACGCAGTGTGGCAACTGCCTTGCTTTCGGCCACGGAACTCGAAACTGCCACATGAAACCGAGATGTGGCAAGTGCGCCGGAGCACACGCCACCAAGGATTGTGCCCCGATGGACGAAGGTGCCCCAATGAAGTGCGCCAACTGCGGCGCAAATCATGAGAGCAGCAATCGGACCTGCCCAAAACGTGCGGAGTTTTTGGCTATCCGAAAGAAGGCATCCACCAAGACTCGGCCAGGACAACGCCGTCCACCTCCTCCGATAAACGAGGATAATTTCCCGTCGCTTCGGTACCAGGTGCCAAACTTGCCACCGATCCCACTAAATCACCGCCATGCAAACCGCCCGTCAGCTTCGGTTCATCATCGTTTCGCGGCAGCCGCCGCCGCCCCCAACCCGACTCCACCACCAGGCTGGGGCAATCCGAGTTGCAGTACCTTCACGCAACCACCCGTCGATGGACAGCTCTACGACTCAGAGCAAATGGTGGAGTTCGTGCAAGAGCTCTATCGCCAACTACGTTCCTGCCGCTCCAAGGAGGAACAGCTCAAAGCCGCCACGTCCGTGACGATGAAGTTTCTGCTCAAACATGGACCGTAAACGCACCATCAGCATCCTCAACTGGAATGCTTGTTCCATCCGGAACAAAACCATTGAGCTCGGTGACTTCCTTAACAGGAAGGCCATCGACATCGCCATCGTCACCGAGACACACCTCAAACCGGAAATCAGCATCTTCATCCCAGGATACCGGATTGTGCGACTGGATCGTAGCGGCTCTAGTGGAGGAGGAGTTGCGATTGCTCTGCGCTACAACATCAACTGCCATCTGCTTCCGAGCTTTCAGCTGCAGTCTATCGAAGCCATCGGAGTCGAAGTCAAAACTGCCGTCAGCCCAATCACCATCATCGCGGCCTATTGTCCCAAGCAAGCCAGTACCAACAACGGAACAACAACGGCCCTACGAAACGACATCCGTAAGCTAACTCGGAGACAGGGGCAGTTCATCATCGCCGGCGACATGAATGCGAAACACGAAGCCTGGGGAAACACCCGGCGGAATCGGAACGGTATTATCCTACAGGAAGACCTGGAAGAGGGACATTACACCGTCCTGGGCCCGGATACTCCCACCCGGTTGAGCAGATCCGGGGTCCATTCGACAATCGACATCTTCCTCACCAACATGGGGAACAACATCGCCCAGCCGATCGTACTCCAGGAGCTCAGCTCGGACCACTATCCGGTGGTGGCCGAAGTTGGCTCCTCGGTCAACCGGCATCGTATCTCCAGACGGAACTACCATCGCGCCAGTTGGGAAAGGTTCCGACAACACGTTGACGACAACATCGATTTCGACATGCGCCTTGATTCGGTTGATGACATCGAACGACAGCTGCAGAGCATCGAGCAAGCGATCTCCAGGCCCGGGAGCAACATGTACCGGTGATAGATCAGGTGAGTGACTCTGTACCCATTGATAGACCCACTAAAGATTTAATACAATTGCGAAACGCCATTCGAAGGCAATACCAGCGAACTGGTTTGCCAACGCTCAAACGTCACTGTAATCGAGTGACCAAAATTATTAAGGCCAGAATGGTGGACCTTAGAAATAATGATTTCGCTGACAAAATTCGCTCTCTCCCAGATTGTGCTAAGCCGTTCTGGAAGATGACAAAAATTTTAAAAACTAAGCCTAGGCCCATTCCACCGTTGATCCCACTAGACGTCAATGACTCTAGGGATCGGTTGATAACACCCGCAGAGAAGGCTGATGAGATAAGTCAACACTTCGTCAGCTCCCACAATCTCGGTCAAAACATCGTCAGTCCACACGAAGCTGCCGTTAGCGCGCTTATAACTAACATCGACCAAAGTCCTAACGACTTCTCCGAAGATTTGGAGATCTCAGCTGACGAATTGTTGACTTATATCAAGACCTCTAAGAACATGAAGGCCCCCGGTTTCGACAACATTTTTAACTTGGAGCTCAAGCAACTGAGCCCCCAGTTCTATAACCATCTGGCGGTGGTGTTTAACCAATGCCTCCGTCTTGGCTACTTCCCGTCGTGCTGGAAGTCAGCCAAAGTCATCCCCATTCGAAAACCTGGGAAAGATCCTTCATGTTCCAGAAGCTATAGACCAATCAGCCTTCTCTCAGGTCTATCTAAACTGTTTGAGAAAGCGATCTACCGTCGGCTTCTAACATCTGCTGACGAGCTCAATATCCTGTTGGATGAGCAGTTCGGTTTCCGGCATGGTCGCTCTACAGTCCATCAACTTAATCGAGTCATGAACATCCTCAGGCGGAACAAGTCTGTTTCGAAAACATCCGCTATGGCCCTTCTCGATATCGAGAAGGCCTTCGATAATGTGTGGCATGATGGCTTGGTGTACAAGCTCAAGCGATACAATCTTCCAATCTTCCTGGTGAAGATTATTAAAAATTATCTCTCTGACAGGACATTCCGAGTTTCGTTGCATGGTGCAGTTTCCGGCAGTCAGGAGATCTCCGCCGGTGTTCCGCAGGGAAGTATATTAGGTCCACTTCTGTTCAATCTATTCACCTCGGATATGCCCCCGCTCCCTGAAAATGGATCTCTTTCGTTGTTCGCCGATGATACCGCAGTCGTCCACAATGGTAGGGTAATAAGAGCGCTTGCCGCGAAACTGCAGCGAAGCCTGAATGTTCTGTCAGAATACTTCACTGAATGGAAGATTTGTATCAACGCAGCAAAACCCAGGACATCCTGTTTCCACATTCTAATTCTCCCAGACTTGTCCCGCCTGAGAATTGTAAAATAAGCCTGAACAACACAACGGTGGAATGGACCAAATCAGCTGTCTATCTTGGTGTCACTCTAGACAGCAAGCTTATTTTCAGGGATCAGGTTGACAAAACTGTCACAAAATGTAATACTCTGTTGAAACTACTGTACCCATTGATCAACAGAAGGTCTACATTATCCCTTAAAAATAAGCTTGCTGTCTACAAGCAAATCATACTTCCGGTCATCGAGTATGCAATGCCAATCTGGGAGAGTTGTGCAAAAACACATCTCCTGAAACTTCAGAGAGTACAAAACAAGTTCCTCAGGATGATAATGAACACCCCTCCGAGGACAAGAACATCTGAGGTCCACCGTCTGGCCGAGATAAAAATGCTCGACGATCGCTTTAGTGAGTCTATCAATCGGTACAGGGCACGCTGCCTGACATCGGATCACCAGATCATCCGGAATCTGGTTCCCCACCCCTAGGATTTTCAAATTGTAGTTTTAGTTGTAGATTAGGTAGGTTATCAAATTTTAACAAACAATGCCCCAAGGGCCGCACTGACAATTTCATGTTAAACATAAACACACTAAAAACACCAAACACAAACAATTCATTAACAAAGCTGAAGAGCCCATTGGGCTGAAACACTTAATCTGTTAAATTAGTTTATACGACAAAAACTGACAAATAAAAGCATATTTTACTACTACTAGTGCATCACTCAGAAGTAATCCAACCGCCACCAAGTGAGGATCCAAAGGAGGAAAACCAACAGCCATTACCAATATTCAACAGCAGCAGTAGTTGCCTTCAGTGATTACCCAAACCAGAAGCAACCCTTTGTAGCAAGTTAATTGAAGACAGTGGAATAAATGTAGTAGAGCAGTAAAAGAAATTGTTTCTTTAACATGCCCATGTGTTGAGTTGCGTCACGAGCGGTCTTTCTCAAGGCCACAGAGTTGAATAGTAGTGACGCACAAAAACCTTGGCTCGGTGTTAGCGTTCCGATATCCAGTCCACCACTCCGCCTGATATTATTATGTTCATGGCCGAACACATGCCTTGACACCGATCTGGACTTCACATAACTTTCGTTGAGCTGGAATGGGCTCTCCAGAAGGTCGGCTAGTTCCCATCCCTTTGCCCGGTAACAATAGAAATTTAGCTAATAGCTATTGGGTGATCATTTTGTCAAACTCCATCGGAAAGATTCTTGAGAAGCTGGTGAACCGTCGACTCATTACTCAAATGGAGTCACAGGGTAATGATAATCGCCAGTTTATTTTTCGAGCCCGAAAAAAGAATGGATGATTGCCGCACCGAGCTTGAAAATCTCATCGATGGTTACCTCGCAAGAGGCATGCATAATGACTGAGTTTCTTTGGATCTCTCGAAGCTCTACGACCGTGCGTGGTGCTTCTCCATACTCAAGTCCATCGAAGCAAGGAGAAACAATGGTCACATAGGTCGTTTTAACAAAGGAGTCTCTGATAGCTTTGTGATCGTTTCTAGCGGTAGTTTGTATGCACTCTGTTTTGATGCGCACATGCGAGAGGAACTCTCTCCGTTTTGAGTTTGTTTTGATTCGCAACGTCTGAGATCGCTCAAGTTTTTTTCTCGTCGTCTCTAACGTAGAAACCTAGGGAGAAATACCGTGAAACGTTCTGATACTGGTCCCCACCAGTATAAATAATGGTTCCCACCATTTATGGGTTAACATACTCTAATTGTTATGTTTTGTATCAGTGGTACATGAGCGCGTTCCATCACGTTACTTTTGGAAAATGGCAATGAATTCCAGCACCCAAAGACACCCTAGGCTCGTGACTGCGGAATAATTGTCGATCAAATACAATGTCTCCTTTTGTCGGGTTGGCAAGTGTTGGACGAAATATACCAATCCATCCGGGGATGCAGGGAGTTTTAATGGTTCAACAGTCAGCACCTTGCCCTAAGTAGACTTAAACATTCAACAGGTTGCTGGCCCGACAAAGAACAACTTACCCTTTCCAGTCTCCGAATTGGCCATTCCTTTGTACCCATAGTTATATAATTACTAAAGATGAACGTCCCAGCTGCACCACTGCAATGAACCACTTTCCGTCCTTCACCACTTAACTGATTGTACAGCATATAGTTCTGAGCATTTAATCTATGATATTTACCATGCCATGGAAGAAATTCTATCACTTCCTTTTGAACAGCAGCTCTTAGACCTCCCTAGCACTTGTTTTTGAAATATTCTCTTCCACACCACCTAAAATCTTGTCATATTTGAAGACGTCTCGTTGGGAAGATGTCGTATCAGCATTATACCTCCCTTGTCGGCTGAATAATAGAAGTTTCCATGCTTATCTACTGTGATCTCTGTTTGAAGATCTGTTTATTTCCAGATTATTTTCCATTAATATCGAAATAATAGTAATGGAGTTCGTTACAGGATCGCTTCCAATATGCAAGCTTCGAGATACTCCATTACGAATTTTCCATTAGTCAGTTGTTTAATGAGAAACACATCGAAAAAAACTATCAACGTACAGTTGTGTTGTGTGCGTCTGTTTGTTATGGTTTTAATGTGTCCATCATAGCATGCTGTGCGTTTGACTGTCATTTTTTGTTTGTTTACTAATCGCGAATTGAAAAATGGACACATGGCTACGTGAAAAGGGTGTAACTATGCGACAATTGGTGAAGTGCTTTGGAATTCATCACGTGAGTGTAAAATCCACCATGACTAAATTTTGGGGATCACTGCTTTTTGGATGAACTGCCAGGAAGAGGAAGAAATCTGGATCTTCCAAACTCATACTGGAATCAGAAAATAACTCGGAAGAACACATTATTGTCGATACGTGATTTGGCCAATAAAGCGGGAACCAGCGTTGGAATGATTTAAAGTTTCAAGAAACGGAACAACCTGAAGGCCTACAAGAAGCAGAAAATGGCTCGGACATTGTGTTCGCGAGTGTTGCGGCGGCCGCATGTGTGTTTTGTTGGTGGACGAGTCCTATGTTAGAGAGGGCTCAAAACCCCTTCCAGGTCCTAAACATTACACTACCGTCGTAGGAGAAGATGTAAGCGATGCATTCAGGTCGATTCAAGTGGAGAAGTTTTGCAACCAATATGTTCCTAAGGAATAAAGTTTAGCGTTTTTTAAACTACCGGAACAATTAATGGGGAAATCTACTGATCTGAGTATCTGCAGAAGAGGTTGCTGCCTTCATATCAGAAGCATAGATTTTGTTGAAAAGGACATCAATCCGCCAAATTGCCCTCGGCTTCAGCACATCGAACGCTATTTGCCGATAGTGAAAAGGGTCTACAAAAAGACTGATGAAGCAGCTGAGAATATTCAGGAGTTCTAAAAAAAACTTAGGATAAAAAATGTGATGAAACACTTGTCCGGAACTTGGTAAAAGACGTTCGATAAACAATTCACCAATTCATGGAAGAATAATATTAATTTCATCCGGTCTTCTCACTTGAACATTTCAATCTCGTACAATAAAGAATCATCCATTTGTTCGAAAAATACATCCTTTTATTAGTATGATTTGGAAGAAAAACATACTGAAAACTTATTTTCGATACAGTCCTTAATCAAAAGTTTCACTACCAGATCCATAATTTGCATTATCCAGTCAAATTGGTATCTTCAGGATTTACTAGAAAAGTTTGGTGCTTTGCGACATTAGAACCCCGAAACGCTTAGAATCAATTATTATAACAAAAAGGTTTGTGAACCACAATTTCATCAAATATCGACAAATGTGCAGTATAAACTCCTTTTCGAACCATCGCGCATCATCAAATCCATCTTAAGTTCAGCCCGGCCTAGGAGATGAGACTTAGCCGTCGTTTTACAAGAACATGTTTTCTGATAAACTCCCGCTTCGTTCATTTTCAGAGAAAGGTGTCCTTGGCAAACAAAAGCACATAAATTTCCATTTTCTTCACATTAGACAGTGATCGTCGTCTCAGTGTACAAGGATTGCCCGAAGGCATTGGAAAATACGTGCTGAAGTAATACTTTCTGTCAAGTGATATGGGGAAAGTTTACTGCCGTTCACCGCCCTACAATGTGGTGGAAGTTTCCTTTATCTCGTTTTTTTTCCTCGCTTCCATATCATGGACTTTTTCGTCCGGGACTCGCCTGATGGGTGGAGGCGTTTTGGAAGCATAAATATAAATTCATTTACCACTTGCTATAATTATTGGTCGGTAAATCCTTTGATCCGACGGCGTGGCAGTATTTTCCGGAGTGTGGACATACATAGTCGCACAAAGAGTGTGAGCCAAGTCAATTTAAAACACTTTGACCTCGCAGCCATCGTTGTTGGCGGTCTGGCTTGGCTTTGTGCCGAAGCCCTGTGGATCAAAAGGACCAAAAGGATAAAACTTTCAAACGGACGAAGGGAAGACAGAACTCTAATTTGAATTTATATTCATTACATTATTGTCGTTCGGGACGGAAGCCTTGGCACGTTCTACTGGCCTTGGGCTCTGGGGTGCAACAGAAATTGAATGAGTGATCAGCATTGGCCATATAATTAAAAATTACTTACGCCAACGGTGGTCACTGGAAAGCGAACCTTCCGACATGCCCGGACTGAACAACAGCAGATCGGATGGGTGTTGATTTATTTGCATGCAATTATTTCGCAATTCATCGAGATAGGGGAAGATTTATCGGGGGTTGATTTCTTTCGTCTGTCAATTAAAGTGACGGTGAAAGCATCGATGTCCAGCCACAGTATTAGTTTCCATTCGGTTTGTTGGGCTGAGAATTGGATTAGGATGATATTATTCTACGTGATGTTATGGAGATTGTCAAACTTGACTACTCTTTCTTTGTAGCGCTACAAAGCCCACTACAAACCAATCAGCTAATCCACTTAAACTTAACAAGTCGATTCACATCGCATGCGAAAGGCCTTGTTGATTGCTGAACTCCCAACGAAATATTCAAATAAATTGACAACCCGGTGCAGCATGTGTGTGTCACAGAGACCATCCGTCGTACCAATGATGCCCTTCCAGGCGATGAGATTTCCCTATGGAAACGGTTTCACCGCAAAAAAGTGCACCCTCCCTTTCATGTTTGTTCATTTACACGCACAGTCACAGGAGTAAATTTCCATAGAAATTACATTTATCATTGCTGTTTCTGTGGCATAATTTACTATCTGCCGAAAAGCGTACGAATCGACATTGACGGGCTTCCCTCAAACCCAGCAGCTATCACGATTGTGCAACTCTTCGTCGGTTGATCGGTATCAGTTCAATTCAGGGTGCTTCACCTTCGTCTGGCACCGCCGAGAGTAAACACGACCGTGGAGAACGTGGCACCGTATACATGTGGTTATGTTTACACGTAATAATCATATTCATAAAATGGGATCGCACATAATTACATACACTCTCGCACACGTGCCCGTCTTATAGAGCACCATCAGCACACAGTTTGTGGGATTTGCCTGTATTGTTGTGCTCGCGTGAATACAACGCAAGGTATTATTGGGAAACTCGTCTGTCTCCCCCTTTTGTTATGGCAGCCGTGTGCGAAATTCACCGGGGACCTGTTGTGCACCCCCTTCTCCCTCCCTCACCGGCGTTAGAGACGCGTATGGTTCACAAAAACAATCACAGATTCCAAATTGGACAGACAATGATACGGCGGATGGCACAAACGGTCCCAAATGGAATAAGATATGAGAAGCCTTCTGATGTTTCTTTGGATTTGTGATTGTGTTAGTGTTTGGCAGGATTGATTGAATGATTATTATAACTGATATTTTAATTAAAGAGGAAAATTAGTAAGTGGGTGTCTATCAGGCAAATGGAGAGTATTGCGGTTTATCACATATTGGCATTGGGGTTTTACATTAATTCATCATGCCACGATATTTCTCCGACACCTCAACGTTGGTGTTACTCGAAAAGAGTTTTTATAAATAAATTTTCTATTGTTCTTCTTATTATTATTTCATGCATTATTTGTTTATGGCACACAACGGAAGGGTGCTGTATTTTTATAAATTTATGTCCACGATTAGAATTAATGGATCCCTCTCAAAAGATAAAATTTCCACTTTGTCGATTATAGGAAAGCTTTTCTCATACTATGACAAGTAGTGAAAGTATCACATATTTTTCGCTGACACGTCATACTACAGGACGTTTATATAAAGGCACTAACATCAGGTGTGATGCTGGCGGGATGTGCCGAAATTTACTTTAGGGGTTATTACTTTCAATCTGATGAAAACGATTACAAGTCACTTTTCATTATTGCGACAACTCACGGTTTAAAACAGAGTTCACGTAACTCGACTCTGAAGAAGTCTGTGAGTCACAGACAAAATAGGCCTACATGTCAAAGTTTATGCTTTATCTTGTGGAGTTTAAAGGAATTTGCTCTCGTTTACTAATGATAGTTTCAAATATAAGTGATAGGGTATATGTCCCTTCTGCCTATTATGCAACAATGGATTACATTTTTTATTATAACTCATAAGGTATTTAAGCAGGAAGCAAAATTTAACTAGCTACACACTTGCAAAGATACGTTTATTTAGCTGGTAGTATGCATCACGAAAAGTTACACAGCTCATTTTATAAAGTCAGAAACTTTCGAGGGACATGGATGTAGTGTCGGTCTATGGGTACCAAATTGGGTCTTATCATGGATGCAAGTTCGCCCAATTCGATAGATTTGTTATTAAATGATGTCTAGTACGATTTTATTCGCTTTACCCAACAAACAATGTATTCACTTTACCCAACAAACAATTTTACAAATTAAACAATCAAAACATTATAATTAACTCTACACAGATTCTGTTCCTTAAGTTTGTGTTAAGATGAGCCATATGAAAAACATTCAACCGGAACTCAGACATTTTGTATTGTAAATGTTACCCATAACAACATTTTTGTTACGCTTTCCATGCAACAGGCCATAGTTGGGAACCTAGAAAAAAATATGCCCTACCATTGGGTCTATGGTTTTCATTTTCAATCATTGTAATTTCACCTATGTGACCTGTTAGTTTATAACGTGTGACTATTTTCTGTACATCTTGGCTGTATTATTCGGTTTCTTGGTTCAATTTCGGCAAATTTAGATCATTCGAAGATCGTGTAGATAATCTGTTCAGCTTAACCAGTAAAGTCGTGGTGTCTAAAAAGTTAAGGAAATCGAAAATTTCGCGGAAGTGAGCAACTATTAGTTGATTAATAATGTCTCAATTTGTTTTAAAAAAATCGTTCATCCTGATAGCAACATGATTTTGTTTATTAAATATCGCCGAAATAACGACATATTTGGAAAATAGGCCGAATCAAGGAGCTAGGTAAACATTACATACCGTTACTCTAGTTTTAAATAAGCGAAGTGTTAACATTAATTTTCGTATATTTTCTATCAATTATTACATTTATTTTCCAATTACAAAAACCGGTAGTTTGCAAAAAGTACTTATGTCATAATTGTTATGATCTTGAAAAAAATACTCTCAACAAAATTAAAAAGTCACCACATTTTGATGTGATAGGAAAAGCAAACTCAAGTAATTTGTCGGCTCGGTCGCACATCATCAAACTGGAGCTCCATGGAATCCCAGAGCATCATTTTACTATGATAGCTCTTGTGATATTTGCTGCAAAGTTTGGCCAAGTTGATTCCACTAAATCGTTCTTCACTGACGGATCATTGATAAGGGAGTCAGCAGGTATGTACAACGAAATCCATAGCGCCAATCGTAAACTACAAGCTCCTCTTTCCGTATATGTCGCTGAATTAGAAGCAATACACTTTACGCTAGAAAGTGCCTCGCTAACACCGGATCAGTACTTCATTGTCACGAATACCCAGGTAATCAATAAGCATTAGTATATGCAGTAAATCAATCATAAATCTGCATTTCAGATGCTTAAAGCACTATATTAGCATTGCATCAGCATCTTTAATACTATCAGTTGTAAAGCTGCATTTCAAATGCTATTTAAATGCTTGTAGCCTGTAATTAGCATTTCGAATGCAAAATAACATTAATGAAGCATTATCATAACATTTCAGTAAAGCAGCTGTATATTGGGCCAAAAGTGGCATTTATATTGCATTTAAGGCGACTTAAATGCTTGATAGGCTGCCGTAAAGACGCTTTGGAACTGCTTATTGGTTACCTGGGTTGTCTCAATTTTGTTAAGGCTATTTGCTTCTCAGCGGTAAAGCACTCCTCGTTTTCTCATCACCTTTGTATGGGTCCCTTCTTGCTGTTCGATTCTGGACAATAAGAAAGCGGGGTGCGTGAGACAGCCGGGCAACCTATCCACCATGACCAACCAAGCCAAGCCAGTGCAGTGTGTTCCGGTCGAATCGAGGCTATCCATCCATGAATATCTTATTGTAACCTTATTGTACAAATTATCATTGAGCTATTTACCCTAGTAGCGCACTTTTTACAAATTTGTTAAAATAACTGTAATATGACTTATTCAAGTCACCATCAAGTATCTGCAACTATGGCTGATGGTTGTGTGTTGCTTGAGTAGGGTACCGATGATGTATTGTATACGTTAGGAAGATGCGTATCAAACTACATTGAGTCAATAGACCATTCAGGGCATTTTGGAGTACTTAGAAGGCATCAGAATTTCAAAAAGACACAAAATCATCCCGCTTACACAATCCATATCATCCACATCATACGCAAGCTTATACAATCCATATCAAAATAATGAAAATATTTTTGAACGCTTGTCCTTGTTTGAAAAAAATCCATAGTGCAATCGCTTGCTCAGCAATGTTTGGGCCGAACCTTAGATAAACGTCATTGATGTGCAAGCAGGTTTGTCTCTATCAATCGTCTGATAATAATAGTGGTTTAATTCAACTTTAATTTTGTTTTAAGTCCTGGCTGGATCGATTCGTACACTTTTTGCACACATGCGATCGATTCCCTGGAAAGTGTAATGTCTCCGGCCACGAGCTTCAGTCGTGGCCTTCCATTTAAAGGGTTCCTGATTATTTTGGTAGAGCATAAAAGGTGTTTCAATCAAAATTTGGTCGACTTAAACTTGACGCATTTCCCTTCATCGTGCATTAAAAAATCTTGCACACCCCTCGTTTTGAAGATGTGTGCGTGTAGTAGAATCATGCTTCTATTTTGATTTTGAGATTAGCACTTCAGTTATCAAAATGTCGTCGAATGAAGAGAAGTAATGCATCAAAATTTTGCACGTGCATGGTGAAGATCCAAACTAACTATATGTGGCTAAATCAACTTTTATAAACGTATTAAAAGTGTTCGGTGAACGTTTGTCGACAGCCAGGAAAGCTGGATCAGGGGAAAAGCGATAGCTGGAGGTCACAGCTGTGCGGTATTAATACCTCTCGACTAGAGATGTCCGTCGTGTATCTTACCGCATTCAGAACCGCTCGCTACGAATAACCGCAAGTCTCGATGTAAGCATGCAACCAATACGACTCGCCCTCTTTCCTTCTCAGCAGTCACCGTGTGCAGGCGCATAGGTAGGTAGCTCCCGTTTCAAAGGACACATAGCCAAACCGTGACTGGCAAACCCAAATCCCAAAACAGCGACGACAAAAAGAGTTTCCAGCTGTTTCGACCAACGTCTCCGTCCGAGAGTCGCAAAGAAGCTGGGAGTTGCGCCTTCAACCGTGGATAGAACTGAAAAACGAGCTGGACTATCGACTTACAAGAAAGTGGTGACTTCAAATCGCGACGATAAACAAAACACGTCGGCCAAAGCACGATCGCGAGTGTTATACACGATGATGCTGCTAAAGTTTGAATGCGTGGTACTGGACGATAAAACTTACGTCAAGGCAGACTTTAAACAGCTTCTTAACAAGAATTTTATACGGCAACCGGACGGGGAAACTGTCAAAGTTCGCAACGAAATATGTGGTGTCACAGGCCATCTGTACCTGTGGCTTGAAGAGCAACGTTTACATTTGTTGCCAACAATTTTCAAGTGGTGCGCAAGAACAAGAACCCTCGCAACACACCAGAGCTCCGCTCAATCGAACAATATTGGGCCATTGTCAAGCGGAACTTTAAGAAGACTCAAAAAGCTGTTATGAGCGGGAAACAGTTCAAAGCAAACTGGAGCTCTGCGGCGAATAAAGTGGATAAGGAGACTGTACAAAATAGTATGGCAGGTGTTAAACGAAAGACCCGGCAATTCGCATTCGGTAAAAAGGAAGCATAGCTGAATATTTCTCCTTTATTCTGTATTAACTGAACTTGAAAAAGAATTTGACTTATTAATAAAAACTTTGATCGACCCACATACATAAGATTATATTGCAACTCAATAAAAACAGATTTCCCGATCGTTTTACATGACATTTTTGTGCTAAAATTAAAAAATTCTGCAACTTTTGTCATTGAGGCATACTCCAAAATGTCTAAAATATATTATCCAATTTAGCATTCAAACCTCATGACCGATTGCAATCAGCTTAAGCCTAATTTTTTTCAGTAACTTATTTAAGTCGCTTCCAGTAGTAATCTTGTGTAGAAAATTCAAATTGAGTCTTTGATATCAGAAGCTGTACCTTCACCGACTGAAGTTAGGTAGGCCATTGGAATACCTTGCTCTACCATTTGCATATGCCATTCATCATCACTGCTAAACCGCTGAAAATCATAAATTTGCAAATTTTCACATCCCGTATCGCATAAAAAATCTGCATTGATAGCAGAAAATCACAAATCACCGAACGTGTTCTATTTTCTCGGCACTGAATTTCGGATTTGCGTTAGAATTCCGCATTGTACATGTCTCACCCATCGCAGTGCGACCATATGCACATACGATGATTACGAAGATTCACGTGCTGCTGCAGTTCCCATTTCGCCTCAGCTTCGCTCCCAGGGGAATCATACTACCAATTTACGTGCCCTAAAGTACAGCGATCAATTTTATTGCCGGTTGCTGCACCTCCAATAAATCCTACTCGCCAACCCCAAAACGCCCGCTTCCTTGCCGCAATGACACAATATGAAGTGCTAAATGCGTCATCACCAAACTATGGCTGCTGGATCTCCCCGGATAGAACTCACTGATTCCCTCCAACTACCAATGGCTGTGTGTAGTGAACTGTAGATGAACCCGGTACGTGTTCATATGTTCCGGCATAGCAGTCGAGGAAACGTTCCACAGAGCTTCAGCCTGGTTTCGACAGAAACCGGCAGGCGATAAAGAAAACGAAGAAAATTTTATTCCGATAATTGGTTTCATTATCGAAGCTACATGTTTTTCCTATAAAATTTATATGTGACTCCGTGCTCCGGTTCTGGGGAAGTTGGTCCTCCTCCATTCGAAGGATGATAGATTCCATCATCTCGGTCATAGTTTTGCGGGTTGTCAACAGGAAGAAGCGCTACCGTGGTGGAGGTATGGAACAATATATTTGATATATGGCCACCATCAAGTGCATAACATGCAGCAACGTAGGTGGAGTCCAAGGATGAAATCTACCTAGCAGGATGTGTTATTATGTTTGTGAGGTTCAGTAGTGGTTACTTTATTCCACAAAGCTACGCCTATGAGACTAAACAAAAAACCGTCGATATCACATGCCTACCAACCGAAGTCATAAATCAGGATAACCCAGCGTCCTCTATCCAGATAAATGTCAACCACTCAAGAACACAATAATATTCTTGACTTGTTGAAACTGATCCTTTGCGGGTGATTTTTATTTTTTTTTTTTCCGACGGCGGGTCCAATTCGTGTGTTAAACAAAGCAAAAATGGAAACTTCTTGAACCGTAAATCTATGGGAGGTATTTTTTTTTGTTTTGTTTCTACACTTTACATTCCTCAACTCGATCCGTGGATATCAAGCTCACATTGCAGTTTAGTAGGAAAATATCACATCGCAGCAGAAAACTCCAAACGTCACCCAAGCCAAACCGCACCACAATTCATCAAGCGTAAACGGATCCGAAACCTTTCCCCTTCCTGTGAGCGCGATTTTGTGCCGCAGAAGAAGTGGAAGGAGTCGTGACGGGAAAATATGGTTTACGATTATGATTGTCATATCGTTTTCACTTCGACGCGAAACGATGTGTTTTATGGCGAGTGTGATCCTGCATGCGCCCTTTGCACATATCCTTCCTCGCTCAAAAATAGCCAACGAGGGGGTGCCGCTCCACTATTGTTGTATCGGTGAAAAATCGTTGAGTCGAACGAAGTTCCATTTTCCGATCATCGACACCAACTGCTGCCATGGCAGTAGCTAGGTTTGGTTTCATGGCCTGAAATTTACATCTCGGGATGCAAAGGGAAAAAAGGTGGAGTGGATTTTGGTATAGAAACACAGTAAAAAATAAAAAAATTAACAGGCGCGTAAAAATTCTCCTCGTTTAGTCCCAAGCCAAAGAAGGCGTGAACAACGAAATTGTTTGCAATCTTTCATGTGCCATACAACAGGCTAGATTCAGGCGTTATTCAATAATTTTCTGCCAAATCTTGCATTCCCCTAGTGTGCATTAGATAAAGCAGAAAATTCAATATTTCTTTTATCTGTGAATGCAGTACTTAGGAACTGTTCTGATTTATGGTTTGAAATATTAAATAACGCATGCATTAAAAAACATGAACTGATTTCAGCGATTTTTCATGCGATTACCCTGCCACCTGGCGGTGAATCCACCTATGCTCCATAAATTATAACACCTCTGTTGTGTACAGTTAAAAATTTACAGCGTTATCAGTTGATAGCAGCAACCATGGCGAAAACAGTCAAGTAACTGCGCTCTATGGTTTGTGCGTACTGCCAGCTCCACCCCGAAGAAAAGAAGTTGGACGTCGTAAGGCACTTCGTCTCCGACGGATACAACCAATCCGGTATTTTTAACCCCTCTCTCTTCTGGAGAAAGGTGAAACAGTCGAACAGAAGCCCTTATCCCAGCTGCCCGACACTGCTGCACAACCGTTTTGTGAGGCAGAAGCAGAAGAGGAAGACCGTGGGCAAGGTTTGCGTTCCGCGCAATTGGGTCGCGAGGATGGTAGAACCAGCTGAACGGTGAAGAACAACCTAGGCAAGATACGCATTGCTATGAAGGGCAGGAAGAAGGAGCGACTGACACTTTTCGGCCAAAGACGACGTCGTGGTTATAATGAATGATAAAACCTACTTGACGCTGGACGGCATTGACTCCTCAACCAATGAGATAAGCTACTGTATTCCCACACCAAGTTCCCAATGAAGGTCCTTCTGTGGCTGAGTGGCTGATGGTGAGCTTGAAGTAATGTCCAAGCTACCGTTCTTTCATTCGGGGCTTGCAGTGAATGGTGAGGTGTCAGTACGAAGAGCCGGCCGGAAGTTGCCACCAAGAGACCATTGGAAGCGATGGACAAGCTGAAATGAAACGTTGTATAGTACCAAACACTGTCAACTTTCCCAACGTCCCTCAGCTGTGACCAATAGAAAATTGTTAGATGAACTTCATACGGAGGATTTACTATAGTAATTTAGTGGCCAAACCGGAGTAGCAGCTGATCGTCAAGGCTACAAAAGAGTTGAACTTTACGGCATCGATATTTTCATCGGCCAGTGCTAAGGTTGTGGTTTATTGTAGGGCACAACAGGGCGTCAAAGAATTTTGTAGAAAGCTCAAAAAGCGTACACACTCAGATTATTTTACAGAAATCTGTAAGTTTTTACCGAATTCTCAACAGCTGAACGTTCGGTAATGCGATTTTACGGATTTCGGTAAAATTTTACAGAAATCCGGTAATTTTTTTTACAGATATCTGTAAAATTTCACCGGAATCCGTAAAATCGGATTACCAAACGTTCAGCTGTTGAGAATTCGGTAAAACTTTACCGATTTCTGTAAAAAAATCTAAGTGTGTAGGATGTAAATTCATTGAAATACCTCTTGTAGCTTTTTTCCATTGCCACTTGAAAATATTTTTTTTTAAATTCCTACGTTTGCATACTTTAGTAACATCTGCAATAAGAAAATGAAAATTTTAATCACTATTTTATTCAATTGTTTTGCCAACTGATGAGGAATCCACATTTGGGAAGGTCCATGTGCATTATGTAACGTAGCAAAGGGGGAGGCGGCGGTTGGGAAAACGGAACAATCCATACAAAAAAAATGAAGGTTCATCCACAAAAACGTGAAAGGGAAGGGGGGGGAGGTCTATAGGGCTGCTTTTTTGACATATTTCAATTATAGTATCCCTTTTGTTTACAGTCTAACTTTGACTGTTGACATTTTGCAGAAGCTAATACAAAAGCAATAAAAAAAACTGTTTGATGGTATGTTCTTACTACCGTGAAGAAGAAATTCGCCATCGTAGACCACTTCGTATCGATGGGATTCAGAACATTCGGCATCATCGCTTTGCTGGACGAAGGAAAGAGTATCGAGATTCACCCTGGCTCTGCCTATCCCATGACCCTACGCCATCGAAAAGTACGGCAAAAATTGAAACAAGGAGATGTTAGCGAAATACTTCCATGCATTGGTTCGAGAGGTTGGTGCCATACCGTCAAAAAGTAACTCTAGTTTATAAACATCGTCATGCGGAAGCGCAGGTTTCCCGGCCATGTTGTTGTGGTGATGTACGATAAGACATATCGGACTCTAGGTGGCAACTAATTGCAGGGTACAAGATATTTCACGCTTCCCACAAAGGAGGTTAGTAGCGAGGTCAAGTATACCTCCCACACCATGATCCCCAAATAAGTTCTCCAGCTGCTAACCATGAGATTTACAGTATCAAATGCCTGTCAGTAGTGCCTGACTTCATCCGGAAGCACCATGCACTAGAGGATGTGGTGTATGGACTATACCAGACTTTAGCTGACAACGCCAACAGATTGTTGATAGGAATGGACCGCCTAAACATCATTGTGGTACTGAAGAACGTGATCTCTCTAAGCGTTCTTCAGCTGTGGCCAAACGGAAATTTCTGGGCGAAACACAAACACAGGATCTATTCCAACAAATCCGAGAGAAAGTTGATCGAAAACGCGAAGGAGGAGCTGAATAATATACCAACACCGTTCTTTCTACTGCTGGTCGTTCTGGTGTGGAGGCTCGATTGTATAATTATAAATCTCCAAGAACAATTTTTTTCCAGGCCTAAAAACATTCCAGTTTATAGAGCAAACGTTTTTTTCCACATAATTTGAAAGAACATATAATTTTCCACGTTATCTAAAGGGTGTACCGTTTAAAATCTGCACACTCTCTCAAATTCCTCTAACTTTTGATCCGTTGGGTTAAAACAATTGAAATTTTGCGTAGACATAGTTGAATGTGTATTATTTACACTCTGTTTGTTGATTTCTTTTACAAAATGGCGACGAAAGAGCAGTGTGTGCGTGAAAAAGTTTTGCACGAGTAATCTATAGCATCGAGCTATCGCAAAAAAAGTTTGAAATCCCGAATTCCACGGTGTCTGGTATCATAAAACCTTTCTAAGATCGTCTGAATGTTGATTGGAAGTGAAGATCCGAAAGAAAAATCGTCAGGTCAACGGGCACGATCACAAACGCGTGGTCGGGCCTTTAAACGAAAACCGATCCCCTCTGATGTGGCTAAAATGTTGTATGTAAGCAAGACATTTGTGCAGAATACCAAAGCTCAAGGTTACCAAAGGTTCAGAGGTCCTCATACCATGGCGAGAAATAGAATACGGTGGCAAAAATCCGTGCCCGGAAGCTGTGCGTTATGGATGACGAGACAAATGTGAAGGCGTGCGTCAACCAGATTCCAAGAAACCTGTATGTGACTGCCAAGGGTAAGTGTTCTCGAGAACCTATGGACAACAGAAGATGTCCAAGTTCGCTAAGAAATTTTGACCTTGGATAGCGATTTGCTGGGTGTTTAAAAGTCAATTGCGAGAGTAGTATTTCCGAGTTGATATGATGTGAAATAATGTCATTGATGTGGAAAAGCATCGCAAATTCGCGGCATTCCTTGGAATATGACGCAAGTGGAAACATAGTCCAATTCAATTGTCCAATTCAAAATAACAAAAACTTGTTTTGGACGGATTCTATGCCTTCTTCATTTATAGTACAGTACGGATTCCATTCGAGGTTGCAGTGTTCCAAAATTGGCCTAAAATATGTACACTAAGGTTTTTTTGCACAGGGATACGTTCCACTTTTAGTATGGAACCGTGTAAAAAGACTAAATAGAGTTCATAAATTCACATAATAATACATTTTATATTGCTTCGATTTCGTTTGTATGCGTTACCTTTCCATGCAATAATCAAAATACAGTTTTTAAGATTTTGAGTATTTACACCATAAATTGTGAATTTTTTGAAAAACTGCCATATGATTACTTTTGGCCCAAAACGTAAAATGTGATTTGAATTAGGTCGTTAAGATGTTTCGTTCTGGAGTTATCGCCGAAAAAAACCCGTGTAAAAAAACCGTGCAAAAAAAATTGACTGTCAATTCGCTCTTCTGCTTACTGAAGTCAGTGTCAAGAGCTGATACGTGTTTGCCATTGTGCATTGCATTAGGAATAAAAGTAACAAATTCAAGAAGATTAGAGGTAATTTAGTATTGGGATTTAAGAGATTTGGCAATTCCACGATAGTTGCGGATGTAAAATTTCTTGCCTGATCGCAAAATCGGAACCACGTAAGAGGATTACCAAAGATATTAGAAAAATATACACAGGCAGAAAAAGGAACCACCAGCAAAATACACACAGAAATACCTGATAAAAACCAGTCATAACGACTGTTTCTCTTTTTTTTCATTGTATTTACGGTGCAGCGCAACTGGCGCTTGATGTTCTATTGCTTGTTAGAGTGGTCTCATGCTTTTGGTGAATAGTGCTAGTTACATACTGTCAGCGTATTGTTAACCAAAACTTACCGCGCCGCTAACCTTTTCCCAACTATCCAACATCTCACGGAGGTGGTTTCTCGTGCAAGTGCAGATGGTTTCTCGGCGTCCTTCAAAGCGAGGATAATCAACACGTTCCTTTCCATTTCCTGATTGACCAACATTCGGGCACGACCGGCACCGGTGTTGCTTCAGAATGAGTCACCAGTTTTTACACATTGAGGATGGTAGTCTCATATATCATCTGTTGATTCATTGTGTAAACACTGCTGAACTGGTTATGTCAGTAAGTCGATAAATAAATAATGAAGTAGGTCAGTCAGCAAGTAAGTGAGTAAAGAAGTAAGTAAAATAGTTAATAAGTCGGTCAGTATGTAAGTATGCACACAAGTAAGTAAGTAAGTAAATTAGTAAGTAAGTTGGTAAGTAAGTTAGTAAGAAACTTAGTAAGTAAGTTAGCAAGTAAGTTAGTAAGTAGGTTAGTAAGTAGGTTAGTAAGTAAGTTAGTAAGTAAGTTTATTAGTAAGTTTGTAAGTAAGTTGGTAAGTAAATAAGTAAGTAGGTAAGTTATTAAGCTAGTAAGTAAGTAAGTAAGTTAGTAAGTAAGTTATTTTGTAAGTTAGTGAGTAAGTTAGTAAGTATGTAGGTTAGTAAGTAAATTAGTAAGTAAGTTAGCGAGTAAGTCAGAATGTTAGTATGAAAGTTTGTAAGTAGGAGGAAATAAATAAGTGACTGAATAAGCAAGAAAATAAGTTAGTTATCAAGTCGGCAAAGAAGTAAGTTATTTATCAAGTAAATAAGTATTTAAGCTATTTAGTAAGTAAGACTAAGTAGCAAGTAAAACAAATGAATTAAGTAGGTAGGTAAGTTAGTGAGAAAGTTAGTAAATTATTATGTAGATCAATCGATTAGTGAGTAAATATTGAGTAAGTAATTAAGTACGTCCGTCAGACAGTCAGTAAGTAAGTGAGAAAAAGACAGTAAGAAAGTTAGTATGTATGTGAGTATGTGAATAAATAAGATCAAGCAAGTTAGAAAGTGAATTATTAAATGGAATAGTTAGTGAGTAGGTAATTGATGAAAGTTGATAAGTATGTAATAAAGTAAGTAAGTAGGTAAGTAAGTAGGTAAGTAAGTCTGTTAGTAAGTAAATGTGTGTAAGATGGCAAGTATGTAAGTAAGTATGTTAGTAGGTATGTGTGTAAGTAAGCTAGTAAGTAAGTCAGTATATATGTATCTCACACGTCCAAGATTTTCTTCTATTTTTGGAGCTAACTGCATGCTTGTTTGTCTTGATCAAACTGTGGACAAAACCGAACAAACAGCCCTCAATCAAAATTTGGTGTAGAAAATTGTTACGAAGGTGTGGTTCGAATGAGACGTTTCACCTGCATAGTAAATAGGGAGGTAAGTGATAAAGGAAGAAAGTAAGTAAATGAGCAAGTAGGCATGAAATACGGTTAATAAGTAATTTATTAAGTAGGTGAATACGTAAGAGTAATAAGGACCATAAGAAAGTAAGTAAGTAAGTAGGTTAGTAATTAGGTAACAAAGTAAAGCTAAGTAAAGTAGCTAAGTAAATAAGTAAGTCAGCCAGTCATTAGATACTTGAAGAAGTAGGTAAGTAAATAAGTATTTAAGTAAGTAAATACGTGAGTAATCAGTTTAATTAATTTTTCAGTTAGTTAGTGATACTGTAAGTTAGTCAATCAATAAGTGAGTAAGTAAGATAGTTAGTTAGTCAGTCATTCGGGAACTGAGTTAGTAAATAAGTAAGTAAGCAAGTAAGCCAGTTGGTAAGTAAACAAGTAAATAAGTGAGTGAGATAGTAAATGAGTAAATAAGCAAGAGAAATATTAGTGCAAAAAAAAAGGCCGAGGTGAATTCATCTTATCAATATGCATGATTTGTTACGCTTGAAATATCCTAGTGTAACCCACAAAGAACTAAAAAAATATGGCAAACAGTATAAATTGTTTTTCGGCTTCTTTTTTGCACCGAGATTTCAGCGTGGTCAATATCGGCTGAAAAAGGAAAATACTCATGTTGGATGGAAGTGAAATTTGAAGTATGTTATCTACACTTATCACATAAATACGGATTTTTGAAATTGGTTTGTCTAAAAACAACTTTTATCACATATGTTAAGAAAACTTCAAATGTATAAACCTTATCAACATAAAAATTTGGCCACATAAGGTATAAACATTGGTGATTTCGAGCGTTTTCGAATTTACAACAGAAAATATTGATTGATGACAAAGTTAAAAAAGGTTTATTATGGTGTTTTTGGAAGTAAACTTTTGTTCAGCTTTTTTTGCTACTGAGTGTTAGTAAGTAAGTAGGTAAGTAAGTCAACTTAATATTTATTTAGTGAGTAATTAAGTAAGGAAATAAATATGTTAGTTAGTAAAAAAAGTGTTACTGTAAGTTGGTCAATAAATAAGAAATGTAGTAAGATAGTTTATAAGATAGTTAGTAAGTCAGTCAGTCAGTCAGATAATGAATTAGTCAATGAGTAAATAAGAAAGTAAGTAAGGAAGTAAGTAAATAAAGAAGTTTGTACGCAAGCTAAGAGGTAAGTAAGTAGGTAAGTAAGTCAGTAAGTAGTCAGTTAGTAAGCTAGTAGGTATATCAAAAAATAAATTAGTAAGTTAGTTAGTATGTATACAAATTGCGATGCTTATAATTTTTCCTTCAAACATTTATTTGAGAAAACTTCGTATACGCGTATTAGAAAAAACAAAAATCAAAATATATTGGAACTTCAAAGAATATCTTCTGTATGCACAAACGGCATTAAATGAATTCCATGTAATATTAAGGAAACGTTACTCACAGAATTCCGGAAAATTTATTGAAGGTTGGTAAGTGAATAAAGTTTCTAAGAATGAAGATAAAGTTTTCAAATTGAATTAATTATATGTCAGTTAAAAAGAATTTTTACAATCATGATTGAACTTTAGTGTTATCTAGCAACTGACGTTGAATATGCTGTATACACTTTTGAAATAAAAGGTTTTAAATTTTTTAATATGTAACATTATAAATATAAAAAAATAAAATGACTTAATTTTATTCGTTCCACCTATGCTACATTTTGGGGACTTTATCTAAGTTCACTGTTTCTTATCTGCTTGCCTATCACACATCGTCATTATAATAGCAGAATAGATGTTTTCTTATATTTCAAGAGTGAACATTATGATTTTAAAACAATAATAAATCATGAATCTTTACTTCGGAATGTTAATCTTTGAAATAGAAAAAAAACAAATACGCCTTTTTCAAAGTGTTTTGGAGCCCAAATTGGCCTCTCACAGGATGAGTTAGTTTAAACGGCATCAATTTAACCAGCTCCGAATATTTGCCCATAAATTATAGATCGAAAACGATTATCATGCTGAGGGACCATAGCATGCCATGTCGTTTGTGAAGAAGGGAACAAATCATCGAACTCGATACGTGAACTTGGAACCCTTCCCTCGTTGTGACATAAATCGTCCCTTTTGTCGGACAAAGCGGATCATAAAATAAGAAAAGAATAAACAAATTCTGCCACGATGAACTCTCGAAAGAGCGTTGTGGAACAAACAGGAAGTAAATCAGGCAAAAGAACGTCAACGACTGTGAAGGACAAGCGAAAGCAGATTCTCGAGGATGTGATTTCGTTATAATGTGCTTTTTGCTGCCATTTGTTCCGCCAATGGCATGCAGATGTCGTTGTTCGATGGTCGTTATCAAAACTATAATGATGCTCCATTTCACTACTACTCCGTTTGCTGGGAATGGAGTGCCTTCCCATATATCGACATCGACATCGGGACCATTTGGTTTATGATTGCAGTTCCGTAGTTTGATGGATTGGCGGTGGTTTTGGTTGGCATGAGTGAAGTTCATTTGGGCGTGCTTGAGAGAAATCAATAGCTTTATTTGATGCTGGTGGAGAAGCGAACGGGTCATCGTTCTCGCTTGCACGCTGGGCTTAAACAGTTTTTGAAGTATGATAATTTTTGACAGCGTTAGTAGGCTGATTGAGCTATTTTTATCTGAGGTGTTTTATAAACCAGAAAAATACAAGCGACTGGACATACATGACGCCACATTTTGAGTAGTTTCTTCGCAGGAAAGTTTCAGATTGTGATGGTATGATTGATGTACATGACAGTTTGAGGTTATGGTTTATAGCCCATAGTCCATAAAACGAATGTGATTGCGAACAATATCTTGAAGAAAGTAAAGGTTAAATAAAAAACAAAGATTTTTTAAAAGATATAAAAAAGTTATTAAAAAAATCATGCATCATTCTTTTACTTTTATTGTTTTAACAACCACTTCTTTTGTTGCTTCTGGCCCACTGGGTGTGATATTAAGTTTTTAGTTGTTATTTGATTTAATATTCAGTCTTTTTCAACCTTGAGTTAAAGCTGTCTGAATGTCTTTTAAAAAAAGGGCCCTAGATTCAACCATTGCTAAATTAAACATTGGCATTTTGGATGTTCTCATTGATATGATATTCTAAATCTAAACAGACCGAATAACCGTACTCTGATTCTCATTGCACAGCGTTAGGTTTAACGTCCATAATAATTTTCATTCCTTCCACTCGGTTTATGCAATAGGAATCATTGAACCTGAGCCCGGTATAGGTTCCATAGAGCTTTCATTTGTATGCTAATTGCCAAATGGAATGAAGACCCAGGCCAACGTGAAATCATCGTTCATCATAAAGCATTTTAAAGCCGATGAAACATGCCTTTCCCCGGCCGGAGTTCCAACCTCACCGGACGGTTTTAGGTGTCCATTAGTTCAATGATCTTGATCAAACAGACCAACAAAGTTCGTACATGGTCTGATTCCCATCTGAATAACTTTGTGAACCCTTTTCTCACTTTCACACCGACAACAGCATTATCATCTCTGCAATGGTTTATGGTTTCGCATAAAAATATGCCTCCTCAGGATCAGGATTAAAAACACAAGTTGGGACAGTCTGGCGGGAAGTGAAATAAAAACTTTGCACTCATTGTTGTTTTCTGTTTGTTTTCATAATGTAATGCCTTAATTATGATACGACCGTCCATGGGGTTTGATCCGACCGAACAGCCGATGAGAATTGAGTCATGTGCAAATGTTTATGGTCGAGTTGAACCAACCTCACTGAGAATGGCAGAACACATTTTCACTTAATACACTATTGAGCTGACAATGTTCAGTCTGGGCTACAGCAAGCTGTTGGCCGTTGAATTGAAGTAATTGTTGCGTCAGGTTTTGTCAAAGCTCTGGTGACTCTTATTTGCTGATGACTTTAGCAAAATCGATAAATTCAAA